>JAGPOW010000304.1:42560674-42584743 GCA_030014935.1 Caiman crocodilus
TTGCAGATAAAAACAGCCGGAACCAAAGGAGTGCCCCGAAACGGAAACGGATTCATGTCCTGACGTTCAACCTAAAAAATGGACTGAAGGACGCCCCAACGAAGGACTTACTACACATATCTGGGTCAACAAATCACACACGACCACAAAATCGACGAAATCTGCAGGCGATGCAGCGCGGCGTGGCTCAGCTTCAAAAACATCCAAGAAGTACTAAAGAACACCAAAAATTCCAGCCACTCAACTACGGATGTGAGCACAAAGAGCAATGGAAAGACGTATACTAGGTATACGGCTCCGAGACAAGGTCCACAACAACGAAATTCGACAAAAAACTCAATTTAAAGACACATAAGAGTACGCTCAAATACAAAAGCTACGATGGGCTGGTCATGTCATGAGGAGAGAAGACAACCGTTGGTCAACCTGAACAACCCTCTGGTGGCCATATGACTGTAAACGACCTCGAGGACGTCTGCCGGATCGCTGGAGAAAAGAAGTCGAAGCAAAACTAGGCAAGAACTGGCAACAAATCACAAGAGATCGAGATGCTTACAGACAGCGGCTGAAGGATCTGCTCTACCACAACGATGGCAGATGAACCAGATCTTCAAGTGTTCAAGTGTTCAAATGTTCAATGTGTAAATATGGGTAGCCTAAATATGATATATGATACCTGTAGAGATTAAGGAGGTGAAAACCGATCTTTGACATTCAAGTTGTCATTATTCTCTCCCGTCCAATAAAGGTTGTATTCATGACAGTGCTAATTAGTCTGTTTGCAACCCTGTGGAAGTCCAGAAACACTTCTTCTGAACTGTGGGTGTGTCTACACGTCTCCCTGTGGTGACATAGTGATATGCTACTTCACCATACAGCACAATGTGGTAACTTGGCAGTCATGTGGGTCTACACGTGATCTCTAGGTACATTGCCCTAGTGGCATGCTCCCTGCTAATAGCACACCGCTATGGTGATGTAGAGGGGAAATCTAAGCCTGTGCTGCCCGTCCAAAGGAAGTACTAAAGGACAGTGCCATAGCAATGTCGCTATACAGTGATGTGTAGACACACCCAGTGTGTTTGAAGGTGTTGCTGCCTGGCATAGTAAGTTTGCAGTGCAGAAATACTCATGTGACTCACTGAAGGTCACCTAGAAGCCTGGTGGTGGAGCTGGGTATAGAACTCAGGTCATCTCTCAGCCCACTGCTCTGGCTATCTAGCCATGCTGCCCCCTCAAAAAGGTGCTTTGCACTAGCAGCAAAAGAAATTGCAGCTGAATCTATCATTTACACAGCCAATTGCCTTAGAGCTGGGGAGGATTCTAAGCTTATTTTTTTTCTACAAAATATATTTAATTTAGAATTTTTCTTTTAATAAGATATATCTGACAACTCAGACTCTAGTTTCAGAACATACTAGGTACTTCAGTGGTAGGTGCTACAAAAAATATCCAAGGTTGTTGAAAAAAACAAAAATGAATGAAACAAAAAGGCAAAGCAGATGCTGACCTCATTAGCTCATGGCATTTTCCAGTGTATTTCAAATTTGTTTTTTAATGTGCATATGTGATATATCACACAGTCCATAGTCACTATGGCTAGGGATAAAATTTGCACATTAAACTAGTGTAAGTGATCAGAAACTATTTTAAACCTATAATAGAATAGAAGCTCAGTGTACATAAACCTATTTCAAAATGACTGAAGCTGGTTTAAGATAAACCTGGTTGAATGTGTCTCGGGCGGCTGGAACCATCCAGAGGATCGCTAATTTAATCGGACGTCAGGCGGGCCGGTGATGGAGAGGTGGGCACAGCATATTGGTTGCAAAAATAACTTTTACTTTAACTTACGCTGCTGGTGGTCGCGATGCAGGTGGTAAGGTTGCTTACGTAGTTACAGGTAACGGGTTGCTTGCGTAGTTGCAGATAACTGGCAACAGAATGAGCCAGTGAGTTTGTAGACAGAAACAAGCATGCAGGATGAAGGATATGTTGGGAGCAAACGGTGACGGGGAGATGTTGGTGGTTGATCAGTCCGCTAGCTTTTCTCTTCCACGTGGCAAAGTTCTCCGTACTCTACCATGTGCTCTCCGACTTGGGCGGAAGCTGCACAGACCTTTCTACTTTTAGAGTAGCCAATGACAAACCTTCAGGTAGGAATAACTAATGAGGTAGAAAGTACCAAATTCAGAGGTAACTGTAGTTGCTTAGGGCAGTTCTATTGTGACAGGGACACTCAACTGATTTGGTTATGACAGAATGTAGTATCAGACTTAACTGATTTGGATCAAACTAGTTTATGAAACTTATGTCACAGACCTCTTCCTATTTAAAGTTAAATCATAGTATCCCAGCATGTTTTTCAGCTCTTGGCTGGGCTATGCTGTCTGCTCTAACAGGGTTGAGTGGGAAGGCAGGAACTCCCCCTTCCCAGGCTGGGGTCTGGGTCCATGGAGGGGGATGAAACCTACCTTTCTCCCAGTAGAGCTTTTCTGCTGCTAAACTTACTGCTAGCTGTGACTGTGGACTACAAATCCCAGAAGCACCTGGAAGCAGGAAAAGGCAGTCATGAGCAACCCTGGAGAGTCCTGCTGTTGCAATTCTGGGCTGCAAATCCCAGAGACTTTGAGGGCAGCAGAAAGAGGCCGCAAACACACAGCCCATGCTGGCTACATGCTAGGGAGGTGTGCTCTAGCGTCACCTGGCTTCTGGCGTAAGCCAGTGCAGGCATGTGGCTACATTTCCTGAATCAAAAGTAAATGTGTGTCCAGTTGTTTCTCAGTTTAATCTCTGCATCTTAGACTAACCTGCAAAGACTGAATTGATTCAGCCACAAGCTTTTTGACTGTCTGTACTTATCCTATGGGAGTTCTTATACTGGGCCATTCAGCAATATGTGAGCCTTTTGTAATGCTCCTCTCCTTTCCTTCCATCTGAGATGCATCTAGGCTTACCCTTGTATCCTGCCAGCCTGAAAGAACTTGATTGTAAAGTATAGTTGACCACATTAAACTAAACTTATCCAGGATACGACTGGCAAAGCCAGGGGTTATTTTTGCCCATTGGCTTTGTAGAAAAGAAATACAGGTATGATCCTGGAAACATCTATTCACTGTATGTCTTAGTTCACAAGAGTGTCATGCCTAGTGGGTGAAGCTAGGAGTGAGAACTGAGGGCAACCTAAGTTCCAGCCTGAGGGGTGGGGGCTGAAGCCTGGAGTCTGAAACTGGATCAGAGGACTAAGTAGGATCCAGCAGTCAGGCAGGAAACTGAGGTCACACCCAAGATCAAACCAGCTGGAAGGTTAACTAGGATTTAGAGGTCAAGATCAAACTGAAGGTCAAAACTCCAGAGGATTAACCAGGGTTCAGGGAGTTAAAGAGCTGGAGGAGTTACTTGGTCAGGACCTGCGCAAGGATTGTAAGTTGTGCAGCAAGGCTCAGGTGTTGGAGGAGTTCCTTAAAAGCAGCCTCAGAACCAATGAGAAGGAAAGGGCTGGGGGGAAGGGGTCAACTGGTCTTGAATAGTTAAGTGGGGCTGACCCAGTTACAAGGGCTGCTGGGTAGGAGCTTGACTGAGTATTATAGAACTGGCCTAGGCTGCAGGACAGGAGCTTTACACTGTCCTTGTTTGAGTTGCCTTATCATGGTAAATTACCATGCTCCTTTGAAGGCATGGATAGACAAACAATTATACAATTAAACAGTTTTACAAACAGTTTTACAGTTATAACACATTATACTTGATCCTTCTAACTATTTGGGCTGTTCTTACCATTTCACTTAAGTGAAATTTAGTTCACTGTAAATTTATACGCATTTCATCAGGTTTAAAATTATAGTTGTTTATTCTATGATATCAGTATAAATGTGGTTAGATAAAACACTCACTTGAGTTCAACTGACTTGCATCTTTAAGTAGCAAATCTCCCCTTGCCTTTTAAAACATTTTCATATTGCATCCTTCCACAGCCTGAGTGAAGTGTTGGCAGGCTGTGTATTTTAGTTGGTAGATTATTCTTTCACAGGATTCCTGGCTTGAAATCTACATAGCAGCTTCAAATCACTCTTGAATACACAAGATGCTGGAGAGAAGGTACAGAGCAGCAATGGCTCAACAGATGTTCACGTTATGCTGGAGGGGTAGGTTTTGCAAAAACACCCTATGTCGGTTTAACTTTATTCCTGTCGAAGTCTATGGGAATCTTGCTGCCAATTCAATAGGCATAGCTGCACCAACTCTTCATAGTCCTAAAAGTCACATCCTAAAGTATATTTTTAAAGAGAATCAGAATTCTGAGTTTCTAGTGCTTAATGTAATATTCTGCTATCACCTAACATGAGGTTTCTTACCTAGATGTAAGGGGACACAGTGTCATAAATGGTAAAGTGGCAAGCATTCTTCTTCAACACTAATTATAAAGTCCAAAGGTTATCTTTTGTGTTTAATTCAAGGGGAGAATTACAGGACAGTTTTTCAAGGTTATGCTAAATAATTTAAAAGTAAAATTATTAAAGATGATGATTAAGAGCAGGTTATTGAAGGTAACAATAAAGAAGAATTAAAACTAGGTTAGAATTTGCCATCAGGCCCAGTATTACTGATGTTAGAAAGAGAGAAAGAAAGAAGTCATTTAACATCTTCTGGGTAGCTGATGGCAAGTGAATGCAAAACAGTGGTCATAATTTAAAAAGACTTTATTGTAGTTTATCTGTACACATGGTCAGAGGTACAGTCTTAGCACTGAACCCCTCAGGATGCTCAGATGAATGCAACTTTTTTCTTACTCATACCGTTATGTACAGTTGCTACTGTGACCTTAAAACCTTACATACTCTTCTGGGACCTTTGCCATATCTAAGATGAAAAAGGCTTGTAAATCAGAAGGAGTCTCTGGTGTATATTTCTTTTGCTTTCAGTAATTTTGGTCATACACTTTAATGTTTTGGTCCAAACCGGCTGCAAACTAGGGAGCTTATATTGTGCATGTGGAAGGTTGATAGCTTAATTCTGATAATGTGCAAGAGGTTTGTCAGTACTTTCTCATTATGCAGTTTTTGGACACAGTCTAGTGCAGAACTTGAAACAAGAGGAAAGAGTCAACCAGATCTGAAATTACTAGTAGTGGCTTGGATCAATTTAATTTACACTCTCTACCAGATACAGAGGAAGTGACTGGCATCTGATACTATATCAACTAAAGTTGAAAATGTAGTTTCTAGTTTATTAAACTGTAAAAAGGTCATACTTCAGTAGTTGGATGCCTATTAATACATTCCCAGGAGGCTACTGTATCTCAGTCTTTGATATAAAAAAGACAACTCTTTTGGAAAAAGAATTTGCCTGCCTTTTCTTGAACATGTGATGTTGTAGAGCCCCTGCTTCTCCCCCTGCACCCTCTTCCACTCCCATTTTTTAAAAATTTTGCCTTATGTTAGTTTGGAAACAGATTAATTCAGAAACTGTTTCCTCTCTCAGGGATGAATGTATTATGAAACTGATTTTTCCTTCTACATATACTTTTTAGAGTTAATTTTTGAAATGTGAATTTCTACATCCTTAATGATTTTCCTAAGTGTTAGGCTCACTACAAATTTCCCAAGTAGCAGTTTCCACCAGAATTTGTTTAATCAAGTTATTTCTTTTAAATGATTTCAATATTTTTAATGAAGATGAGTTGGGTTTTTGGATACCAGAATGAGACAAGAATATTAAATAAAACATTTCTGATGATAGCAGACACCAAAAATGATCCAGAATGCCAAAACAGCAGTTATGACCTTCAAAAATCTAATTACGTTTCCATCTTTGTAGTGTGAGTCACTTTATTAATGACCCATGGGTAGTTTCTTAGAATAGATATAATAAAGACACTTGACAGCATATGTTACAGAGATGGGCTGAGGCGGGAGTAGGGTGCAGAGATGGATTAGGCTAGGGCTTCTAGGACTTGATAAAGCTGTTTTTGTGAGATATGGACTCTTACTGCATCAGAATGGGCAAAACAAGTCTTCTCTAGGACATCTTTGGAACATCAGGGCCAGTTAGACAGTGTCAGATGAATGGTTCTTGTGGCTCCTAGCAGAGCCTCAGCTGGGGAGTTCTGCACTCTAGGTGACAGTGGCAGTGGCTAGGTCATTGGCAGCCATGGCAGGAGTGCATTGGCAGTGGAAATAGCTGCTATTTTTACATCATCTGGTAAGAAAAGGACCTCCATTATGTTAAGGGCTGCTAGTAGGGCTGTGTGAAGCTTCAGTTGCTGATTCAATTAGGTAGAGATTCGGTGGCCAAATCTCCAAATTCAAATTGAATCAGGAGACCCTTTAATCTCTCTGAATTGAATCAGAACCCTCTGAATTGATTCAGAGAGATTTGATGGTTCGGACATAGACACAGCTTTAAATGTTTTTTCTACATACCTCAAGGTACCACGTGGCTCGTGAACGCTGAGATGGTGGGACAGATAGAGGTCCCCAGTTCACTTGGCAGCAGACCCAGAAGTGGACCAGAAGCACTTCCAAGTCTGCCACAGAGTGCATAGGGAACCCTCCCCTGGCCCCCAGCTCGGTTGTCTTCTGGATCTGGGCAGAACCTGCCCCTGTCTGCATGACTGATCACCAATCGAGGGGAGCATGGGGATCCCCCTCACATGCTTGGCAGTGGATCCAGAAGTGGAATGGAAGCACTTCTGGTCCACTTCTGGGTCTACTACCAAGCACATGGGGTGTTCCCCCCACTGCAATCCTGAGGGATGCACCATCTGCCGCACCATCTCAGCATTCACGAGCCATGCTTGGTATCCAAGGTATGTAGAAAAAACTTTTAAAGCTGTGCATATGGCCGAATCACTGATTCTCTGAATCAGCATCAAAGCTTCAGAAGGAATTGGCTGGTGTCATAGCAGAACCACTGGGCATGGCTGTTTGAGGCTCAGGTCTGATCCTGGAGGACTGGAAAAGGGCCAGTGTGGTCCCTATTTTCAAGAAGGGAAGGAAGGAGGATCCAAGTAATTACAGGCCAATTAATATCACTTCTATCCTTGGAAAAGTCTTTGAAAAAATTATTAAGGATTGTATTTGTGTGAGTCCAGTGGGAAAAATAATGCAGCAGGGCAAACAGGAGGGATTCATAGCAGGTAGATCATGCCTGACTGATCTGGTTTATTTGTGACCAGGTCACAAAACGCTTTGACACAGGAGTAGAGGTGGATGCCATTTACTTGGATTTTAGGAAGGCCTTCGATACGGTATCTCATCCCATTCTCATAAATAATTTGAGAGGCTGTAACTTAGATGATTACAAAGTTTGGTGGGTGGCAAATTGGCTTGGGGTCACACCCAGAGAGTAGTGGTGGACAGATTGGTTTTGACCCAGAAGGACCCAGTAGGATCGTGCATGGCTTGGTCCTTCGATCTGTACTTTTTAATGTCTTCATCAGTGACTTGGATGTGGGTGTGAAGTGCGGATGATACTAAATTGTGGGGTGAAGTGAAGACACTGGAGAGTAGGGAATGATTGCAGGTAGACCTGGACAGGTTAGAAAAGTGAGCAGAGCACAATAGGATGCAGTTCAACAAGAACAAATGCAGCGTGCTGTACCTAGGCTATAAAAATATCCAACACACCTACTGACCCTTTCAGCACCTAATGACTCTCTCAGCAGCACAGAAGCAGAAAGGTATCTTGAAGTTATAGTGGACTCCAAGATGAACATGAGTCATCAGTATGATGAAATCATCAGCAAAGCTAACTGCACTTTATCATGCATTAGGAGATGCATGACAAATAGAACCAAGGAGGTGATACTTCTCCTCTATGTGGCATTGGTCAGTCCACAGTTGGAATACTGCATCCAGTTTGGGTGTTGTACTTTAAGAAGGATGTGGATAACATCGAGAAGGTCCAGAGGAGGGCCACTTATATGGTTAAGGGTTTGCAGGCCAAGTGCTATGAGGAGAGACTAAGAAACCTGCATTTCTTCAGCCTCCACAAGAGAAGGCTGAGAGGTGATCTTGTGGCCGCCTACAGATTCATTAGTGGGGGGGGTGCAGCGAGGAACTGGAGATGCTCTGTTCACCAGGGCACCTCTTGGGGTAACAAGGAACAATGGTCACAAATTGACAGAGGGTAGATTTAGGTTGGATGTCAGAAAGAACTTCTTCATGGAAAGGGTGGCAAGAATTTGAAATGGGCTTTGAAGGGATGTGGTGCTCTCCCCTACCTTGGGGGTCTTTAGGAGAAGGCTGGATAGGCATCTGGCTGGAGTCATCTGACCCCAGCACTCTTTCCTGACCATGGTAGGGGGTCAGACTTGACCATCTTTTGAGGTCCCTTCTAACCCTAGCATCTATGAATCTATGAATTGGGACAGCGATCCAAATCAATGAATTGAATCACTGTCCCCTGAATCAGGGTGAATCTGAATCGAATATGGCCTACTTTGCACATCCCTAGCTGCTAGAGAACCTCTGACAGACACTGGGCTGAGTAGAAAACTTGATCTTAGGTTAAAAGGGACTGAGAGATTGGCAGCCTACAACGATGGGCTGGGTAATTAATAGAATAATAGAAAATAATAGAAAATTAGGGTTGAAAAGGTTTTCAGGAAGTTATCTAATCCACACCCCCTGGTCAAAGTAGGCCCATCCCCATCTAGATCATCCCAGCCAAGGCTTTGTTGAGCTGGGCCTTAAAAACCTCCAACCTCAAAGCAGGACCATCCTAAACTAATTCCTATCCAGGGCTTTGTCAAACCAAGCCTTAAAATCTTCCAAAGATGAAGTTTCTACCACCTCTCTAGGTAATCCATTCCACTGCTTTATCACTCACCTAATGAGAGAGTTTTTCCTTATAGACAACCTAAACTTCCCTTGTTGCAGCTTGAGACCATTGCTCTTTGTTCTGTTATCTGACACAACTGAGAACAGTCACCATCTTCTTTGGAACTAACCTTCAGGTACTTAAAGGCTGCTATCAAATCCCCACTCCAGACTAAATAAGCCTAGTTCCCTCAGCCTCTCTTCATAAGTTCCAGCCCCCTCAACATTTCCATTGCTGTCCACTGGATTCCCTTCAACTTCTCTACATCCTTTCTATAGCAGGGGGGCCAAAACTGGACACAGTACTCCAGATGTGGCCTCACTAGTGCAGAATAGAGGGGAAGAATCCCTTAGCCTCCCAGATATGCTTCTACTAATGCGTCCAGTATGCTGTTAGCCTTCTTGGCAACAAGGGCACACTATTGACTCATATCTATCTTATTGTCCACTGTGACCCCCCAGGTACTTTTCTGCAGAGCTGTTGGTCCTAAGCCTGTGGCAGTCTATGGTATTTTTCCATCCTAAGTGCAGAGCTTTGCACTTGTCATTTCTGAATCTCTTGAGATTTTAAATCTTTCAATTTGTCTAGGTCACCCTGAATCCTAGCTCTACCGTCCAGTGTATCTATTACACCCCCCAGCTTTGTGTCATCTGAGAATTTGCTTAGGGTGCAATCTGTCCCATCTTCCAGTTCTTAAATGAAATTAATGAACCTGCTCCATGATTTTTCCTGGGACTGAGGTGAGACTGACCAGTTTATAGTTTCCTGGGCTTATTTAATTCCTTTAAATAATCTTTTCCCTGTTGTGTTTTATGCTTGAACAATAAATAGGGCATTTAGATGGGCTAAAGAGTTATCTGAATATGGATGATCATTGCTCAAGCTGATGCATTACTCACCAGTTTATACCTAGTAAAAGATGCAGGCAGTTGTTTGCCACTGAATCTGAAGCTCTGAGAAACTGGATGAGAGAATAATAGGAACAATAGCACCAAGAACTGCAACAGCTCTTGTCTCAGCCTACACTACATCAATAGAAGTAGCAAAAAATTTCTACTAGTTTGGGAAGATCAGGATCCACAGGTAATGTGATATCACGTTTGTCTCTGGATCAGGGCTCACAAATTTATTTGGGGGCTTTTCTGAAAAGATCTGAAGGTTTAACTGAAGCTCACCAGAAGGCTTAATAACTTTGACTCTCAAATAGAATTGCGGGTGGTTTATTAGGCTCTGAATGGCTTGAAACCAAGGATTAAAGCATGTTTAAAAGAGAGACTCCTGGGCAGGCAAAGGCTCAGTGAAAAAGATTGCTGCAGGTTGGAATCCCTGGTCCTGGGCTCCTGGTATAAACTTTTTATGTTCCTATTGGTTAGAGCCAGAGACCCACTCAAAGGAGTTTGACTTATTAACCTTGGTAAAGATATGCCTAAACCTGCTGGTGACACGTGCAAAACAAGGTTAGTGCCACAGCATTGTAGAAAATGAGTTTGGAAGGACCTTAGGACATCATCTAGTCCAACCCTCTTGTTCAAGCCAGCCCCATTCCTGTCTAAACCATCCCAGACAAAAGCTTCTCTACACTTAGATTAGACTTCCAGTGATAAGGATTCTGCACCCTCTCTAGGCAACCTTTTCCAGTGCTTAACCAACCTGATAGAAAGTTCTTTCTAATATCTAACCTTGTTTACAATTTAAATCTATGACTTCTTACTCTGTCCTTCCGAAGGCAAAATGACTGATTTTTTAGCAATTAAATTTATCTGAGGACCTACTAAATCCCTTTTCCTCCCCTTCCCAGTCTTTGCTTCTTCAGACCAGGGTTGTTAAACATATGGCTCACAGGCTGGATCTAGCCTGCAGATCCACTCTATCGGGCCTCTACCTGGCTTCTATCTGGTGGGCCACCAGAAGTTAGTAGGCATGACCTGCTGCAAAATATGGGGCTCTTGGGCCCTGGTTGTGAAGATTCTTCCTTGCAGCCTGTAGAACTAGGTTAGCAACACTAAACTGGGTCAGCTGAGCCTCAGCTCCTTCCCTCCGATTGGTTCTTGGGCTATGTGGCAGCACACCTTTGGGTGCTTGCCACTTTAAGAACTTGAGCAGGCTGTGAGGCAGCCTGCAGGTGAAGGCAGAGCCAATAAGGTGGTCATATGACAGCCATGAGATTGCCTGATTGAAACTGTGCTGAGCAGCCTCAGTATAAGAGCAGGCCCCGAGGAGCAGAGCTGACAGTTGCTGCAGGGATGCTGCCAGGTAGCATTGCTCAGCTGGAGATTTTCCGCTCCTGGGAACATTCTGGAGGTCAGGATAGGAGCTATGGATGTGGGGGAAGTTCCTAATGACCCAGTGGGGTCCCAAGCCCCAAGAAAGTGGCTGGGGCTGAGGACAGGCCATGTATACCTAGCCCTAGGGAAGGTACAGGCCAGCCTAGGAAGGGGCTTAGAGCTTGTGGGCCTACTGAGGGGCTAGGCAAGCCCCTGACTGGAATTGGTGATGAGGCCAGGGTAAGATGAGTCCAGTGGAGTAAAGGGCTGCTGGATATAAGATTGGTGGGGCCTCTGGCAAGCCCAGTGTGAGAGGACTGCTGTAAGGTGGGGCCCAGAGGTGCACCCCTGCTGAATAGAAAGGTCAGCTGCTGCTTGACTGAGGCCATGGAATCACTGGTCAAAGCAAGGGGGCCAGGGCCAACAGGCTGAAGGGCAAGTAAGTGCGCTGTGAGCGGCAGGACAGGGGGCTGCGGCTTTAGAGAGCTACTGGCACCCTAACTGGCCTAGAGGCAGGGACAGAGTTTAAAGAGGCTCAAGGTCCTCTTGATGGTGAGAAGGGAGGTGGGGAGTGGACATCACTGCCAAGAGAGGATAGACAGTCAGCTGGCCAGCATGCTGGAATGATGGAAGCTGAAGCCCAGCCTGCTGATGGAAATTAGCTGATAAGGGGCCTGAGAGAGAAGAGGTCAGTGACTGAGGGTTATGTGAGAGGGAGTCTGGAATAGTGTCTGGGAGGAAGAACAGCCCAGGAAGAACATCCAGGAGCCTAGTGAAGGAAAGAAAGACCAGGGTAGGTAGGCCTGCATTGGTCCTGGGACATGACCTAAAACTATATCCTGCTGGGGTAGGATGGTGTGGTGGGGCTGCCTGTGGCAGGGCAGTCTTCAGGCAATGCTACACCAGTGCCTCCCTAGTGAAAAGCAAGTATGGGGCATTAGAAAGCCTCAACCTGCACTGTCTTGTGGGTAACCCTTTGGAGGGGAAATGCCAGAGGAGCACACCCTGAGAGAAAAACACCAGGCTTGGGAACAGCACAGGGGCCAGGAAGGCCCAAGGCCCAAAGCCTGAGAGACTGAGGCTTGGACAACAACATAGGGCCCAGGCGGGCCTAAGGTCCAATGCCTGAGTGAGCAAAGCTTTGTCGGAGGCCTGAGTGAGAGCGAGGCCTAATGAGAGGCCAATAATGAGGTGCAGGTAGGTCCCATTCAGGTGAGGAGTACGTCAAGGCTGCCCACTGTCAGGCCAGCTGTACTGCTCACTGTCAGGTCTGGAGCCTTTTCTCATCCTCTGTGGAGGTGGGTGGTGGGGTTGGTGCTCCAGAAGCTGGCAGTGCAGCTGGTCCTGTCAGTGTATGCCAACAACATGGTCCTTGTGGTCCAGGACCTGGGTGACCTGGCTTGGTTGGAGATCTGCAAGGTGTTGTACTTGGTGGCCCTCACATGCCTCCCCTGCACAGCCCACATGCCATCCTGCATGGCCCCAGCCTCCCTACACAGCCCTCATACCTCCCCCCACATGGCCCCAACTCCCATACCAAGAACACAGCTCACCCATAGCAGCAGTGGCCATTGAGGCACTCGGGCCTCCTGGCACAGCCCTCCCCCCCCCACAGCACAGGGGAGCATTGTTCATCCCTGGCCACTTGGCAGCTGGCACTGCCTGTGCCATGTCCTGAGGGCCTGGCCTGGTCTGGCACAGCACCGTGAATCTTCGAGCAGCTCCCGGCCACTCTGGCTGTCACCCACGGCCCCGCACTGCTCACAGGGACCACCAGGCTGGGTCCTGTGTGCACAGAAGCAGCCTGGCCCAATTGTGTACAGGGCCTGTACACAGAGGACCTGGGTCAGCATGACAGGTGATCCCCACAAGCAGCACAGGGTCACAAGTGAAAGCCCAGGTGGCCCAGAGCTGCCTGAAGGCATATGGTGCTGCACTGAGCCAAGCCAGGCCTGTGCAATGCAGCAATGTGAAATGACTTCCAACTGCCCCAGCCCCATTGCCAGGCCACACTCAGTCTCTGGCCCAAACTTGGCCTCTGGCATCCTCAGACATACCTTGGCCACATGCTTCCTTCATTGGAGCTTCTACTTTGCCCCCTCGCTGGTGCCTCTACTCCTACACACACTCTGGGCTCCTTGCCTCTCATTAGGCTCCTAGAACTACTCTGACCCCTCACTAGGGCTTCTGGGCTTTATGCCCCTTGGGCATCTGGTGTCTATGATGTGCCTGGACCCCAGTCTTGGCCTACAACCCACTCATGCCTCAGGTAGGTGCAGGTAGGTCCCGCTCCTTTGGGAGATGGACTTCTTGGCCTCCCACCTCTTCTCCAGGGTGCAGAAAAAGTGGGAGCTGTGGTTCATCTCCCAAAGGAGCTGGACATGTGAGCAGACAAACACACCACAGGTGTGGTGATCATCCAGTTTGCGAAGCTCTTTCCACTTCTCCAGACACTATCAGCAGAGGGATGGATTGGTTGGGTCAGCAGCCAGGCACCTCTTCAGATCCAGCACCTTCTGCTTGAGCTGCTTCTGGACTGCCTTATTCTGCCAGGTGTGCCCCCGAGTGTAGCTGTGGCAAAAAAGCCGGACACATACCTTCCCCACGTCCCACCATTTCCGAGCCGAGGGTAAAACTGCCTGTTGCTCCCGCCACGTCATCCAGAACTCCTGGACAGTCTCCCTGAAGCCCACATACTCCAACAGATTAACATTAAAATGCCAGTAGGCCAGCCCTGGATGTCCAGGCCCCAGTGTGGCCTGGGCCCAGACAAGGTCATGATTGCTGAAGGAGGCTGGCTGGATGTTGGAGGAGTAGACCTAGACAAAGTGTGGCAATGAGTTATAAATTTGGTGTAACTGGGATTGTCACTCCTGTTTTCTCCCCACCCTTACGTAGGTGAAGGTGGGGTAAGGGGGGCGGCAGGGTGACAGGTATGACAGATATCCACCTGGGAATATTCAGTCACAGTCTCCCTAAGGATGCCCATGGCAGCCTGGTTCTGCTCCCTGCGTGACTGGTCCCGTGTGTCCAGAGTGACCTTAAATTCCCTGCTAAGGACCAGGCACTCATGAGGATTGAGGGTGCTGATGTAAGTAGCCATCTGGAAGAAAATGTCCACCAACTCTGGGTCCTTTGCAGGGGTGTACACATTCAGAAGGTTCAAGAACAGCCCCTGCACTCTGATTTAGAGGTGCAGCAGGCAGCCTGGCACCACCTCAACATCTTAGAGAACCTCTGGCTGCAGGTCTGGGGAGCACAGGGTGGCTGCTCTGCAAGACCTAGCTGAGAGGTGACTAAAACAGAGCCTGCTTCCCCACTCCAGCTGCCAGTTAAGCTCATTGGGTGAAGTCATCAGGGTCTCCTACAAGAAAACTATGGGGTACCCTCCCTCCTGAAGGAAAGAGAGACACCTGGTATCTCCAGAGACACTTCCTTCAGCTGTGGATGTTGAGGGTTGCAATCTCGATGACCTCATGTCTGGAGGGATGTGGTAGACAGTTTGGCAGGAGCCTTATGTGCCTCAACACCTGGCATGGGACCCACCAGCTCACTTAACACCCTCCCATAAGGAGGGCCCATAAGCATAGAGGGCATCTACAAAACTGTGGGCCCAGATATAGATTTGGGTGTTACTTCACTTGGTCCCCTTGCCTTCCTCCACCAGCACCCCTGCAGTGTTAAGTAAGCTGTCAAAATCTCCCCAGTGTTTCAAGGTGAGCTGCACCTTGCTGATGGACCGCCAGGTGTACTTGCAATCTGGAAATGCAATTAGCTTGACCCTGGGGACCACGGGGACCATGAACAATATATGTCCTGGGTGGCTGGGGGGGCACGGTGGTGCCAGTGGTGGCGAGAGTGCAGTGGTGGCAGCAGAAGCATGTCAGCAGTAATCAGGGTGCTTCCATGGGTGCCACCAGTGCTGTTGGTGGGGGTGGTGAGCACTGACCAGAGGTTGGCGATCACCTACAGATGCTGCTAGCAGCATCAGTGCTGGCCAGTGGTGATCACTAACTCTCCTGCAGATGCTGCCAGTAGTTTTGGCAGTCAGTGGGGGTGCACCCCTTATGCGTTGCCAATGGCTGGGACCAAAAGGTCTGCAGGCTCCATGGAGCCCACTGGTTCTTGGGCATCATTTTTCTGGTCCTGGGGCTAAGTGGGCTCCTTAGGCACTGTCTGGACTCCCCAGTCTGCTAAAACCCACGACTCTTGTTGGGGTTGGGGGAGCTCTGTAGCCCCTTGGGTGGGACTCCCTCACAAAATGGCAGGGCAGAGGTTGAACCCTGGAAGCCTCCTTCACCGGGATTATCTATTTTATCTTTCCTGGGGGTGGGAAATTGGGTGCAGCTGGGGAGGCCTCTGGAAGCTTTCCCCCTGCATAGTGGTCATGGAGGGGCGGGGTTCTCCACCTTGGTGGCTCCAGCTGCACCTGGGCCTTCTGTTTGGCTTTGCACCCTGAGATGGCCTGCACCCACTCAGCCATGGGGTGGTCCTTGGATGGACAAGTTCTGGTAGGAGAAGGTGGGGGTTGGGGGTGGGAAAATTGCAGTGGGGGCATTGCTAGGGGCTAGGGGGACCTACTTCCTATCTCTCCTTGGCTACTGCCTCCCTCCCTGGGACTCTGCCCAACTTTGTTGGGGGTGCGGGGTCCCCTGAGCTCATGGGAGGGCTGGATGTTGTGGCTGTGGTGCCAGGGGGCTTGAGTGGGGAGGGGTGCTGGTGGCAAGGGCATCTCTCTTGCTAGTGGGACCCACCTTCCCTGCCTGGCCCATGGGGCACTTGTAGTGCAGATGCCCTGGGATATGGCACCAAAAGCATTGTAGGTTCCCCAGCATATAAAACACCTTCACCAGTGTCCCCTGAAAAGGAATCTTGAAGCATGGTCAATAGGGCTGTGCGAAATTTCCCCTTCTGTTTTATTTTGATGCTGTTTCGACTTGTTTCAAGCTCAAAACAACAACATTGAAATTAAATGAAGGGCTTTGAAACAGCCTTGAAACGAGGGCAGTTTTGAAAGTTTCAAAATGTTTTGAGTTTCAAAGCTGAAGTTGGGCTTGCCTACAGGGAAACGGAAAATAAGCAAAGGGAGAGGAAAGATGGGGGAAGGATTGCTCTGATATTAACTGTGATTGGTTGGCTGCCTGAGATGCTGCTAGTGTTATTGTGCTGTTTACTAAGTTATTACCTATTGTCATTTAAAGCAGTGGACTAGGCTGAGGCAGTAGGGGAGGAGGAGACCTCACTGGGGCATACTACCATGTCGTGTAGAGGCCCCAGCGCCAGGGAAGGTGTTCCTTAACGCATATACAATGTCACATGTCATGAGTTTTGCTTGTCAGCAGCTTGAGGTGCAGTTTCCCAGAAACCCCCAACCTATCTCCTTGAAACATGGCAGGCTTCATGCTCTCAGAAGGGGCTACTGTTCCTGCTATTTTAATCCAAATCTGCCAAAAAATGACTGAGTTATAGGCAGTTTTGTACTTCCCCATTATAGCCTATGGGCGAAGTGTTGAAACAGCGTCAAAACAGCAAAACAGTTTTGATGAAACGAAATGGAACAGTGCTTTGAAATGAAATGAAACTTGAAACAAAACACTGTCCTGTCAAAATGGCAAAACAGAAGTCAAAACAATATGGTGCTGCTTTGCATAGACCTAATGATCATTCCCCCAGAAACTCCTGAGAGCAAGCTAGTAGCAGCAGCAGGAGCGTGAGGCAGGAAGGGGCATGGCCAACTTCTTCCCAGAAACTCCTCCCCCAGAAGTTCCTGAGAGCAAGTAGCTCTGATGTGCTTCCCAAGGCAGCTTTTTACACTGCTGGGGCCAGCACGGGCTGGCTTCAGGCTCTAACTCTCCCTGGCTGTAGATCCGGGAGGAGCTGGGCAGGTTTATTTTGCCCCAAGTGGCACAGCTGACCCCACACCAGAGTGCATGTTTGGGTACATGCACTGAGGCAAAAATCCCAGCTCAAATTTGTGCCATTCCTATTTGAGGTGCTGCAAGTGCACGTGCCTGTATGTGTGGACGTGCCCATTAAGTGTAGCAATGTTAATGTCAAATTGTTCAGGTTCTCAGGCCATGAGTATATTGTCCTTTGCTCTAGGTTGGTTACTGTTTGGGTTGTCCATCAGGATAAAGACATTTCAGGTTGCAAACTTCAACACTTGATTTGGACAGCCAATAGAGTAATTCCACTGATCAGGTGAAATGTGACAGAATGTTTAGGGCATCTTTATTAGGCCCGCTCTCCATTTGGGGTAAGCAGAGTGGATCCTAAACAGACCTGCTCAGTCATGATTGTAGCTGTCAAATTGCACACCTGTGTCAGTTCCAAGTACAAAATAACCATCAGACCACCAACACCTCTGTGTATGTTCACTAGTACCTACCCTGTTGCCAGTTGCCCATTGTTGTAGGACTTGGTATTGAATGAAGATTCCTGCATGTATCTTCTTTTTAATGTGGAGATGGCATTGAGTGTGAGCAACCACATGATATTTTGCAGGAAGGAAACCTTAATCCAATGGCAAAAAAACGCCTAAATGACTGGAGGTTTCTTTTCCATTGCACCCTTCATCCACCTTTGCAGCCATTATGAAATATTATTTCTTCATTTACCTGCTCTGCTGTTGCGGACCTGTATTCTATTTTTGGATCATTATTAGTCTGGAAACCTTGCTCTTGTCATCATTGGTGACCCTTTCAGGAGTACAAAATTAAAAATGTCATTTAGGTCTTTGAAACCCTCTCTACCACATTAAGGTTGATATCTGTGTGAGGGCTATTAGCATGCATGTTGTGCTTTATTTTCCTCTCTTTTTCTCTCTTTGCTCTAATATTGCACTGACTGATATAACTTGTGGGCACCTATAATTCTTAGCTCCGTTTATATATATGTACACTTGCTTCCATTTTTCCACTTGTTAATGAAGCTATTGAACAGTACTAGATCCAAGACAGACCATTGGGGAATCCCACTTGACATATCCTTCCACAATTACATTGAGCCATTGATGACTACTCTTTGAGAACGACTATCTGGACAGTTAGTAATCTGATTTAATGTAGTTTCACTCTGATCAGTAACATTTCCTTAGTTTCTGAGCAGAAATATTGCCTTGTAAAACTTTCAAACAATTTGTCTCCCCATAATAAAAATGGAAAATGTTGTTTGCTTTGTGGTGAAACAGACAACAGTGTACACACTGTTCATTCATAACACTGCACCACTGAGGTAGGATGTTAGGGTTGAGAGCTCCGTAGGAAAATGCAGGACTAATCTGTTGACTCTCACTGATTATGTTGGAAGGGTATAAATATAGCTCATAAGTGATGGCTGGAAAATTGTATTTAGAGGTATGCTTTTGGAAATTTGCATGTAGGTAAAGTAGATATGTATTAGAATAGTAATCCAGGGCAACAGCAAGGGTAAACTGTCTGACACAGACGAGCCAACACACAGGCTGGGAAATTGAAAACATGTACCACGCTGTTCCATAACATGAGATAAGGGACTCTGCAGCATTGGCCAGGTCACAGTATCCAGCTGTAGAGCCCTTGGGATTTCTGTTTTTGGGGAACAAACCAAATTAAAGACAGGGAAAGCCCAAATTAGGATGTGTGCATGTGATGGGTTTGTGAAACAAAAGATTACGCTGGCAGATAAGAACGTGAACAGTATGACGATCACAGAGAAACCAATCAATGATGCCCAAACAGGTTACAGAGGTGGCTGGGTGAGAGTAGGATGGAATTCAACGCAGACAAATGCAGGGTACTGCATCTAGGGAGAAGAAACCAGCAAAACACCTATGGGCTGGGGAACACCCTTCTAGACAATGCAGTGGCAGAAAGGGATCTTGGAGTCATTGCTGACTCCAAGATGGACATGAATCGCCAGCGCGAGGAAGGGTCAGTAAGGCTAACCACACACCTTGTCGTGCATCTACAGATGCACCACAAGCAGGTCCAGGGAGGTGATCCTTCCCCTCTATGTGGCATTGGTTAGTTGGAGTGGCATGTAGCATTGGCAGTTGGAGTACTGCATCCAGTTCTGGGTGCCACAGAACTGAAGGAGTCCGGAGGAGGGCCACTCATACAGTCAAGGGGCACCAGGTCAGGCCCAATGGAGAGAGGCTAAAGAGCCTGAATCTATTTACCCTCCAAAAGAGAAGGATGAGAAGGGATCTGGTGGCCATTTACAAACTCACCAGGGGGGGGACCAGTGGAAACTGAGGGAGGCTCTGTTCTCTTGGCTACCACCAGGGTTTACTAGGAATAACAGCCACAAATTGTTAGAGAGAAGGTTCAGGCTGGACATCAGGAGGCACTATACTTTACAGTTAGGTCTGCTAGGCTCTGGAATGGACTGCCAAGTGAGGTGGTGCTCTCTCCAACCTTGGGGGTCTTCAAGAGGAATCTGGATAGATATTTCGCTGGGGTGTTATGACCCCAGCACTTATTCCTGCCTGGGGCAGGGGGTCGGACCTGGTGATCTGTTTAGGTCCTTTCCGACCATAAGCACCATGAAACTACAAAACAAAAATAGTCATCAGAGGGAGAGAGAATACAAAAAGAGGGATTTCAGAGCAGCAAAGTGTTCCTGAGAGGGGAACCTGAAGCCACCATAGACAGAGAGCACACCACCAGCCCATCTTACCTAGCCCCAAGGTTGGTGACAACTGATATTGAAGAGGGAACCTAAGAGAGAAGCTTGTGTACTGACCAGACATACCTTGATTCTGTGAACCCTGGGACTGGTAGATATAGAATTGTTTGCATTATTTTTATCTGCTCTCACAGTATAGCAATACAATTTGCCTATTATGTAATGGAGAGGTCATTGTCAGTCTGGGGGTTTTGGGTCTGCCCAGAACAAGGTAGATACCAACAATAAGTGCCAACAATTAGCTTCAGTTTCAGGTTGTATTAGAAGTGTGGTGCTTCTCTTTCAGGAGGAAGTAGTAATTGGGGCAGGAACAGAAAGGAAAAACCTGGAAAGCTTTGGCTGAGGGCTGTTGTTTACTGAAGCAACAAAATATAAGGGACAAACCCTAGGAATAAGGATTGCCAACTCTGAGTGCCAGCAAGATGTGCAGTGTTGAGAAAATAGACTCTTGCCATTCAAATAAAGTTCTTTGATCAGTTAAATAATCTAAAAAAGGAAAGTGAATGCTTGCTGTAAAAACTGCAGTTGAATTTTGTCCTTTCTGAAGGGACAATATTTAACTTCAAAGACTAGTGTTTCTCCTAGAAAATGTCCTTTTTGCAGTGTTTACTATCCTTTGATTTTATTTTGCTTTTCATTCATAATATGTTCAATTCATAAGAGAAATAAAATATGTCAGCTTTGATGTCCTGTCAGAAACAACATATGCTCGTCTATGAAGAAGATAATTAGTAACAATGAGATGACTTAAAATTAAATAGATTTAAATGCAGGTAAACAAATGCATTGCTTTGAAGTCTAAACCAAAGCAAGATTAGATGCTGCTTTTCTATCAGATGGAATCTGTACAAGCTTCAGTTATAACGTTAATCTTAATTTTTCTATGTATTCTACGTAAAAGAGATGCAATCTAGTATTGTTTGTCCTGGATTATTTCTTGTGAATTGCTACAGATATGAAAACACTTTCATCTGTTTTATTATGTGAAGCTGAAGTTAATGAAACTTCTTCATCACCCAAGAAAAGGTGAATAACTATAACAGTCAAACACAGGAAATCTTTGCATTTGTATTCCTCAGGGGTCTTGGTACTTCATAAATATTGTAATTATTATACTGTAGCGATAGTAACATTGAACGGTTTTTTTGGAGGTGAGGGTGAACGTTGCAGGCAAACAATTACTTAGTATAGAAACAACTCATAATAAACAACACATAATTAGTGTATTTCAGTCAGTCCTGCACATTACTGCATTTGAAGACCTGATTTCCCTGCCCCCACTTTCCCCCACCCCACACCAATGTTGTGCAAAAGCCTGCCTATGTTTTGTATACGTGAAACACATTAGCAATATTGGATTAAATTTCCTATGCTGCAATAAATTGCCCTGGTGGCCATATCCTCACAAGAGCTTGTGATGAAACAGATAGGCAGGATCCATCATGGACTAAAACTCCTGTAACCTAGGAACCAGTGTCTCATCTGGTCCTTCCACTCAGGGAAGGACTCTTTCTACAGAACCCTGCATTCTAAGGGCATAATCTTATTTCACTTTATGTGCTCAAATGGCAGTTACCCAGCTGTGAAAGTGCTATTTTTGGCATTTAGACACAGTTTGTGATCTTATTCTATGTGCAATATGGATGCATAAACACTAGGCCTGTGCAAAATTTTGCTGAATGTTTCATTTCAAAGCTGTTTTGACACATTTTGAGCTCAAAAAAGTGAATCAAAACAAAACAAAAAAGCATTGAAACAGCTTTGAAACAAAATGAGGGTACTTGAAATGTTTTGAAAAGTTTTGTTTTGAACTGGTGGTGGGAGGAAGGGGAGAGCCAGGGCTGCATTCTGAGTGGCTCCACAGCCCCATGGAGCTCAGCCTGGTAGTGGGAGCCAGAGCCTCCTGCCACCAGGATGAGCTCCATGGGACTGCGGAGCCAGTTGAAGTGCAGCCCGGCAGCAGGAGGCAGGCAGACCTAGGGCTTCACTCCACCTCCTGCTGCCAGGTTGAGCTCCATGTAGCTGCACTGGGTGCAGGCTGTACCCAGCGGGCAGCAGTAGCGGCAGCCTCTTGTCATCCAGTGCAGATCTGAGGGCCTGTACCCTCAGGAGGGCTGTGGTACTGTGCCAGACTCCTCCTGGGGTGCAGGCCCCTGGATCTATGCCCAGATGAGAGGAGACTGCTGCTGCTGCCTGAGGCCAGTGGCAGCATCTGCCTTCCCCCATGTTGGGTGCAGGCTGTGTCCAGCACTGGTCCCAGGTGAGAGTGGCAGCCTCCTGTCATCCAGCACATATCTGGGGGCCTGCATCTCTGGGAGGAGTCCAGCAAAACCTCGCACAACCTGTGAACCCCCGGATCTGTGTGCTAGATGACTGGAGGCTGCTGCTGTTGGAAAGTTTTGCTTTCAAGACTTTGAGGTACAGTTTCTGAAAAACCTGTATACCTATCTCCTTGAAACTTGGCAGACCTCTTGCCCTTTGAAGGGGCTACCATCCCTGCATTTTCATCCAAATCAGGCAAGAAATGACAATATTTTAGGCTTTTTCATGCTTCCCCATTATAATCTGTGGTGAAACATTGACACAAGTCGAAACAGTAGAACAGTTTCAATGAAACAAAGTAGGACAACGCTTTGAAACGAAACAAAGTGCCAAAACAAAACACTGCACCTTTGAAATGGTGAAATGAATGTTGAAACAAAATGCTGTTGTTTTGCATAGCCTAATAAGCAGATGGTTAATGAATACTAATAGAGTGTTGCAACTTATGCCTACCTGCATACTGGTTCAGCAAGAGAACAGCCTACAGCAGTTATGTGGTGGGTCACGTCATAAAATTCTACTCATAAAAAAACCCCATGACCAGTAGTTACTTGGGAAGAGCTCACATGTTTTATCCCAAATACCTGGATCGTTAGGGTGCTTGTCCAGGAATTGGAATATTCAGGTTCGTGGTTCTCCTTCACCCAGGAAAGATTCAGGCTAGAACCCATTTCTTTGTTGGGAAGGGATATCTCAGTGTGGGGCACAGCCCCTAGTTCATGGGGGACTGACAAGTGGCATGGGCAGCCTCTACGTGTGGCACACAGTAGATTGAAGAGGGGACAGGTAGCACAGTGGCAGATAGGAGAGCAAGCAGAAAGCTGAGGAGCAGATCAGGGAGGGTGCACAGGGCAGGAAACAGAAAGCAGAGTAGCAGCAGTATAAGAATGCAGCAGGGGCAGCTGCTGCACAAGGGGGCAGTGGTGACTGTTGGTTGCCACTGCCACTGTGATCATTATAGTGCAGCTATGGTAAAAGCCATTTTTTGCCCCCACCTTTGTTTGTGCCTCTATTCACTTTCATGGTGTTTGTGCCTGTTGTCTCAATCTAGTCACATTACTATCAGGGAGCACACGGCAGAAAGCAGAAACCAGAGTAGCAGATTGAGCAGGGGAAGGGGTTTGGATTGGCACTTGGGAAGGGTGCACGGTTAATTTGTGGTGTGCTTGCCAAAAAAAGATTGCCCCCTGTTCTAGCTTATTGCGATTTACGTTCACTCAGAGTACTTGTGTACAGTCATGTTCTTGCCCACCAGAGTGTAGCCTACTGGCCATGTGGATGCCTGTGATTTCATACTGCATGTGGAATGGGATCACAAACTGTTCATGTGCCAAAAATGGCAGTAATATGCTTGGGTTACTGCCAATTGGGCATGTCAAGTAAAATAGGATTCTGCCCTGAAGGTGTTGATGTACTGTGGTCAGAAGTCTTGATTGAAGCAAGGGTTAACATATCTGTGCTAGTTTTAATATAGCTAGTTAGTGAAACTAGTGCAATGTGGATTTCAGTATGGGTATGCTCCCATCAGGGACTCTGGGTGCTAGTGTATATTGAAGTCTATGCTGCTATGTCTATGCTGTTATGTCTTGTATTATTAATTATACTAACTAGTTTAGCAGCACTAAATGCTATTTGTGTGTCTACTTTTAGATAGCTAAGTCGTACTTAATTCCCTAAGGAAGAAATATAATTTAATTTCAGATGTCCATGTTTGAGAAACTACCACAATAATCAGCTGCCTTAATGGAAGACTTAGCCAAAGACTAACTATGGCAGGGGTCTATAACTCAAATGCTGATAGTCACTTGCAAGGTACACTTTTTAAAGGAGGGCTGCTGGAAGTAGGATCTGATGTGATTTAAAGTAAAAGCCCCCAGCTTGTTTGTCAGACGACAATCTAACATATTTAATGATTTCTTTGCCTCTGTCTTCCTAAGTAGGGACCAGAATAGCAGCCTCCCTGCTGGGCCCCCCTCGGGCCCCGGGAGAGGCA
>JAGPOW010000304.1:42626727-42647743 GCA_030014935.1 Caiman crocodilus
CAAGGCAGAAAGCAGGGTAGGTCAAACAATGCTGCCTTTTATGCAGTTTTTCCACCCCACCTCCAGAGTACTGGGATTGGAAAAGACCTCACGAAAGGACGACAGTCACTGGCCAGCTACACAGTCAATAATGAGAGCTCTCCTTCCTACCCTTCCCCATTCTTCCCCCTCCCTCTCCTTATTTTTGTTTCTGTTTCCTGCAGGAAAGCCCAGCTTGAGCTTCGAAACTTGAAAAGTTTTGAAAATTTCAAAACATTTCAACTTGCCTCTTTTCATTTTGAGGCTGTTTTGAAGTGCTCTGTTTCAGTTTCGCCATTCTGAACTCGAAATGAATTGAAACAACATCAAAACAAAACTGCTGGTAAAATATTGTACAGTCCCAGTGTCCATACCTTGAATATTGTGCCCAGTTCTCATCCTCACACCTCAAAAAGGATATAGAAGAAACAGAGAAGCTGTAGAGAAGGGCAGCAAGGATGATTACTGGGTATGGAGGCACTTTCACATGAGGAGAAACTAAAAAGACTAAGCCTATTCAGTTTAGAAAAGAGAGACACTAGAGGGGGGGCATGATAAGGGTTTATAAACTGCTAAATGGTGAAGAGAAAGTACATAGGGATTTATTATTTACTGCCTCACACAATACAAGGACTAGTGGTCATAAAATGAAACTAGTAGGGAGTCAGTTTTAAACTAACAGAAAGAAGTTCTCTATACAATGTGTAGTGTGGAAATCATTGCCACCAGATGTAGTGAAAGCTGACATTCAAAAAAGGGATTGGACAAATTCTTGGAGGAAAGGTGCATTAGTATCTGTAGAGTAAGGGAGTTAGGGATACAGTGTCTGAATCAGAACTTCCTAAACCTGAAATGCTGAAGGCTTCAAGTGAGAGATGAACAGTAGAAAAAAACCCTGGCTATACGCTGTTCACTCTCCCTTCCAGCATCTGGTCTCTGCTGCTGTGTGACAGAGGATATTGGGCAAGATGGACCTGTAGTCTGACCTAGCAAATAGCATATTTTATGTTCTTAATTGCTGTGGCAGTTCTGGTTGCTGTGTCCTTCTGGCCCCCTAATCTCTCCAATGATTTTATGCCAGGAGAGAATTACTGAACTGATTAAATTGACAGGGGATAGGAAGGAATGCTGGAGGGCTGGTGAGCAGGCCTGGGGTGACGGTCGGGTTTGAGAAATGAAGAGATGTTTTCTCTTTCCTGCCTTCTGCTTTTTGGACTGTCAAACAGGAAGGTGTTGATTAGTTTTAGTAGAGTGACCAGCCTGTTATTAAAAAAGAGTAATTAAAACAGTAATCCCACTGCTACATGCCACAATATATTTGCACCTTAAAGCAAAAAATGACAGCATGAAGTGGACTATACCATGTGCTCTCTGCAAAACCAAACCAAACCCTGCAGCTGTGATTGGAAAGAAATTTCAAGGCCGTTCAAAGAATTAAAAAAAAACATTCGGAAGGGAATCTTTTCTAGAGGAGGCTTAGCTTTTTGTCATGTTCCTTTGCTTTAGGAAAACTGAACCATCTCTTTACCATGTCAATCATTTTGGAGGCCAAAAAGGCCTTTTCTTATACATTTAAAGTCTATATCAGGGGTTGGCAACCTTTTACAACTGCCTGCAACACAGCCCTTGTCACAGGCCATCCTGCCCCAGCACTCTCTAGGGCGATGAAGAGATGTTTCGAGGAAGACACGACCTTGGGGATGTCTCCTTTGTCACAACACAGAGACTACACTGAATGTATCAGGCAATTGGTCTCTGGAGATGCTTTTTCTGCTGCTACGGCTGGAACGTACTGCTAATTCCCTAAGCACATATGAAGTGTATTTGCATGTTAACACCAAGGCTGTGGCATTCTAGAGTGTTATCCAGTTTTTCAGCAGCAATTTTCCATTGCAAAATATTGTGCTTGCATTTTTAGGCATGCAGGCCAACATGAGAAGTATGTCTAACTACAAAAAATATTGTCCACAATGCATAGTAGTTCATGGATGATTTAGATGGTTACATTGTTGACTGCCTCATGGGGTTATACCAGGGTCTCCAGAGGGGGAAAAAAACTGAAAAACAGCACAAGCTGAGTAGCTGAGGGTTCTAGTTATGGGCAGTTACAGGCTTAGATCTTCTGATTCCACAGCTTGTGGGAATCAACATGCAACTGGAGCAAGAGGGTGGGAGGCAGAGACAGAAGAGGGAACAAGAAGGTGGAGCATGACCCTGGCACATGCTGCTTTTTAATGTGACCAGTTTATTTTGGAAACTAATCACTATTTCATGAAGGTCCAATCTGCACCCTGGACTCAGACAAAACCCCAATTCTTGAACTGTCTCGGGAAAAACCAGATGGGTAGCAACCTTATATGCAATGAACTAGTTGAAAACGATTGTTATATTATTTAGCTGTTTGTGTTACAAAACACTGATTTGTTACAGCTCAGGCACTGAATGAAGGAGATCTCTGTCAAGTTTCTTGGCTTTGGTTGATTACTGAACAATAGGTACTAACAAGAATCAAACAAAATGAAGCAATGAAAAGTTCTGCCAGAGTTGAAACCCCATGGGAACATGGAGAACAAATGGAGAAGAATTAAAGGTGCTGAATTCTCTCTTTGACTAGACAAGGCATATGTGACATCATAATGTCTGATGTTTAAGCAGTTTGCAGTGAAGTACAGGTTTAGCGTACTAAGAACTCATTATCCCCAGACCAATTAATTACTCAGTAAAGTGCACCACAACAACACTGCCACCACCTGCTCAAAATAGGTTGTGGAATCACACTGCAGTCTATATTTAGCACTGTTTAAATCAGAGAACTGCACCGGTGATTCATGAGTTGTGACCTGCTGACATTTTGCACAGCTGAAAACCAGAATGCCTATGCAATTAGAAACCAGTGTCAGAATCACTGCAGACTTTCGTATATATAAAGAGGCAGAAAAGGCAAAATAAAAATCAGCCAGGAAGATTCAGAGTTGTAGGAGCTGTCACCATTTTATGAAAATGCTGGGTATTTTTGGTTGAAAACGATGGCCACAAATAGCAGTGGCATCATTAGATGGAGCTCTGCAGTCCTATGAGGCAAACTGCAGATGCGTAGGTATCTCCTATTATCTCAGAAGGGTGGGAGATAAGTGGCACTGTCAGCAATTTTGCTTAAGAGGGTGCCAACAATAATTATAGAAACCACTAACTCAGGAAATTGGCACATCCAGATCTAACAGGCCCTAAAATGTCCTGGAGAGACCTGCAGGTCTGTGAGATAGTCTCTGAGATGCCTTGGGCTAACTGAATGTTTTTTAGGTAGCAAGCTATTTCACGTATTTTAAACTTCCATATGAAGATAATGTGATTGTTATGTTTGGCTGGGGCTGGAAGACGTGGGGATTTTGACCTTTAAGAAACTCTTACAAGGGAGTCATTTGGAAGTGCATGTGTTGTGCAGAGCCTCACATTGCACAAACCTGACCAACAAGAATCTAGACTTTGGATACCAAATGAACCATCAGACCTCCATCAAACTGCTTTGCTCTGAGTGATTACACAACAACTCAAGATGAATCAGTGAGTTCAAAAGTGTTTTCAGGAGTTTCAGATTTATCCATAAAATAATAAGCTGAAAGCTTGTCCCAAAATCTGAACAAAGATAATGTTTGATAAACCTTTTCTTTTCAGGGAAGCTAGTACCAGCCTAATTTTCAGGTAATTGAGAAATTGTGTGGACTGAACTAATATTGCTTCCTAATACTGATGCCTGGCAGCTTATAACACAGTCCTTTCAGTTGTTTATAGCTTTGCCAACTTTTAACAGTTTGGGTTGAAATTTTCCATGCTAGGGATATGTGTGAGTTGCAGGATTTGTCCAAATTATAATCCTTTAATTGCCATAGTTTCAGTTAGAGCTTGGCAGATAAATTTTCTGATGATTTTATCTATCTTGGGTCTTATTCCTGTCCAAAACTGCAGGGACTTAGCAGAACTTTTCCTTTTTTTGGGGGTCAACACTGTGCTTCTGGGAACCATTAAGTAAAGGGTTTCTGACTCCAGCAGTGCTCAAAGAGGGAGCTACATAAACCAAAGGGTAGTGGACAAGGGGCTAAATGAGGGGTGGGCAATTATTGCAGGTGGAGGGATACTTAACAAGTTTTAGCAAGCTGTTGAGGGCTGCAAGGGTAGCCCCGCCCCTTGACAGATGCCCCACCCCTGGTCACTATCTTGGGACTGGAAGTCCCACCCTCTAACCCCAACCCTTTGCCACCAGAAGTCCCTCCCCTTGGTCCCAGAAATACTCCTTTCAGCAAGGGGTTTTACCATGTTGGAACCAGAAAAATACAAAATTTTATTCTAAAAAATGAACAGGTACAATATTCATTAATTTGATTTAAAAAAATATTTTTGTCTTGATTTACATGTGTTTGTGTAGTGTATACAGAGGTGATTGCACAACAGCTTAAAACGAAGTCTTACTCTTGTATACTGTGGGAGGCATGGGGGTGGGTATAGATTTGTGGGGGAGGGTGGATGGGTGTTGGGTGAGGGAGCATGTGGGTGTGTGTGTGCATATGTGGGGTGTGGGTGGATATGGGGTTTGTAGGGGATTGTGTGGGGAGAGAGGGTGGCTGGAGTGTACTTATGTGGGTCTGTGTGTATGGGGAGTGTGGGTGCATGTGTATAATGGGGTGTGCTTGTAGGATTCACTCTATGAACACTCTCTCTCTCTCTCCTTCCCTCTTTGCTCCCTCTCTCTCTCTCTCTCTCTCCTCATCCTTCATTACATGAACACACACACATGCACAGACATACACCACCTCTCCCTCCATCATTGCACAGACAGATAGAAAGACAGACAGACAGACACTGTGCCTCACTTACTGTGTGCGCGCGCGCACCCCCCCGCACACACACACGCCTGCCCTCCTCCCATTCTTGGCCTTGGGGTACTGGCGTAGCCCCTGCAGGCAGCAACGAGCGGATACATATTAATCTTTTAAACTTTTTAGGTCTCCCACGGGCCGGATAGAATAGCCTGGCAGGCTGAATCTGGCTTGCAGGCCATATTTTGCCTGTCTCTGGGCTAAAGATAGGGGAAAGAAAGGGGAGTAAGATGGGAGGGAATGCAAAAAATCAAGTTGTAGGGGAATTTTCAGGGAGAGAAAGTATAGAGGGCAGTAAGCAGGAAGTATAAAAGCAAAGGGGCTGGGAAAATGGTGCAAGCAGAGCTGGCTTAATGCATAGGCAAACCAGGCACATGCCTAGGACCCTAAGTGAAGAAGGGGCCCAACTGGGTTTATTTTACAAATTATAATTATTAAGTGAAAAATAGTGGCCCACAAGTTTGTTTGCCTGGGACCCACTAAAGGGTTAATCCACCTCTGGGTGCAAGGGATTGTGGAGAAGTAGAGAGGCACAGAAAGGGGTAGGATGTCTTGGACAGGTGCAGAAGTGGAAGGTGGCTAGGCCAAGGCATGGTTTCAGGGTCCAGGAAGTGTGCACTACCATATGGAACTGGACGTTACTTTTGCTTCTATTGCAGAGTCGCATTGTGTGATGTTACATTACTTAGACTAGTTGTGGTTGGCCACTAAAATTGTGTGTTTTTCATTTTTGAGTGCCTAATTTGAGATACGACACTATACTTGCAAAAACATTCAGATTTGCAACTGAAGTCAAAGGGAGCAACTGTGAACATATAATTGGGCTACAACAGTAGGGACCAACTTTTTTGGCAGGCATATCACAAACTATGGCACATGCCACAGGTTGGCTACCTCTGTACTATACAAATTGAATACTCAGAAGAATCAACCTGCATGCTAGCTATGAAAGGGGGATAACAACATCAGCCAAGCTCACAGGAGCATTATCAAGATGAATTTGCAATTTTGAAGTATTCTGATACTATATGGGGAGAGCATTATTGCAATTCCCAGGGGGAAATGTGCACTTCTGTTTTTGGTGCAGGGTTTGAATAGTTCATGAACTGTGGCCATGGATCAGAAGATGGGAGTACAAAAAGAGACAGAAAAACAAAACTGAATTACTGCTCATTTACTGAATAAACTAAGAGTTCTGTGGAAAAATACTATGTTATCGCAAAAATTAAAATGGAATCCTAATATGCCTCTACAAAGGTGGGTGGAAGGGGGTGGGGGAAATAAAGTTTCCTGGGCATTAAATTTTCCTTTATTTGGCGACCTTAATGTTCTTGAGAGATTATCAGAGAAGAGCAGGGTATTTAGGAGCAAAAAAGGGAATGAAGCTTTCCTGGGATCTAGTTACCGCTTCCAATAGCAGGCATCATAATGGCTGAGGTTTAGGGTGGAAGATTGGAGCACCTACCTTTTCTACTTCCCCCTTCCATGTTCCTCATAGCTGGTAGGGTCCTTTCACAGCTGTTGGAGTTTTATATTAAATTAGTCATCTTTAATTAAATTAATTAAATTAGTCATCTGTGGACTGCGGTGTAGGGGAGGAAACGGAGCCGCAGATAGCACCCCCTGGCAGCGGGGCAGTATAAGGGCAGCCTCCCACTAATTAATACCAATTAATTAATTAACAACAAGTCATGGCAGGTGAGTAGGCGGGCGGTTACCCCCAGGAACAGGTGTGCAGGCCATGTTTAGGTCGGCCCAGATCGTGTACCTGTCACATGGAGATTTTTCATTAACAGTGCATCCTTTCAACCTTGACTAAGCATATGGTACTTTTTGCAGTGAACTTGCAAATGTTGCAAGTGCTGGCATGCATATTAACATATAGGTATTTTGGGTTTTATTGTATTTGCTTGCTAGACAGCAGAAGACTAGAATTTTGGTGCCCTGCCTACTGTTATACAGAAAAATCTTTCTGTTTCTGTATTTAAGGTGAAATCTTTTTTTTAGTGTATAACCTAACATTTTCTGCATGTTTTAGGGAAATTCATGAAGGGGTAGGATTAAGCTCCTTTTTCTGTTAACTGTTCCAAGGCTGCTACTGCGACACTGGTGTTATTGCCAGTTGGTCAGTGAATTTTCTGAGCTGCCCATTTAATACTATCATCACCCAGGCATAACCTCTCAGCTGCAGGTAAAGGTCAGGTGAGTAGTAAGTAGGGGTGTGCAAAATGGACCATATTCAATTTGGATTCAGACTCAACCCAAATCGGGGACCGTGATTCAATTCATTGATTCCAATCACTGTCCCGATTTGATTTGGCTGAATCAAAATCTGAAGATTCGATGCTGATTCATAGAATCAGCAATTTGGCCAGAGTCACAGCTTTAAATGTTTTTTCTATGTACCTCAAGGTACCAGGCATGGTTCATGAATGCTGCAATGATGGGGCACATGGAGCATCCCACAGGAGCAGGGGGGTGGGAGGATGCATGCTTGGCAGTGAACCCAGAAGTGCACTGGAAGTACGTTCGGCCTACTTCTGGCTCAGCCATTGAGCATGTGGGGGATGCCCCCCCACACCTCCCTGGTTGGTAGTTGGCCATGAGGGGACCCTGGGTGTCCTCCCAGACCCAGGAGGCATTAGTTGCCGAGCTGGGAGGTAAGAGGGTCCCCTGCTCACTCCCCAGTGGACCCAGACGTGGACCAGAAGTGCTGGTTCACATCCAGGTCCACTGCCAAACACATTGGGGTCCCCATGCCCCCTGCACTCCTCTGGGACACTGCATCTGCCCCAGCATCACAGCATTCATGAGCTACCTGGTACCTTGAGGTATATAGAAAAAACATTTAAAGGTGTGTCTATGTCCGTATCATTGAATCGCTCTGAATCAATTTGGAAGGTTCTGTTTTGATTTGAAGAGATTAAAGGGTCTCCTGATTCAATTCAGATTTGGAGATTCAGCTGCTGAATTGGGCCGAATCTCTGACTAATTGAATTAGTGACCGAAGCCTCGCACAGCCCTAGCAGAAAGCATCACAGAAGCTCCAAATAATAGATTCATAGACTGTAGAGGGCGGGAAGGGATCTTGCAAGATTCTTGGATCCAGCCTCCCCTGCACTAGGCAGGAAAGACAACAGGGGTCAAGTGACCCCAGCGAGGCTACTGTCCAGTCTCCTCTTGAAGATTTCCAGGGTAGGTGATTGCACTACCTCTGGAGGGAGCTTATTGCACAGTCTGGACACCCTAACTGTGAAGAAGTTTTTCCTAGTGTTAAGCCTGAAACAATCTTCCAGGAGTTTGTGACCATTACTACTGATTTTCCTCAAGGGTGCCCTCGTGCACAGTTTTAGCGTAAGAGGGGAGGATTGCCCAGTAAAAGGTCATATTGTGTGATATAGAAATAGTTGAATTTTCAGCAGTTATTCTTAATTTGATAAGGCCAAATAATGTGCTAGATGCTGTACACAGGTCTGCTCCCATAAGCTTGATTTATGTGTAGAGGAGGACAAATTTCGCAGGGAGACCAGTGGGAATCTTCACTTTAAAAATATTTCCTAAGCAAATAAACAACAACTAGATGCTTCCTTCAAACCACAGACTGAACAAAGTCTAGAGTAATATTCGTGTCTGTGAGAGGTTCAGTTTACCTTTCTTCAGAAGTTTCTTTGAACGTTCTGTGTTGCTAGCAAATGGATGGTGCTGGAACTGAAATCATCCAGGAGAGACTAAGCTCATGGTATTCTCAAATGAAAACAGGAAATACTGGACATGTAGTTTGCCAGATTTGTTCTTCTGAGACTTCAGCAAATCTTAGACCAGTTTCTGCCATTTTTAAACCAGTCTCTGTATGCTGAACATCTTATTCTGTTATAGGTATAGACCAGTTGTGTGCTGAACTTTTGTTCTGTTATGAGTACAGACTGGTTTCTGATCTCTTATATTGGTAAAAGTGTAATGTCTCTACCTGGCCTATACCAGAGGGAGTGATAAATTGTAACATGAGTTATGTTTACACTGCAGCACTATGGTGCTCAGGTCATTATGCTGAGGCAGTAAGTCTCATCCCTGCACTACTCCCTCTCTTCTGTGTCAACCTTGGAAATGAGGGTGTGAGGATGCTAGAGGGCAACCCTAGCTACCACTCCTGTGTACACTGGAACCCTTGAGTATGCTGTCAGAGGCATCCCCAGGGGGTCCTCACTACCTCATTTCTGGGGTTGGTGTGGGTGAAGCAGGGGTGGGTGGGACTTATTGCTTTGGCAAAATGAGCTTGCTGATGTGGTGTGGCCAGGTCCTGGCAGGTTGAGTAAAATTGGGGAGGGGTTAAAACCTCCACCCTGGTCTGGAGAGTCCCAAGTCAGGATTTGCCTTGAGAGAGAAGGTGGGGAACAGCCCCTGCCAGGCATTTCCCACCTCCCTCCTCACCACTGGGGTGGCAGAGGGTGTAGCCAGCCCTAGCAGTAGCCTCAAGAGAACAGAGATGGAGTGGGGTTTGCCCCCGTTTGCCTCAGGGGGACTGGCATCTGGCTACGCCTGCACCCCTGCTCTGGCTAGAGAGCAAAGGAATGGGGCCATCCCTGCTTCACTGGAACAGATAGCACACCCCAGCCCACAGCTGAAAAGCATGCTGGGATACTGGGGGACTGATTTAGTTTAAACCAGGAAGGGGTCTGAGACAGAAGTTCCATAAACTAGTTTAACCTCAGTTAGTTAAGGCTGATACTACAGTCAACCAGGTTTATCTCAAAAAGGTTTTTGCCATTTTGAAACTGGTTTATGTGCACTGAATGCCTGTTCTGTTACAGGTTTAAACCAGTTTCTGATCACTTGAACTGGTTTATGTGTAACTTCTGTCCCTAGCCATGATGCTACTTTACCTGACTGCATGATCTCATCCTTAACCCACAAGGGGCTTGTAATAGTGCCAAAGCATACTGTGGGGCCAAACACCAGTAAATCTGAAGGGTATGGAGCAGTGTGTTTCCTGTAATAGTGTGAAGAAGAAACAATTGAAAACTATCTTCTTCAGACAACCAACTCATCCTTGTCAATGCAGTTCTAGCCAGGTAGTATTCATGTGGAGGAGCATCATGGTATGTGTTAGAAGCATACAGAAAACTCCTGATGCAGTTTCAAAGTGAATAGAAAAATGCCTCTAGAGTTGGACAAATATGACACTTTGTGATTGAACAGGAAAACGAAAGAGGAAAGAAAATAATTTGAAAAACTTTGCTTGTCTTAAAATACATTTTTTTCGTGTTTTGAACACACATTAGTCTATATTTGTTCCCAGCACTGTGTAGGTGAGATTTACCATTTGTTGGTTGGTGGTGGTGGAGGGGGGATGGGGTGGTGGAAATCACCTGCTACTTCTTACCAGGTAACAAAATTTTTTTAGATCAATTCAGAATTTTATGATGGCCTTAGTGACCATGAAATGATCTTTGGTGGGTTCTAACACAAAATAGAGTTAGCTGCAGCCTCAATCTAGTATTGAAGGTGGGATTGGAGACAGGGGCAATAGAAAGCATTCTACGGTTGTGGATTTATCATTTATTTCAGTTGTTTGAATCTGAAGAATACCTTCCTTCAGAGTTGAAAAATCTATGTTGATGGTCCACCCTTAGAGGCTGATAAAACTTTAGGCTCTAGCAAGAATGCATGAAATCATTAGTTTTCCATTCTTGATAGACAGTGATCCCTGCATGTTCTTCAGTGGCTTCATTCACTTACATATGAATGGTGAAAGCTGAAGTGAAAGGGGAGCTAGTCAGAGCATTAGTGATGGATTAATCTGACAGACCAAAGTATGCAGAATTTTAAAGTTATGTTTAGCAGCTAACAGGAAGGCAAAATGTTTCACTGAATTCAAAAAGCTTGTGTTACATGATTGCCGGTATATGAATCCTTACCACTTCCAATTGGTTGCAGAGATTTTCCTTTTGTGAAAAGTTCTCAAATGTAATGCTTTCTCCCCATAACTTCACTAATGATGTGAGCAGATAAAACTGAAAAACATCTTCAGTGTACTTGGCAAGCAAGCAGGTTAAGTATCCCATTTACCTACAAATAGGCAACATTGTATGTTCTCTTCATTAGGAGGCCTATTCATTTCCAGTTTGTTAATAGAACTGCAACTTAAATTTGTCATTGCTGAGCTGAAGTACTTTGACAAATTATCCTCTGCTATATGTGATAGAACCATTTTCTTATCTGATTATTATCAGACTTCCTTACTCACTGAAAATTAACTGTAAGCATTATGGATCCATAATCCTGTTAATCAAAAATGCCTTGCTGCAATAACGTGCAATAAAGCCAATGAGTAAATGAATGACTTGATTAGTTACTTGGGTCACCATTGCTGTCTGCTTATCATAAAGGCATTATCTAGTGATAGAAGCATAGAAGTAGAAGATGGGAATTCCTGAGTGGTGTTACCCGGAAAACAAGATTTTCAGTTTGCGAAAAATGTGGAGGTTAGAATTTTTTTTCATGTTGGAATGAAAATGAGTTCAAGGAACAGGGCAGTAACTTGGTATCCAGTTTCAAGTCCCTGCTTTGAAACAGGACTGTAGAATAAATATGGCTAACTATAGACAGTCAAAAGACTCAAGGCTGAATCAATTCTGTATTTGCAGGTTAGTCTAAGCTGCATAGATTGAACTGATAAAGCAAGTAAACAGACATTCACTTCTGCTTCCGGAAATGCAGCCACATACCTGCATTGGCCTAGGCCAGAAGCTGGGCAGCTCTAGAAAATGTCTCTGTGCTCAGTCAGAACAGACAACTTGGGCCAAGGCTAGCCCACCCACCCTGCAGATTTAAGAGGCAGATTTAAGGGGGGTACAAGCATCCTGGGATGCTTGGGAACTGTGAGTTAACTTGAAAACTGGAGGCTTTATGGAACAGAAGTTCAGTAACCCCATTTAAGCTAAATCAGTTAAATCTGATACTACATCCATCCAGGTTTATCTTAAACTGGTTTCAGCCATTTTAAACATGGTTAATGTACACGGAACTTCTGTTGTGTTACTGATTTGAACGAGTTTCCAATCACTTATACCAGTTTGTGTCCTTAGGACACCCCATGTATAGTTCAGCCCCACAGGACTTCCTTGTCTAGTAAATAATCTATGTGAAACAGAAAAATACCATGGAAGAGATTGACTGTATGGCCTGGCAGTTAAGGCACTTAACTACGGCATGGGAGACCTGGTTTCAGTCTTTGATTCTCTAAATCATTAATTCTCCACCTTTTTTAGATTCTAGGCAAGCTTCTATAACCTTTTGGAATTTAGTGGCACCTTATTTAAAAAGTAACTCATTTCTTATAATGCTTACTTTCTCGTACCCTGTGGGAGCCTTAATAGGGACTTATGGGGTGGCAGGGCACTCCTGAGAGCATGGTGAGAGATGGTACAGCTCAGTGCTGGCAGGGGCTGCTCAGTAAGGCAGGGGAGGCTGCTTGGGGAGATTGGTGTAGGTCATTAGACCCTTGAAGAAGGCAGCTGCTCTTGCAGGAGGTGGAAGTGGATGTCAGCGGTTTTTGGTGCAGAGGCTGGTGCCAGGTGAAGGCAGGGGAGTTGGGGTAGGACCCTTCTGGGCCTCACTCCTACTTCTGTCTGCCCCCTCTTTATCTGAGGGAGTGAGTCATAGCCCCTGCTACCAAGGTTCCCTCTAAGGTGCATGCATGTGTGCCCGTGCACAACTAAGAGTGTGGCCACACACAGCCTTTTTAAGGCTGAACACCAGGAGAGGCCGGGGTGGGAGCCTGGCATGGGCTCCGCCCGCTCCATGGAAGTGCTCCGTTCACCCACATCAGGACTGGGGAGTGGAGCACTTCCCCCTGAGCCGGCGGAGCCTGCGCCAGCCCCCCACCCCAGCCTCCATCCCTGCCTTGCCTCACCTTGGGGAGGAACCACTTCCTGCTCCGAGTGAGGCTCTGTTAGCTCTAGGACACTACTCTGCTCCCCTCTATGGCCTCGCGGGGGGTGGGGAGTGTCCTGCAGCGTCCCAGAGCCAGCAGAGCCTCACTTGGAGCAGGCAACAGCTCCTCCCCGAGGTGAGGCAAGGCGGGGATGGAGGCTGAGGCAGGGGGCTGGCAAGGGCTCCGCCAGCTCCAGGAAAGTGCTCTGTTCCCTGGCCCTGATGCGGGGGAGTGGAGCACTTCCCTGGAGCGGATGGAGCCCATGCCAGCTCCCGGCTCCAGCCTCTGGCCCCCAGCTCCAGCCCTCGGCTCCCAGCTCCAGCTTCTTGGCCCCAGCCTCCAGCTCCAGCCTCTGGCCCCCGGTCCCCGCCTCCAGCCCCCTTCAATAATTGTCTCACACTGGACCAAGGTGGCGTGCTCACGGACCGAGGCAGCGTGCTCATGGACCGCTACTCCTTAGAGGGAACATTGCCTGTCACTGTGGCTGCTCCTTCAGGGATTTGAATATCAGTGAGCAGAGCCACCATTCCCTGTGGTCCTTCCCACTGGCTCTGGGAGCATGGGAGGAGCACAGAAACAAGCCAAGCTGAAAAACACACAGCTCCACGTCCCTACACCTGTCCACCCTCTCACCCACAGCAGACTGCAGGAGCACCTGAACAGTTGGCACAACAGATGCAGAAGCTATGCTTTTCAGCCAGGCTTCTTTCCCAACTTGAGCTATGCTCTTGGAGCTGGTGGGAGGAACCATGGGGAATGCTGCCAGGATGCTGGGAACCATGGTGCAAGGATGTAGGAGCTGCAGGAGAATTCATGCACCTTCTTACATAACCAGGCAGGCACTTCTTTCTGCTGCAGCCATTACTTGGTTCACATTTGACATGCCTCCTGAAAACTGAGGCACATGGGGCAGTTTCACCCAGTGGGAGCAGTGGTGGTACCACTGTTGCAGGACTCTAAAATTCTTGTAGCACCCTGCTTGAGAATTACTGGGCTATGCAAGTTGGTTATTTCAGAAGTGATGCTTCTGCTGAAGGGCCTCAGTGTGGAGGCCCAAGCCTGCTGCTGTTAAACTCAGTGAATGAATTGTGGCAGGAGTCAAAGGAAAATGGAACAAGGTACTTCTCAGCTTGAGGCAATGCAAGGAAGATTTAAATTTAAATGTGGCTGCTAGTTTTCTCTTAGGATGTTGATGACACATCCTACACACAGTACATATCATGTTAATAGCTTAATGAAAGAAAGGGCTTGATCTTCAACTGGGAAAAAGAGTGATCTTATAGTTTTTACAAATTTATTTTTTTATTATTTTAGAGACTTGGTTGTTTTATGGAATGACTTTCTGTTATTTAGATTTTTGTATGGATGGTTCATTTTTAAAAAAATCCTCAAGAACCTTTTAGATAAAAACCTGGACTTACTGTTTTTGTTCTCTAGCAGGATATTGAGCTGTCTGTAACAAAGGAATAAGGCCGCCTCATTGAAATAAAATTATTTTCACTGTTTATTCATTTTGTTCAGTATTTAGTACACTGAGCCACATTTATGAATTTCACAAATACTCTATTAATTTCTATTAAGGTCCATATTGTGCCTATGTTTTGAGGTCTACACTTTAGTTTGTGAAGGAAGTCTAGAAAACTCTCTGGAAAATATTTTTGGGATTTTGAACAACATGGGTACATACAGACATTTGGGGGAGTTTAGGGGGAGATTAGATCAAGTTAAAAAATGGCCATCCAATCTAAGGTAAGTCGAAACGGTGAAGGGGCTAGTGGGGGAGCTTGGGGCAAGTGTAGGGCTTGGAGATTGGTACTTAGACTGACCTAACTAGAGATCCAAGTGCAAGGTCTGCCCCTGGGTGAACTAAGTTAGATTGGGTGATACTTTTTAACATGAACTAACTTCCCTGAGCATCTGTGTACCCCATGTGTGGAAAGTGGCTCGTGATACAGGTGTATAATGGGACATGCTGACTAGATTGTGCTCAAAGAGAAAGGTGACTTTGGGTATTTCTTGAATGCATGGATCATATGAAAACACAAGTTCTGACAAGTAAATGGTTTATTTATAAAATATATTTTTGATTAAAATACTGTTGCATATTATGTATGTATGGTATATCAGCAGCCATTCAATGTTAAAGCAAACCTTCCTGATATTAAAAATATTGAAAAGCACTAGATCTTAAATACCATTCATTTTAGATTGTCACATTTCTGTGACTGTATGTACTATTAACACAGGAATAAATTGTGCCTTTGACCTACACAACAACATTTTTTTCTCAAATATTTTCATGGTGTAGTATTTTTAACTTTTATGTCTTCCAAAACTGAGATTAAAATAGTAACTGGACATGCTGCAATAGCTTAGCAATTAATTAAAAAACAGAAGTAGCCATAATAGTGCAAAGCTTCTGCACAGAGTTGCAGAACTAGTCTGTTGACTCAGCCTGGCATCCAAATCAGGTGGGTTCTATTAACAGTAGCAAATAATATACAAAGATAAATGAATGGGTAGGAACAACCAAGTTTGGAAGGAAGCCTAATGCTGAGGTCAAAAGTATATATTTGGTGTCTGAGTTCACAATAACAGCAAACTCCAGGTTGAAGGTAAATTTGGGCCATTCCTAGTATGAAGAATTCAGACAAATCCCTGGCCTCAGCATTTCCCTACTGTTTAGCTGAATACACAAATATAAAATATGGGTGATAAATGGCTAGATTGTAGCACTCTGGAGAAGGATCTTGGTTTTTGTGGATCAAAGACTCAACATCTGTCTGAAGTGTGATATAGCTGCAAAACAGGTGAATGCATTTTTGGGCTGCATTAACAGGTGTATTAGGTATAAGACAATGGATGTAATAGTGCCACTTAGCAGTTTCTAGATCTCATCTAGAGTATTGTGTGTTATTCTAGGCTTCACATTTAAAAAAAAGGATGTGGAGAAGTGAGTAAAAGAGTCTAAAGGTAGGGAACAAACATGATAACAGGCTTGGAAGGCAAGCCAGATGGAGAGGTAAGAGAACTATGTTTAGCTTGCAGAAAAGGCAGTTAAGGGGGACATGATAGCAGTCTTCAAATATCTGAAGGGCTGCAAAAAGAAGAGAGAGAACACTTTTTTTTCCTCCCCTGCTGCAAAGAGCAGGATGTACAGCAATAGCAGAAGTTGCAGCAAAGTAGGCTTTGACTGCCTAGAGAAGTAGTGAAATTTTCTTCATTGGAAGTTTTCAAAAAGAGGTTGAATAAGCATTGGTCAGAGGTAGTTTAGGAATTGCAATGCCTGGAGTGTGCTGTGAAGAGCAATAGTAGGAAGTCTAGAAGATCCCCATACATGCATTTCTGAGAGACCCGGAGAAGAACTCTGCAGCTTAGATCAGGTGGCAATTGGAGAGGACTGTGTTCAGCAGTGAGAGACTGGGTCAGAGCACCACAACTGGTTTATATTTGAAAACAGATTAAAGGGATGCGTTTAGAAAAGGGACTGGATGACAGAAAGGGGAGTTCCAGCTCTCTAATTAGGATATATAACGCATGGAGTTGTACTCGTGGTACCTAGGTTTCAGTACAAAATGGAGGGTGTTTAGTAGGGGTGTGCAAAACTGACTATTCAGTTCAGATTTGGCCCAAATCAGGGACAATGATTTGATTTGTTGATTTGGATCACAGTCCCTGATTCGATTCAGCTGAGTCCAAATCTGAAGATTTGATGCTGAATTGGAGAATCAGTGATTTGGACATAGACACAGCTTTAAATGTTTTTTCTACATACCTTGAGGTACCAACATGGCTTGTGAAAGCTATAATGCTGGCGTGGATGGAGTGTCCTGCAGGAGTGTGGGGGGGCCATCCACATACTCAGTGGTGAACCCAGCAGCGGACCAGAAGTATTTCCGTTCCGCTTCTGGATCCTCTTCTGCCCCCCCACCCCAATCCGTGTGACCCCTGGTTCAGCAGTTGGCCACAGGGCGACCCAGGAGGCACCAGTTGCTGAGCAGGAGGGGGGCATGGGGGACCCCCCCAGCGCACTCCCTGGCAGACCTGGAAGTGCTTCTGGTCCACTTCTGGGTCTGCTGCTGAGCGCACTGGGGAGCCCCCCACACTTCTGTGGGACACTCCATGTAACCCAGCTTCACAGCACTCATGAGCTGCCTGAGACCTAGAGGTATATAGAAAAAACATTTAAAGCTGTGTCTAGGTCTGAATTGCCAAATCTCTCCAAATCAATTCAGAGGGTTTTGATTCAATTTGGAGAGATTAAAGGTTCCTCTGATTTGATTCAGATCCAGAGGTTCAGCTCTGAGTTGGACCGAATCTCCACCATATCGAATCAGGGATCAAAGCTTTGCACAGCCCTAGTGTTTGTTTATCTCATGTTTCTGGACTTTGCTGTTGCCACATGGGTCTATGAAGGAATTTTTCCTGTTCCTGTTGCTGTGGATTTTTTACTCTCTTTTCACTTTCCTTAGATAGCTGGGGATTTTGCCTGGGTTGTGCTGATGCTCCTGTTGGGGCTGAAAAACCCAGAAGTCCTTGGCAAGAGGGTCTTATACCACCACCCAGGGATAGACCAATTACCACATTTGGGATCAGGAAGGAATTTTACCCAGAAAGAAATTTTATGAATCTCATAGAGAGCCTAAGGTCATGTGTACACGACATGGGATTTACTGTAGACCACAGAATTTAAATGCACCTTTTTTTGGTGTGGTGCAGTTCAGTTTGCATGACATGGTGTTCATGTTTGCATAAACAGCACTTTCGAGTGAGTTAAGCCATTGTGTGTCATTCCCCACAGATGTCAGTAGAGGGAGTCAAATACCAATTTACCCCCTAGAATGTCTTTCCTAATGCATTACAGCAGGAGGCGCATGTGAGCCAACCGGGCTCCCCAGTGCCTAGACTCTTATTGGATTCTGACTGGTCACAGTCATGGTCACCCCAAAATCCTTGTCACTCACACCCGCCTATGATTGTTTGGTCTGGTCTCTGTCTCCATCAATACACAATCACAAGGAACCCCATCACAGTTCCAAAGACAACTGCATGGATGCATCCTTCCCTCCCATTCATTCCTTTTTTCCCCCCTTTCCATTCCACCATGGATTTTTTCCATTAATATAGTGGTTTAGTAACTACCTCTCATAAGAGTATCGGGTTGGGTGGGTGTTTGTTGCTGCCTGGTTGATAGGCAGCTGCTGTCTATATATATGTTGGTGGTCTTCGGTCTTTTTTGTTGTTGTCTTGGACTACATTTCCCAGCATTCTGTCATATTGAATGTAATAGTTTAAATGCTTATATAGTTGCCTATTAGCCAGTTTAGGAAGACAAGATTCATCTTCTTGTCTAGGCCATTGTTTTGGTCTACATGCAGAAGGTCCTGACTTTGCTCAAAGTCTTAACTCTTGAATTTTATCTTTAGAGGCCTTTAACAAAGTTAACCTAAAAATGACCCATAAGCAAACATACCACATTCCAAGAAATCAAATCTTAGGAGCCTTTTAAAAGATTGGAAAGAAAGAAAATTTGTCAAAGTAATTAAATGATCAACAAAGGAAACTGAACCCAGCAGAAATCTGTTGAGTAAGATCCGAGCCCAAATTTGGGAGTAGTGACAGGTTTGGGTAGGAGGGGCCCAAGACGGCAACTCACTCAATAAAAACTGTAACCTACTATCCCAATTTGGAGGTAACCTCACTTGCAGAACAATGAAGGAAGAATCGCAAGTGTAGGCCAGATCAGACTGATCACCTGAACCACCCTCTCCGTGAACACGAATCTCTTAGTTCACGCTGAGCCTGTGGAACACCCGAAAGGGACTGAAGGAAGGGGACTTAGTATCAGTATTGAGGCGAGCCCATTGAACCGTACTGCTGAGGCGAGCCCATTGAACCGTACTGCTGAGGCCAGCCCATTGAACCATACTACCGAGGCCAACCCATTAAATTGTACTACTGAGGAATGAAACCATATTTAGGTGTTTGGCTTCTAGGAATTCTAGGATTGTAAGTATATTATGAAAAATAATAGTACTGATTCAAATTTAACTTTGAGTTGTAATTGTAGTTGTTTTTGTAATACTAATTCTTATAGCATTGTTTGGGAGGGAAGTGCATTTGAAGCATTGTTTCTGATATATGTAGTTATTGTGTTCTTAATGTTTGTGGTATTTCTGAAAGCTAAGCAGTGTTATATGTGTAGCAAAGAATTTTAAAATTGTGTTTTATGAATTAAGTGTGTAATCATTGTGAAATCGTGCAAGCAGTTAAAAATTTCCCCAGCCAGTGCATCAAACGAATGAATCAGTAAATTATGTGGGATTTTCTCTATTCCATAACCCACTAGAGACACATTCCTGACCTCTGATCTTCTTTACAGTTTCCAGTGGGAAAGTCTCCAGTTCCCAGGCCAGGTGCACCATCTATTTCTGTAGTGCACCATGCGGCTTTTGGTAGATGTGTTGTCAATTGTTGTGAATATTTTTTATAAATGTTTTTGGAATGTTTTTTTCAAACAGCAGCTTGCTGTTCAGCTCATGTCCCCTGTTCTCCCTCCCTCCGCCCACCTGCGTATGGGCTCATTCAGATGTGGGTGACAGTGTGTAATGCTCCTTCTCGCAAACCACTGTAGACAGACACAGATTTTTTAAAGTGTAAAAGACAAAAATAATTTATTTTGGAACAAAGCACTCCCTAGCGTTTGTTTTCAGCAATGTACTGTGCCAGACAATCTCGCACAAGGGCTGTCCGACCGACCTCTCCTTGAAGATATCTCCTTGGTCCCTGTGCTGCCGCCCCACATCTCTGCTGTCTTTCCACCACCTGTCACACTTCTTGTTCCCATGAGTCCTTGAAAACCTCTCCTTGGCTCTCACAGTTATTGTGCAGCATTCAGGCTGCCACAGTAAAGGGTGTTAGATTTTCTTCATCCATGTTGAGCTGGTATGTAAAAGCCCTCCATCGTCCACTCAGTCATTCAAATGCACATTCATCCACCATCCTGCAACTGCTGAGGTGGTAGTTAAACACCAGCTTCTGTGGGTCTGTGACATTCCTTCTATAAGTCTTCATAAGCCAGGGCTTTAGAGGGTAGGCAGCATCTGCTAGTATGCTGCAGGGAACGGTGATACCATGGATCACACTCTCCTCCATGCCGGGTATGTAGTGTCCTTTCTCCACAATGTCAGCCAGAGGGGAGTTGCAGAACCTCCGTGCATCATGCACGCTGCCAGCCTACCCTGTAAAAATGTTTGTGAACTAGCCCCTGTGGTCTACCATGGCTTGCAGGGTCTTGGAGGCATATACTTTCCTGTTAGTGTAAAGCCTCTCATTCCCTGCAGGACAGAGCACTGGGTTGTGAGTGCTGTCTAAAGTCCCCATGAAGTTTAGGAACCCCTTCTCATTAAAGCCATCCATCATTTGTTGTGAGTTCATCAGGTGGATAACTTTATGTAAAAAATGTAAAAAAACCCAAATGGTGTTTAGTCGATCTCAGAAACCTCCTCATTGACCTGTGGGGTCTTTCCTGGCGAGTTTCACCTGTGAAAGTTTTCTGGTGGAGAAAGGAAAAGAGAGTAGGAGGAAGGGGTGGGAAGGGCTTGGTGTACAGCTGAAAAAAATGGACTTTGCGAACCCTGCCCCCACCCCACAGGATCAGTGGGACATATTACCAAAATATAATCCAGGGTGCTGGCAGGCAGCATCTTGGATTCATGACTCTGGAATGAAATGTGATGCAAGTTCAGGTTGAAACACTGAAGGAAGTCATGTAACCACTCCCTCCCTCCAACAAAGTTTGAAAATATATAGTTGCAGAAAAATTATCATTTTCCTGATACTACTGAAGCCATTGCAGACATTGGGAGCTGTGAGTAGTATATAGGCTCTCTGCCCTTCAATGCAAATGTGACAGGTGGGCGGGACTTCCGGTCCAGCCCCCTTTGCACTGCCCCCTTTCCCCTTGTATGGTGTGTGACATCGCCAACTCCACCCCCTGACCCCGGTCACGTGGTGCATGACATCAGTAACTCTGCCCCTGACTCCGGTCACGTGGTGCATGACATCAGCAACTCCGCCCCTGACCTCAGTCACATGGTGCATGACATCAGCAACTCCGCCCCTGACCCCAGTCATGTGGTGTGTGACACCAACACCACATGGTTCATGGCATCAGAAGGACAACCCAGGCAGA
>JAGPOW010000304.1:42651673-42664119 GCA_030014935.1 Caiman crocodilus
GTTTAGTGTGCTTGCTACCTTGCACCTTTATTGCTAGCAATAAAAACTTTTTTTTTCTTTCAAACTTCCAACTGGCATTCGTGTATTGGCTCATGCATGCCGGGCAACGAATTCAGACTTGGGCTGAAGCATAACAAAAGCGAAGGTTGGTTTCACTAAATGCATGGTTTTTCAGGTACCAATTAAGAGTGCTAAGCAGGGGTTGCCTGTAAACAAGCACAGAGGCTGCTTTGACATGCTGCAATTCCAGTGCATTGGAGCAGACTTGAATAATCTAGATTTTTTTTAATCACATCGGTTTTAAAATCTCATTACAGACTGTGCAATGTTTTAATGTAGTAAAGCCAGCATCTAAATTATTGCATTATTCTCTTTCTTATTGACTATGGTTGGATACTTTAGGAGAAATGAGATTCAGGATGAATTCAGTTGTTTAATATATCTGACTAAACACTACCACTTGATACATTTAGGTCACAGCTAATAGCCAGATTAAAACCAATGGCCAAGAGGTGAATGGGCCTTTGGAAATGATAGTGAATTTATCTGCAAAAAGAATTCAACAGCTTGTTAACAGTGATTTATTTTTCTTTGTATTTTCAGCAAACTGTGCATTAGAAAACATCAATAGAAAGCAGTTTTTATCAGTTATAAAACTAAAGCAAAGTTTTATGGCTGTGTTATAAATCACTGAAAATACTGTATGCATAATACAACCCTTGGTATAGCAACATGAACAGCATTCCAACAATACAATATTTGAATGTTTATTACTAGTGAAATACCAAGGTCATATTTAGATGCAGGAATGTTGTATAGTGCATTTGTTCCTTACTGAAGCATGTTGTTCTAGCTGAAAAAAGAGAACCTTAAGAAACCAAGAAAATTGCTGGTGGAACATTTTCTGTTACTGGATGTCCAAATATGTTTGTTTACAACAACAACAACAAAAAAAGAACAAAATAAAACATGCTGCATCAGTTCTTAATCCCTCTTCATGCAGACATTTAAGTTCATAGCTAACTTTAAGGCGTATGGGAATACGGGACTACATGAATACTTTACTTAGATATGTGGTTAGGTATCTTCCTGAAAGGGGACGTGAGTATCTATATCTTGTGAGGAAAGATGAATGGCGTTTGAAGGTGAAATAGATCCCTCAATAGACTGAATTCTAGGGGGACTTTTCATGAATAAAGTAACTTACATCAACTAGCACTTACAGGATCATTAAGAAACATTGCAGCCTGGGGCTGGGTGATCTGAACGCTGGGAAACTTGAGGTCTGCTTACTCATTGTTTTACTGCTAACTCACAGTATGCTATTAAGGAAGTAAGTTCATGTTTCTGTCCTTAGATACCCATTTTGTAAAGTGGAGGTAGTAAGACTTAGCTAGTTATCTTCAAAGTTTGCTGAGAGTGTCAGTATAGGCTCGGTGCTTTGAAGCACTGTAAATATATTCTTTTTCCATTTTTTACATGTGAAGTTTTAGGCCAGGTAAACACATCATACATTTACTAGTATAAGTGATCACAAACTGGTCTGTATCTGTAACAGAACAGAAGTTCAGTACACAAAACCACTCTATGCTCATAACAGAGCAGAAGTTTGACACCTTTGAGATAAGGTCAGCACTCCAAAAATATTCAGCAATGGGGTAGTGTTCTAGCAACCAACACTTTTTAATTCCTACATAAGTGATATGCCCTACACATCATTGTGGAAATTTATCTACACCAATGATATCGCTTTGACCACACAAGCAAATCTTTTTAGAATACTGAAACCACACTGAATTCTGATTTATCAATAATGGCTGAATACTTCCATAAGTGTAGTTGACAACTGTAAGCAAATTAATTAATTTGATGAGATCTCTTGCTTACATTACCATTGGCATTTGGTCCATGGTAGCCTCAAGGTCTCAGCAGGTCTTTTAATGAAAGTTTCTCTCAGCACATCTGACCTGTCTCGCCTGCTATAACCTGTATGAAATAGAATGAGGGAGGCTTACTGGCCTAAAATGCTGCTGACTTTTTCTTGGCTTGGATTTTTCTGCATGTTCTGTTCTGTTTGTTTGGGGGTCACCAATAGACCAAGGCAATGAGCTGTCTGGCTAGGATTTGGTCCTGTATATATTATCATACAGGGGATGACTGTTGCCTTGTACTCAGCTTTTGCTTCCTGGGAAGGGACAGTTTAATTGTCTCTAGCAACGGGGATCCCTGTTTCAGGTTTACCCCTATTTATCCTTAATATTATTCTTAGGTGGGCTGCAGGACAATGGGTTTCTGGTTTCTCAAAGATCCCCAGTCCTACAACTCCACCACTCACGGTTAGTTGTCTTTGGGCTCTGCAGGTTTTCTGGGGTTCAATAACCAGTAACCCTCTGAGCCTTGCTGCAACGTTTTCATTCTTCCAGATAACGATAAGTAGAGAGACTCCTCTGAGCCTCAAAAGGAGAGAGGTCCCTATTCTCCTCCTTTGCCCCTGCCAAGTCCAAGCATAGTCCAAGCATTTTTTGTTGTTGTTGTTTACACCTGCTGGTTCTCTCCCTGTCTTCATAGTTTCATAGTTGGTAGGGTCGGAAGGAACCTAAGCAGATCATCAAGTCTGACCCCCTGCCATGGGCAGGAAAGAATGCTGGGGTTAAACGATCGCAGCTAGGTGATTGTCTAGCCTCCTTTTGAAGACCATCAGGGTAGGAGCCAGTACCACTTCCCTTGGAAGTTGGTTCCAGCTCCTAGCTGCACTGACTGTGAGGCAGTGACTCCTGATATTTAGCCTGAATCTACCCTCAGTCTATTTATGGTCATGATTACTTGTTACTTACTCCTGGTAGTGCTCAGGGGAACAGGAACTCTCCCATAGTCTGCTGGTCTCCTTTGGCCAGTTTGTAGACAGCCACCAGATCTCCTCTCAGCTTTCTCTTGTGGAGGCTGAACAGGTTCAGGTCCCGTAGCCTCCGCTTGTAGGGCTTGCCCTGCTGCTTCTGATGATGTGGGTGGCCCTCCTCTGGACCCTCTTCAAGCTGTCCACCTCCCTCCTGAAGAGCGGCACCCAGAACTGGACACAGTACTCCAACTGCAGCCTGACCAATGTCGCATAGAGGGGGAGGATCACCTCCTTGGACCTGCTTGTGATGCATCTGTGGATGCATGACAAGGTGTGATTACCTTTCCTGACCACATCCTTACATTGGCGGCCCATGTGCATTTTGGAGTCAATAATGACTCCAAGATTGTTGTCTGCCTCTGCTGATGAGAAGGGAGTTCCCCAGTCTGTAGGTATGCTGCTGGTTCTTCCTCCTCAGGTGCAGTACCTTGCACTTGTCAGCACTGAAACCCATCCTGTTCTCATCTGCCCACCCCTGTAACCTGTCCAGATCTAGTTGCAGCCTGTCGCTCTCCTCCAGTGTGCCCACTTCTCCCCACATCTTAGTGTCACCCACAAATTTGAACAAGGTGCTTTTCACCCTCTTGTCCAAGTTGCTGATGAAGATGTTGAACAGTGCGGGCCCGAAGACTGAGCCCTGGGGGACCCCACTGCCCACGTCCCTCCAGGTCAAAAAAGACCCATCTACCACCACTCTCTGGCTGTGGCCCTCCACCCAATTTGCAACCCATCTGACTGTGTAGGCATCGATGCACAGTCGCCTAATTTCTTAATGAGGATGGGGTGAGAAACAGTGTCGAAGGCCTTTGTAAAGTCCAGAAAGACTTCGTCCACTGTGACACCTGCATCCAAGGATTTGGTGACCTGGTCGTAGAACGCCAATAGGTTGGTATGAAAGGACCTGCCTCTAATGAACCCATGTTGATTGCCCTTAAGCATGATCTCCCCTGCTGGTCCCTCACAGATGTGCTCCTGGATAATTTTCTCAAAGAGCTTCCCCAGGACCAAGGTAAGACTAATGGGCCTGTAGTTTCCTGGGTTCTCCTTCCTCCTTTTTTGAAAATGGGGACCATATTGACCCTTTTCCAGTCCTCTGGCATGTCTCCAGAGCACCATGAGTGCTCATAAAGCTGTGCTGAGTCAGCTGTGCTGACATTTACTGCGCAGTACACAATGACCTCTGCTAATTCCCTCAGCACTCTGGGGTGGAGATTGTCAGAACCTGCTGATTTGAACATGTCTAGTCCCACCAGAAGTTCCCTGACTAGGTCCTCATTGACCCTGGGCCTGGCAGTGCCTCTCTTGGGTCTGTCAGGTCTTCCTCTCTGCCATGCAGTTGTTGCTGAGCATGTTTTTAAACTGCTGTCTGTCATGCATACAGTCAACCAGAACTGACAGGAGCTGATAAATCTTGGCATCTGTGATCTCCCCACATCCTGTTCTTTCCCTCCTTGTCTGCAGCGAGGTAAATGTTTGTGCACAGAGCAACTTCTCCTGCACTCCTTATAGTCTTTGGGGCCCTTTTCCCAGGTCCCGAGAACATCTTTAGGGTGGGCAGCATTTTTCTTGCTGTCACAATGACGAAATCCAATCAAATTCATCATCTCCACATTCTATCTTGACAATCACAGAGCATGTAACACCCTCAATGTTACCTTCTGTGGAAAAAACATGTCACGACTCAACTCCTATCTACCTTGGGGTGACCCTTGACCACTCCCTAAGCTACCATTATCAGCTCTGAAAGACTTCCATGGCATCAAAGGCATGAGTGAACATCATCCGAAAGCTCACTAGCACAAGCTGGGGTTCAAAAGCTGCTGTCGTCCACACTTCTGCCATTGCCCTGGTGTTCTCAACAGCTGAGTACTGTGCACACATCTGGGCTCCAGGTTGATATACCAGGCTTATCAGCACACAACTCTACTCAGCAATGAGGATTATCTCTGGAACTTCGACATCAACTCCAGTGCAGTGGCTACCAGTACTTTCAAACATTACTCCTCCCTCTATTCGATGGGATGCAGCAATATACAGAAAAATAATGCATACCAATAGTTATCCACACCTTCCCATCCATAGAGACCTTCAGGATTTCCCAGATCACCACATGATTTCACAATAACCTTTTGGACTGAGCACCTCCTATACCACAACACTGAAGTATCTTGGAGGAAAGCTTGCGCAGAAAACACTTTCCCAAATAAACACCTTGTCCCTGACCCAGTGATGCAACAACAAGGCTTCAATCTTCCACTTAATAGGATATGCACTGGACATGTCTGATGTGGCCACCTGATGTACAAGTGTCACCAAAAACCTTGCCTGGCTGTGACTGTGTAAACCCTGACCAAACCATGGAGCACATAACATTCTGCCCCAGATAGAAGTTTGAGGGTAACATCCTGGAGTTACACTGGTTTTCCACTAGGGCATTGGTCTGCTTGGGGAATTTGGAATTAAAACTGTGACAATAGCTCTTGCTTCTAAAGCCATATGAAAGAAATTCGGCGCGCACAGACTGGTTTAAAAGTGGTGGAACACAGTCTAAGATTCCCCCACCCCCAAGGGCAAATGTATGTTCTTTTCGGTGCCAGTGTAAATTATGCTGCTTACAGAAAACTGTGTAACTTAGATTGATTCCACCTCAGTCTTTTTGAATGTCTGTACTTAGCCTTAGTGGTCATAGAAAGTGCTAGATTGACAGCTCTTGAGAACACAGTATTTTGACCACAGAACAAGGCACTTGGACAGAAACAACAGAAATTTTCTTAGATAGATGGGTAGTTATAACCAGAGTAGAAATCACTGGCAGCATAGCTGGGAACCCCCCGTTTATTCCATTCTTGGCCTCTGTTTTAGACTGCAAGCAAGCTTGTCAGTTTTGGTGGTTTTTAAGATGCTGAGAAATGGCCTGAAGCCAAACTTATTTCATGTAGTCTGCCAAGCAGTTGTCAGATGATAGTGACTTTAAATACCTATCAACCTGAGTTGAATTTAAACCACTGACTTAAGAAAAATATCCTTTCACCTGTATCAGTCTTCTAAGCAGTAATCGTATTTCCTCATCCTAACTGGGAAAATAGGTTTTACCAACCTAATTGGCAGTTTCAAAACTTTAGAGAAGATTATCATGTAAATGCAGAGTTCTTTTCTTTTAATATTACTAATCACTGTCTTTAATTACCCTGAATGACTTAAAGAGGAAAAAACAAAGATTTTAGTCATGTCAGAATATACTGTAAATATGAATTTGTCATATATACAGTCTATTGCACTCTCCCCATTTCTAATCAACTGTGCTAAATACTATCAGCTTCTTTCAGATTAATTGTCGGGCACCATAGCCTTATTACCATCACTTACTCCTTTCTTTTACATTTTAATTGCAGAGTTATGCAGCAATTTTCTTTGTTTGGGAGATTGTTAATTTTGGACTTTGGCCAAAATGTTGTCCAACATTCAGGACTAAGACTCTTGTTCTAAAGCTTAAAATGTTGCGGAAAATTGAAAACCTTGGGGACAGAATTAATGATATTTCTGTTGAAATGAAAGAACATTTTTACTGCTTTTTGTGACTGTTCATTATTTTTGGTCTTTTCTTGAAATCCTAAGGTTTAATGGCATCTCAGCCACATCCACATTTGTTTCCCAGGTGCACCTTGTGCTGCTGCTACTTGTTCCTGGGGAATGCCTGTGCTATGCACCTTCTGGTGCATGGCAGATTACCCTAGGTGGGATAGGGGAGGCTGAGGCCAGCACTGGGCTGGCCCTAGCAGCCTCACATGGGATCCTGGGGGCCTCCTGGAGCTATAGCAGCAGTGAGTCTGTTGGTGAGAGCCTGGCTCTGGAGTGTGGCTTTGGCTTGCCAGGCTCCTGTTTTGGACTGCCCCTATGTGCACTGCTCCTCTTTTTTGTTTTTTGTGTACTTTTTTTTTGATCCCAGGAGATCCTAAGATCAACTCCCCTCCCCGCCAATGCTGCTACCTTGCAGTGTGGAGAACAGCAGAATGTACAATATGTGGTGCCATACATCTGCAGTACCACATACTGCACAGCCATGCTCGTCTGGATGTGCCCTCGGAGGTCATCTAGTCCAACAACTTGCACAGTCATGAATCACTCCAGACAGATACTTATCCAGCCTCATTTTGAAAGTGTTCAGTGAAAGAGATTTCACAGCTTGCTTAGACAGGTTCTTCGGTTGTCCTAACGTTCTTACAGTTAGGTAGTTTTTCCTGTGGTTCAATCTAAATGTTCCTGTCACTTAAAATCATTGCCATGATCTCTGTGCAAGGGAAAAGTTTTTCTTCTCTTCTTTTTGGAAGCCTTTCAAATACTAGAAAATTGCTGTTGTGTCCATGCCCTCCTCTCTTTCTTAATTTCCTTTTTTCTAGATTAACCATACATTATTCTCTTAATCTTTCACTGGGTGGCTTCCATTCCAATCCCTTTATCAACTTTGTTTCTTTTTTGGATCCTTTCCAGTTTCTCTTCATCCTTCTTAAAATATGATGCCCAGAATTGGCCGTAATACTCATACTAGATTATGACTAATTAGTGGTGCTGCCTCCTCCCATGGCTTGCTTATAAACCTTCTGTTAATGCAGCACAATCTGCTTTTTCATGATTGTCTGAACTCAGTAATTAGAAGTGCCTCGGCACAGTAGAGTTCTCAGCACAATTCTAGTACCCGGTGCAAAAAGTTCCTTGATACGGCGGGAAAAACCCTTGGTGCAATGATCAGTCCCCGCCAAAGTTTCCATCTGCACTGTTTGCAGGCATGCTTCCGATTGGCTCACTGTAAATTATTCCTACTTGGTGGCTGGCAATTGGCTCGCTAGCCCTATAAAAGTTAGGGCAAGTTTCTACCCAAGTTGGAGAACTCTATGTGTACGTCAGAAGAGACTTCCACATGTACCTCAGAGCGAACTTGGAGGCCTGATCAACCACCAATGACTCCCCGTTGCTGTTCACTCCGACGTACCCCGTTGCCTGCATGCTCAGACAACATCGGTGTGCCACTCAGTTTCTGCTTTTCTGTCTGTTTTGCAACTTGTACGGAGCGTGCCTACACTGCTTGCATCGACCTAAGTCCCTGTACTGCAGTTTGTAAGTAAAGCTCTTTTGAATTCAACCAACAAGCTTCTGTGCCTAATTCCACTCCATCGTGTGGCCCCATCCGGCCATTCTCGGCCCCCACAATGATATTATCTCATTCCTGGTTCATTTTGATCTTGTAATCCACCACAACACAAATCATTTTCAGCAGTGCTACTCCCTACCAGTTTCCCTGATTCTGTATTTGTGCATTTGTATTTACTCCCTGAGGTGAAACACTTTGCATTTATCTTCGTTGAATTTTAATTTCTTGTTTGTAGCCCATTTCTCAAATTTATTAGTATATTTTTAAAGTCCACTGTTTATCCTTCAAAGTGTTTGCAACTCCTCCCCAGTTTTAATAAAAGTATTAAACAACATTGTATCCAGAACCGATCGATACCTGCGTAACTCAACTTGAGACGCCTGCCATTCTGCAATGGGTCTGTTTCAGTGATGCTCATTTCTCCAGTTTACTAAAGAATGTCATATAAGACAGTATCAAAAGTATTGCTAAAATCCAGGTGTGTTATTTCCCCTGTATTCCCCTCATCCACAAAACTAGAAGAAAGGTTTTCAAAGAATATCAAGTTGATTTGGCCTAACTTAATAGCAGATTCATTTTAGTTGCTACTGATCTCTCCATCCTCCTCCAGATGTTTACGTACTGAATATTTTATACTTTGCTCTAGTTAGTTTCTAGATCTAGAAGTTATATTGACTGCTCTAAACTTTTCCAAGTTCTCCTCTTTTCTCCTTTTCAAAGTTGGGCATAATGTTATCTTTATTCCAGTCTTCTGGCACTTTGATTTTGTCATCCATGACTCTGCTAATATTGCCAGTGGCTCCCAGATTTCTTTAATATACACAGTCTGTTCAGGCATGTGTATTACATATTAAGTTAGCTAAATGACTTCAATAATTGCATAATGTTTAATCATGGACAGATACGAACAAAGCTGGACTGAGTGTTGTATTCAGGGGTAGAATTCTGTAAACCTTTGCTACCATGAGGGTGTGTCTACATGAGCCTTTATGCTGATTTAAATTTGCTGAGCAGAAAGCAGCAACAGGCTGATGACTACACATGCAGGCATTAAAGCACATTAACACTGTGTTGGACTGACCTGGGACTAAAGGTAGTCCCAAGTCAGTCTCTACACACGCAGTGTTGCTGCACAGTAAGGCATCTATATGTGCATTACTGTACAGTAACTAATTGGCATAAACTTGATACCTGTATGATGTAGGTATCAAATTTACACTTAAGTTGGCATAAATTGCCACATTTACTGCGCAGTACAGGCATGCATGTATAGATGTGCACCCGTACTGTGCAGTAATTTCAGTTACTGTGCAGTAAATGTGCACATGTAGGCACGCCATGTATGTATTGCAGCATTTATTCCCTTAATAGTCCCAATGAATCATCTGTGATTTTTCCCTTAGGTCTTAGTTATGCAATGACCTTTGCATAAGCTGATCTGGGTTGAACTCTTTGAAGTATGAAAGCCTCAAATTGCAATGAACTGCACCAAAGTTTTCTTTTGGAGTTACTGCATCATTTAAAGTACTATTGCATTCTTCCCTTAACACTTATGATGAACATCAAAACAATACTATATTTCCTCAAATTTAATAAACAGAGATTCTACTGACATGATAAAAATAACAATGAAACCACTGGGTGAGTCTTCATTAGATGCTGACTGCACATTAGCTGAAAAATACTGTGCAGTAGCATATTACAGCATGGGAGTGCTAATACACTACCTGGCAGTCATATTAGCTTACTGCACAGTAGCATCACCTAAAAGATGCTCACTGGCACTACTGAGCAGTAACTCCAGTTACTGCATATTTATTTAGTACTTGCTAATAAAAGTACCAAATAAATGTGCAGTAAGGGCTGCGCAGTAGCATCTCTTATAGATATTCCCATATGTCCCATATAATGCTGATTTTCATTGGCGTAATTCAAGCACCTAGCCATATAATATGATGGTTATGTAATTAATAAATTTTTTTTTTGTTTACATGCTGTGATACAATTAAGTCCCCACAGAGATGCACACCATAGATACAACTGAAATGTATGAGCTTAATGTTTTAAGATATTTGCTTTTCATTACTATGTTGTATAATTTTGCACATAACATTTTATTAAATTAATTTAATGCCAGTTTCTGTAGATGGAAGTAGATTTTGTTAACCTAAAAATGTTAAAGAAAATAGAAGAATTTTGAGTTCTTTAGTTTGTAAAGGCAGAAAACTTGATACAAAATATACATTTTTATATCTAAAAATCTTTCAGGGACTAAACTATTTAAGTTAAGTCTCCAATTTGCTGTTCATGGGGTGAATGGCAAAATTCACATTGACTGTTCTTTCATCTCTCTCTTCAATCTCCAGTGATCATCTGGAAGTATATGAAAGGAGCTTAGTTCTCAAACCAGCCCATTAGGTTGAAGGAAAGTCTCCTCAGAAGATTAATTGTTTCTCTTGCAGGAAATGAGCAAGATGTGTTGGATCTAAATGGAGACAGTGGAATGTCTACTCTTGTCATTGCAGTTGTGTGAGATCTGCTGAGTTTGTGGCACCAATTCTAAGTAAAGATGAAAATACATTGACTGAGACACAGGTAGCCAGTGGCATCAGGGCTAAATAACAAAAAGAGGAAATTCTGGGCCAGGAGACAGGCAGACATTCTTGGATGACCAACTCCCTATCTAGAACAGTTTGCAAATGCCTGGTAGATATAGCTATATCAAACAAGCACATAATTTTTAGGGTGGTAAGTAAGCTGGAACACAGTAGCATATGGAGTTTGCAGTCATTTGATTTATTTCAATAGAGTAAGGACTATTTTAAGAAAATTTAACAAAATGAGCCCCACTTACTTGAAGCACCCAACTTCAAAGAGAGAATCACTTTGAGCCAACAGTGTCTAGAACATCTCTACTACCCAGCAAAAGGGGACAGCCAGATTGTTAGGTGAGGGAAAAAGGAGAAGAGAGGAAGAACCTCAAAGTCCTGTCACGCATTCAAATTAAGGCTGGATAGAAACCAGCTGTAAAGTTGTTACACATTTTCAAGCACTAACTTTTTAGTTGGTTGGCTCTTTTTTATAGTTGTGTGGACATTTTTATGGTGTGATAATTTCTTTGTACATGTGGCCAGTCTAAATTTATTACATAATTAACCAGTTATATGTAATGTGTGGCAGGGGCCTAGGAGAGGATCAAGTGCCAGGTTAATCCATTAAATCACTGGTTCTCAACCTTTTTTGTACCGGGATCCATTTATAAACACTGAAGGTCAATTCTGATCCAGTGCCTCTCATTCCTGACCCACTGCCCCCTGGCCCTAGGCCGCAGCTCCCCAGTGTGAGGAGCAGGGAATGGTGTGTGGGGCATGGGGAGCCCCAAGCAGCCCCTTGCAGGCTGGAACTGCACCAGACTGCAAGGGAAAACCCATGGTTTCCACATTTTTCTCCTATAAATGAGAATCCATTTTAAAGTCTGTTGATCCATTTTTAAGATTGTTCGCGACACTTTCATATATTCTTGTGACCTACTTTTGGGTCATGACTCACAGGTTGAGAAATGCTGCATTAAACTACCTCGGTACTGGAAACCAATTACAGGCCACAGGTTAACTATTTAAGAAATGTGCTGCATTGCAGATTGTAACTAGGGCTGTGCAAAGCTTTGGGTGCTGATTAGATTTGGAGGAGATTCGGCCTGCTTTGGTGGCCAAATCTCTGAATCCAAATTGAATCAGGGGACCAATTAATAGTCCAAATCAATTTGAAGTTCTCTGAATCAATTCAGAAAAGATTCAGAGAGCTTTGATAATTCAGGCAGTCCCCACTAGCTGCAGCAGGGAGCTGGACCTGGGCTCCATGCTGGTAAGTAGGGGCCAGGGAGGGGGGCCTGGAGAAGGGGAGAGGTGACCATGGGGAGGACCCCCACCAGATCCCATCCCCTGCCTGCTCCCCCAATGCTCCTGAATGCCCCCTGCCTACTTTCCCAGTGCCCCCATGCCTGCCCCCCATGCCTGCCCCACCCAGCCCCAGTCCCTGTAGTTTAAAAAAAAGCCCCTACTCACCAAGTGCTGCCAGGTGGGGGGGTGATCCCTGGTGCTCCCCACTGCCCCGTGCTTCATGGGGGACTCTGCCATGAGCCCTCTGCCCCCTGCCCACCCCCTACATGGCTGCCCCACCCACCCCAGCTCCCAGTCCTTTAAAAAAAAAAAAAAGAAACCTTGGAATCACTGGCTCCTGCAGCAGCCTCAGGGCTTTTGGGAGCTCATGCAAGAGCTCCCCACACAGTATGGGGCAGTGAGGGGCAGCAGGATCAGCCCCCCCAGCAGGAGATGGTTAGTCTGGGGTTTGTTTGGTTTTTTTAAAGGGCTGGGAGCTGGGGTGGGGCTTCAAGGGTAGCCAAGG
>JAGPOW010000304.1:42664219-42680730 GCA_030014935.1 Caiman crocodilus
GGTGGGGCTGGGAGAATGGGTGGGGGTTGGGGTCCTGTGGCAGAGCCCCTCCATGTGGTGTAGGGCAGTGGGGGGCAGCAGGGATCACCACCCACCTAGCAGCAGCTGGTGAGTGTGGCCTTTTTTTTTCTCAAAGAGCTGGGAACGGGCGGGTGGGGCAGCCATTGAGAGTGGGCAGGGTATGGAGCTTGTGTGATTTGGAGATTTGGCAGTAGCCAGATCTCAAAATCAGATTCAGCTGAATCAACTTGGGACAGTGAGTTGAATCACCAAATTGAATCACTGTCCCCTGAATCTGCCAAATCCAAATCCAAAGCTAATACTAACTACTTTGTACAGGCCTAATTGTAACCTGTTTGCTTTGAAATGGAAAGACTTAACAGAGAATACTGTATAAGCTAAATATTTTAGCTGAAGAATGTCTTGCATTCAAAAGCTTGTCTACCTCTATCGCAACCATGCAGTTTTTGTGAAAAAAGTAACACCCAAAGAAATCCTTTCTTGTATTTAAACCGGAGCATAAATAGTATTTGGAAAGGTGTCCAATCTTGAGTTAAAGGTTTTATTCATAGATGGGGGAAGGGGACTTATGTTCATGGTTTTGAAGACAAAATGGACTGTTATGATTATCCAGTTTGACCACATATGGAACAGGATCCACATAATTATCAGGTTTTTTATTTAATGTTATTGATTCTATAATACACTTGCACTTTCAAAAAAAAATTGTGGCAGATTAACTTTTCAAGCTTCTTAAGAAAAAATTGAAAATGTTACACTGTCAAAGATTAAAAAAAAAATGTTTTCCTTACTATGAAAGGATAAAGATCCCGCCCCCCACCCCGCTATTTTTCTCTCTACCCTTTATTGCTTTTTTTCTCCAGGACATCTGTCACACCTCACATATATAGCAGCACAAGAACTGTTTCACTGAAAGGCTGCTCTACTAAATCTGTAGTGCTCATTTAAAAAAAAAAATTATTAAGGTTCCAGCCTAAAAGGCCTAGCAGGCCTAAGCAAGTAAAAGCCAAAGTGAAGCAGTCAGTTTCATACTTATTACTATCAATTGTAAAGCTTTTATGCTTCTTTCATCTGTCAGTCAGACAACACAGTTAACATGAGATCTAACCTTAAGAAGATTTTTGATTGACAGGGATGTTTGTTGTACTTAACTATTGTGTCATATTTGTGTATATCAAGACTTTTTACTGACACGTCCTACTTCTCTTGCAATCTCAGAAGGAAACTTAAAAGACTACAGGGGTATCATTCTGAGGGTACAAAAGTCTGCTTCATTATACTATTCCCCATTTTTAAAGAGGAAAATTAAATAATTATCTTGGTGGTTGAAATTTAACCCTTTGCTGGATTGTAGTTACAGAAATAGTGTGCTTAGGTCCTATAAGAAACTGAATGTAAAAGTAAAATGATTTTTCAGAACAGCTTCTAAAGCCAGATTTTGTCCTTGAATTACATGGTTGGAGCGCAGAGTGAATTTTCTCTGCCTCAGCAGTCTAACCACTCATTTATCCTCTCTTTAGCTATCCTATCTTTTCTTTCATTTCACCATTGCTAAGTCTTAAGAAAGACGCTGGGAAGCAGGTGCTTGTCAAATCAGGGCTGAAGCACTGCTGATACTGTTCCTAAATAGTGAAGATAAAACTGCCAAATTGACTTCTGAGGGCACGATTTCTGTAATCAGAGGACAAGTTGTTCCAAGATCTGTAATCTGGTATCCTGACAAAACTGCCTTACTAAAATGCCAGATCTTGAATTCTCCATCAGAGTTAGTCTTTTTTTCCACAATATCCTGACCTTTCTGGGTAATTTTGCTGCTTTTTCTGTTCAACTCTCACTGGAAAATACGTGGAGACACCAAGCAACAACTGCGCATCAGAATGAGCACACACCAGAAATCTATCATAGACAACAACAGAACACCATCTGTCTCCAATCTCTCAGGCCTGTTGAAGGTGGTGTGTGCAAGCACTTGGTAGGATGAACCCACAGGTGAGCTTGGCCTGCCCAACAAGTCACCCCTGCATCAAGTGTTTCATGGCCCCCATGATCTCTGTTGCCATGTGGGACTCATCCATCACCAAAGCAGAGCCCACCGATGGCCTAACTGGTCGCTCCAGTGTCCAGTGAGGCAGAGGTATGCATCTGGCTGCTCCAGATATCCAAGGTGAAGTGTAAGACCACCTGTGGACCTGCCTTGCACAGCTTCTCCCTCAAGTACTTCTTGCATGCCTCATACAGGGAGGGCACTACCATCCTACTGAAGGTGATATGTGCATGCATTTGGTAGGATGAGGCCACAAGCACCATGAGCCACCTGAACCTTGGCCGCTCAACTAACAAGAAGGGCTGGCCATCCACAGAAAGCATCTCCCCAATGCTCTGGGTGATCTTGCTCACCCTTGCAACGTTCCCCTGTTTCTATCAGCCTTAACCCCCCTGTTCCAGGGTGGCCTGCCTCTGCTTTGTGGAGATGGGGGCTTTGGGACAAGAGGGGGACTTCTCTTTGGGCGTGCTTCCACTGGTGCCAGGCTGAGCAGGAGCATGGACAAAGGGGTGGTGCCTGTGAAGATGTATCAGCATCTTGTGGTGCTCATGTGTTTTGTTCCCTTGCCCCAGATGGTTTAGGCTCAGCAGTGCAGGCAGACAGCATACAAGGGATCATTTGCCAGCCAAAAATGATCCCAGACCACACTACCCACTTGCTTTTGGGGTGTGGGTGCATGTGTGGATGCTGCAATTTCCCCCTCCTCAGCAGGCAGGCAACAGGAGGAGCAGACTCAGCTGAGCTTCTTGCCTTCACAACCTCTACCTCAGCCTTCTCTAAAGTGCCTTCTGGGGAAGGAGACCCAGCTGTAGGGGAAACTTGAGGGGTGTGGAGCACAAATTCAGTTGATTTCCTCTCCTTCCCCAGAATTTCCCGTCGTATGGGACTCAGATCCAGCTCCAGCTCCAGCTCCAGCTTTTCCTCTGGCAGTGGAAGGCTCAGCATGGGAAGTGACATGGGGTGGAAGAGACTGTCATGCTGGTGCTGGCTCTGCTGCTTGTTGTAATGGTGGTAGTAGAAGAGGGTAATGGCTGATGTTCTTGGAGGGGATGCAGACTCAGGCATAGGCAGTGGCATTGGCACTGCTCCTCTCTCCTTACTGCTTGTACTAGTAGAATCCTCATTCCTGCTAGTTTTAGGAAAGAGGCTGTGTCTCAGTTTGAGGGCGGAGGGTGGGAGAACTTACACCTCGCCCTCTACCCTCTCTTCCTCCCCTCCCTGAAAGCTTGCCAGCTGCCTTTCCAGCATGCTTCATGGTATGTTTCATAGTATGTCTTAATAAAAATATATAAATGTATATGCATGTTTTCCTATATAAATTCTATATTATAATATGCAGTATAATTATGAAATTGAAAAGAATCAATCAATGAACATCTAGAAGGAAAGCAAAAGTTATTGTGGAATCCCACTTGCTAGGCTAGCAAGTAGGAAATTAATGGTAGTAGTAGCCTTTGTTGTCTAATGCTCCTGATTTTTTGGAACACAGCTCAGTAACTGACCCCAAGGCGGAAAGCAGGCCAGTTCAAACAATGCTGCCTTTTATGCTGTTTTTCCATCCCTCCCCCAGAGCACTAGGATTGGAAGGGACCTCAGGGAAGGATCACAGTCACTTGCCAGCTACACAGTCCATAACAGAGCAGTCCTTCCCTACTCTTCCCCATCCCTCTCCTTACTTTCTGTTTCCCTGCAGGCAAGCCCAGCTTCAGCTTCAAAACTTGAAACATTTTGACTGCCCTCATTTTGTCTAGAGGCTGTTTCAAACTCCTTTGTTTCATTTTGATTTTGCTGTTTTGAGCTTGAATGAGTTGAAACAGCATCAAAACAAAACAGTCAGTGATTTTGCACAGCCCTAATAACTATAACATTTTACTTTTAAGCTAAAGTAGGTCATTCTTAACTACAGCAAGTATTAAAAGTGATTGATTATCATCTCTGCTCTCCCTAAGAGCTATTATGGTGTTCTCTGGCTGATTTATACTTTGCATTTCAAGTGAAGACTTTCAAGTTTTGGCACAATTAATGAACAAAATTTTACTGAATATGGCATCTTGACACTTGCATATTGATGCTTGCAAATGTCAGTCAGATTACAGATAAATATATATAACAGGTAAGAACCTATTTAATTGAAAATATTGCGTATTACCTTTTCCAAATACCTTTCTTAGTTTGTCTTTTGTCTTATTTATGAGTGTAATGTTCCTTGACATTTCCCATTATAAAAACTTGTGTTTGGTTGTTTCTAAATTTTCTAATTCTTAATCATTTCAGCCAACAATTTTCAGTTGGGTGCCTGCCTGGGGCTGACTTTTTGAAAAGTTTTGACTGAAACAGTGGAAGTATTTCTGAGAATGAGGCTGAGGAAAAATCATAGTTTCCCCCATGTTAAAAATAATTCTAGTTATCTTTGTGAGAATGCCTTCTTGCTTTGGAGCAGGTATTTGAAATTTGTTAGACAGGGTGTCTGTCTTGCCATGAAAATGACCCAAATTTAGGCAAGTAATAATATGTCTTTGAAAGTGAATCTCACATCAAATATTTTAAGGTAGAGACTTCTTTGATTTTAGCTGCTGTAACCAGTGGTTCTATAATCACAAAGCATGCTTAAAATCAGATGAGGAGGGGAGAGACAGGGCTTTGATTAGTTTATAAGGTGAAAATCTATCCTGCTTTCCATTTGACTCTAGACATAGCTCACTATGGGTGCATACACATGTCTGAGTTGACTTAAAATAAAGCGACTTAACTAAATCGACTTAAGCCATGTTGGATCATGCACACTTATAGCCAGGGCTGTCCCTGGGAAGGCAGGGCAAATTGGGGTGACCATCCTGGGTCCTGCACCTTGGGGGGTCCCGCAGAGCCAGGTGGAGCAATGGTGGCGTGAAGCTGGGTGGAGCAGCAGCTCCACATCCAGCTGCTCGCTACCCTGCCTCCACCCCTGCACTTCCACTGCCAATGGTGGCAGCAGCTTTTCTGAGTTTGCGGCCCGTGGGATTGGAGCAGGGGTGGGGCCCTGCATGGGCTGATTTACCTCCGACTCTGCACCCTGTTTGGGTCACCTCTGCTTATAGCTCCTTGACATGGTGAAAGCTATCTTGTGGTACATGGCAATGTTAACTAATGCATCTCAAGATAGTTTCATAGTTTTATAGTTGGTAGAGTCAGAAGGGACCTGAGCAGATCATCAAGTCCGACCTCCTGCCATGGGCAGGAAAGAGTACTGGGGTTCAATGACCCTGGCAAGGTGTTCATCCAGCCTCCTCTTAAAGACCCCCAGGATAGGAGCCAGTACCACTTCTCTTGGAAGCTGGCTCCAGATCCTAGCTATCCTGACTATGAAGTAGCGACTCCTGATGTATAGCCTGAATCTGCCCTCTGCCAGCTTGTGACTATTATTTCTAGTCACTCCTGGTAGTGCTCAGGGGAACAGGGACTCCCCCAATGCCTGCTGGTCCCCTCTGACTAGTTTGTAAATGGCCACTAGATCCCCCCTCCGCCTTCTCTTGTGGAGGCTGTACAGGTTCAGGTTCCTTAGCCTCTCCTCATAGGGCCTGCCCTGCTGATTCCTGATCATGCGAGTGGCCCTCCTCTGGAACCTCTCCATGTTGTTCACATCCCTCCTGAAGTGTGGCGCCCAGAACTGGACGCAGTACTCCAACTGTGGCCTGACCAGTGTCTCATAGAGGGGGAGGATCACCTCCTGGACCTGCTCGTGATGCATCTGTGGATGCACGACAAGGTATGGTTAGCCTTCCTGACAGCATCCGCACACTGTCAGCCCGTGTTCATTTTGGCATCAATAATGACCCCAAGATAATACACCTCAGAGTTATATTGTCTTGTGCCACATTTAAGTTGATTCTGCTCCACATGTATGTATGCTCTGACAGTTAAGTTGACTTAAAAAATTAAGTTGACTTAACTATCAGAAAGTTAGTGCATATGTACTCATTTGCCTTTCTGCTTAAAGAGAAGAAGAGCCAGTATTTGGGAATGCACAAAGTTGGTAAGGTAGAATGGTGTGGAAGAGAACTGGCAATGGTAAGGTAAGGAGCCAAATAAATAAATGCATACAAAAGACAATCTGCACACAGGTACACATTTGTTCTTTGCTCTGTTTTAAAGAAGATGGCATCATAGGGTCTTTTGACTTTATTTTTAATTCACTGAGTAATGCAGAAGAGTTCAACATGTTGAACAAACAGCTGCTGTGATGGCCAATTTGAAATGCCACAGGTGTGTGTCTTAACTCAGAGAGCGGTGGGATCTAAATATCTGGCTTTTGGGCTGCAGGGAGGCATTTTCCCTTCACTCAGGATGTGTTTATGCCTGTTCTTTCAAAACTTCAGAAAGGTTAGACTTTACTTTCAACCATGTGGAGGATGAGGGGCTGGCTTCCAAGAATGTTTTACATATTAAATAGTCATATAAATTGCAGAGTCCCTGGAGAAGACAATGGAACCCAGGTCTCTCCAGGGATATATTTCTGTTAGTTGTGCTTGTAGTTGTAAGCTGTTTTCTGTGCAAGGGATAGCAGAAAGCCAATAGTACTCCTGTCCCTCAAAGAGGTAAATTCATTCAAAGGATTTTCATGCACCTGAAGATTGTTTTGCCACTGAAGTTAGACAGATGACATTACTACTTCACAGTAGTGTAAGTAGGATGGGGCAATCAAGGCAGTTGCCTAGGTCACCCATGGGATGGGCTGAAAAAAACCCTCCTGTTACTGCAGCTGCATGATCATGCTGGTTTCAAGGTAGCAGCTGGATTTCACTGTTGCCCCAGCATATCATGGCTGCCCCAGGTACCTGGCTGTGTTGTAATGTCTCTGCTACTTCACCACAACTTCCATCTTCCTGATTTCTAATGTTTTAACTTTATTTGGTAGTCTCACCTGATCATCATACAGTTTACTTACCTGCAAATGTCATCCCCTATTTGCTTTAGGAAAAACACAGGCTATTCCTGCTTTCTAGTCAATTATGGCATTTGAACATCCTATTATAGGATAATTATTTAGTTGATCTAAATTATTTATCTGGAGTAGATAAATAAGTAGTAAAACACATACTTGTGTTTCCTGAGAAACTCCTGTGCCAGTTTTAATTGCCTGTCCTTATTTTAATTACATTTCCTTTTCTGTATTGTCATGCCAGTTATTCATTCATCTTGTTCCCTTCCATCTAATTTTCTCTCCACACAATAATCATGCTGTATGTCTAAAGAATGTATTTAAATGAGACTAAAGCTTTCTTGCATGTCACATGTCCAGAAATTGCACATTTTGCAATGTATTTTAAACATTTGAAAACAGTTAAAGATAAGTACTCTGTACTAATATAACATCCCAAGAATTTTACATTTAAATATTGTAACACCAGACCTAACAGTTCTTACAGCTGTTTTTTTTTTTTCCTTTGTGTGCTTTAAGCCATTAAAAAATCTTTAAATCTGACCCCTTGTCTCCTCTCCTATATAGATTGGGTACTTTCTCTCTAATTGAGGGTACTATTCAATTTCTGCTGAAGTCATGGGAGACTTTCTATTGACTTTAGCAAGAGTCAGAATTATTCCCACATTTGTTTATTTGAAACATTACCATCATGGAGCCACACTAAGATTTTAAGGTAATTCATGAATGCATGCTGATTTATAGGAGGGCATTGGTAAGCAGGCCCTTAAAATGTTGAACAAACAACTGCTATGATGTAATAATTCATATTTGTTATTTCAGTAGTGTTTCCCAAGTTCCTTTTAGACAACAATGTTTGTTGGGCAAGTTATATCAGTAGTATGGTACATAAGTAAATGTTAACACCTTTGTACATAAGGTACATCTCTATTCTTGCCTTTTGCATGCAATGTTGGTTCAGTTAAATCTTCTACCAAATATATAATTAATTTACTAGTTAAATATTTAAGTAGCAATAAAAAAGTATACAGATACAAGAACTTATGCAGTGACGTAAAGGTGAAGGCAAGGAACTTGGGATTTGATGTGTTAAAAGACAAGAAGCCAATGAAGACATTCTCAAGAATGAGGGTGGCAATTTGACATAGAGTAGCAGGAAAAATAGATTAATTTAGAAGTAGTACTTTGGATAGACCAGTGGTTACAGCTGCAAAAACAAAGTGACCAAATGGAAGGAAGCTTAACCTGAAATGCTCAAGTCGATGAGGCTGATCATAAAAACAAAACTTAATGAACACTTGGAAGTTTGAAAGTGCAAGGCCATATTCTCTTCTATGATGGAGCTTATTCACTAGAGAGATGGAACTGGATTTCTACTTTTCGGAATTAGGTCTTCCCCAACAAGGATGTAATATGCTCTTGAGCAGCTAAGTTCTACCTCTGAATCTTTTGAGCCATAGTCATGATATGCCACTAGTATTGAGGTGATAGAGGCACTGAATCCATATGTGCTACAAGGAATTTCACTGGGATTTTATTGAGTTAACATAAATATGAGCTCAGCACACTCAAACTGAGATCAGATATTTCTCTAGAAACAAGCAATGGATTTAACTCACTTCTACTATAATGTATTTTGTAAGATAATTTTTATATAAATAATATTCTGTATCTGTGGACATTCCAGAATTATTTTCCCCATAATTTGACATAATTTAGTAAATATAATTACAGTTCTCTTCTAATATTTAGCTAGACTAGAGTTTTTATATCCTGTTTAACCTTTTAAAAAATTGGTGCAGGGGGAACTCTGTAAGGAAAAAAATACTCATTAACTGCTGCTAAGAAAAGCTTGTTCAGTACATACAACAAGGTGGCTCTATACATCTCAGGTTGTGTTGTGTTGTGATATTGCTTTACTAGTTTATAATTTGTGTTATAGACCAGTCCTTTATACCCTGTGTTAAAGACCAGTCTGTTCCTTTTCCAAAGTTTGGATTTAATAACTGGGGACAATTTGCTGCTTCTGAGCACGGAGTGTGCTAGAATAATTATGTTGAAAAAGGCAGAGTTTAGAAACATTGAAACCTTAATGACTTAAGCAGGGCTCGTAGGAAAAAAACTATGATAAAAATGGAGAGGGAAGGCAGAGAGTGAGAAAAGGAGAAAGAAAAATAACAATAAAAGGTGAGGGGGGAGTTGGTGCAGGGAGAAAATGAAGAAATAATAGAGGCAATAATAGTCTATATGGAAATAAACTGTAAAAGGGCTGTTTAGCCCTTTTAAACTGCTGTTTAGGTGACAATCCTAATTGGGAAACAGGGGTGGGGAAGGACTAAAGTTATAAGCTGAAAAATGTAATTGATTCTGGTAGCAAGCAAATGGGAACATGCATAATATGGGTAAAGGTAATTACTTTGAATATATATTTTGCATTAAGGTGCACATACAGTCTATCAACTATAGTTTATGGGGCAGGAAAAAGGCAAAAAGCCAAGCAAAAACCTCAAAGTAGACATTACTGAAAGGCAGGAAGTGGAGCTTGAGGCAAAGACCTTGTCTTAGTTTCTATAAATAATGCCCCACAAACATGTAACAAGCAGTTTATGGGACACTTACCTTCCAAGCGCCTTATATCAGGCTCTGCCTGAATGCTTGAGAGAGTTTGTCCCAGCAGGGACACTGCATTTGTAGACTGGTATTATCTCCAGCAAGGAGGTGTGAGATTCAAAAATCAGTTAGGGAGCCAGGGAAAATTGCAGCCCTAGGATTGGCTGGGCAGGTCCTCTTAAAACTGTAGTGTCACCTCACCCCTGGGGTGGGAGAAAAGAGGCGTGTGCTGAGTGGAAGGGCTGGGAAAAGCTGGCAGTCTGGTCCCACCCCACGAGTGACTGTCAAACCTTTTGTGGGTGGGCTGGAGGCCAGTGGAGCACCTGAAGGGTCGACCAGGAAAGAGCAGACCCCTAGAACAAGCGTGCGGAGTTTGTGAGCCAGCTTCACAAATTCCTTGTGGTGGGGACATAGCCTCAGGAGGCCCCTATAGAGCAGGATGGTGATTTCCCACGGGGCTTGGAGACTTGTGGGGTCAACGAAAATATGATAAACTCCCTGTGTGAGTGGTTGGGGAATAGACTGTGGTAGGACTGGGTCAGCTTGGTGGAAAGAGATGCAAGCTAGGGACAATCCCCAGGACGCTTGTGTGGGCTAAGACCCAGAGAAGCACGATCTGAGGGGAAGCCTTGGTGTACCTGAGTGCCTAAAGAGAAAGTGAGCCCAGCTGTGCTGCTTGGTCTGCTAGTGGCAGCTTGCTCTCCATCTGTACATTTAACTGCATAAACAGCTCTGTCGGCCTAAGTTATTAGCTTTGTATTTGTTAATTTGATCATTCCTTACATGTAAATAGCTATAAACTGTTATTCCTGTATAAACTCATCCTTGTACATTGTAAATAGAGAGTTTCAAACTCTTGATATTATTTAACGTTCACTTGCATATAGCAATTACCTCCTGCATATAATTAAATTCTGTAAATTACTTATTTCCGAGTCTACAAGGTCTTTCCATTGTAAAGGGAGCCTCTCCTCTTAGGGAGCCTTTGGCCACTCCTAGGTGAGCTGAGAAGGGAGTGAAGCTACCTGGCACCAGCATTCCCTCTAAGCTGTGTGGCAGGAGTGGCCATGCAGGCATGCCTGGTAGTGCAGCATGACTGTGCCTGCATGGCTGCACACACACTGCACAGCTTAGAGGGAATGCTGCCTGGCACCCCAGGTCTGAAAAAAATGGACACAGCCATAGAGCTGTGTGCCAAGGGTTACAAACATCTATCTTTATGTTGTCTGGTTTTACTTTATCGATCCAATCTAGCTTTTTATACTGTGCCTGTTATCATGGTATCTGAATGCTAATCCGGCTTTAGAATAAAAAAAAATCAATGCACATGAAGTAAGAAAAATGGAGCCAGCTTAAAATCAGGACATATTAGGACACCTAAATCAAGCTGGTCCTTGTATTGGCTGCTTGCAGAAGTGAACCCCACCCCCCAAGAAAAAAAATGCGCTTTACTGAAAGGAGCAATAGGTTAGCTTGACCTGGCTTCACGTATAGATTGGGCACTTCAGTGGGGCTTTTTAGCACTTTTACCTAAAGCTGACTCAATCACCAAAAAAAGCCCCACTAAAGTGCCTGATCTACCTAGATGCTGCAGAGCCGGAGCAAACTAATGCACTGCCTCTTCCAGGCATGTGCTGGGCTCAGTGCAGGAGCATGCAGATTTTAAAGTAAAGCACTTTTTTGTTTTCAGGTCTGCAAGCAGCCTTTGAAACCTAGGACAGAAAAGCAATGCAAAACTCTAAAATTCTTGATTCAGGGATGATACCTGTTATTAGGCCAACTAAGAAATCACAAAACAGCTGCCAAATACAACCATAGGAAAGAAAAGGAAGTGAAAAACATCCTGGGATCCATGCAGTGTATTTTTAGGTCACTGCATGGAATTTGCTCACACAAAACTGTCCAAAAAAGCTCAGGTTTGGCCAAAAAATCCTGGTTTGTAATCCACAGATATTAAATCAGAAGCTTAAAAAGTAGAGTCTCCCTATGCCTGATGAAGGGTGTTTGTGCCTGAAAGTTTGCAAAAAATGTTTTTCCAACTTTTTAGTTGGTCCAGTAAAAGATATCACCCAAAAACCTTGTCTGCCTATGTCCTTAGCCCAACACAGTTATAACCAACAACGCTGAGATAAAAAGGAAGCTCTTTTAAAGAGTTGTGCAAACAATACTACTATGCTGTGTGCTTTTGAATTCTTCTTTCTGCAAAACTTGTGGATGCTAAGTGTCAGGTAGTGAAAAATATTCTGCATAAAGAACATACAAGACTTAGGTTGGTTTCATTACTGAATTGAAATATCACTGAAATAGAAACTAGAGAGACCAGACTTGAACTTTAGAGCTAAATATTTCCAAATTATTGGTGTTCTAAGAATGTATAGCCAGATCTGAAATTTGGAATAATGCCAAATCAAACCTGAATGTAAGCATGCAAGTGATGTACAATTTTTATTAATTTTACAATATCATTTGTCTCTAGATCATGTTTCAAGAATTTTGAAATTTAAAATACGGCACTTCTATTATAAACCAAAACATTTTCTTTCCCACAGGGTTAATGTATTAAGGTGTGTAGCTTATTTAGTATCCAGGGAATACAAATTAACTGTTAAAGACTGCAGGATTTATACAGCAGTAAAATGATTTGTGAGCTTCTGGTATATTATAGTTTCAAAGAACAATCAGTATGATGAAAAAAGGCAAAGTTTACCTGCAGTTATTACCACCCAGTATTATCTGAGATACTGAAAGTTCTTTTAAAGAAAAGTGAGGGCTATGGAGTCATAGATGACCACTAAATTGTAACTTCTGCAAAAAACACCTTACAATGTTTTACTTTAATATTTCTACACTAGAAAAGTGATGGGGAAAACTCTGAGCAATACTGCATGTCTCAAGTAAAACCCAAATCTAATCCACTAATGATTGTCCACTGCCATTAACTATGTGAAGAGATTTCATTTGACTCCATCATGTGTATTATGCTGATAGATGAGAATACCTCCCCTCCCCCAGTATCACACACTTCTAAAATGATGGGACAATTGGTGCCTTAAGGAATTGTTAGAGTATTTCTGGGATTTGAGATCTAATATGTCTTGGTAGATGGTTTCTTTTGGATGAATATCTTTAATTCAGGCAGAAGGGGAAGTGGAACAGGTGACCAGCCTAGCTAGACAGCAACCTCTTCAATGAAACTCAAAAAGGAGTCCTGCAAAAAGTGAAAATGTGGTCATATTAAGAATTTCACATGGGGAAAAAATTAGGAAGGCCCTGTCATGATTTGAGATACAACTGGCAAAGGGCAAAAGGGCAATAAAAAGGGATTCAGTTTGGTCCTGGCTCCAGCACAAGATGCACAGGCAGAAGCCCGTTGCGCCCTTGTGAGCCCCAGGACCAAGGTTCCTTCTAAGCTGCATGCATGCGTGGCCATGCACCATTAAAAATCTTGCCATGCACCAACCTTTTAATGCTCTACACCTGCCTGGAGAGGAACTGGGCATAGAGTGCAGTGGAGGCACCAGGGCAGGCATGGTACACTTACCGAATTTAAGCTCCTCACTCGTCATGCAGGGCAGGCAGCGGCTCCTCCCTGAGGCAAGGTGAAGTGGGGGTGGGGATGAGGGCTGGGGCTGGGGGCTGGTGCGGGCTCCGTTGGCTCCAGGGAACTGCTGTGCATTTCTGCATCACCTTGGGGAGTGAGGAGGCATGTGGTGTTAGGACAGGGAGTTGAGCAGTTCCCCAGAGCCTGTCCCCAGCCCCTGCCTCGCCTTACCTCAGGGAGGGGAGCCACTGCCTGCCTGGCATGAGAAGTGAGGAGCTTATCTTTGGTAAGTGTCCCACGCCAGCCCCAGTGCCTTCCTTTCAGTTCAATCAAATGGAGATGCTCTTTTATTGAACCCACAGGATTTTTGTAAAAAAATTCTGTTAAGGAGAGTGAGCACACTTTGTCTCTGCTGGGTGATTTTCTGGTTTCTTCACTTCTTACTGATGATTTATCCAAAGAAGGCATTAAACAGCAAGTGACTGTTGGAGTGGCGGCTCTGTGCCCAAGTCACTGCCCTGGGGAACACACACATACACACACATGTGTCTTGCAAGCTGCATATCCCATGGCTCTTGGCTGCATTAGGATGCATCTCCCTTGCACTGGGACGGGTTCACAGATTTGGCAAGCTCAGAGCTAGAACAAGGGCTGTATTGCCATCTGTCAATTGATTGTGTCCAGCCCATGGCTGGTCCACAGCATCAATTTTACCAACTGATTGTGCCCAGCCCATGGTTGCCCCATAGCACTCCACTACATTGCTCTGGGAACCAGTTAGCATGGAGAAGGGTGGTGGCTGAACCATGCATGCTCCCACCTGGACACTAACTGTGGGACACTTACCAGTGGACCATGCCGAAAGAGGGAGGCAGGACCGAAGTGGTGCACTCACGGACCAAAGCGGCATGCTCATGGACTGCTACTCCTTAGAGGGAACATTGCTCAGGACACCCTGGATCCCTGATAGGACCCCTGAAGACCCTGATCCATGGGACTCTTCAGCCCAGAGAAGCGAAGGCTCAGGGCTGACTTGGTGGCAGCGTATATGTACGTAAGGGGTGTGCATCAGGATGTGGGGGAACACCTGTTCACCAGAGCACTGCAAGGGGTGACAAGGTCCAGTGGTCACAAACTCCTCCAAGACTGTTTTAGGCTGGACATAAGGAAAAACTTCTTTACTGTCTGAGCCCTTAAGGTCTGGAATAGACTCTCCCCAGAGGTGGTGCAAGCACCTACTCTGGACACTTTCAAGAAACATTTGGATGCTTATCTTGCTGGGATCCTTTGGACTTAGCTGACTTCCTGTCACTTGGGCAGGGGGCTGGACCTGATGATCTTGTGAGATCCCTTCCAGCCCTAATATCCATGAAATTTATGAAATATGTAAAAAATAAGAGGAAGAACAAAGAACTTTGGGTCCCATAAGGAACAGAGAAGGAAACCTAGTTATGGATATGTAATAGGACCCCATTTCTGAAGGTGGCTATTGTGCCTTCTGGCTGCCACACTAATCCTATATCTCATTCTGGTTCCCAGCAGGCTGTGGTCCTGTCTTTACCTGCTACATGTTGATGGTGAATAAATATCAAATTGGGAAACTGTCCTCAGAATACTAGACTGAGTCTTGAGGTATCTCACACCAGTCTTCTCATCACTGGCCTGCCTCACTGTGGCCTGAACTTTGACTACTAATTCTAACCAGGGCATCTCTCCCATTAATTAGCCTCTGTAAGCCCACTTACATGAAGTCCCTGTGAGAAGGTTCAGCTGGGGCATAAGTTCCTCCTTACCAGCCAGCAAACTTATTGTACTGGAGTCTATCTCTGGCCTCCATGCACAGCCTGCTTCCCTATAGCCAGGCTTATACCTCTGTAGTCTGCCTCCCTGCAGCATTCACACTGGATTCATAGAATCATAGAAAATTAAGGTTGAAAGGGACCTCAGGAGATTATCTCATCTAATCCCCTGCTTAGATCAAGACCATTCCCAACCAGATTATCCCAGCCAAAGTTTATCTAGCTGGGTCTTAAAAAACTCCAAGGATAGAGAGTCCACAGCCTCTCTGGGTAACCTGTTCCAATGTTTTAATACCCACCTAGTGAGAAAATTCTTCCTAATATCTAACCTGAAGTTTCTTTGCTGTAACTTGAGACCATTGCTCCTTGTTCTGTCATCTGCCACCACTGCGAACAGTCTAGCTCTATTCTCTTTCAGGCCCTAATTCAGGTAGTTAAAGGCTGCTATCATATCCCTCTTCAGTCTTCTCTTCTGCCAACTAAATAAGCCTAGTTCCCTCTCTGTTACACCTGCACGCTGCTGTACTGCACTATCAGCAGATATCAAGGTGATTGAAGTCTTCCATGAGAACCATGGATTGTGATTGGGAACTTCTGGTAGCTGTTTGAAGAAAACCTCATCTACCACTTCCTCCTGGTCTGGTTGTCTATAGAAACCCCCCCACCACAGCATCACCCTTGTTGTTCTACTCTCTAACCTTACCCCAGAGACTTTCAACAGGCCTATCTCCAGCTTCATAATGGAGCTCTGAGCAGTCATGTGGCTTTTTTACACTAAGTGCAACTTCCCCTCTTCTCCCCTGCCTGTCCTTCCTGAACAGTCTGTACCCATCCGTGACAGTGCTCCAGTCATGTGAGCTATCCCACCAAGTCTCTGTTATTCCCATCACATCATAGTTCCAGGACTACGCAAGAACTTCCAATTCTTCCTGCTTTTGTCCCAGATTGTGCATTCATGTGCAGGCACCTAAACTAACTAGTTGATTGCTCTGATTTCTTAGGAAGTATGATAACACCTCCCTTGTTGCACCTGTGGCAGAAATGCCACTGTCAGTGCCCCTCTCCCGAAACCTCTCTCTGTGCCAGCCTGAGAGGCTGGTGTTGAATCCCTCAGGGCAGGGATCTCCCTCCCTGTCTGCATGACAAAAGCCTGGCGCCTGGGAGGTGGATGCTCTGGTCACCTGGGCAGAGGGGGAAAGACCCGGTCCTGCGCAGGGACCCAGGTAGCCAGGGATGCTTGGGAAATGGGTCGGCTTGTGACCAGTATTGGCAGCTTCGATTGGACCGGGCTGCTGAGGTCAGAGAGGGGATAAAAGGCCGCGATCCAAGAAGAAAGTCAGCCATTAGCCTGTGGTCATCCAGGTGAACCTGAACCTGGCTCTCTCCTCATCACCGCATGTCCCAAGAATGGCCTGCCTTCAGAGGAAACTCCAGACACCTCTGGATGATGAGAGTGAGTAAGCTACTTGAGATCTGATTAGATATTTAGAGTACAGTATTTCAGATGCGTGTTCAAACAGCTACCTCAGCCACTCTGGTTTGCTCTATGGGATTCCTTTGATATTCCTCTATTATTTC
>JAGPOW010000304.1:42688810-42730559 GCA_030014935.1 Caiman crocodilus
TGTAACAATGTTAACAAGGGCAGGAATCAAACTGCCCTTCCCTGTATCAGGCTGGCCTCTGAAAGAGTGAGTGAATCAGTGATTGAATGTGTAACATGGTAGCAGGCAGTAATTAACACCTAAGGAAACTGCGGATCAGCCAACGGAAGAACTCCATAGAAGACAATGTAGCAACCAGGACATCTCTAAACGTCACTGATCAAAGGCTAGAAGCCCTGCCCTGAGTTAATTAATGCCGGGGACCAACTTTTGGGCTGAATATTTCCAGATCGACTGCTTCCAGAGCCCTATTCAAAATTCATCAACAGACTCCCAAACCTGCACTGTGGCTGACAGATACCATCCAGTAGCTACCAAGGGGGGGAAGTCCCATGAGGGTCAACGACCCCTGGATTGGGCAAACCTGAAAACTGGGGGGGTCACCAAAGTCTGCCAACAACAGATAAAAAACAGTGAAAGGTGTCCCTCAGCGGCAACCTCTTGATCTCCAACTTGACCAGCACTCGACCTGTCCAGCCAGAAGGACCAGCCGGTGACCCCCTTCTGGAAGATAACACCATGCTGAAAGAAGCCTCAACTGCAGACTCCACCACCTGTGGGATAGGTATACTTGACTCTTGTAGCTTGCTTCTGTGTGTGTGCATGTGTTTTTGTGTGTGTGGGGGGACCAGCCCCAAGGTTTATGATTTAACAGTGTTTCAATCCACCTAATAAACCAGAATTTTAAGGATCTTCAGTTGGACATTTGTAGCCAACAGTGTTATATAGTTGTATAAATGCAAAGTACTTGAATATATTTCTAAAGAAGGTTTAAATAGTGTTATATTTAATTTTTGTTTAAAATAAATAATTTTGAATAATTTTTAATTTTTCTGCTTCTAATTTCAATTTTTTCTGTGCATAATTCTCTGGGATATAATTACCTCTCACAGGCAGATCCAGACCCCAAAAGATAAATTCTAGAGTTTGCCCTTTCTTGTAGAGCTTTAGGAGAGCAAAGGATAGTTCAAACCTTTTAAAAAGGTTGTCCACAGTTAGTAGCATTTCAAGACTCTTTAAATGAGCCTTTAACATTACTGTCTAACAAAAAGCATGTAATTCTTTGTTAAGTTTTAAGGTTAACACACTCACAACATATAAGGTGCACCATTGGTGTGTCTGGTCAGCGTTGCACTCTGAATAATGAATTCTGCTAGTAAGACAGGTAATCTGATGATATATTGCACTAATCCTTCCTCTTCCCTGGATACCATTGATCACCTTAAGCAAACAAAAAAAATCCACAGTTTTGCAGCAACAAATGACATACTTGGCAAGAGCAGCATTTACTTGAGTTGCAGTAGGGAAAGAATCACGCTGTTCATTACCAAAGCATTTGTTCTGATTTATGTTAGAGAGTGCCCTACCTGACTTGGACAAACAAAAACCAGGGCATCATCTGAGGAAAGTGATTATCTCATGCTATTACAAACATCTTTCCTTCTCAAACTTTCTGCATTGTAATTTAGAAGTTATTTCTCAAGAGTGTGATGTAATTGGTTTTGTATAATTTTGTTTGCTCCATATTTTGCCAGAGATATGCTGTAATAGTGGTTTTTATAACATATATTTCATTAAGACTACATTTTATTCAGGTTCATATGCACCTATTCTGGGAACATAAAGTATAGAATACATTCAAAATATCTCTTAATGTGCTGATTTCATGTGATTTTTTTAGTATGTGTATTGATCTTTTTTTTTTTGGTCTTAATCCAAAGGAGGTAAGGAAAGTAGTTATACCCAAGAGCCACTAAAAGAATATGTAGACTGACAATTTGGATATTACTATATATATCTATAGCAGTCACTAAGATTAGATTAATTAGATTAAATTAGCTAGCTGAGGTTCTTATAGTGGTCTGGAGGTCAGTATGAATCAATTTACCCCATTTCTCAGGTGGGTATTGTAGCTGTTGTAGCAGCTAGACTGCCAATTTAAAGCTAGCTTGGGTGTGTTTGTTTAACACTGCTGTCACTGTGACTAGAGTTTATAAGAACCCTTAATGGTGCACTTATGGAATGAATAAAAGATTCTTGATATTTTTAATACATCCAGACATGGGTTGATTTAGGGTGGAACAATCTCATGCACCAGTACAGACTAGGGAAGGACTGGCTGGGCAGCAGTTCTACAAAAAGGACTTGGGGGTTATAGTGGACAATAAGCTGAATATGAGACAACAATGTGCCCTTGTTTAAAAGAAGGTTAACTGCATACTGAGTTGTATTGGTAGTTATGCTACCTGCAGGTCAAGATTATTCTCCTCTATTCAGCACTGGTGAGGCCACATGTGGAGTATTGTGTTCAGTTTAGACCCCCCACTACAGAAAGGATGTGGACAAATTGGAGAGAGTCCAGTGAAGGGCAACCAAGATGGTGAGGAGCCTAGGGCACATGACTTATGCAGAGAGGCTGAGGGAACTGGACTGACTTAGTTTGCAGAAGAGAAGACTGAAAGGGTATTTAACAGCAGCCTTTAACTACCTGAAGGGAGGTTGAAAAGAGGATGGAGCTAGACCACAGGTGGGCAAAATATTGCCTGTGGGTCAGATGCAGCCCACCAGGCCATTCTATCTGATGTGTGGGGCCCCTAAAAAATTTAGAAAATTAGTATTTATCTGCTCCTGGCTGCCTGTCAAATGACAGGAGCCAGGGACAGTGTGTGTGTGTGTGTGTGTGGAGGGAGTGTATGTCTGTGTGTTCATAGGGTGAGTTCCACATGAACGCCCCACCATACAAATACACCCACCCCCTCTGCACTTCCATACAGACCCCCACATCCACACCTCCTCACACACCCCAGCCACCTTCCCCCAACAAATCCCATACCCTACATATCCACACATACACCCCAACATTCTCCCTCACCCCACACCCACACCTATCCACCCTCCCACACACTCTCCCACACTCCCTCAAAGCCCTCCACAAATCTGTACTGATCCACATGCCCCTCTCTCCCCACAATATACAAGAGTAAGACTTAATTTTAAGCTTTTATATACAATCATCTCTATGAATACTACACAAACATGAAACCAGGACAAAAATATTTTTTTAAATCAAATTAATGAATGTTTTAGATGTTTGCTTTTTAGACTATAATTTGGGGGTGTGGGTGGGGTTTGATTCAAACATGGAAAAGCCCCTTGCTAAAAGGAGGACTTCTGTTGGCAAGGGGAGGGACTTCTGTTGGCAAAAGTCAGGGGTTAGGGAATATGACTTCCAGTCATAAGATGGTGACCAGGGGGTGAGGCACCTGTCAAAGGGCAGGGCTACCCATGCAGCCCTTGACAGCTTGCCAGAACTCAGTAAGTGGCATTCCATCTGAAATAATTGTCTGCTCCTGAGCTAGACTGTTCTCAGTGGTGGCAGATAACAGAACAAGGTGCAATGGTCTTGAGTTGCAGCAAGGGAAGTTTAGGTTGGATATTAGGAAAAACTTTCTCACTAGGAGGGTGGTGAAGCACTGGAATGGATTACCTAGAGATGTGGTGGAATCTCCATCTTTGGAGACTTTTAAGGCCTGGTTTGACAAAGACCTAGATAGAAATTAGTTTAGGATGGTCCTGCTTGGAGCAGGATGTTGGACTAGATGACCTCCTGAGGACCCTTCTGACCCTAATTTCCTATGGTCCTATGACTCCAAAAGCAAATGGCCATTCATAAAAATAAATATCCGTTTATTTGTGCATTTGTACAAGTTAGGTATGGACTTGTATACATGTTAAAAAAACAGTACACACAAACCATATGTAGTTACAGGAGACTTGTGCAAGTTCCAAGAACATTTCACAATGTATCTACAATCATATGAAAACTGAGTAAAGCTCTATATTGTTATTCTATTGTGTACTGAATCATAATCGGTATGTAAATTGAGAACTCTGAACACGTCCATAATATTAAAGTTAGTGTGTGATATTTTGGCAGAAATACCAAAAAGAAAGTAGATGATGAAACGTCTTCTGAGAGGGCCACTATCACTGGATGACACTTAAACCTAGTGCAATCTATGAGTCATCTTTTCCCAATTGTTTTTACAATATCTCAAAGGCAGTATTAGGGAGAAATGCTTTTGGAAGATTCATCTAGCTTGGAAAAAGATTGCAAGGATTCACCACAAGCCCTCTCTTCATTTTCAGAAGAAAACCCTGTGACACTGGCACTCATTCCTGCCATTGGCGGGGGGGGGTCAGACTAGATGGCCTGCTCTAGGCCCCTTCTGACCCTAGATACTATGAACCCATTTTCTTAGATCTGTTGCTGAAAACCACTTGAGAAATGCACAATATTATATTGCCCACATGAGACTAGATTTTTTAATATGGCCTCTGTTTTGTATACTCAATGTTCAGATATATTGGACAGATTTCCAGAAATGCTAAGCAGGTACAGCTCTCATTGACTTTCATGGGAATAATCATTGTTCTACCTCCAGTCTTCTTTATACAGTAGGCACTTCCACATAAGATGTTTACAGCAGAACTGACTAATTAGCTCCACAGTAAATGTCTCAGCATCTACACAAGCACTCCTATTAGGGCACAGGAAACTAATAAACTCTGCAGCAGGGTCGTACTTGTATTTATAAGTAGACCCTGCTTCAGAGGGGTTTTTTTTGTAGACTTGGACAGCTGAGGCATGAGACTATTTCAGTGCTGTGGATGCCTACTATTTAGCCTCATACTAAAGCATTCTTGTGCCCCAGCCAGCCCCTCCCCAGTACATTGAGCACAGTTGGAACAGCCCTGGACTAGCAGGTTGACTCCCAGGGCCTCCTGCCAGCCAGGGCTGCTCTAACCAGGCTCCTTGTGCTATGCATGAGTAAACTCCAGAGCTGATTGCTCCAGAGTTAATTGTGTATGTTCAAATGGTATGCCTGGGAGCAAAAAAATTCTGAGCAATAAGCTCCAAAGTTTATTCACGTGCACTAATTGCATGTGTAGATGCGTCCAGTGATGTGTCAGTGTTGCAGTGAAGAGTCATTGTGCTCCACATGCATAGCCATGCAAAGACAGGAGAAAGCTTTTGGTGCACTGTGCAATCCTACATACCTATGGAATGCATCATTTTTAAAGCATTAATTTCTCTTCTGCCCTTCCTGTGTTCCAGTCTACGTATTTGCTCAAAAGGATATAGAGAATGAACAGTGGTTTGGCAGACAGCCACATAAAATGCCTTAAAGATTAATTAATAGGAATTAGACATGGAACAATCCCCCTGATCTGTCCTGCAGTTGGGAATCAGTCCCTAAGTTCACAGGTTTCACATTTTTACAGTTTAGATACTGAATTTTACCTTCAGGACATAACACCAAACACCATTCTCCTTCTGTTTCTCCTGGTCTGAACATACACAGTCTGACTTCAGGAAAATAAGACGAGAGGGGGGGATTTGTAACCCCTGAACTATTAAATTAACTGGAAGCTGGACTGAAAATAGATCCAATTCTAAATAAAAAAAGTCACCAATTTGAATATGTTCAGAAATGTGAGTTTAGAAAGACACAGGCTCAGTAGCCAGGAAAAGCAGTAAGTCTGCCTTTCTGGACTTCTCTCACTTTACTTCTAATCTTTTTTGCTGTAGAGTTGTCAAATCCTTCTTGTCATTGACTCACAATGCAAGCTCTTTTCCCCATGTCACCTCCCATGCTTGGGAGGAGATCCTAGCATAACTACTGAAATAGCCTCCTTCAAATTCCCCCTGAACAATCTCCTTTGTCATTGTTCCTACAAGAGACTCAACCACGAGTAGAGTTCTGGAGTCCTGACACTTTTGTAGAATACTTTAACCAATATTGTCTTACTTCCTTTTACTTACAGGCCCATCTGACTGTATCTATTTTCTCTTTCTTTGTATTTAGATAACAAGCTTCTTGGGATGGGGACCAAGTTTTTGTTTTGTGTTTGTACAGTGCCTAGCCCTATTGAGTAATTTTTTGTGACTGTGACTATTAAATGCTAATGTAATACAAATAGTAAAGATAGATATAACACCTTATTTTTAGCTCTGTGATATGTTGTATCCATACAGAACAATTATTTATGACTTTAAATTCTTTATATGTGCTCTTCTACATGGGGAGAAGGTAGAAAACACTATTTGTTGCAGAGACCATGATCAAATTTTTAAGAAAAAGAGAAGATTTGTAAGTTATACATGATAGAGATAGGTAGTCAACAATAAAGGGAAAGAAGAAAGGGGAATAGCAAAGGGTCAGTCATAGTTCAGGCCCAACTGTAGTAGGTACTGTGTAAACACTTAACAAACAGATATTCCTTAGCTCCAGATGGGTGAGGAATCTGTCCCAGAAACAGGCAAAAATATGGAAAGTGGGTGTTCCTCTTTTCAGAAAGAAAAAAAATGATTTTTTACTTTGTTGTCATCTTTCTGTTTTTAAAATGATTCTCATAATACAATGTCGGGCATAATGAAGAAAAAAAAGATATGTTTTTGCACTAACTGAATAGTGGCAGTTAAGGATCTTGTTCTGCTGCCTGTGAATCACATGTAGATTTTATTTTCACTTTTGTCCATAACAGGCAGAATATGTTCTTACTATATTTCATACATATAGTGAACACTGAAATTTTCAGTAGCTGGTTTTTGGAAACATGCATAATGTATGTGAGAAAATACAGTATAGGCAGTCCTCAACTTTTGATGTTCCAAGTTATGTTGAACAGCACTTAAGACATTTGTAAATTGACACCCTGTTTCAAGGTTCCAGTGCTGGTTTCACCTTTACAATGCTGGACACAGCTGTGTGCAGCTGGTAAGTCTGTTGAGGTGGGGAGGAGAGGGTAGGGAAGAGGTGTGGGGAGGCAGATCAATGACCCCACAGCAAGGGAGGGATTATGGCTGGGACTGGGCCAAGTGCTGCCCAGCAGGGGTAGGGGGAGGTGCAGGGAGGGGTGGGGCAGCTCCCACTGATGCATGCTACAGGTCTGGGAGGGCAGGGGGGATAAGGGGGGGTGCGCCCTGGATCTCTGTGGGGTGGACAGGGCTGTGCACCAAGTGAAAGGTGCTGGGAGGGGGCTCTGCCCTGCTTCCACTTGTTCACTCAGTGGGGGAGACATGGGCTGGAGGAGTGACTCTTTCCAGGTGGGTACAGAAGTGCTGGGGGGAGTGCTACCCTGCCGCCACCTGCTGAATACATTAATGTAGCTATATTAATCATCTATAATTGATTGAATATAAAATTCTGAGTTATTTTTGGTGAAAATAGGGTACCAGGCCTTGGTTTAGTAACCAATACACCATTTATAATATTGTTCCTATGGGAATATTGGTTCTGAGTTGCAATGTTTTGAGTTAAGATGCGGTTTTCAGGAACCAGTTGTGTTGTAGTACTGCTTGTATTTAGTGTTTTTATAAATCTCCAGCTGCTGTAACAATATGATTCCATGACAGGGCCTTCATTTCAATAAAATGCCCTTTTGGACCCAACGTCTGCAGAGACATGTATTGATGTTGTTAGTCTTGTTCTTGTTGTCCTTGCTTTAAAATACTTATTATATTTATTCTGTTTAAATCTCTCATGATTTGGGGGAGGGCATTACACTTAGTATTTTTAAATGTATGCGTGTGGCCTAATTAGTTTCTCATTTAATGGAAACAGAGCCAGACTACAATTCATCTCATCTAGCCCTATAAGAAATAGAGAGCTTGTAAACAGAACAGAAATACAGTGTTGGAGCCAAGCAAGGCCATTGTTTCTGGTTGGCTGTTGTTTTTACTTGTGCCGCTCTAGCTGGTGCATATTCTCTTCTACTTTCCCTTCTTTGCTGAAGAAATGGCATAATGAATATCCTCCTCTCACTGCTTAGAAGTTATTCTCATGGGCTTGGCATGGAACAGGTTGTACTCTGAAGCATGAACAAATAATAAAATGCCCACCTTTTGGCCAGTCCATAGAAGCAACCTATTAAGCTGCAAATTTGGTCTAACCTGTCAACCAGCTCACATAGTTAAGAGCATGTTTCCCATTTGTCCCTTGTTGTGATATACCAGCTTTCCCTGAATAGAAACACTAACATTCCCTGCAGTAGAATTCCTCTCAAAGCTGTATTCACTCCTACCTCCATTTCTGCAAATTGCTTTTCCACTCAGTACTGCCCAGGTACATGAATTAGCTAGTATAACCATGACCACAGGAAAGAAATGCTTGTATTTCACCTAATCATAGGTCTCTATTTCAGAACTCAGCCTCCAGAGCATTCAAACCACTGTTCAGAAGCACTTCAAAATTAAAAATTAGAATGGCGGGGCTTGTGTTTCACTGTGCATGCTGTTGTAGCTAAACACAGCTCAGACAACCCTTAGCAAGTCAGTGGGAGTTGACAGTTCTCTGTACCACAGAACTATCCCAAATACAAGATAGAATAAATGATAATAAAAAATAAAAGAAAGAATGGGATACTTTAATATAAAATACAAGGTTTGACATGATGTTAATCATTGGTTTTGTGCATTGAAGTCAGAATCTTAGCCAATGCTAATATTTGAATGGCTTAATTTAGATAAATTATAGTGACAACATTCCACGTGGAACTGAGTCTTTCATGGACCTCATAGCATGAAATGCACTTGTTATTATTTGCCAGAGATTTCCTGGTGTTTATGCCTCTCCACAAAAAACATTTTTCTGTTTTGTACACCCTTCACTTTTGGATGTCATCATCATTTTACTACCGGCCTTCTTGCGGACAAGACTGAATTCATGCTAGCTAATTAATCCTGCTCCTCAAGCTTTAGTAACATGAGACAGTGTTAAATCATATTCCTCATCGTTGCTCATTTAAACAGTGCTTTTTGTCCTCACAGTCTTTTGCTCACTCCACAATGTACTTTTTGGCTACACGTAGCATTGTGTGACTGCATTCTTATGGAACCCCAGGGTAATGGTATAAGGTAAGGGCAGGAAATTATTTTGGGCAGAGGGCCACTTACTGAGTTTTGGCAAGTCATCGATGGCCACATGATAGGCAGCCAGGGGCAGATAAATATTAATTTTCTAAATTTTTTAGGGGCCCCGTGGGCCAGATCGAATAGCCTGGTGGGCCGCATCCAGCCCCCAGGCTGCATTTTGCCCACCTCTGGTATAAGGCCTTTGCCAAGCTTTAAACAATTCTTACAACTGCATCATCAAATCAACTTCAGTGCCACACTATGTTCTGTAACTCATAGCTAGCAATTCATTTTAACAATTTCATGCATGTGTTGCAATATCTCATTTAATACAAATGTTTATACCTTCATTTAGTTTTCTTCATTTGGCACTAATCATCTCTGCACAGTTTACAATTTATTTCCTAATTCATTCTCGAAACACTATAACTGTTTTTTTCAAGAAGCTTATATATCAGGTGTGATATCAGCAGATAACCAGTAGGTGTTAAATATTGTTAAGTATTAAGATATTATTGTCTTTGAGTATTAGTGAGGAGTTTTAGTGAGAATTGGCAAAGAATATAAGATTGGAAAGGTTCCTGGGTTACCGAGTTCAACCTCTGGTTTTTGCAGGCACAGCATAATCTTATTAACTGGTCAAGATTATCTCGAGAGCAATAAGTGGTTTTATCACTTCTACTCTTATTAGAAAACTGTCTCTGTTCTTTATTTCTTGCATGGCTAGAAACTTTCTTTGAATTTCCAACCTAAATTTTTTCATTGCTAGTGCATACCCATTTATCCTGGTGTCAGTATTGCCCTTTGCCTTAAATACTGTAACTAACTTATTTCTTATGTTATTGTTAAGTTTCCTGGTGTGTTAATAGGCAGCTGTTGTATATCTTTTTTGGCTTTCATTTTTCTAGGCTAAACAAGTCAAGTTTTTTTAGTTTCCTCTCATGAAGAAAATTCTCCATTCCCGTTATCATTCTAGTTGCCCTTTCCTGCACCTTTTTTAGTCTGAGTTCATCTTTCTTCAGCAAGGATGACCATGGGGTGGATCCAGAAAGGCTGCACTGGTGTACTTGCAACCTGACTTTGATTCCTGCTCCATTCAAAATTTAAAGATAACTCACTGGCAGTGGCAGCAGCACTTCTATTCAGACAGCAGTGAGAATCAGTTGACTTAATGGTTCACTATAATTTGCTTGATTCTTCCTAAACTATTCATTTCACAGGTGTTAACTACCCTCTTACTTTTTAAATGCTCTTTAATGGTTTTAGCTATACTTACTTCTTCAATATTGCTGTCTGTTTTCTTGGTCCTAGTTATGTAGCTTCCATTTAACAGCATTGCAGACTGTTTTTTAACTCCAAATAAAAATATGGTGTGGAAACATAAACCCAGGTGAACATTAGTTCAGGTGTGGAAATCACTTTAAATTAAGCTTTGGGGGCACTGTTGAGGTGCTCAGGAAAGCTTAATTTTGTTTTTTGAATCTGAAAGAGATGACATTTAACTATAATGACTACAGGACTAATAATACAACATATTTAGATGCCTAGTTTATTGTGTTTTTATACTGTATATAATATCCAATGTAGGAAAGTAATGCACATTTCAAGAGATTTTTTTATCCCCCTCAACCTTAAATTGAATTCTATAACTCTAGGCCCCTACTTATTAGTGAAGCTTCTAGTTTCTTTTTAACTGGAGAAAAATGTGTATTGTCTTATATGTGATGATGTACCACACCATCTGCATCCCCCTGTTCAAAATCCTAGATCAGCACCTGGATGACCAGAACTGTACATGGTATTCCAGATATGGCCTTGTCAGTTCCTTGTACAATGACATAAATACAGTAAAATCCCAGCATTCTACAAGCTGGAATATTCTATTGACTGGAATTTCTGGCCGGCCGGCTGGACACAAGAGGCAGTGAGGAAAGCTTGCATGCAGTGGCTGCCGCCACCGCCACCTACCACCCTGTGTTGCTGCTTCTCTGCATGTAGCTGCTGCCACTCTGCCCTCCTCCTCCCTCCCGCCCCACCCCATGTTATCTGCCTCAGATAACCAGAATTTTTACATAACTGGCACGCAGTGTTCCCCACTCATGCCGAATAACAGGGCTATTACTGTGCTTTCCTATCTGTCCTGAAAAACACATCAACTGCTAAACCCTAAGATTGCATTTACTCATACCATGTTTATGGCTTCAACACAGTAGTGGCTCCTCCTCCTCCTCCAATTGACTAGTACACACAGATCATCTCCTCAGTTGTTTTTAAATCCTGAACTCCCAGCTTGCTGGAGAAATTAAAGGGAAAATATTATTCAAAATATTGTTCTCGTCTCCCCAAAAGCATGGAGAAAAACGTATAAAAAAGGGGCCCCATCAACAAGACTGTCTCAACAACTTGAATACTGGTTTGGTTTGAATTTAGCAAGTTGTATTGGAAAGCTGCTCAGTTGTCTGAGTAGGTTTTCTAGCACTAAGGCTAGGGACAGACATTAAAAAATCCTGAGCCTGAATTGATTAAATCTTTGCAGGTTAGTCTAACCTGGCTAGGCTAAATCAGTTTGTAACCAGACAGACAACCCAGAAATGCAGGCACATTCCTGCAGTGCCTCAGGCTGGAATCTGGGGGGTGCTAGAGCAGCCTTCCCTTCCCTTGCACAGAACTGAGCTGAGGGGGCATGGCCAGGCCCTGGCAGGATGCTCTGATTAGCCCAGCAAGGAACTGATAACATTATTTATCACTCCTAACTCAGTGTTTATCACCCCATTAACAAAACAACAGAGGGGCATTACCTGTTGAATCTACCTCTTGATTCACCATGGATCATAGCCAGGGTGTGGTCTGCTAGCTAATAAACAGACACTTCCTCATCAAGGCAGAGGGGAGGGTGGAATTTGTGCTTAGCAGGGAGCAGTGGCGGGTGTGGGGGGGAGCAGCCTGTAAGTCTCTGGAGCTGCAGCTAAGCAGCAGAAAAGGGCTAGCCCTGCTGTGGAGTAGAGAGCCATGCCCAGCCTGGCGAGCATGCCGGGATGCTGGGAGAGCCTGATTTATCTTAAACCAGCAATGGGCCTGGGACAGACATTGCATAAACTGGTTTGAGCCTAATCAGTTAAGTCTGATGCTACATTCAACAAGGTTTATTTCAAACCAGTTTCAGCCAGTTTCAAACTAGTTTATGTGCGCAGAACTTCTGTTCTGTAACAGGTTTAATCCAGTTTCTGATCACTTAAACCAGTTTATGTGTAATGTCTGTCTCTAGCCTAAGTGATCTTTCCTTGTTTCAGAACAGAAATGGAAGAGAGAAATGTGGGAAGGAGCCATTTGAACAGGGGCCATAAAACGCCTTTTTGGTTGTGGGAGCCAAACAAACCAACCTAACCGCCCACCAACTCCCACTTCCTATTTCTTACCTTACGTTTAACACTTAATGTCATTCTTCCTTACATACATTCTTTGCCGAATACATATAGAGTATAATTGATTATTATTAACACACTACACTAATCACAATATTATTAAGTTACAAAAATCACACTGTGTGCAGTAGTAGTGGAAGAGTAACTGAAAAACATAAAGTTATAACACTCACCAATATTTGTCAGCTTCTTACTTTTGAATGTACAAGTGCCATTTTATTGTCCATGTGTGTCCAACTTTGCAAAGAAAATCCTTCTGCAATTGTTTCATTGTGCAAACTCAGCGGCAATTGCAGTAATGTCTGTCTGTGCTAGGGTCTTCTTGTGTCTGTAGGTACACATTAAGTCATTCTATTTCATCTGAGTCATTGTAGATCACAGGTAGTTTTTAACATGCCGGAATGTGGAAAAGCATCTCTCTGCTGTTGCTGTAGTCATGGGCATTGTATACTATAAACAGAGTAATTGGTGCACCTCTAGCAGTAATGTCTTTGCCACAGGCACTGCATTCGTTGCATCTGAGATTAATCTCATGGTTGTTACCATTGTGGGTTCATTTCCAGACTCTTTTATTGTATCCGGCAACATTTTCAACTATGTATGCAAAATCAAAATCGCTAGAATACAATTCCAAAGTTTTGGGAGCAAAAGTGACATGGTCTCCCTTAGCTGCAGTGAGCAAAAGCTTCTCCAGGTCAATTGCCACATCAATGTCTTTCTGATCGAATAACGAGCCAGTTCTCATGCAAGCAAATCCAAAACTTCATAAAACTGTCTCCTGTAATATTTTGCTTGACTCTGAAGGGTGTAGCCAGCTTCTTCCAACCCAGATTTTTTGGGGGCCTCTCGTGCCTTGGCAGCACAGGTGCATCTGTTAAAACTGTGGCAGCCTCTGTCACTGACTTCTAGAGTTTTTCACAGGGCTGTTCTGACTGCTGCTGCAGAAGGAATCCCCAAGTCAGTTTCCCTGCTTTCTGTGCACCCTGTAGTGTTGTGTTAACTGCTTGCAATGGTTTGGATAACTCTTCAGTGGCAGAGAAGACAAGGTAGGAAAGATGCAGACCATAAAATGTACTGAGTTTTTCTAGCATAGCCAAAATGCCACAAACTTTTCTACTATATTCATCATGTGACTCCTTGTTGATCTGTACAGAGAACACTAGTTATCTATGATGGATTTCACTGCACGGGTGCAAACAAGTCCATCATGTCAGATAGCACAGGTTTCGACTCTCCAGGGTTAATTCTTTCTTTAAAGGCTCAAACAAATGGTTTCACTTTGGGTACTGCTTGGTAAGATGAGTCATCTCTTACACCAAGTCCAATGCATCCCAAACTGTTTTACAGTTTTTCCCTGCATCTTTCAGGCACAGATTTATGCAGTGTGCCAAGCAATGAATATGAATGGATGCAGGGATTTTTGCTTAAACTGAGCAAGCAACACCACGTATATAACCGAGCATATTAGCTGCGCCATCATATATCTGCCCTCTGCATAGACCCAGTGGCATGTTGCTGAATATGAAAACATCGTATAGCACACTATAGATGCTAGAGAAGTTGATTTTAGGTAAGTCAGTGAGGTCAATGAAATCTTTGTGTATTGTGTAATTTTCATTTACCCAGCAAAATAAAGTGACCAGTTGTTCTTTGTTTGCAATATCCCTTGTTTTATCTGCAAGAATAGAGTAAAATCCCACCTCATGAATCTTTGAAAGCAGTCTTCATAAGATGTCAGTTGCAAAGAGATGAATTAATTAGTTGATTACATCATGGGAAATGTATTTTTTTCTCAGAAAGCCAGTGGGTAAGATCAGGACAATCCTCAGTGTGAAGTTGCATGAGATAATATAGATTGCCACTTTCGGAATCGTAACCCTCTATTGCCAGCCCCTGTCCCATTAGGAAATGAAAGGATATTAGCGTTTAATTAGAGTTTCTTGATTACATTTTCACTGAGCCTCAAGTTGCAAGGCAAACTGAGTAGCAATGCTTGGTTGATGTGACATATATGTTTGCATTTAAGCTGTGGCTTCCTGGTGACATTTTGTTTTTTCATTTTCTTAGAAGGATTTGACAGTGTGTTCCTGATTCTGAAAACCACTAACAGCACATGCACCCTCATTTTTTTTGGTCAGGTTTATGCCTTTGACTGTACAGAACAGCACTGCATGCAGAATAGTTTGCACTGTGTTTCATACAAAGCTAGCCAATTAAAGTCTTTGAATCAATTCAATTGAACTGATTGAGTTTGCTGTAATGATCCAGTTCCCTGTACCTTTTTGGTGCTGCCCAGCACTGCAGGGTCAGGTGGTTGACAGGGCCTGGCAAAATCCATGCAGCATTCACTGGAACAGTCGGCGGCAGCAGTGCAAACCAAGGAGGCATATGCAACAGTTTCTGTTTTGTCGACCTCATTATGGAGGCCTGTCTTTTCCTTAGTTGATTCTGATAATGGTGCCAGTGGTGCTTGTGTTGTATCTTTATCTCTTCTGTTATTATGTTTGCGTTTGAAAAAGTCTGTAATGGATTTGTTTTGTTTCATTTTTTCCCCTGATGTCCTGAATGCATTTTTGTGACATTAGCTGGAATGTATGCACAGACAATTTACATAATGACATAATGGAAATGTCATGTCAGCCACAAACAAAGCAGAAGTATAGCTTGCTAGTTAGCTAGCTATGCAGTTGAAAAAATAGCTATACACTTTTAACTGGAATGACAATTGCGCATTTGTGGGTTGTATAAATTAACGTGCTAAAAGTTGGTCAGGCCATGCCCCAGGTGGCCCACCCCATTCTACGGCCTATGCATTTGAGTGTCAGTCTCCTAAGCTCCTTCTGTCATTGTGAAAGTGGGGATATGTCTGTTGTGCTATAATATTATAATATGATATTGAACTGACATATTTTCTTGCACGAATTAAAATGCGCACCTTTTTTTGAAAGGCAGAATGAAGAAAAAAAGATTTTTCCTTGTAGTAAATAACTGAGTAGCACCAGCTAGGGAGCCCAGCTGTCTCTTTGTTCTGCTCTCTTTGGACAATGTGCAAAGTTACTTTTGCTTTCACCTGGCAGAAGTTTAAGTAGCAGAAACTAGTTACCATATTTTCTTGCTTGTAATATGTACCCCAATTTCTAGCAGCTGTTTTTTGGGAGAAAAGGCATGTGTTGTGTGTGTTGCTGTATGGTATTTGAGAAAATATGTGACTGTATAATTGAAGGCTCTGATATAAAAGTGATTAGGACACAGAGATTCAAAAATCCCAATCTCGTGGGATTTTTCAAAGCTAGAAGTGGCTGAAAAAAGGGTTTATAATGGAAATATTAAATATGGACTGTTGCTGGCTTTAGCACTCTTTTGTAGTACAATAAAGCTTTTCCACATTTTGTGGCATATGTAGAAAAAGCAAAATTAACGATTTAAGTTGGTATAATAAAAGATATCAGATTCACCCAAAGAACCTGGTCTGCCTATGTCCTGAGTCCAACATGGCTACAACCTACACCACTGTAAATTAAAGATCAGCATTCTTTCTCTACTCTATACCAGTAGCAGTTATGGCAAAGTGGCTTTTGTACAATGTGGGAGCTCAAGATAAATAGCTTCTGTGATGGATTGTTCCATAAACTTTCTGTGTGACTTGAAGCAATGTGCTTAACATATTTTTACCTCATCTGTAAAACAGGCATGAAAATGTTCATCTTCGTTGCAAAGAGTGTTGGGATCCATCAGATCTATCCATCCTGGTACTTACTTGACCCTTATTATCACAGTGTCTCAGATTTATATAATTTTAGTGTATTGTGGCTGTCTTTCCTGTTTGACCTTTAGAGCTTGGTTTCCAGTCTTGACAATGCATTGTTCTTTTATGATTCACTGTTACTATTCCTGCACATGTTAGCTGTCTGGCTGGTCTGTATTCTTCAAGTGGTTTTGCAGAGTCTGTGCTGATGAAAGTGCAGATGATGGTCTGCTACTTGTTCCCTGTGGAGTTTGTGGGTTCTACCCAGGTAAATTTAATTTGTACATATTATTTACTCTCACTTGTTTCTGAGCTGTGTGATATTTTGCTTCAGCCTATCTTGTTTTCCATATGAAAAGCCTTTTATTAATTTGTTAATGAAAAATTATCTTAAGTCCCAGCTAACTCTCAGTGTTAGTGTTCTGGGATATGATACTACTTTCTTCAGGATGAATTTATCTTAATCCTATCAATATACAATTTATTTTGCCTTTCGTGTTTAAAGGGGGGGTGTATTCTCTCTCTTGTGCTGTCTTTCAGAGAGCAAAAATCAGAGGTATTTTATGAAATTGGAACATGCAGTGCAAAGAATCCCTGGAGAGAAGTCATTTTATGGATAAAGAACTATTTTTTGTTCAAAACTAATCAAACAATATATTAGAAATGTATATATTTGAAGGAAATTTGCATTCTCATAATAATAGTAGCAATTCTGAATTATTCATTTTATATGATTTTTTTAAAGAGATGTAAACCCCCTTTTTTTGTTTGTGACCAGTTTGGGAACCAATCACAGCTTTTAGATAATAATAGATTTATTATTAAGCAAAAAGACTGAATGAATAATTTTCAGCTCATGGTTATTTATAAATTATTGTTTTGACCACAAATATTCACAGTACACAGTTGGTTACTTGAATTACATGGTATCTGTTTCTTCTCTGTTACCAGATAACTTTTTAAAATAGAAGAATAATGACTAGTCTTCATTTCATAAAAAGGACTGAATAACATACATTCTTACTCATGTAAGAAACCTCAAAATGGCATTCCCCAAACATTTGTTCTGACAGAAGCCTTCTAGTAATAATCTTGTAGATAGGAAGCAATGAGGAATATAAATATGATTCAATACTAACCATTCAGAAACCAAACATTTTTGTAACACTATTTGCAGGGGCTGACCAGCCTCCGAAATACTATTTTAAGCATTTGCCTTTTTATTTTTTTGAGAGAGAAAGCCTGGAATTGAATTATATTCACATCTGATTTTAATGTGTGTCTATAAACAATAATATGCTGTCATTCTCTCAATATTGCAATCCTTTAGTTAGTACTTGACTCCTTACATGGTTGTCATGCCAAATCTTTTGTTCCTGTTTGTCTACAGTTGGGTTCACAGTTCTGACTATACCTATCTTTCCTTTGCATTAATAATAGAATGAATATAGTAGCAATCTAGTGCAAGCCATCAACAGCGAGCATGCATGACATTAAAATGGCTGACTTTTAGCCACAGCAAATCAACCACGTAAGAAATTGTGCAACTCAGGTGGGGAAGTTGCAATGGAGAAAGAGAGATGATATTAAGATAAAGTGTTTGAGAACAGTCATCAAAAATCCTAGGAAGACAGAAAAAGTTAGTAGAGGGGACAAAGAAAATGGCAGGAAGAAGAGAAAGAGAACTCTTGGAGTCATTTTTTTCTATACTGTATAAAGAATGCTGTCTTTCTATTCCCATGCTTGGTATAGGGTACCTAGGAAACTAAATGCAGTCACTCTTTGGAGATGCTTAATGGTTCAGATTCTCAAGGTGTATTCTTTGGTCAACCCCAACATAGGAACTCCTGCTCTGTTGTAAACCAATTTTGCTTTTTAACATTGTTAGCTTTACATTTAAAACTAAAACTGGAATCTTGAATAGGCTAAGAAACCGATTTAATTCAAGTACATTTCCTGAAATGTAATATACTACATAATGGGCACGTCTACACATGCACCCCACTGTTTAGTTGGTGCTGCATGGTTATTTAGTGACTGTGTCATTTTGTGACATGGTACTGCACAGCCCTGGTGGAACATGGGTTGTTTCTGACCCTACTGCAGTAGCTTATTGCTACTGTGCAGTAGTGGCGGTGTCACGATTAGTGCCTACTGATGCTACCTTGTGTATCAATGAGCTACATCACCATAGTTCGTCACTACGGCAATGTACCATCTCGTGTATAGAATCATAGAAAATGAAGGTTGGATGGGACCTCAGGAGGTCATCTAGTCTAACCCCCTGCTCAAAGCAGGATCATCCCCAATTAGATCTTCCCAGCCACAGCTTTGTCTAGCCAGGTCTTAAAAACCTCCAAGGATGAAGAGTCCACAATGTCTCTGGGTAACTTGTCCCAGTGTTGTACTACCCTCTTAGTGATAAAATTCTTCCTAATATCTAACTTAAACTTTCCTTACTGCAACTTGAAGCCATTGCTCCTCATTCTGTCATCTGCCATCACTGAGAACAGTCTAGCACCATTCACTTTCAAACCCCATTTCAGGTAGTAAAAGGCTGCTATTAAATCCCCTCTAAATCTTCTCTTTTGCAGACAAAATAAGATCAGTTCCCTCAGCCTATTAGGGCTGTGCAAAGCTTTGGGTGGTGATTCAATTCGGAGGAGATTCGGCCTGATTTGGTTGCTGAATCTGTAAATCCGAAATAAATCAGGAGACCAATTAAAAGGTCTGAATTGATTCAAAGCTCTCCAAATCTTTGGAAAAGATTTGGACAGTCCCCAGTGGCTGCAGCAGGGAGCTGGAGCCAGACTCCAAGCTGGTAAGTAGGGGCAGGGGAGAGGGAAGGGAACCATGGGGGGACCCCTGTCAGCCCCCATTCCTTCCCTGCTCCCCCAGCCACCCCCAACCCATGGCCACCCCAGCTCCTGGCCCTTTAAGAAAAAAAAAAAAAAAAGGAGAAAAATGCTAGGACTCACGGTTCCTGCAGTGGCCTCAGGGCTTCAGAGGGTGCGTGGACGAGTACAGGGAAGTGGGGGGGCAGCAGGGACCCATGCAGTACAGGGAAGTAGGGGGCAGCAGGGACCACCCCCTACCAGGCAGGAATGCTTAGTGCAAGATTTTCCTTGTTTTAGTTTTTTTTCTTAAAGGGCTGGAGCTGGGGCAGGCAGGACAGCCATGGGGCGGGGGCAGGGAGGGGCTGGACAGTGGCGGGGTCTGGAGGCTCATGCAGAGCCCTCCATGCAGCATGGGGCAGTGGGGGAGCAGTAGGATTCACCCCCTCACCCAGCAGTACCCACCAAGTTTGGGCCTCCCCCCCCAAGCGCCAGGAGCTGGGGTGGGGCGGGGGGGGCAGGCAGCCATTGCCTGGCTGGGAGAGCAGGTGGGGGATGGGCCTGGTTGATTCAGAGATTCGAAGAGTCAGCAGCAGCTGAATTTCTGAATCAGATTTAGTCGAATCGAAATTGGGACAGTGATTCAAATCACTGCATTGAATCCCCCAAGTCCGCCAAATCGGAATCCAATGTGAATACTAGCCGCTTCACACAAGCCTACAGCCTATTATCTTAAGTCATGTGCCCTAGCCTCCTCACCATTCCTGTTACCCTCTGCTGGACTCTACAATTTGTCTACATCCTTTCTGTAGTGGGGGGGCCTAGAACTGAACACAGTACTCCAGATGTGGCCTCACCAGTGCTGAATAGAGGAGAATAATCACTTCCCTTGACCTGCAGGCAACACTCCTACCAATGCAGCCTAGTATGTAGTTAGCCTTCTTGGTAACAGGGGTACACTGTTGGCTCGTATTCAGCTTAATTTCTACTGTAACACCCAGGTCCTTTTCTGCAGAGCAGTCCCTAGCCTGTATCAATGCATGGGATTGTTCCCTTCTCAGCGTAGAACTTCACATTTGGCCTTGTTGAACCTCATGAGATTTCTTTTGGCCCTATCCTCCAATTTGTCTGAGTTACTCTGAATCCTAGCCCTACCCTCCAGCACATCTACTACTTCCCCCAGCTTGGTGTCATCTGCAGTTTTGCAGAGGGTGTACTACATGCCATCTTCCAGGTCACTGATGAAGAAGACATTGAACAAAATCAGCCCCAGGACTGTCTCCAGATTTCTACTGAGCAATCATACAGCTCTTTTACATAAAGTGCAACTCCTCCTCCTCGTCTCTCCTGCCTGTCCTTCCTGAACAGTTTATACTCATTCATGATAGCACTCCAGTCGTATGAGCTGTCGCACCAAGTCTCTGTTATTCGAATCATGTCATAGCTCTGGGACTGCAAGGACCTCCAGTTCTTTCTGCTCATTTCCCAAGCTCTCTGCATTTATGTACAGACACCTGAGGTAAATAGCTGATTTGTCTGGAAGAATAAGGCCTGCCGTTGCCTGTTCCCCTTGTGCTTCCATCAGCTCACCCACATTGCCATTTACCTCAGGGGTTTGGTCTCCACCCCCTGGCAAACTAGTTTTAAGCCCTTCTAATTAGGTTAGTGTGCCTATCTGTGAGGATGTTCTTCCCTCTTTTCCTCAGGTGGATCCCATATTTTTCTATCAATCCTTCTTGGAACAACATCCCGTGGTTGAAAAAGCTAGAGCCCTGCTTTTGACACCGTCTGTGCAGCCATGCATTGATCTGTAGGATGCATTCACTCCTGCCTGGGCCCCTCACCTTGATGGGAAGGATCAAGAACACCACCTGAGCCCCTGTCCCTTTACCCTTGCACCCAGATCCCTGTAGTCACTTTTGATTTGACTGGGTCACCCCTAGCAATATTACTGCTGCCCACATGGATGACCAGCATGGGGTAATAGAGAGCCGGATGAGTTTCGGTAGTCCCTCCATGACATATCTGATTTGGGCTCCAGGCAAGCAGCAGGCCTCCCAAGACAATAGCTTTGGCCAGCAGTGGCCTCCATCCCTCACAGAAGGGAGTCTCCAACCACCACTACCCATTGCTTCCTCTTGGTGGCAGTACTCTTGATCCTCCCAACCTTGGGGACATCTGGCCTGGAACATCAGTGGAACGTGTTCCAGCTCTTCTGTTGCTAGGGCTCCATATTTGTTCTCCAGGCAAACCACTGCAGGTGGAGATGAAGCCTTCTGCTTGCTGCCAGAGGCCACAAGCTTCCAGCTTCCAATTCCTAGGAGTTGATGTCCTCTCCCTTCTCTAGCACTGCCTCTGGCAGTTCTTCCTTTGCAGTCTTAGACGTCTCTTCCAGCATAGAATTGATTAAGTCCTCCTGGCAGAGGATTCTTCAGAGCCTTGCCACTTCCTCCTGCAGTTCTCTTGCCTGCTCTCTGAGGGACACTACCAGAAGGTGCTGCTCACATTGTAGGTACTCCCCCATCTGGCTGTCACTGGAAGGAACCTGCAAACTTCAGTCTCCACAGCACCAAATCAGGACCTGGGTGGAAGTCTTGGCAATAAGTGGTGCTGCCTGGACAGTTACCTTACAGGTGCAAGCAGAAGATGGCAGTGGCTCTGGCATTGTCATGTTCTCCAGCCATTTCTCTGGATTACTTAAACTACTGTCTCTCTCTTCCCGCCCTTCTTTCCAAGCAGACCTTCCTTCACTAGTGAACTCTCCTGCAATGTGGCCTGCTCACTGCTCCTTGGTGCTGAAAAGTTCCCTTTTCCTTGTTAACCTGCTTCTTCTCACCAAGCTTAAAATGAAGGAAGGTGAGCCAGTTTCTAGGCAAACTCCCTAGGGAACTCGCCTTCACTCTGGACTCTAATTAAACAAGGGGCTCAAGTAGTGGTTTAACTACTGAGTTTTAACTACTTATACTAAATATATGGAGATTAGATATTCTTAATTAAAGAAAAAAACTTACCTTAAAAGCTCCCCTTCAAAGAGGAGGGTGGTGAATTGTCTTGTGGACTGTTTGCAAATTGCCATTTGGCCCTGTTAACTCCTTCTCTGGTTGTTTGGAGTATCTCCTTTTATACCCTCCTTGGCCTGGATTGGCTCTGCCCCTTTGTTAGGGCTTTTGTCAGACATAGACAGCAATCACCCAGTCGTCATTCGACTAGTAGCACTCCCAGCTGCTCTGGGTACACACGCAAACACACAGCCCACCAAAAAACCAAACCAAACCAAACACTCAGCAAGCCAAACACACAGGTAAGATCTGGCTCACATACCTTCCTGGAGCAGGATCCTTGTGCCTGGTGTCCAGTGCCTGGCTCTTCTTACTCCTCCCCTTCCTCCTCCTCTTTCTCCCAGAGAATTGCTTGCAGACTTCCCTGTTTCCTGCCCCATTTGCTCATTTTAATGAGTAGTAGAGCAGACACTTATGAGTAACCCTTTTGATTTACCTAAAATTCAGGATACCCCATATAATTGCATTGATGCAAACTTGTTAGTTATCAGAAAGTACACAGTCCTGCTTTCTTAAACACAGGAGGAATTGAACAACCTAAGATATTCTCATCTCATCTCACCGCACCAATACTCTTTCAGCATCCCAAGCCTAAAACTGTCCTTAGGCCCTTTTTTCAGAGCCTCACACCAGTGCTAGCCAGGTCATATAGAAGCTTTCTTCTATTTCTGTTTTAGTATTCAGTCTCTGTTTCTCTACCCGATCTGTCTCTCATCCACCTATAGATATGGCTTCTCAATAAAATACTCAGCAAAGATCTTTTACTCAGATCATGAATTTTGAATTGGCTTTTGCTTTAGGCAGAAATGTATGCTTAAGTGTTATTAGGGAGACAATATTTGGATCTTGGGGAGCACTGGATTGCAGCCAAATAAAAAGGCATGACCTGTGGCCTAGCAGAGCTGCTGACCACGAGGCAGAAAGATATATTAAAAGTAATATTGCAAGATGTCTAGTCAACAGATTTTGCTTATGAATGCTTATGCTAAGCCAGCCATTTGCTTATGTTAAGTAACCATCTTACCTGTGTCAACCATCTTCAAGTGAGTCTGTGTGCTGTGAATGAGGTGAAGTCTTAGGAATGTGGAAGATAGTACAATGTGGGACAGAAAAAAAGACTGGAATGTGAAAGATAACATGTAATTGGTAACTGAGTCTCAGATGAACATATGCAAAAAGGTAAATGGTGATTGGTGAAGAAGCTTCCAGGTTTTACTCAAAGTCCGTCCATAGATGGAAGAAGTAAGTTGATGGCCTTGGACATACGCTCATAGCACAACAGAATGTAAATGAGTAAAATGCATAGGCAATTCCATGTTAATGAAATAAACAGTAAACAGAGGCAGAGCTTGAAATGGGAGGAGAAATGGGTGGAACAGAAGGCTGGATGAATGTTAATGAGCACTGACCAAGGTATATAACATGTGGGAAAAGCCATTGTTCAATGCAGGTCCCCTGTTTTTGCTTTTTGGGACCTGGCCTGAAGCTGTCTCCATTTTGAATAAAGCTGTTGTGAGCAATGTGTGCTGCTGGTTACTCCCTGCTTGCTCTGGCTAATGAGTAACAGAATCCATGAGCAATTGGCTCATCATCTCCCAAGTCATCGGGTGTTGCATGGAGTCAGGGTCTAACAAGTGTGTTCCTTAGAGTGCTCTCTTAAATTACCATAATGGCAATAATTTTATTCATCATTTTCAGAAAGGTTTAATCCAACCTTTAACAAAACAAGCAAGACTCTTTCTTCAATGAGGAAAATACAGAATGGAATATTTTCTTCTAAGTGTAGATAATAGGACACATTTATAGACATGCTTCGGGAAGGGGTGGGGGAGGACATTTAATTAGCACAGCTCCAAGAGCTACATTAATTAAAATGCCTGAAGAGTCCCATGTTTTGGTGTCCCCATATCGAAATATGGTGGTGGAGCACTTTCAACTAAAGGTTGTTGAATGAGCTTTAATTTAAAGCACTACCACCATTTTTCAGTGCAGGGACGCTGATGCACATGATGCTGCAGTCTGCTGGAGCATGGTAATTACCATTCTTCAACAGACTCAATTTCTGAGGCTCTATAATTACAAAAAAAAAAAGACACCAAGTTCTTTCAAAATCATAGTATCATAGTGCTAAGGGTCAGAAGATCATCAGGTCCGACCAGCTAAACAGAATATCAGGTCTGACCCTCCACCCCAGGCAGGAATGAGTGTTGGGGTCATAACAACCCAGACAAATATCTATCCAGCCTCCTCTTGAAGACCCCCAAGGTAGGAGAGAACACCACCTCCCTTGAAAGCCCATTCCAGAGCCTGGCAGCCCTAACCATGAAGTAATGCCTCCTGATGTCCAGCCTGAACCTTCTTTCTAACAATTTGTGGCCATTATTCCTAGTAACCCCCAGTGGTGCCCAGTGGAACAGAGTCTCACCCAATTTCTGCTGGCCCCTTCGGTGTATTTGTAAATGGTCACTAGATCCCCTCTCAGCCTTCTCTTGTGGCGGCTGAATAGATGCAGGCCCTTTAGCCTCTTTTCATATGGCCTGACCCACTGCCCCTTGACCATGTGAGTGGCCCTCCTCTGGACCCTCTCAATGCTAGTGCAGTGCCCAGAACTGGATACAGTACTCCAACTGCAGCCTGACCAATGCCGCATAGAGGGAAAGGATCACCTCCCTGGACCTGCTTGTGATGCATCTGTAGATGCATGACAAGGGGCAGTTAGCCTTACTGACTGCTTCCTCGCATTGGCAGTTCATGTTCATCCTGGAGTCAATGACTTCAAGATCCCTTTCTGTCTCTGTGTTGACAAGAAGGGTGTTTCCTAGCCTATAGGTCTGTTGTTGGTTCCTTCTCCCTAAAAGCAGCACCCTGCACTTGTCTGCATTGAATTCCATCCTATTCTCATCTGCCCAACTCTGTACCTTGTCTAGATCTAGTTGGATCCTGTTCCTCCCCTCCAGCATGCCTACCGCACTCTACATCTTAGTGCCATTAGTGAATTTGGACAGTGTACTTTCTACACCCACATCCAGATCACTGATAAAAATGTTGAATAGTACAGGCCCCAGGACTGAGCCCTGGGGGACTCCACTGCCCACATCCCTCCAGGCTGAAAATGACCCATCCACCACCATTCTCTGTGTGTGACTGTTTAGCCAATTTGCCGCCCATCTGACTGTGTAGGCATTGATGCCACAGTCACCTAGGTTTTTTTTGAGAGAATGTGTTGAGAAAGTGCTAAACACCTTCTTAAAGTCCAGGAAGATGACATCCACTTTGACACCCTCATCCAGGGACTTTGTGGCCTGATCATAAAAGGAAACCAGGTTAGTCAGGCAGGATCTGCCCTCAGTCAACCCATGGTGACTGCCCCTGAGCATTACCTCCTCTGCTGGGTCTTTTCAGATGTGTTCCTTGATAATTCTCTCAAAGGTCTTTCCAAGGACCGAGGTGAGACTGGCTGGCTTATAATTGCCAGGGTCCTCCTTCCTCCCTTTCTTGTAAATGGGGACCACATTGGCCCTTTTCCAATCCTCTGGTACCTGGCCAGAGCCCCATGAGTGTTCATACAGCTTGCCAGGGGCCCCACTGTGACACCTGCCAATTCTTTCAGCACCCTTGTGTGAAGAGCACCTGAACCTGCTGATTTAAAATATGTCCAACCCCTCCAAAAGTTCCCTAACTAGGTTATCCCTGACACTAGGCATGGCGGTACCTTCCCTGAGTCCATCCACAATTCTAGTGGGGGAAATGTTCCGGTCCCAGTTCAGGAATAAAGAGAAGAGGGAAAGAATGAATTAAAGAAGTCAGCTTTTCCATTTGCCACAATCATCAGATTGCCAAGCCTATTCCGTAGGGACCCCATGTTACCTGGTGCCTTCTTCTTGCTTCCTATGTATTTGAAAAAGGACTTTTTGTTATCCCTAATTCTGGTCACTAGCCCTATCTTCATCTTTGCCTTGGCTTTCCTAACAGCCTCCCTGCAGTTATGAGCAACAGAGGTATAATCCTCCTTGGTGATAGCCCCTTACTTCCTCTGCTTGTATGCCTCCTTTTTTGCCCTCAGGCATTCCTGGATGCTTTTGCTGAGCCATGGGGGCTTTTTAGCACTCCTGTCCCCCTTGGTGCACATTGGGACTGACTCCTTTTGAGCCTGGAGGATTGTCTCCTTGAGGAGCAATCATCTGTCTTGGATTCCAATCTCATTGAAGCTCTGAGACCCCAATGCCTCTCTTACTAATCTTCTTAGCTCATAGAAGTCAGCCCTTCTGAAGTCAAGGACCTTTGTCTTACTGCTTGCTTTCATCACCCTGCTCTGGATAGTAAATTCCAGCAGGTGATGATCACTGTTGCCCAGGTGGTCGAATACCCACAGACCCCCCCGCCCCCAGGTCATTGCCTGTGGCACGGACCAAGTCCAGCAAGGCATTTCCCCTGGTGGGACTATGTACCTCCTGGGTTAGATGGAGGTCCTTTATCCTAGCTACAAAGCTATGGGAGCAATTGGACCTGGCTGACTGCTCCTCCCAGTAGATGTCTGGATAGCTTAGGTCACCAATGACAATCATTGCCCTTGACTTTACAGCCTCCGTGAGCTGACCTGAGAATTCCAGGTCCAGCTCATCCCCTTGGTAAGGTGGTCTGTAGTAGACCCTCACTATCAAGTCCTTTTCCTCATGACCCTCTAGCATTCTTACCCAGAGCGCTTCACTTTGCCCCTCCTTGGACCCCATCCTGATCATTGAGGGTGCATATTTCTCTTTGACATAGGGCACTACACTCCCCCCTTTATTCCCTGCTCTGTCTCACCTGTACAGCCTATAGCCCTTGATATCCACTGTCCAGACATGAGTAGAATCCCACCAGGTCTCCATGAGCCCCACTAGGTCTTGGTTTTTCCTAGCTAGCAGGAAGGCGAGTTCCTCCTGCTTATTCCCCATACTTTGAGCACTTGTATAGAGGCATTTGAGGCCTCCTGTAGGTGTACATGTTGCCCCCTTGTTCTTAAGCCTGCCCTGGCCCCTGTCACTTACCTGGGTATTACCTGCATGCATCACCTGGCTTGACTGTGAAGTGTCCTCTTGTTCCTCTGCATCCCCGTTCCCCAGTGAACCTAGTTTAAAGCTCAGCCAGCTTGGAAGAAAAAACACATTTACCTTTTAGGGAGAGATGAAGCCCATCCCATCCGAACATATCCTCTGTGTGGAAATGTGGCTCATGGTCCAAGAACTCAAGGCCCACCTGGAAACGCCAGCTCCAAGGCCACTGGTTGATCTCACTAATGCATGCTTCATGGTGCCGTCTGCATCTGCTCACTGGGAGAATAGAAAAGTAAACCACTTGCACCCCTTCCCCACCCTGTCTCCTTGAGCTTGGTCCCCAGAGCCTTGTAGTCTCTCATGACTTTAATTGCTTTGAAACAAAGTATTTCAGTAAGGTCATTATGATATTTCCAAAATCAATTGGTGGGGATTCAATTCTGAGAAAATTTTTACCTTTCTTTCATCCTAAATTGGAACAGAAATTTCAAAACATTGGAATTTCTCACTGAAGACAAATTCTGTGGAATGTCTCACAGAAGACATTCCACATTTCAACCGGTTCCCTTTTTAACCATGGTCTACAACTGATCAGAAACTCAAGTTTATATTAATCAGGTTTGAAAGGAAAAAAACATTTTTTTCTTCTCAGCTGAATTTTGCTTGGGTTTAGGAATGAAAAAAATATTTTTATTAAGAGATTTCTTTCTTAGACTTTGAACTTAAAATAATTAATCAGATATTATTTTCTGATTAATTGTGTCTGTTGAATCACATTTTTCCTCTGAATTACTGGATGGAGACTTTTAGGTATTATAAAATCTTAGCAACAGGGCATCAGTTAATGTTCCAGTGAGAAACTTATTTTATACTGAACACCTCCTGCTATTTGACATATATGTAGTTACAGTAATTGTCAGCTGTTGCTGAGCATAACAAGGAAGTAGAATTCCATTCAGATTAGGAGAAAAACAGTCCAGATATGTTACCTTATAGATGACATTTATAGGTATCTGCAGCTGTTCAGTTATGAAAATATATACTACCAATGGGACAACGTCTTCCTTCTCAATTAAAATATTTACTCTTCTTGATAATGTCTTTTGCAGTGAGCACAAGACATTTACAAGCATCTGTCTTTTGAATTATTTAAATGACATCAAATTCTGAAAACAAACAAAAAATTAAGTATTTTACATTGAAATCATAATGAAACAAGAGCTTTACTTTACATTTTCTAATTGTCAATCTAAATCACAGTTTTTTGTTGGGGGAGGGGAATGATCTGAACAGAGCTAGAACTAGTTAATTTAGAGTGAAGATACACTATTACAATAAAAAATAAAAATCAACCTTTGGAAACAGGAACAAGAAACAATAATGACATCATCTGAGACCAAGACAACTGCTTTCAAGGGAGGACACATAGTAGCTAGGTATTCAGCTGCCATTCAGTGAACCTGAACTGATATTATATCTGTCCAGTTCAAGTATGGGATTATGTCACATATTCATGTCCATGGGCAGGGACTACCACATAGCCAGTGCACAGAAACCCTTGAGAGATGGTGGGTATTGTTCAGCAGGATTCCAGCTGTGCTTTGTACCTGTGGAGCCAAGTGGGCTCTGGAACTCTATCTGGCTCCATACTACAATGTTCTGGGAGATGTAATTTAGTCTTTTAATGAGCAAATATTTGAAGTAAGAAAACAAAAAGAGCACTAGGATACTTAAGAAGAATATTTTTAGAAAGTCAGCCTCTCAGGATTTCTCCCTCCTGTTGTTTTTCTCCCTTTATTTTGCTAATTAACCAAGAGTTAAGTTAAATTTTAGAAGTATAGCAAATATGAAGCAATATCCCCTAGCAACCTGACTCAGCAGAACTTGAACAAATTTTCTGCCCATGGCATATGTTTGGAGCCTGCTACCCATTTGTTGTCTCCAACCTCTGTTTTGTGAGTAAGGAGTGGAGAAAATAAATTACCCTGACAAGGGAACGTGTCTGCATGCTCATGGTAATGCTTATCTTGCCCATCTTTTGGCTGATTTTTGCTTTCATGAAGAGATTCTCTCTTTCTCCACCTCCCCACCCTTCCTTACCCTCTGTAAGTCTGGCAGTTTTGCTTCAATAGTGCTAAGTTTCCCAGTAAGCTTTGGGCACTAATAGTATGACTGTAGGTCAGAAGAGTCCCTCCCCCTTCCTCCCCCCCCCGGAGCGTACTGCTTTAGTTCTTGGCACTTTTTACTCTTCTGCTCAGATCAGTGCTTGCTGACCTTAGGAAGCTCCCAGCCAGCAAAGAGTGGATTTGGAAAAACTAAATGGCTCTGAAACTTTCCCTTCCCAATGCAATGGTCCTTTGGTGGTGGTGGGAAGAGCCATGGGCGACTCCTTGGGCACATCCAGATGAGCCTGCACACGCCTCTTGCAACATCTCAAACCCCTTTGAGATGCTGCAAGAGGCAAGTGCAGGAACAAAAAAATTCCCTGCACTGCAAATTTGCAGTGGCACAGAAAAATTAGACCCCCTGGATATCAATAGCATCAAACAATACCCTCAGAGAAAAAAAATGGAGGCAGCCAGAAGCTTAGTCCTCCACAGAGATGCTCTGGCAGCCTGTCAGAGTGTCTCTGTGATTGGCCCTTTTCCTGGTCGTGAAGCACTCTGCCTGCACATTTGTTCTCTCCACTCATTCTCCCCTCTCCCAGTTCATTCCCCTAGCTCCCAGCTCACTCTCCCCACTCCCTGTTCATTCCTGCCACCTCCCATTTGTTTCCCCAGCCCACCCACACTCAGCAGCAGTAGCAAAGAATGAGCAGGAGGCTGGAGAGAGCAGGGGAATGTCCCCAGCTCATTTCCAGGCACTTGTCTCCAGACTTCTGCTGGTCTCCAGCCTCCTGTTCGTTCCTCTGCTTGTCTCCAGTCTCGGGAAGTTGAAGACAGCAGGGGAAGGAGCAGGGGGCCAGAGACAGCAGGGGAATATCTCCAGGGACTGTCTCTATCCTCTTGCTCATCCCCTTCTGTCTCCAGCCTCTTGAAGCTGGAGACAAGCAAGGGAACTGGAGAGAGCAGCAGGTTGGAGACAAGCCCCTGGAGATAAGCTGGAGACTTCCCCTGCTGTCTCCAGCTCCTGCTCATTCTCTGCTACTGCTGGTGAGTGTGGAGGGGCTGGGAGAACAAGTGGGGAGCTGTGGGAATGCATGGAGGGTGGAGATAATAAGCAGAGGGCAGGGGGAACCAACTGGTGCTGGGGGAAACGCCTACTGCTTGTTCTCTTATTCTCTCCAGCCTCCTGCTTGTTTTCCTGCTCAGCTCCAGCCTCTGGGGGCTGGAGAAGGGCAGGGAAATGAGCAGGGGGCTATAGACCAGTGGGGGAAGGGTCAGGGGGGGAAGATGTAGCCCCTAGGGGGGGCCTGAGACCCTGCAGGCAGGGTAGTCCTTGTGCTGGGGGTGGTGTGCCCTGTGTAGGGAAGGTGACCATTGGTGATGCATAAGGGGTGTATGTGGGTGCATGTGCACCCCTTGGGCATGGCAATGCACCCCCTCAGAAGAGGTGCAGTCGATACTATTGGCGGATGCCTGTGGGCGGTTGCTGCTTGCCACCACTCCTGCCTGCCACCAGTGGTTTCTGTAGGCAGTCAGCAATCATCGCTGGCCTCCACTGTAGCTGCCGGTGGTGTCTGTGGGTGGCTTCTGCTCACCACCCCTCCTCCCACTGCCAACAACACTGGCGGCATCTGCAGGAGCTCCCCATTTACCACTGGTGCCACACTCTGACTGCCACCAACGCCAGTGTGCCCTGCCAGCTGCTGAGGACATGTGGTGTTCATGCAGGGGACCCACCCCTCCTAAGCATCCCCCACACCCACCCACACAGTGACTCAGATCCCGACATCCCTTCACCCCATTTCTACCCCTCCTGCAAACCGCCCCCCGCCTAATCACACACCCACCATGTGATAAGGAAACCAAAAACTAACATAATAAAATAAAGCCTAAATATGCATATATTTTAATGATGCTGGAGACACTGGTAGGCGTCCAAATTTCTTTAACATTGTAAATATAGCAATAAAACATTGCCCATCTGATCAATCCCCCTTTCTCTCTCTCTTGTTCTAACTATGTAAGAATGTGGATTTTGGGGTATTTTAGAAGGTGTATTTGGGATGTTGCTTCAGCAGTCTAGCTGACACAAGGGCCTAGAGTCCCCAGATACCAATTGTCTGGGACCCAGAAGCTCCTGTCTTTTTGCATCTCCATGAGATCACGGGCCTTAAGGTCCACCCAGTTAGCTTAGCTCCCACTACTGTGTGGGGCCAAAGTTTGAAAGATACAACTGATTTTTTTTGTGTGTGACAACTAAAGAAGAAAAGAGTAGGAGTGACATAGGGGTCATAGGTTTAAAATGTGAAAAGAATTTATCCAGAGGGGGACACCAAGCAGAGCCCCCCACTGGTCCTCAAAGGCATCCAAGGAGCTGGTGAATGCTGCCAACTGGTGCTCTGCCCAGAAATGTGCATGGACAAGTGAGAAGAAAATGGCCTTACAGTCTCTGGGCACCTTCCTGGCCAGAGCCTCCTGGTCAAGTACAGGGCCAACTTGGCCAGGGCCAGGAGGTTGACTAGGAGATCCTGGGACTTGGTGGGGCCATGGATGGGGAGGCAAAAAAAAAATGGTGAGGAGTGAAATTCAACCAGAACCTCAAGAGGACGTTCGCGGGTTGGAAGGTCTGCAGTCTGGTGCACTCGAGGGTCATGTGCACCGCTGTCTCCCTCTGCCTGCAGAAGGGCAGGAGACTGGGGTGTCTGTGAAGCTTGGAGGAGCCAGCAGCTGAGGTCCCCAGTAGCTTATGGGATGAGAATGGAGTACAGACTCAGCCAATGGGGTGCCCCAGCCATGCCTTCACCAACCAGGGTGGCTACAGTGTCTGCCTTGGGGTCCTGGGAACAGGGACCTCCTCCCTCAGGACTCACCAGGGTGAGCACCAGGGCTTCTGCATCTCCCAGATTGTCAGATGGAGGAGGCTTTGCTGCCAGGCCTTGCTTTGGGTAGGCTTCAGCCTCGGCACCTGTGGTTTTAGGGGGTAGATCCCGGTCAACAGAATGAGGGTCTTCTTCCATGGGATTCTCTTCAGGACTATCTAGCAGCTCCAAAACCTCCTCCACAGAGATCACCTCTTCGATCTTTCCCGGGGGTGGGGTGTCAGGTGCAGCTGGGGAGGCCCCCGGAGGCTGGGCTGCTCCTTGCCCCTGTGTGGTGGTCTTGGAAGGGGGAGAGGAGTCCTCCATGTTAGAGGGCTCCGGCTGTGCCCTGGGCCTTCCTCTTGCCTTTATACCCATAGGGGACTTGTACCCACGCAGCCATGGGGTGGTCCTCAAGTGGAGGCTTCCTAGGGAACTTGTTCTTGCTCCTACCTTGGGCATCTTTAAGAGTAGATTAGATAGGTACTTGGCTGGGATCCTGTGACCCCCAGCACTTGTTCCTGCCATTGGTGGGGGGTCAGACTAGATGGCCTGCTCTAGGCCCCTTCTGACCCTAGATACTATGATACTATGGACAGGCTCCAGTAGGAGAAGGTGAGGGTTGGAGGGGTGGGGCAGCCACAATGGGGGCATGACCAGGGGCAGGGGGGACCTGATCCCTCTCCCCCCCTGGTTACTGCTGCCCTACACAGGACTCTGCTAAACTTGGTTGGGGGGCGGGGTCCCTTGAGCTCACAGCAGGGCTTATAGTTGTGGCTGGGGTGCCAGGGGGGCCTGAGGGGTGAGGGGTGCCAGTGGTGAGGCACCCCTTTTGCCAGTGGGTCCCATGGATACCCTCCCCACCTGGCCCATGTGGCACTCATGATGCAAGTGCCCTGGGGCATGGCATCAGGAGCACTGCAGGTCCCCCAGCATATAGAACATCCTCACTAGGACCCTCTTATAAAGGAATTGCCAGGCAACCCTCGATCTCCAGCTGCGCTCCCAACACCAGCTGGATGATAACTTGGTGATGGAAAGAGTGCACGTGGTGGAGGCCAGGGTCTTGGCCCCTCAGTGAGAGGGCCACCACTGGGGAGATAACTCTCCCCAGGGGTTGGAGCTGGGGGAGCAGGGCTCAACTGGGGGAATATAGGGAAGGACAGAACTGAGGATCACCCTGGTCCCCAGCTCTTTTAGAGGCTCAAGGGGAATGTATTCACCCTCCACCATAAGCCCCTTCTCCACAACCTTTTGTGTGCAGCCTCTGAGGCAAGGAAAGAGACCCCCCCCCCGCCATGAAAGTAGGAGGCCACCACAATCTTGGGGGCCCCCACTACCCAAGCCAGGGCCTGCACCCAGGTTTCAAAATACAGGTAGTCCCACTTGAGCAGCTGGCACTTCAACCCGTGCCTGCAGGTGAGTACTGGAAAGGGGGTCCTGCCACCTGAGCTGGAAAGACCAGCAGTGGAGCTTCCAGGCCCTCTGGCTTTGGGTCTCTCTACATAGCTGTGCATAGCTGTAGTTCCCCCCGCCCCCTTCCCTCCGAGGGGGTCACATTAGTGAGGCCAGGGCTAGGGCCAGGGACAAGCTGAATGGGAGAGCTAGCTGGTGTAGTGCACTTAGTCCCCTCAGGTGCTGGTGGTCTAGGCTTGGGGGTGCAGTGCTTGCCCTTCCCACCCCAATCTGTGGAGGAGGCTGAAGAGGAGCCCTGCCCAGTGCCCTTGCCCTTGGTCCCTGATGATGGAAAGGGGACTTGGGAACCCCTCTGGGAGGGGGGAGCAGGAGGGACTGGCCAGGGGAGACTCCTGATGCAACAGGGCCAATAAAAAATGGTGGCATCCCTGTAGATTAAAAAGAGTTGGGTGCGGTCTCTCTCTATTGATCTTTTGTGGCTGTGACAATATGATAATTCTGATTCCCCAGATGTACAGTTGTAAATAGATGACTAAGATCTGATATTGATTTGAACCCTAACTCAGAGTGACCTAACATCATGTCAAAAAAGGGCATCTGGATTAGTAAAGTGTTCTATCACATTTATCTTGTGGTTATATAGCTAGAAAAATCTGTCCGGGAGAGATTTGTGTTTGAAATATATTTTCCCCTGAGAAATATCCCTTCCGTTTAACAAAATATCCTTGGCATTTATTTTCCAAAAATTGTTTTTCTTCTTAGTGGAGAGCATTAGCTCCAGTTGCATTTTAACATCCAAATACAATTTGTCTTCAACAGAGAATAGTTTAGATTAGATCATAAAACTGAATAAAAGACTAAGCTGTAGTGGAGGTTCAAATGACTGAAAATTTTGCTGTATTGAAGAAAGTTGAAAAATTTATACAGTATAAAAAACTGATCATTATGGAATAAATTAATATAATAAATTAAGCGATTCTGATGCAGGGTGGATACTGTAGTATGTAAGCCTGGAATGACAAACTGATCTTATATAATTATTCCTACTGCATTTTTTCTTCAATATACCATGGTATACATTTTTTTGAAAAATTAGTTATTACTGTTTTTTATATGTACAATGAGCTTGATCTCAAAAAGTTGAAAGAGTGTTGATGATTCCTTGATAAAAACATGGTATTTGGAAATAGCTTAGGAGCATTCAACGTGTAAAATTAACAACACAATAACTGTTGTTTCTCTAAAGTGTTAATCTGCCTATTGAAATGAATAACATTTGGATGCTACAATGGCAGGAGACCAACAAGCATCTAGATGTATACATCATAAAAGAATTTAAATTTAACATGTGAATTTTTCTGTTGAAGAGGAAGAGAAGACCACTTAACGTTTCTCTTGATATTGAGCTTTCTACAGCATGTTTTTTTTGTTCACATTTATTTTCTGTCTTTGGGTATTATTATACTCCATGTGCCTGCTTGTTCAGACAACCAATGGAGGTTTTCATAGGTGCAAAGAAATCCAAATCCCTTTGATATCTTGCTCCTATTTGTCTGTGAAAAATCACCTTTAAAATATTTATTTAAATATAAATGCCATCATAATTGACACTGAATGCCATGTATATTAGTTCTCTCAGGAATGGGTTTAGTGGCTATGAAGACTGAGCTGCTCTTTGACCTCTAGCTATGGTTTTTCTGTATTATGACTGAGACTTGTTGACAGAAGGTATAGATTCTGTGAACAGAGGAGTTTAATCAGTGCAGAGGGCAGTCTTGCAACATTTGGGGGCATGTAATCCTTTTAGAGGAAAGCCAAAAAGCAAAAATAAAACATCCTGGAGTGAACATACTAAAAGAATCAACTTGAAATGGTGCACAGTTCTATTCTAAAGAATTAAGGGCTACAGCATATTTTTGTATGTTAAAGGGAACGAGAGGGGAAAGGACTCTGTAGTAGCTCCGTGATGTTCACCACAAGGGGTTTCTAACATACACGTGAAATCAGTGAAGGAGGTGAGAGATGAGACTTAAAGTTATACCATTCCAGGGCAGATTTACCTCTGATCCATGTTATCCAGCTTGTGTCCCATTAATGTGTGTCCACTAGCCAAATGCCTGTCAAGAATGACTGTGGGGGAGGCATGGACTACTGCAACCCACCGTTCTGCACTGCTGATGATCTGCCTCTGGCCCTGTAAGCGCTCCCCTCCCCACTGCTCCATCCTGTGGCACTGCCACCTCTCAGGCATGGGAGTGGTGGGGGGAAGCTTGCATGCAGTGGCTGCAGCTGCCATTCAGCACCCTGTGCTGCCACCACTGCATGTCCGGCTGTGCGCAACCCACTTTCCCCCCCAGCTTCTCAGGGCCCAGCAGTGGCAGGGTACTGCTACTGTGCGCCCCCTTCCCCTTTCCACTTCATAGATTCATAGATGCTAGGGTTGGAAGGGACCTCAATAGATCATTGAGTCCAATCCCCTGCCTGGTGGCCTTCTATGGCCAGGTCACAAAATCCTTAGACGCAGGGGTAGCAGTGGACGTAATTTTTCTGGACTTTGAGGTGAGAGACAGTGTCGAAGGCCTCTCTATTCTCATTAAAAAACTAGGGAACTGTGGCGTCAACACCTACACTGTCAAATAGGTCGCTAACTGGCTGGAGGGTCACACCTAGAGAGTGGTAGTGGATGGGTCATTTTTGACCTGTAGGGATTTGGACAGTGGGGTTCCCCAGGGCTCAGTTCTCAGACCTGCGCTGTTCAACATCTTCATCAGTGATTTGGACGAGGGGGTAAAAAGCACCCTGTTCAAATTTGCTGCTGACACTAAGATGGGTGGGGGGAAATGTGGGCATGCTAGAATGGAGGAATAGGCTGCAATTGGACCTAGACAGGATAAAGGGATGAAGATAAATGAGAACAGGATGGATTTCAATACTGACAAGTGCAAGATACTGCACCCGAGGATGAAGAACCAGCAGCATACCTACAGGCTGGGGAACTGCGTTCTCATCAGTGCAGAGGCAGAAAAGGATCTTAGAATCATTACTGATGCCAAAATGAACATGGGCCGACAGTTTGTGAACGTGTTCAGGAAGGTCAACCACACCTTGTCATGCATCCACAGATGCACCTCAGGCAGGTCCAAGGAGGTGATCCTCCCCCTCTATGCAACACTGGTCAGGCCACAGCTGGAGTACTGTGTCCAGTTCTGGGCACCACACTTCAGGAGGAATGTGGCCAGCATTGAGAGGGTCCAGAGGAGGGCCACTCACATGATCAGGGGTCAGCAGGACAGGCCCTATAAGAAGAGGCTAAGGGACCTGAACCTGTTTAGCCTCCACAAGAGAAGGCTGAGGGGAATCTAGTGGTCGGTTACAAACTAGTCAGAGGGGATCAGCAGGCACTGAGGGAATCCCTGTTCCCTTGAGCACTACCAGGAGCGACTAGAAATAATGGTCACAAGCTGGCAGAGGGTAGATGCAGACTAGACATCGAGGTGCTACTTCACCGTCAGGGCGGCTAAGACCTGGAACCAACTTCCAAGCGAAATGGTGCTGGCTTCTACCCTGGGGGGGTCTTTAAAAGGAGGTTAGATGGACACCTTGCTGGGGTCATTTGACCCCAATGCTCTTTCCTGCCATGGCAGAGGGTCGGACTTGATCTGCTCAGGTCCCTTCTGACCCTACCAACTATGAAACTATGAAAGAGTGCTGGGGTCAGATGACCCCAGCCAGATGCTTATCCTGCCTTCTCCTAAAGGCCTCCAAGGTAGGGGACAGCACAACCTCCCTTGGAAGGCCATTCTAAATTTTGGACACCCTATCTGTGAAGAAGTTTTTCCTGATATCTAGCATAAATTTGCTCCTAAAAATCACTTTCCCACCTCTCAGCCACCCCAGGAAGCATGACAAGTACCCCATACACCCCAAGCCCAAATTCTAATTTATTAAAACATGAGACCTTCTTTAACTTACTTCCTCTTTATTTCTTTTAATTTTTTTCTTTTCATTTACTTCTTTTTATCTTTCAGTGGTTAACTTTCTTAATTTCACAACCCTTCTCTCCCCCCCCTCCCATTTCTTTTCCACCATGCATTTCATGACCCACCCCCCGTCCCATTGACTTTCCACTTCCTATCTTCATGTTTTCATCCCCTCAGTCCATCTCTCTCACACCCCAAGCTAGAGCCAGGATAGTGGCAAGTCATAGGTGTGCCAGTGTGGGACAAAGAGAGAAGGGTTTTTTCCTTAAGCTGACAGCTTCAGACTTAAGCTAGCACTAACACCAATCAACAGTTGAGCAGCTTGAAGTGCAACAAGTAACAAGGCCCTTATTGTAGATATTTTTTCTCAGTGGCAGTCGGATTCTTCAGTTCCTACAATACTCACGTCTGCCCTACTTGTTCCATGCTTTCACTTCCCTTGAAGCATAAAATCTACTGGTAATCATGAACATCTGCCCAGTTTAAAGACAACTATGCTATATGGTGCAACTGTTTCCTAGTCTTGTCTTGTTCCTTTTACACTTGGCACACACTTGTAAAAAAGCTAGAGAACTCTGCCTCCAATGAACAAGTTCAGATGTGCTTCCATAGACTCTTGTAAAAGGGAGAATGTATGTTATGTTGGCACTTCTGCTCTTTTTCCTTTTGTTGTGTCAGGGGAGGAAAGCGTAGGGCCTGAAAAATGTATCTAGATATGTCCTCTAATTATCAAAAGCAGGAATTTGCTATGCCACATTTTCTTAAAAATGGAGAATGTTGTTATTAGAAGTAGGAAAAACAAATTACAGTATGTATATATTGTTTTCCCCTTAGAAATTTGATTTTAAACAGAATCATAAAGCAAGGATTTTAGGAGAATGATTTCATTTGAGCTTATAAACTATGAGGCATTACGTTCTTGAGGCGTACATTGATTTCACTACTCTGCATTTAAATGGAATTTTCTATTTTGAATAACATTTGAACTCAGAATTAGAGAAAAATTATTTCATTCAACAAAGGAAGAGTTGCCTTTACCAACAGAAACAGCAATGGTAACAAGATAGAGAATTAAAGGACAGAAACAGTAACATGAAATAAAAATATTAAGATTAAAAAGTTAAATTCACTAATGTGCAAACATAAAGAGGAGGAATAGGAGTTTACAACCTTCTGGTTCATTACCCAGTAGGCAAACCCCTAAGCTAGGATACCTGCCCAGGCTTTCCAGACTTGCATGTAGCTGTTTGCCCACCAGCACCCCACACTTAAAAAAAACAAACAAAAACTGTAACCCTTGACAGATGGCCTCGTGCCCTGCAAGAAGGGGCCAGGGACAGCTATAAACACCTCCCATTTCCCTATCTGCATCATGCACAGCCCAGAGATGCAACAAAAGGCCTCCAGGGCTGCTGGTTTCTTCATGCTCAGGCCTCAACTGTCTCACCTGCCCCAAAATTCAAAAAGAAGAAAAAAAAAAAGCCAATTTCATCTCACCATCCTCCCCTTCCACAGAGACTTGCAGTGCTGCAATGGAAGCATGGGCCTAAATCTGGGCCCCAAAGGGGTTCGATATGCCATGCCGAGGCCATGAGCCTCGCCACCCCAGAGTCAAGCCCCTTCTCTGATTACTTCTGAGGCCCATGGAAGCTTCCATGTGTTGTGGTGAAAAACATTTTTTGTCCACACTGATCCAGCCGGGAGGGACCACGGCCCCATACCCAAGCTTGAGCTTGCAACCTTCTTGCTCACTACCTAGTAGACAAGTCCCTAAGCTAGAAAGCCAGGAGACCTTCCCACAGTCCCTTCCTGTATCAGGACCAAAATCACATACAGATGTTTGCCAACCAGCACCCCACACTAAAAAAAATAAAATAAAATTCAAACCCTTTATGGACGGCCCCATGCCCTGCAGGAAGAGGCCAGGGGCAGCCACAAACATCCCCCTTTTCCCTGCCTGCATCATGCACTCCCCAGGGAAACAAGAAAAAGCCTCCAAGGCTGCTGGTTTATTCTTGCTCAGGCTTCAACTCTCTCACCTGCCCCAAAATTCAAAAAGAAGAAAGAAAGCCTATTTCGACTCGCCATCTTCCCCTTCCACAGAGACAGTCCTAGTGCTCTGAATGAAGCAGGGTCCTAAATATGGGCCTAGCATGGCATGCCGAACCCCAAAGGGGTTTGGCATGTCCCGCCAAGGCTGTGAACCTTGGCTCCCCAGAGCCCTGCCACTTCTCCAACTGCTTCTTGGGCCCACGACTGCGTCCATGTGTGGTAGTGAAAAAAACTTTTCCCCACACTGATCCAGCCAGGAGGGCCCATGGCCACATACCCAGGCTTGAATTTACAACCTTCTGCCTCATTGCCATTAGGGAAGCCCCTAAGCTAGAAAGCCAGGAGACCTGCCCAGGATTTCCACAGTCCCTGTCTGTGCCAGGACCAAAATCACATGCAGACATTTGCCAACCAGCACCCCACACTAAAAAAAATAAAATAAAATTCAAACCCTTCATGGATGGCCCTGTGCCCTGCAAGAAGAGGCCAGGGGCAGCCACAAATATCCTCCTTTCCCTGCCTGCATCACGCACCTCCCAGAGACGCAACAAAAGGCCTCCACCGAACTGAACTGTCTACGGCTAGAATAGCTGAACACCCTATACAAGAATCCAGAGGGAACTCTATGATGTGAGCATGCAGAATTTCTAGTTGTTAGTATTTTTTCTTGTCTAGTTGGTGCCTCTTGCCTTTTATTTACTTATTTATGCACTCACTGAACAGAGTAAATTTGATCAGTATCAAATCTTTAAAAAAAAAAAAAAAGTGTTTAGTTCTTATTCCCTTGTAAAAATGTTCAGTCCCCCATTCATAAAAGACACTGAATGTGTGTAAGGTGTATAGGTTGGTCTAAGGATATAGGCAGACAATGTTCTTTGGGTAGTCTGCAGACCCAAATGCAGATGCTTCCTTAGCCTGATGAAGCATATTTGTACCCGAAAGCTTGCAAAGAAGAATTTTTCCAACTATTTGAGTTGATCTAATAAAAGATATCAGATTTACCCAAACAACATGGTCTGAATATATGCGAGGCTTTTATGTCAACAGGTATCATTGTTACTTGTATAGAGCAGCAGCAGATCAGTCCTTAAATAAAAAGAGGGAGCTGCATGGTGTTTAAGTGAAAGGAGTATGGGATGTCTTGTTCCAAAGCTTAGAAGGAAGAAATTAAAAATTAATATAGGAGTGGCTGAGTGAAATATGGATTTGCAAATGCAAGGATTTGAAGCAGTTGGTTTTTCTAAGTGTCATTATAGCTAATTAAAATGTTTGTAAACAGCCAATTTTTTGTTCAATGTGCCGTGGAGTGTGTGCTTGGGGAGGATTTTGCTATTATCCATGCTAGTCACCAGAATTTATAAGAGACAACAAGGAGATGGAGTCCTTCCAAAGTAAAGTAATTAGTGACGAATTTGCTGTAAGGAAGATAATGTTTTTCCTTGTCTATTAAATTGGAAAGGCAAGCATTTCAGTGAGAAGCTGGACTGGATAAGAGCCAACCTGGGAGAAAAGGGATAGTTCCAGGATTTTCTGGAGAGAAAAGCCTGAAGGAAAATGAAGCTCTTAAAAAGTGCAGTGTTTAGCTGGCCAAGTTCAGAGAAAGTGGATTAGGTTGGATGAGTTATAAAAGGAATCAGACCTCAGGGAGACATCTGATATTTGCTAGTAGAACTGATTAGGATTTTTTTGTTTGTTGAAAAAATGAGTCTCTCTGGGGAGATTTGCTGCTCCACCAAAAGAAAAATGTTTGTTCAAATATACCAGTTTGCACCAAAATTTTTTGTTGAGGAAGGTTTCACAGATTAAGTGGACAGAGACCCCATACTAGTGAATAAATGGTCAGGACACTTTCCTGGGATGTGGGGGATACAGATCCCTCCTTTTCCTGATTAAGCTGCATAACCTTAACCTGGGTCTTCTGAACCCAGAATGAGTGCCCCAACCATCAGGTCACTAGACTCTCATAGTCGATGAATATTTAGTAACTCTAGAAAGTACAACAGCTGTAACAAAAGAAGATTGAGACAGCCACCCCTGAATAGCTAGTAGCCCAGTGATCAGGACATTCATATATCCTGAATACCACATCCAGAATGCACACCATTCTTTAATACCATAATGTAGGGGAAATTTGTTTCTCATCCTAGCTGCAGGACATCAAGCCTGTTCTGCCTTCACTATGTGGGCTCCTTACTGAACACCGTGTAGTTCCAGATTTTAGTCCTCCTCCACAAAGCCCCAAAGCTATCCACACTGTGGCAAGGTGGGCATGCCCACTTTTCGCAG
>JAGPOW010000304.1:42730659-42741262 GCA_030014935.1 Caiman crocodilus
AATAATATGCTGTAAAATAAGGCAGGAGGCTGTCCATTACTGCACTCCCATATATGGGGGTGTCCGTGGCTCCATACCTTCCCTACACTGCTGCCCAAGCCTCGCAGATAGAATCCAGATGCTACAGTGCCACCGGCCTACAGTCGGAGCATACTTAGGCTATGCTGTCAGGCCTCAGTCACACACATGCGGTCATACTGCCCACCTCTCACTCGGGCCTGACTCACTCCACCTTCTCTCACAGGGTCTCTTTCTCATGTTGAGAACTTATGCCACCTTGCTCCCTCTTGGAGCAGGCACCCTTTGGCCATATATTTAGCTAGTCCATTCCTTGAGTGGCAGACATATCATCTATTGGGCTGCTCCCTCAACCCTCACCAGGGTAGTGGCCAGCCAATTACCCGACTGAGTTTAAGCACACTCAGGCCCCTTTTGGGGTAACACTCAGGGTCTGTATGTGTACTGGGTCCTCAGCCTTCCATTTCTTCTCCCCCTCTACTTGGGGCTCCACACCACTCAATGTGCTCAGGGTCTTGGGGCTTCCCTCCTCAGGTGGGCTCAGGTAGCCATAGCCATGCCTGGCCCCCTCTGCCTCCATTGTCACCTGACCCACCCAATGGTGGAAGCTGGGGTTAAGGCATCCCAACCTGCCTTTCACCAGGGTGGTAACTGGCCTGGCATCTCCTGGGAGCTCCTTGCACCACTGAGAGTCCCACCAGGCCACCCACTCTTGGCAGAGTGCAGTTTTAGGTCATGCCCAGGACCAGGAGCCTGCTAAACCATCCCCTATAGCTCCTCTCTTACCTCCAGATAATACCAGCAGCCTTGCAACCAAACAATGTTATTACCTAGCCTTCCAGGCAGCAAAATGCCCTGTTTATATAAGCCTGAATCCAAAATGGCTGCCATCATCAGGCATCTGTCAGCTGCTGGCTTCAGGCCCTTAAAGTGGCAGGCACAAACAGTGCCCTGCCAAACATACCATGGAAGCAGCCTACCCCAGCCAGAATATCCCTTCACCTGCTCACCTATCCTCCTAATGGAAATATAATAGTGAGGCCACTCTCCAGTTATTACCCATAGGGTCCACTCTCAAGCATGCGAGAAACCAATATCTTGAGAACAGCTGCTAAGTCTACATGTGCTTTTACACATGCCTAAATTTAATGTGTATTTGTCTATTGTGCATTAAAGCTATTTAGGAGCATGTCTACATGTGCACAAGCTAATGCGCATTAGTGAAGGTGTGCAGACTGACTCAGGACTAAAGTTACTCCCAAGTCAATGGACACAAAGGGCACATCCAGACAAGCTTGCACATACCTTGTAAGGGGTTGAGGGGGCTGGAGGAGGGGAGAGTTGACTATGGGGGGACTTCTGCTGGTCCCTCCCACTACGACAGACCCCCGATCCCTGCCTTGCCCATCCCTATCCCCTGCCTGCTCCTCAAGCCTCCGACCCCTCCCTGCTCAGCCGTACCCCCTACCTGCCTCCCAAACCCCCACGATCCCTTCCCTGCCTGGTCCCATCCCCTCCCCATCCTCCCACACCCTCGATCCCTTCCCTCCCCACTCCAGCATCCCCACAAGTAAAAAACCAACCAAACAAAAAACCCTACAGCACTTATTGGCCGTTCCAGCTGCTGTCTGGATCACTGGGGCCTCACCTGCACAGTGGGGTGGGGTGACAGCCCCAGAGGGTCCAGCCCTGTCCCTGCTGGCCTCTGCTGCCCAGGGGAGGCTGTGCTAGGAGGCCCCAGCTCCTGGTTCTAGTGTGAGTATAGGCTTTTTTTTTGTTGCCTTTTTTTGCTTTTTTTTTTTTTTAAAGTGCCAGGGCCTGGGGCTAGAGGGGCAGCCATGAGGGGCCTGGGGGTACAAGCAGGGGCTGGGGGCTGGGAGAGCAGGGGGGTTGGGTGGGGCAGCCATTGGAGGGCTGCAGGAGCCAGTGGGGGATGGGGCCAAGTGGGGCAGCAATTGGGGGGCTGGGATGGGGCATGTCGGCCCTGCAGGGGGGGCTGTAACCTCTGCAGGGGGGCTGTAACCCCTGGCAGGGGAGACTGTAGCCCCTGTGGGGGGCAGCAAAACATATAGGTATTTAGAATTATTTTGTTATGATGATAGAGACACTGCTAGGTGTCCAAATTGCTTTAACACTGTAGATATATCAATAAAACATGCCCTACTGATTTATGTCTCTCTGTTTCTCTCTCTCTCTCTTTCTCTCTCTCTATATATAGTGGTCTTTTATTTTAATTGTGGAGGAAGATGGATTTCAGAGTATTTTACAGAGTGACTTTCAGATTTTTTTATCAGGGATTTTTTAGTTTTTCAATAAGAAATACCAGAATTCCTGCTAGGGAGGATCCTGCCTGCCTGTTAGGGAGGACCCTGCCTGCTCAGAGCTGGCATCTTGGACCCAGCTGAAAGTGGCTGACCTTCTGGCCAATTGGAGCCAGGAGAACATGCTTTGACAGTTCAGAGCAAGCCACCACACTGGGAACATCTTCCGGGTGATAGCTGCCAAAATGGCTGGGCAGGAGCACACATGGCAGTAGGGCCACACAAAGGCCAACCCTGAAACCACAGCCCACTGGCAGCTGGCCCAGAAGGTCAGATGCCTCTACCATCTGTGCAGTCCCATCCGAGTCTAGCAGGTGCACAACAGGTCACGGCTAGGCAGCAGCCCTCACTGCCAGACTGCTGCAGTGAGTAAAGGGCAAAGGAAACTCTCAGGGCTGCTTCAGCAGTCCAGCTGGCACCGGGGTAGTGTCCCCATTTACCAGGTGTCTTGCCCCAGAAGCTCCTGAGGGTGAGTAGCCCTGAGCTATTTGCCAGGGCAGGTTTTGTACTGATGGGGCCAGGACAGAGCAACTTTTTATACTGCTGGGGACAGCATAGGTGCTGGCCCCAGGGTCTAGCTCCCTCTGGCTGCAGATCTGGCCAGGCAGGGTTATTTTGCCCCACATAGCACAATTTACTTCACAACAAAGTGCACGTCCGAGCATGTGCGTTTAGGCAAAAAGCCCCATCTCATATTTGCACTGCTTCTATTTGAGCTGCTGCAAGCGCATGTACTTGCATTTGTGGATGTGTCTACATTGTGTTAACATGTCTACACATTCACTGATGTGATTAAGGTATTTGCACCTAAATTGCCATTTTTAAGGCATGTTAAGGGCACGCACATGTAGATGCATGCCCTTAATGCAACTTAAATTGGGCTAATATGCATTAAATGCGCATGTGTAGACGCACCCAAAAAACCATTCTAGGGCATCTTCAATGGGAGATGATAGGTGTGTTTAGAAACAGGTGTGTTTAGGACTATCTGATGCCTCAGTACAGACATATCCCTACTGATATGGCCTCAAGACCATGACCACAGACCACAGTTTCTTCCATTTTTCTGAAGCAAGGGAACTGTCTACTGACAAAATGAAGCCATTCTGGCATGAGCTGCAGGGGCTGGTATAAGACTGATTTTTTTTAAAACTGATTTCACTAATGAAAAAACATAATACCGTAACAAAGCAAACTAGCATGCAACATTCCCACTCACCCTGTGAGAGAGGAAAAAATAGGCAAGGGACTATATGTAACAGGTGCTGGGCTAATAGCTTAATACATAGCCATCACAGTCAAGGGCAGAGTACAAGAAATTAAATGGAACAGAATGACTTGGCTGGATACTTTAGAGGTGACTTGCATGACAATGTGAACTCTGTATTTGGGATAAACTGCCAGGGACTTTAACTTAGCATAATACTGACTCAAATTATAGCATCTAGAGGGACTAGTATATTGGCAAATGCATATATTTTCAATATCTTAATAATCTAATCATTGAATAGTTCTAACATATCAAATACTGTTTCTCTCCAAATGTTTGACTAATGCTATCAAATGTGTGGTAGTGGCAATAAAGTGGTGTTGGAACTGATAAATCGGGGAGTTGCATTTTTTCCTTGTGAAAATAGTGATACAGCTCCACAAAATGCATAAAAAATAAATGTATGATAAGAGAAATCATGAAGACCCAGGCTTTAAGTCAATAAGTATTTGAAATTCATAGTCCTTTGTGCTTGTTTTTAAAGATGATAGTCCCACAAGATCTTAATACAAGCTTATTTTGATAAAACAGCACTAATACTTTCTTAAAAACAAAGTAGAACCTAATCATTTCTTTTTCAGAAGCTGGCACTATAAAATCGAAAATGCACCCCACTGTCTAATACCATAAGCTAGGGGAACATTTCTTTGTGACCCTAGCTGGTGATCAGTTAAATTCCTGCTGCTTGAGGACAGAGAGTCCTTGTAAAATCTTTATGCATTATTTATAAAGGGAAATGAATTGCAGTATAAGAGAACAAGGCACTCCTATTTTAGACTGTCTAGGAACTATGTCCAGGATTTAACTTATCCAGAATATGAAACAGAGGGAATTATTTCTAATCTTACACACACATTATCCAAGTTATCGATCTCCATTCCTTTTAACTGCTTTTGTGGTAATAATTGAAATTTTAACATACTGCCTTCCTGTTTTATTTTGGCGTAAAGGAAATTCTAATAAACTGTTAGTTTATGCTTTTATTCTACCAAACAGTTTGGTTTACTATAAACAGGAGATGAAAAGTACTGATGGCAACTAAGAAACTTGCTTTTATGAATATTGTCTGCCAAAATCTACTTAGTTGTACAAGCTAAGAGTAAGTTAGAAAATGAAAGGAATCTGAACCTACTTAGTGCTTCCATTCTGATTAATGACTAGACTGCTCTCTGAAAAGTTAGGTTTCTGTGTCTCTAGTGAACTCTCTCACACGGGTCTGCCTTCTCAGCCCTATTATGGGGTTCCCTAGCCAGTTGTGGGAGCTGGGGTTGTTAAAATGCCCTGACCCGACTTTCACTGGGGTGGTAACTGGCCTGGCATTTCCTGGGGGCTCCCACACCACTAGGAGCCCCACCAGGCCACCCATCCCTGGCAGAGTTCAGTTCTAGGTCATGCCAAGGACCAAGAGCCTTCTAGTCATCCCCTTAAGCTCTTGTCTTTACCTCCTAGTTGTTCCTGCTGCAGCTCAGCTAGGCAATGTTTCTGCCTTGGCTGGCAGCAGCAGACTGCAGCCTTCATATACTAAGTTCTCAAAATGACTGCTGCTATCAGGCACCTGGTTGATGCCTGACCGAGCCCTTAAAGTGGCAGATACCTACAGTGCCCTGCCACAACCATACTGAAGGCCTTTTTGAAATCTAAGTATATGGCATCAACCACATCTCCCTCAACTAAGCGGTTCATTACTTGATTGCAGATTACATTGGTCAGACATGACCTGTCTGGAATGAAACCATGTTGGCTATCCTTCAGTATCATGCCTTCTGCCAGTCTTTCACAAATGGACTTTTTGATAATTTTTTCCAGAATTTTAGCCTACATCGAAGTCAAACTGACTAGCCTATAGTTTCCCAGATCCTCCCTCCTTCCCTCCTTAAGGATTGGCACCCATTGACCCTTTTAGAGTCTTCTGGAACCTCTCCTAAGCACCACAAGTCTTCAAATACATTTGCCAATGATGCCGCCATGACTCCAGTCAATTTAATCAGCACTGTCTGATGTAGTTTATCTTGTCCTGCCAACTGGAAGACATTCAGCTGCTCTAAGTGTTCCTTCACCAGCTTGACATGGACCATTGGTTGACAATCACTCTCCCCTCCCCCACCACATCCAGCCAGTATCCGACCAGGTGGGTGACCACAATTTTTTATGCAGGAACACCGACACAAAGTATTCATTAAAGAATTCAGCTTTCTTCTGACTGTCCATAACTAGCTGTCCTGTCCCATTCTTCAAATGCCCTGCATTTCCCTTGGTCTTCCTCCTGCTCCTTATATACCTAACAAAGGACTTCTTATTGTCCTTGATTTTGGTCACCAACCTGATCTTGGTTGCTGCCTTTGCCTTCCTTATCCTCTCCGTAAATATGGGCTACACTTGTGTATACCTCCTTGGTGACTACCCCTTGTTTCCACCATCTATAAGTCTCCTTTTTCTTTTTTAAGCACTCCTTGATTTATCTGGCAAACCAACAGGGCTTCCCAGCCCATTTACCACTTTTTCTGCATACAGGAATGGACATTTTCTGCACTCCGAGTATCACTTCTTTGAAGAATAACCAGCCTTTCTGAACTCCCTTCCCTTCCAGCCCTCCTTTTCATATGGTCTCTCTCACTATTTTCCTAAGCTCATTGAAATCAGCCTTCTTGAAGTCAAGCACCTCTGTGCTACTGGATGACTTCCCTGCTTTATGATGGATAGTGAATTCTGTCATCTAATGATCAGTATCCCCCACATTACCCTCAATCCTCAGATCTCCCACCAGGTCAGCCCCTTGGCTAGAACCAAATCCAGTGAAGTCTTCCCCTTGGTCATCCCATTCACCCCTGTACTAAATAAATTTCTTCCATGCGGGTCAAAAACATACATGAGTGGTCAGATCTGGCCAAGTGCTCCTCCCAGCAGATGTCAGGCTCATTAAGGTCATCCATGAACACCATTTCCCTTGAACATGAAGTCCATCAGTTCTCCAGAAAATTCCAGATCCAACTCCTCCACCTGGTGTGGTGGTCTGTAGTAGACACCTACAATCAAGCCCCCATCTCCTTGTCCCATCCTGTATCTTGATCTACAGGGTATTGAGTTGCCCTCTGAAATCAGTTTGGGTCTCCAAGGAGGCATACCACTTCTTTACATAGTTACACCACCTCCCTTCCTGCCTACCTGATCCCTTCTGTGCAACCTGTAGCCCTTTATGCATACAGTCCAATCATGTGTGGCATCCCACCAGCTCTCTGTTATACCAATGAGATCCTATTCCTATTTGCTTGCAGGAGTGCCAGTTCCTCCTGAATATTCCCCATACTTTTAGTATTTATATATAGACAGTATACAAGAGTAACTACAATATATAAAAGTAAGATTGTATTTTGAGGTATTAGACAATCATCTTTATATAGGCTCAATAAAACAAACCGAGCAAAATTATTTTTTGAAATAAAATTAAATAAAAATAAAATTAAATAAAAAAAAATTGAAATATGTTATAGTAGATCTTTCCTTTTAAGTGTGTGATTTTTTAAAACTATAATTAGTTAAAATGATATCTTCAGAAAGAGTTTGCATGTGTGGATCTCGACAGTTCACCAAAACTCATTAAGTGGTTGTGGTGGTGAGATGCGAGAAACCAAGACAGAGAATGGCCTGGAAGCACCAGGAGACCCACACCCCACGGCATGGAGGGAAACCCCACCACGCCCCCATGACTTACTGGTAGACATATTGGCAGCATGGTGTAGGGAAACCCCAGTGCCGCTGCCACTGTACTTTATCAGTGTATGCTGGAGTGCATCATAAAGGCATGCCCCACCTCAATGGAAGGAACCGTTGGAGGAGGGAGCATGGAGGGGAAGAAGCCAGCTCTCACTGCAATCTGCCTGGGCAGAGGCGGATGGAAGGAACTGACTTAAGTTCTCCCATGTAAAGACTTGGAAAGGTCTTTTACCTTGCTTGTGAGATGACAGATTAGAGGCCTGGACCCATTCCTGAGCCAGTTGAGCACCAAGGAGCCCTCCCTGATCTGTGGAAGGAAGGAAGAAAACTGTGAGTTGTTTGAGGTGTGGAGAAAGGAATCTCCAGCATCCGTCAAAGAATGTATAGAATGTGCACTTCCTGTTAATTTAATGATGAGTGCAACCCCATTATGGGGAGTAGAATTTTGGATAGAGTTAGCCTGACAGCCCAGAGGACTGAGTTAAATTGGGCTGAAGGCTCGTACTACATATGCACCAAGTAATTGGGGACGTTGATGGTGCATTTGCGACGCTAGCATTCTGATTAAGAAGACAACGTCGGGTTAGTGCTAGGGTGGTGTGGAAGGTGAGGCAGAGCCCTGAGCAACACTGCTTGACCAAACAGTTAATGGTACAGTAGAACAGGAAACCTCCCTCCTCTTTAATGTGTGACATCAAGGTGTGGCAGATGAAACAAGGGTTTGCACTGTTATCAGTTTGCACCTAAAGGTGGGCACACTGAAGATCACACCTCAAGACATAGATGTCTGACTAGGGTAACTCACGGGCATGTATAGTGGCCCACCAGCTGAAATAATTGCCTATCCCTGCTCTACATAGACAAGACTGACTAAAGATATGAAGGGAAAGAGGCACAGGGAGGGTCAGTAACTTGCCTAAGACTGCAGTTGTTTTATTTCAAGGCGAGGGGCATGTTTTCTAGGGGCGAGATATAGATAACTTATAGCTTATTTTAATGGAACCAGTGAACAAATTACTATATGTGGCAGAGACAACAAGATTGCAGAGCAATGAGCAGGCTGAGCTCCCTAGAAGCTGCTGCTCAGCTACTTGTATACAAGGAAAAATATTTTTTTTCTTCATTTTGCCTTTCAAAAACAAGATGAATATCGTATTCCAGGGTATGTGGTATGCAAGAAAATATGGCATTTTATGTACTATAGAGGCAGACAGGAAGTCCTTACTTAATTTTGGAGGGTATGTCCAGATAAGCATGGAAGTTTGTTTCTCTGGGGACAAATAGCAGCAGCATACCTTGTGCCACTGCTACTTGTCCCTGGGGAATGCCCCCATGCCACATGTGCTCTGGCATGTGGCAGGTTACCCCAGGTTGGGTAGGAGAGGTTGGAGCCAGCAACTGTGCTGGCTCCAGCAGCCTTACCTGGGATCACAAGGGCTGTAGTCATGGCAGAAAGCCTGGCCAGCAGCTGGAGTATGGCTCCAGCTGACCAGGATCCAGTTTTAGGCAACATGTGCTGCTGCCATATGCGGTGCCTGGCCTTTTTTGTGCTACAAGGTACCAGTTCAAGGATTGCCTGTAAGTGTGGTATGTGGCACTGCAGATGGGTCTGAGGCATCACATACCACACATCTGCGCTTTTCTAGACGTGGCCAGTGGGTGCTTACTTCTGTGAGTAGGTTTACTGACTTCAGTTGTACTATTTGTCTATAAATGCTAAGCTGTGTAAGAGTTGCACCACTTAACTCTTTGTGCTGATACACTATAAATGTTTAATATTCTTAATAATGATTTGTTTCTTTCTTATCTTGCTACATCATAAGCTGGGAGACATTAGTTCAAGGGTCAAGAAGACCTGAATGATATTTGTGCTTAGTATAGTACAGCTCTTTCTTCTTTATCTAAGTATATTTCTGTATTTCAGGAATTATTCTGAGCATTTTTAAAACAAATGATACACATATGGTGTTTTTCAAAGGAATGTAAAAGAGGAAGAAAGTCATTAGTGGACTGCAAGGTCATGTGAATGATGGGCATCTCTGAATGTGTACATCTTGTGCCTGGTAAACAATATATTTGAAAAGGGAAGGTTAACAAACATTTTCCACATCTCATTATTTTGTAAAAATTAGCTACATATAGTTTTGCTGACTGTTTGCATCCTCCCTATTTGCTCTATGTAGTGGAAATTGCTTCTTATTGAAAATTACTAAAATATTTTTTGTAATTAGTCAAATATACTTATTTGATTTCAGTGATTTTTCCCCTGTTGAAAACCATGATGAAGGTTTGGTTATGATTTAGACTACACACTTACAAAAGGGACTAAAAGAAAATAAGAAACCAGTCTCCCTCTCTATCCTTTATTCCACTTTCTCAGACTACCTTACCACTTGGAGGAGTAAGATTATCTATGTGCTTTACTGCTTTCCTGGAACACGTGGGCAGCATAAGAGCTAATGTAAGAGGTTTGCCACATTATACTATTTGTAATACACACCAACTCAACAAAACCCAAGAACTATACAATGTATTAAGCGCTATCTCCGGTCGCTTTTTATATAAACCAGCTAGCATTTGCATAAGGAGATATAGTAATTCTGTAACAGGCAGGAATTTGGGTGGAGAATAGGCACAGTGACATCTCAAATCCCATTTCACCACTCACTGAACAGTTCAGTTGATCTAGCATGAAGATGATGGCAATAAATTATTATTGGTAGTAAATTAATGCTCTCTGGAGAAGCAGGAAGGAGGGAGGCATCATGACTTACAGATGTGTACAGGATAGTCCAGAAGTGGGGAAGTTAATACACCATGCTTTACAAACAGCTAATCTCAAGTGGAATTGAGCCCCAAATATTTATTTATTAATTTGTTAGGGACACTCTGTGAAACCCTGATTTATACTGAACTACAGTTTACTCCATGAATAGCCTCAGTGAAGATGTGGGACTACTAGAATAAAACCTTACCCAGAATATGATTTTTACTGGTTAAAAGTTGTTGTTTGGATGGAAAATACGTAGGAGAGACCAAACAACAACCGCACACCAGAATGAACACGCACCGGAAATCTATCAAAGACAGAAACACCCAATTACCGGTGGGGGCACATTTCTCACAGGAGAGCCACTCTCCCTCCAATCTCTCAGTCCTGATATTCAAGGGAAATTTACACAGGACTTCCCAGAGACGAGCCTATGAGCTCCATTTCATCAACCTGCTGGATACTAGAGATCATGGACTAAACATAGACATTGGATTTTTGATACATTATAAT
>JAGPOW010000304.1:42741362-42764523 GCA_030014935.1 Caiman crocodilus
TTCATCAACCTGCTGGATACTAGAGATCATGGACTAAACATAGACATTGGATTTTTGATACATTATAATCTGCCTGGCAACTGACTCCCCAGCCCAGCCGGTGGCTTCTTTACTTTTCATTCCATCCAGGAAGAGCACACACCAACTGCTGAAGCTTCCTGAGCCTGACGAAGGGTTTTTGAACCCGAAAGCTTGCTTAATAACCATTCTCCAAACCATTTGGGTTGGTCTAATAAAAGATATCAAATTCACCCAAGGAACTTTGTCTGCCTAGATCTGCTTATGACATCCAGTCTTCAGTAGCAGCTACAGTTCATAATTTTGGCTAAGCAGCCAGGAGATGCTGATAATTTAACTGTGGAAGGGTGAACACCTATTCTTTAGGAAGTTGGAAAAGGAGGTGAGTGAACTGAAGATTCTGTTTGGTCTCTGCTGTAAGTTGCCGTAATTTTGTAAAAATCTTTTTTCATTCCGCATTGCTAAAAACAAACTTCCAATTTTTTTTGTGACGTGGTATACAAGAAAATACAGTACTCATCAAATACATTGTATAAAAGAATAATTTCATGACAACAGGTTTTTAAATTAGATGAAGTAACTAAACTTACCTTTCAGTTTGTCAAAATCTGCTCCGTTGCTTGTTCAAGTATAACTTACATGGTAACAATGTGACAAGAGTTCATGCTGGTAAATTAAACTGGCTCTTTATTAAGAGATTTATTTATTGATACAAATATGGCAACTTTAGCCAGCGTTCTAGGCATGTGTGCAAAGACTGGCTTTTAGGTACTTCTTCCAAATTCTTTCTTTCTGCAATCTGTGCTGCTTCCTCCATCTCCTTGTAGACTGTTATATCTGTGCCTTGTAGTAGATTTATTTGTAGGCGTGATACCCTTGAGTTTTATGGTAGCACTTTAAGATATCTGAGTAAATGAAAATGCATGTGTAATTCCATATACACATTAAAACAGAGGTTTATTGAGCTTTTATATATTAAAGAGAGATATTAAATATGAGATATTAAGGCCAAACACTTGTTCTATCTTATCTATTCCAGGGGGGGCTTTGTTGTTTTTTTACTGGCACTTTGAAGGTTGGTTAGGTTGGCCTAACAAGGTCTCTAGTGGACAATATATAGGCACTGTTTCTTTCCAGGGTATTTTGTGTTATGCTGCTTACTATTCATGTCACTGAGAAATGGGGAAATATGTTTTTGCACCTGGGATATTGAAGGCAGAACTGGTGTCTTTTTAGAGAAGGAGAAAATATTTAAATGCTGATATATTCAGTCCTGAGGGCAGTAACCAAAATTACTTTATAAGTCCTCTTTACTTATAGCCTTGTGCTATTAGCACAAGGATCCAGTAAGATGGTGCAAAAGTGATTTACTGCACTGGCTAGTAGGAAAGAGGTGAGAAAAATGATGCCAGTAATCATATCCTTATGGGAGAAAACAGAAAAATGATGAAAAGGAGAGAGAGCAGCTCACATGAGGCATGAGGCATTGCAGTAGGTAAAGCTGCAGAGCATCACTATGATTTAAGGTGCTTCACGAAATCTGGATTTGATTTGGTTAAGGCACACAGAGCTTTTGGGATTGCAAAGGTGGAATATAGTTTAAAGGAACTTTGTTGCACAGAGAAACAGTGGGGAAAAATAAGAAACCTATTCATACTGTCAGTACTGGAAACATTTAAAAACAGCTAAGTGTTGGTAAAGATCAGTCCATAAATCAATGCTATTTTTGCTCTAATACAAGGACATTAATTTTAGTGATCTGAGAGGCAGTCTGTCACTTGATGCTCTTATTTCTGTATGGAACATGGGCAGTGACCAGTGACCTTCAGGTATTATGATCTGATATCAGAGCTCCAATCTTGTGACACTGAATTCCCAATTCATTTAGGCCATTGTTTATGGTGTCATGTTAATAAAGTCTAAGCTACAAAAAAGTCCTAGGTAGTGTCCAATCCAGTGCTCATTGTGCCAAACAGAATATCTTTAGGTTACATAGCTACCCAAGCAAGTGAATCATTTTTTCCCCTCAAAAGATGAAAGCTGCTGCTGGTTATTCTGTCTTTCATTTGTGATTTCATCCTGTCATGGCACTCCAAACACATTGAGCAGATCATTCCTGATAAAGCCATTAATACATTTTTGACTGATTTTTTGAGAGCCCCAATATTTCACTACTGAGATTAAGCTGTTGTTGTGCATATATGTTTTGTTTCAAATTTACACCATTTTGGTTTTTTATATTGGTTGACTATGGAAATCATGGAATCATAGAAAATTAGGATTGGAAGGGACGTCAGGAGGTTGTCGATTCCAACCCCCTGCTCAAAGTAGGACCATCCCCAACTAGATCATCCCAGCCAAGGCTTTATCTAGCCATGTTTTAAAAACTTCCGAAGATAGAGAGTTCACAACCTCTCTAGGTAAGCTTTTTCTAGAGTTTTACTACCCTCTTGTGGGCCTCACCATTGCTGAATAGAAGACCATAATCACTTCCCTTGCCCTTCTGGCAATACTTCTACCAATGCAGTCTAGTATGCCGTTAGCCTTCTTGGTTACAAAAGTACACTATTGGCTCATATTCAGCTTATTGTCCACTGTAAGTCTCAGGTCCTTTTCTGCAGAGCTGCTGCCCAGGCAGTCAGTCCCTAATCTATATAGTGCATGGGATTGTTCCATCATAAGTGTGGGACTTTGCATTTGACCTTATTGAAACGCACTACTTGTTTTTACATATATGATACACAGCTTTCCTTTGCAAGCTATAGTTTGTGTGATGTTGCTTCCCAAATAACAGAATTCCTGTCCTTTAATTGTAGTACACCAAGACACAATACTACCATCTCTTGTAGATTACTGAGGTCCCTGACACGTTATAATAAACTGGTTAATTACATCTTAAGTAGTGATCACCTACATGTTCATTCAATTAATGGTGTGATAAAACCAGGACAAAGCAACAAATGTATCACACAAGATAAGTACAATAACTTTGTCCCTGGTTTTTATCATGCTTTTAATTAAACATATGGCCACTGCTGCCAGTCTGGGAGTGTGCTCTAGAGACTGGTAGAACTGGTCAGGTGATTGCAGGTCCCAGATGGGGCAGCACAGTGAGCTCCCCTGATTGGAAGCCCCAGTCAGCTGATGGAGTTCTCAGCTATGGGAGTGCATGGTGCCCCCTTGCAACTGGAATCCTCATCAGTGATTGGAGTTCCCAGCTGTGGTGGTGGGGTGTGGAGATGGTGGGATGTGCTCCCAGGGCTGGGAGCCACAATGGAAGGTTGTGGTAGCATCAAGGGGCAGGCAGCAAGGGAGCCAAAACTGGGGGTTAGCATTGGAGAGGGAACAGGAAGGGTGGGAAGTGTAAATGCTGGTGTGGTAGGCAGGATAGGGGGTGTAAGCTGAAGGGAGTATTGTGTGTGTGGGGGTGAGTACCATGGAGAAGCAGACAGTGTTGGGGGGGAAGTGGTGGTAGGGAGAAGTGAAAGGGGGTGCAGATGGCACCATGGGGAGCAGGTGCTGGGGTGTGCAGGCAGCAGGGAGGCAAGTAGTGGGGGACATAGGCAGCAGGGGCAAAATGCAGGGGTCAGGCCACTTGAGTCTCCCTACTGCTTGCCTTTGCCATTGTCTTCCCCCCTCCAACTGCTTGCCCTGCTGCAGTGGTGGGGGAACAAATTAAAGACAATCTTCCAATGATTAGATGGTAGACATAGAAAATGATAACAAATTTATACATTTTCCATGTCTAGAATCTAATTATTGGGGGGGTCATTTTAAATTCAAGTTTGGGCAAATATGATAACTGAAAGAATGCCCGTTGAGTGTAGAAGGAATATAGCTGATTGAAAAATTTATCATGTTTTTCTGTCAAAAAAATGGTAATCAGTAATCAATGGTAATCATATGGTAATATATGAAGGGTACTGTTAAAATGTTTTGATTATAACAAAATTTCATTTTGAAATAAATATTGGAACAAAAAAAACCAGAACGTTTGGCTTTTTTTTATTCAAAACGACTGTTCATTCTGAAATCTATCTTAGCTTTATTTTGTAATTCAACTCTTATGATATACATAACAGATTGGCACGCTGTGTGTGCCGCCCCACAATGGGAGGGTCCTGTGGGGTGTGGCAGGGTCCCAAAGTGACATGACAGACTGTCCAGTAAGAGTGGGAAATGGCTGGTACTTACCTGCAGATGTGGAGCCAGTGAGGCCAGAGTGATATATGGCACCAGTGCTGTTGTTTGTAAGTACCTGCTCACTGAGGCTTCAAGGGCACGTGGCTTATGACATCACAGGTCTTCACCCATTGCTGGACACAAGAAGGCAAGTGGAGCTGATCAGCAGGGGGTGGAGAGGAGCACACCTGAATCCTACCCTTCAACTAGTACAGAGTGAAAAAGCTGTGCCGGTTCCCAATAGGGAATAGCCGATAGGCAATCCACAGCTGTACAGAGGAGGACATTTCTTGGACCCCAAAACCCTCATACCAAAATAGAAAGTACGTGAGAGCAGCACCGGTGGAGACCCCATACTGGAGCTTGGTGAAGTTGCAGGCACATTCTAGAATTGGTTACTTTCTGACAGACATTTAAAGGGTAATTTGAAGGATATAATCTTTCTTAAGTGGATAAGGAGTCCTGGCTCTGTAGGGGAAGAGGGCTCTGGATAGTAAATGCAAGTGAGAGAATTAATTGAAGCCAGGAAGCCTGAACATCCCAGAACTGACTGGGGAATGGTGCTGGATGGGCACGTATAATGAATTGATAATTAATTTGATTTAGTTATTTAAAATGATCAATGAATTAATCACGTACTTTGTTTATTTATTTATTGATCCATGTGAGCCTATGAATTAATTAGACCTCCATGAGTTTGAGAACTCCTGTGGACTAATGATAGACTGTGTTAATTATGTAAAGTTTGTATAATACCTATGCAATGCTATTGGCATTCAAATGATGTCAAAAACAGTTAACAGAATCCTGAAGTAGCTTATGGGTCTGACACCCCACTAGGCTAAGGGGGCCAGGAATATCTTGCTGGATCCACCTCAGGGCAGGAACATCTATGACCTTCAGTCCTCAGTTGGCAAGTGGACAGGGTGTAGGGGATGCACAGCCCCCAAAAAGGCACCAACAACAGGAGTGTGCCCACAGGCTGTCTGTATCATACTAGGAACTTCATTTTTTCTTAAGATCAAGACATGGTGGGTGAACTGAGGGAGGCTCCCCGTAGATGGATTGCTCAACATACCCTGACACTTGAACAAGGAAGGCCCCAAGCCAGGGAAGTACAATCCTGAATAGCAAGACAGCTCCTTTACTGGTGTAATTGGATATAACATATCCCATATAAAATAGTCTAAAAGTAACACAATTCTTTAAAGAGTCAAAGTGGAAATGAAACCTTCCACCCCAGATAAAAACAACATCATTAGTTTTATTGAAATAAAATGATTGGATTTATCTAAATATTATTTTCAGCAATTTGGCTTCACAAAAAATTTTGAAATTGAATTAGAAATTGGAATGAAAAAAAAATAGAAATATGAAGTAGAACACAAACCTAGAGTTTTTGACAAACTGAATATATCCTTGATTCTATCCAGTATCTAGCATCTGGGGACAGACTATTAACTCTTCTTTATATCTTCTATGAAACTCTTCTTATACTACCTCAGTGGGGAGTAGCTTTAGGACTGTCATTAACTGTCTGGCTGCATTTCTTGGAATTCATTTAAGGGCAACTAGAACACATCCAGAAAGTTTAAAGAGAAATTGGGGCTAAGAGCTACTCTACAACATAATTTGATTGTAACTGATAATTAATCTGGCATATCTTCCTCTTTGAATTATTTGTTCCTTTTTCTAATCTCCAGTTTACCTCCATGACTGGTTTATACTGGGTAACAGAGGATCTGCTCTTTCTCCTTGCAAACATCGTGTCTCATTGACATTCCTATCTTGCCTCAAAGGTTCTTATTAAAGAACAGAAAGGCTTTTGGATCACAGGCTAAATCACTGTTAATACAACTTGATTATCTCTCTGTGTTATATAGGTTAGCTATTCATATTTTTTTTTTATTACGGAGTCTTATAGAGAACTCCATGCAACTCTGACAAATCATTTGTTCGCTCATATGTTTTCATAAGGAACAAGAGCTCAATAAGGAACAAAATTCAAACACAATCCTTTTATACCCATTTCTGTTTCATTAAAATTGCATTATCTATTAAGCTCATTAAGATTCACATCCTTCTACCAAATCATTATAAAAATAGACCAGTACTCTATTGCATAGTTGTAGCACTCTCACAAAATGTAGTATTTTGGATCTTTACTGTAGTAGTCACTCTTATCAAAAACTCAGTTAAATAACCACTATCTAAGCACCATTATGGGGAGCTGGAACTTTATTCAGAGAGAAGTCCCCCAAAGGTCTTGTGTCTTTTTTTCATCTTCTACAAATCATCCACTTACACAAAAAGGAAAGGCCAAATTACTATCAAAGGGCTCTACAATATTTATATTAGTCACAGGTTAATTTTAAAGGATTTCTGTTTCAGGTAGAAGTGCCACATTGGAAGCAGTCATTTTTAGTTTTATTTTTAGCACTGATATTTTTGCAAGCTCACTAAAATTCTCTCATTACAGCTCCCTTCTAGGACAACTTTGAAGCTGGGCAAACTGCTCTGGCATTAAGGTCAGGAACCTATTTCACTTTATGCACCCAAATGTCATTGAGCACACTCAGTAAAATGCCTTCTTACCAGGCAGGTACATAATAGCTCTATACATGCATACGTAAGTATAAGTCCCCAAATTGTAGCCCAGCAAAACCAGGGCAGGGTGAGTACTGTGTCCATACTGCATGCCTTTGTGTGTAAGTGCTAAATATGGCAGTTACATGGCTAGGCAGCAGCCCTTTGAGTGCACAAACCTAAATGAACAAGTTTTTAGGAGATCAAGGATTGCAGGTCATGGACTTAGTCAACATTTTTATTGAGTATTGCTTTATGGGCAATCAAACCAAAATTATTTTTTTCAAGAGTAACTTTTCACGAATAAAGCATTGCAGCTGGAACTCTATAAAATGGGAAATTGAGTTACTGATAAAATAAGCATGTAAAACTAAAAGTCTGTAAAGAGAAGTTAGCAAAAATGTTAAATGGATTGTAATTTCTTCATTGATCTTATTACAACTAAAGATAGACCTAAACCAAACCAAAACAAACCACTGGACCAAAGTTCATTTATAGTTTTTTGTTTTCCCATCTCCTTCTAATGGATGGAATCAAACCCATAGATCTGCCATGGACTGTGGAAAAGATCAAAATTTGGATCTGAATTCCACAATTTGGATCTGAGAAATTGAAAAGTTTATTAGAAAAAAAATTACATGACAGGGGAGTTTGGCTCAAATATTAAAACTTATCATTTGTAATTGTATTCATTAGTACCTCTTAAAAGAAACACATTGATTGGAGGACTGCCAATGTGGTCTCTATTTTCAAGAAGGAGGACCCAAGTTATTATAAACCAGTCTGTCTCAACTCATCCTTGGAAAAGTATTTGAAAAGATTATTAAGGATCATATTTGTGGAAGTCCAGAGGGAAAAATAATGCAGAAGGGCAACTAGCATGGATTTGTAGCAAGTAGATCATGCTTGACTAATCTGGTTTCATTTTATGGCCAGGTCACAGAACACTTAAACACAGGAGTAGAGGTAGATGTTGTTTTCCTGGATTTTAAAGCGGCCTTCAATATGGTATCTCATCCCATTCTCAGAAATAAATTCAGAGGCTGTGACGATCTGGTGGGTGGCAAATTGGCTTGGGGTTGCACCCAGAGAGTGATAGTAGATGGGTTGGTATCGACCTGGAAGGAGGTGGGTAGTGGGGTTCCGCAGGGCTTGGTGCTTGGACCTGTACTCTTCAATGTCTTCATAGGTGACTTGGATGTGGGAATGAAGTGTACTCTGTCCAAGTTTGCAGATGATACTAAATTGTGGGGTGAATGAACACTCTGGAGTGTAGGGAATGATTGTAGGCAGACCTGGATAGGTTGGAAAAATGGGCAGAATACAATAGGATGCAGTACAACAAAGACAAATGCTGCACTTAGGGTGTAAAAATATCCAGCACAGCTACTGGCTAGGAAATGACACTGTCAGCAGCACAAAAGAGGAAAGGAATCTCAGAGTCATAGTGGACTACAAGCTGAACATGAGTTGTCAGTGTGAAGAAGTCATCAGCAAAGCTAACTGCATTTTATCATTGCATCAGCAGATGCATGACAAATAGGACCAAGGAGGTGATTCTTCCCCTCTGTGAAGCATTGTTCAGACTGCAGTTGGAGTACTGCATCCAGTTTTGGGCACCTTACTTTAAAAAAGATGTGGGTAGCTTTGAGAGGGTCCAGAGGAGGGCATCTCCTCTGGTTAAGGTATGGTTAAGGGTTTACAGGCCAAGCCCTATGAGGAGAGACTAAGGGACCTGGACCTCTTCAGCCTCCACAAGAGAAGGCTGAGAGGTGATCTTGTGGTCACCTACAAATTCATTAGGGGGGTGCAGCAAGGTATCAGAGATGCTCTGTTCACCTGGGCTCCTCATTGGGTAACAAGGAACAATGGTCACAAACTGACAGAGAGCATATCTAGGCTAGACACCGGGAAAAACTTCTTCATGGTGAGGGTGGCCAACATTTGGAATGTGCTTCTAAGGGAGGTGGTGCTCTCCCCTGCCTTGGGAGTCTTTAAGAGAAGGCTGGATAGACATCTGGCTGGGGTCATCTGATCCCAGCACTCTTTTCTGCCCAGGCAGGAGGTCAGACTCGATGATCTGTTGAGGTCCCTTCTGACCCTAGGATCTATGAATCTATTTTTAAGCAGCAGCAATTATGGATTCTTAATTCACTCTTCTTTAATTGGAGCCTAGCTACATGTTTCTTCTGCCAGTGCTACTGGATGTAGGGACTTTACATAGGAAAGTAGGTTGATCTAGTGTAGCTAAATCATAATTTATGTTCACTCTGGATAACTATATGGAAAACTACGGAGTAAATTACAAATATATGAGGTGAAAACTTCTTGCACATTTATACCAAGTAGAACAGTCAAATATCGAATCATGAAATAAAAGATCTTTTAAGGAAGACTATCATTATTTAAATTCTATGATTGCCAATGAATCGTTAGTCACTTTTTTGTCAGCTAAAGTATAGGAATGCATTTTTGACAAGATCTTGTGGATTAATTTAAATTTAGCCATGATGTGAAATCAATAGTTCATGCAGACTGGAAGCATTTTTCAAAGACTTATATCAAGGATGGGCACTGCAAAATGGGAGTTAGATGCAATCCTTCTATAAGATCTTTGAATTTGGCCTGACACAGAAGAAGCATGCAGCCCCTCCAAGAGGTAGTGAAGATCTCAGCTGCATTTGATTTCACAGGTAAGTGAAGCAACTTTACAAGATCAGATTGCTGGGAGGTTTTATACAGTGGACAATTAAACAAAATTTTGAGATATGTCAAAACTTGTGGAGGAAGGCTGAGGTTTTGGTCTGTCACTGAAGAGGATATGTGACATTTCTACACCTGTTTATCATGCCTGACTGTGTAGTGAGAGGAATTATACAACTTTAGGCATGAGTGGTTTTAAAACAATTTGCTTTGAATCCCACACTTCACCAAAATAATCTTGCCCTAGACTATGACTCCTTTATTTACACAGGTGAGCAGTTAGTTAGTGACTAATCCCATTGACTTTAATGAAAAAGTGCTTAGCACTATGAATAAGAGGTCCACAATCAGGTGTTTTATGAAAGCACCATTGGTATAAGGGTGAGAATTACTTCAAACTGTATTTTATTTCTCTTCGTGACATCATAAACTTTGCAATCAATACAAATGCTCTAACTGTCCACCATGGCCCAAGGTCCCAGGGCAAGGCATTTTAAGTAAATGATTCAAGTCTAAAATTTTTCTTCTTCTTCAGGTATGATGGCAATGGAGTTTGTAGACTTTAAAGGCACAATGAAAGACACCTCTCCCCCAAAGGAAAGCATGTGTTCTCTTTCAGGATGGCCGATCTCCTCCGGCGGGCTTTAAACTAGGCTCATTGGGAGAAGGGGAAGTTGAGGATGGAAGGAGCCATGGAACACCAAACAAAGACCCACCTACAAGAACAGCCTAGCCAAGACAGGCAATGAGCACAAGAAATACCCAGGTAAGAGATAGGGGCCCAGATAGTCCTGAGATTAGGGGAGTGGTGCATGCACCTTCAGGAGACCTTAAATGCCTCTACACTATTGTCTGTAGTATGGGAAATAAGGAGGAACTTGCCCTCCTACTAGCTAACATTAACCCAGATATAGTGGGGCTCACTGAAACTTGGTGGGATCCAACACATGACTGGGCAGTAAACATCAAGGGCTATAGCCTGTACAGGAGGGATAGAACAGGGAGGAAAGGTGGGGTTTGGCGCTCTACATCAAAGAGCAATACACATCCTCAACAAACAGCACTGGCTCAGAGGAGGGGCAGACTGAAGTGCTTTGGGTCCATATACAAGGGGATCTGGGGGAAAGGGACTTAGCGGAAGGGGTTTACTACAGGCTACCCAACCAGGGGGAAGAGCTGGACCAGGAATTCTCAGGTCAGCTTGCGGAGACAGTTAAGTCAAGGGACGTAGTCATCATGGGTGACCTAAACTATCCGGACTTCCGTTGAGAAAAGCATTCAGTCAGGTCGGACTGCTTACTTAGGTTCCTTGCTGAGTTACAGGACCTCCATCTAACCCAGGAGGTGTACAGTCCCACCAAGGGAAATGCCCTGTTGGACCTGGTCTTGGTCATGGAGACGATCCTCCAAGCCCAAAGAGTGACAATCCCCACATAGATCAAAGGGGACAGGAGTGCTCAAAAGCCCCCATGGCTCACCAAAAGCATCCATGAATGTCTCAAAGCTAAAAAGGAGGTGTACACCCAATGGAAAGGAAGGGCCATGACCAAGTAGGATTATACCTCCATTGCCCAAGATTGTAGGGGGGCTGTTAGGAAGGCTAAGGCAGAGATGGAACTGGGACTAGTGACCCGGATCAGGGATAACAAGAAGTCCTTTTTTAAATATATAGAGGGTAAAAAGAAGGTACTGGGTAACATAGGGCCTCTGCAGGATATGCTAGGAAATCTGGTGGTCACACCAGATGACAAAGCTAACCTCTTTAACAATTTCTTTGCCTTCATCTTTTTGGGCAGGGACCAGAGCATTCCCCTACTGGGATCCCTGACAGACCCAGGGGAGGGGCTGCCAGGCCCAGGGTCAGTGAGAACTTCTGGTGCGTCCAGCCGTGTTCAAGTCAGCAGGTTCTGATGATCTCCACCCCAGAATGCTGAGGGAATTTGCAGAGGTCATTGCAGGACTCCTGGCACAGCTTTATGAACACTCATGGTGCTCTAGAGAGGTGCTGGAGGACTGGAAAAAGACCAATGTGGTTCCCATTTTCAAAAAAGAGAGGAAGAAGGACCCAGGAAACTATAGGCCCATTAGTCTTACTGCAGTCCAGTGGAAGGTCTTTGGGAAAATTATCCAGGAGCACATCTGTGAGGTATGAGCAGGGAAGATTATGCTTAGGGGGAATGAACATAGGTTCATTAGAGGCAGGTCCTGTCAGCCCAACCTGGTGGTCTTTTATGACCAGGTCACACAATCTTTGGATGCAGGTGTCATGGTGGCCATAGTCTTTCTGGACTTTACGAAGGCCTTTGACACTGTCTTTCACCCCATTCTCATTAAAAAATTAGGCGACTGTGGCATCAATGCCCACACAATCAGATGGGTCGCAAATTGACGGGAGGGCCACACCCAGAGAGTGGTGGTCTTTTTTGACCTGGAGGGATATGGGCAGTGGGGTCCCCCAGGGCTCGATCCTCAGGCCTGCACTGTTTATTATCTTCATCAGTGATTTGGACAAGGGTGTGAAAAGCACTTTGTTCAAATTCATGGATGATGCTAAGATCTGGGGAGAAGTGGGCACGCTGGAGGACAGGGTTAGGCTGCAACCAGATCTAGACAGGTTACTGGGGTGGGCAGATGAGAGCAGGATGGGATTCAATACTGACAAGTTCAAGATACTGCACCTGAGAAGGAAGAACCAGCAGCATACCTACAGACTGGGGAACTCCCTTCTAGTCAGCACAGAGGGAGAAAAGGATCTGGGAGTCATTATTGATTCCAAAATGAACATGGGAAACCAATGTGGGGATGTGGTCAGGAAGGGTAACCGTACCTTGTCATGCATCCACAGATGCATCACAAGCAGGGCCAAGGAGGTGATCCTTCCCCTCTATGCAACACTGGTCAGGCTGTAGCCTGAGTACTGCGTCCAGTTCTGGGCACCGCACTTCAGGAGGGATGTGGACAGGATCAAGAGGGTCCAGAGGAGGGCCATTTGCATGATCAGGGGGCAGGAAGGCAGACCATATGAATAGAGACTACGGGACCTGAACCTGTTCAGCCTTCTACAAACTGGCCAAGGGGGACCAGCAGGCTATGGGAGAGTTCCTGTTCCCCTGAGCAGTACTGGGAGTAATGAGGAATTATACCCATAAATTGACTGACAGTAGATCCAGGATAGATATCAGGAGGCATTACTTCACAATCAGGGTGGTGAGGATCTGGAACCAACTTCCAAGGGAAGTGGTGCTCACTCCTACCCTGGGGGTCTTCAAAAGGAGGCTAGATAATCACCTACCCAGGGTCGTTTGACCCCAGCATTCTTTTCTGCCTATGGCAGGGGGTCGGACTTGATGATCTGCTTAGATCCCTTTTGACCCTACCTACTATGAAATTGTTAATCAGCTGGAGTGATAGGAAGAGGAATAAGCTACAAAGGTATCCCACAAAATATGGGTAATAACTTTGTAGATGTTTTCTATCATGCCATTAATTGAATGTGTGGCCAGGATCCCTGTAGCTCTGAGCCCCAACTCCAGTTGATTGGAGCTCCCAACTGCTGGGCTCAGTGTATCCCTGAGCCTGGAAGCTCCCAGCTGACACTGGCTCCCAGCTGATGCTGGCTTCCAGCCCCAGCAGCTGGGAGTCCCATCAGTTGACCGGGCTCCCAGCTGGAGGAGCACCCTATATATCCCCACACATGGGTGACTGGTACCTCATAAGACTGGGGGCACAGTTTGTGGGCAGTGGCGGTGGCAGCGAGGTGGTGAGTGGCAACTGTCTACAGAAGCTGGTGGTGGGGATGGTAAGTAGCAACTATCCACAGAAGCTGCCAGTGGTGGTGGGGACATCTGGGGCAGTGGCAGGGTGGCAAGTGGGAACTGCCCATAGAAGTTGAAGGTGGCATTGGCAGCGGAGGTCCAGGGGTGGTGGTGAATGGCGACTGCTCGCAGAAGCGGCCAATCTCAATGGGTGCTCGTGCCTCCCCCATGACCCTATCAGTTGCCCATGCCCCCACAGCTGGAAGTCCACATCAGCTGCAGTCTCCGAGCCACAGTGATGCCTAGTGCACCCCAACAGCTGTGAGTCCTGTCAATTGAAGAGACCCCCAGTTACAGGAGTTTTTACTTGCTGGTTCAGGGGTGGCCAAGTGTGAGGGTTTGGCCAGGACATGGGCAGCTGAGCCCATGGTAGGCCACTAGGAGTGACCTAGGGTTTAGCAGGACCAGGGCATGGGTTACTGGAGCCAAGAAGGGAGATCCAAGAGACACAGCCTGAGACAAACTGAGATCAGGAGCCAGGAATCAGAGAACTGATGCCAAGTAACAAGGAAGATGTGAAGTCAAGGTCAAGGAAACCAAGCTGAGTCAGGATGCTGGGGAAACCAGAGAGAGCAGGTCCAGCACTGAGGTTCAGGAGAGATCCAAAACCAAGGTCAGAGAAAGCCAAAGCTGAGTCAGGAACTAGGAGAACCAGATAGTAGTGAATGCAAAGCCTGTCAGAACAGACCAATGCTGTGCAAAGGCTGCAGCTGTGCTTATATGGGGTGAGTGGTGATTTCAGGAGCCAGTCCAATTACAGGGAACTGGGGAAGTCGCATTAGCCAGGGATCAGGGGCAGCTGTGACTGCTTAAATGCTTGGCCCAGTCAGGCATGCCTGATCAGTAGCCCTTACATAGGCTACTGGTGCCTCCTGTGTCAGGGGGGCATATGCCCCGCCCAGCAGCCAGTCAGTGATCAGGGCATTTCCTCCCCCCACAGATGATCTTGCTGACTTGGGGGAGTTCCCCCACGGCGGATCATGTCATATGGGGGGTTCTCCCCATGGTCAACCGTGCTGACTGGAAAGTGTGAGAAGAGCACCTGGAAGTGCCAGGAGCTCTCCCAGAAGTGCCAGCGGTGCTTCTGGCACCCCTACTCCACAGCCAGCACTCCCAGGGTGGGCACCGGAATTCCTGCCTGCCCACCCTGCCCATCGCCTCAGCAGGGAGTGCTGGCTGTGAGGAGGTGCACCAGCACTCTCAGGGGGTGCACATGCACCTCTGTGCATACCCTATGCTTTGCTACTGAGCCCTTACACCCAAGATTGTGATCCTGGGCTCCTCCAGCACTGGCAGTAGGGCATGATGGGATCTAATTCACCATCCCACGATAAAGCTTCTTGTTCTGCGTATGTGGCATAGCAGGATGCAAGATTGTGTGGATCATGTATTAGATCCTTATTGTTCCTTTACCTCCACATCTAGAAAGGTCTTTTTAATTAAAAGTTTTGTTTTAGATAAAAATGACTGTTTAAAAAGGGTTGAAGTAGTAAGTATATCCTGTTTAAGTTGATCTCTTTTGGAGTAGGTTAGAAAAAGAGGGTTTCTTGGCTTTTCTGAGCTCCCTTTGCATAGCTGAGTTGTGCATTTGGAGTTGTGTTTTAGCCAGAGGGTTGCAAATGGTAATTCCCCAAGGATGACTTTGTTTCTTGTGCAGACTTAAGAAGTAGATGTCACTGTATAGTTTGGCTTTTTTTTTCTTCATGTTGTGGATTTTCCATTGTAAAAAGTGAATATTAATATCATCCATGTTATAATAGAATTAACGTTTAGACATTTTTGTTAAATTATGCACTTTTCTTTTTTATTCTAAAAAAGGGAGGGGTTTTATACTATATATTCCAATTTGCAAAGTTTTTATCTGAAGAAGGCAAGAGTAAACAGAATTGATTATTTTTCCTTCCTGTCTCTCTCCCTTCTCTCTCTTATAATTTCATAGCATCTAACAAAATAAGATGTTTCCCGTGAAAGCTTATGCCTTTCTGAATAAGTTAGTCTCTAAGGTGCCACTCTTTCACAAGTAATTTAGCTGCCCATAGATATGCTGGTTCATGTTTGAATTAGAACATATTGAATCAGACTCAACTAATTGGGTCTGCTCTGTGTTCTAATTAGAACACTCCAGCATTGTCTCACTGTCACGTGTATTAAGTCCACTGCATTTTAAAATGGCCCTGGAGATGCTTTATCTAAAGCTTCTGGAATGAGCTTTAGTTAAAACACCCCCATGGCCATTTTAAAATGCATGGGGCTTAATGCACATGACAGTAAGTGGTTTTAAACAGAGGGGCTGTTGGGGAGCTGCTCTAATTAAAATGGCCACCCTCCACCTCTGAGTACATGTATAGGCACCCTGTGTGTCTATTTTAAAAGAGCTAATAAAATTGGTGTTGGTGCTGGGTGAGTGGTCATTGTGTGCAAGGCATTGAGAAGGGAATAGGGCTGGAAATGAGACATCCTGAAGAAATACTGGATGGAGAGAGAACTCCTATGATCTGGGGATAGAGCCTGCACAGATAGCAAGAACTTGTAAGTATGTTAAGCAGCAATCCTATAGGTAACCTGTGGAGTCCAAAACATCCATAGTATAAATCAGAACAGAAATTTAAACATGAGGAAATCCAGCAAAAGTACTTCTGAGATGACCAGGCAATTGTCTTGGATCATCTAGTGCAGTGGTTCTCAACATTTTTAGTCACAAGACACCCTTGATGGTCTCAAAACAGTCTTTGGAAAATGTTAGATCTTAGTTTTCACTAATTTTTGACAGCAGAAAAATACTAGAGCAATTTCCCTGTTTGAAAAAATTCAAACACCACAACAGGTCAGAACACTATGCATTCCTATTTGCAATCTTTGGGTTTATCTTGTAGATAATTCTTGCACACCTAACAATGCTAACATTCTGGGCACCCTGAAAAAATCTCATTCTGGGCACCCTGGTTGAGAATCACTGATCCAGGGGCTTTATAAGAATAATGCACAAAGGTGTCACTGAAGTCTGTTTTATTCATACTACAAGATCATATGTCCAAGGTGTCCACCATAAAATTAGAGAATTCATCATTTTTTCTTCCACATTGGGCATACGAAGCAGGCTAGCATTTTTATATTGATACACATGTACTGCAGTTTTAACTTCTTTATAGAAACGACTTTAAAACATTTTAGTCAATTCAATGAAAAGTCTTTCAAGCTGGATTCCTCAGAAACAATGACATCTACACCACTGTTACAGTACAACTAAATCTTTTTTGTTGTTATTTTGAGAGAAGTCTGCCAAGGCAGGCAATCAATTAAGCAAAGTTCATTTCTTGCTGTGTAAATCTGTAGGTAACACCAGTACTCTAGCCAAATTATTCTGAGCTAGTCATTAATGTTGTTAGGTGTGGGAATGGAGCAGTCATCATGCAAATGACTGCTAAAGACAATTTTCTGTTGCATCTATGCATGTTTAAGATTAAGTGTGAAGTCTGTTATTTTTATTTACATGAATGGAACTCCTTCTATAGTATAGCAAAGGAGCCAGAGCAGCATACTATGAAAAATTTACAAGAACTATGGCTCAGATACTCAAAAATTCTAGAGCCTACACTGGCATTTAGGCACTAAGTCTAAAATTGTAATCTTTAAAACCCTCACTCAGTTATCCAAGGTGACTAACATTCTTCATGTGCCTAAATTTTGATATATTCCCAGGAGATCTCCAAACACTTAGGCCCCAACAGGATCCATAGCATAGGCGTTCCTCCACCTATTTTATCAGGAGTCCTTGGTTCTAGTCCCAGTTAAATGACCATCTGTCCATGTGTTCTGATGCCTTTTTAATATAAAATACATGAATGGACCTTGTGGCGGGGATAAGAACTCCTATTTTAGGTGGTTACCTTAATCACCGGGCCCCATGGTTTCTTCTGAGGCCTTTGGCCAAGTACATCTTTAATTATTGTATGCACTGTAGATACATCTACAGTAAATCTAAGTGTGATTAACTGCACTGTAGACTAATTTATTACAGTGTAAAGCATCACAATCTACATGTATGGCATTATTAGACTGCAGCAAACTCTGGGACAGTGCTATCTTACGGTGGCAAAAACAACTATGCCTAAATGAATATGTAAATGCTGTCCTGAAATGTGTAAATTGTGCCCAGTCAGCCTAAGCAGCAGAAACCCAGACCCCTGCCTGCTGATTAACCACACAGCTCTATTCTTTGGTCACTTTTATGCCCCAGTTACCCCTTTGATGCATAACGCCATGACCCAGGGACTGTGGATGACACCCTGAGCCTACCGCCAGCCTAGGGCTGCTCTGTCTCAGCTCAAACTGCTGGAGTCTCAGGCACAGGTGTAAACATTGCATCTGGGACCAGCTGACTCTGGCATGAATTGCATCAGAGTTATTGTGCTGAACTAATAGCACAAGAAGATGCACCATCTAGCACTGATTACCAGGGATCCTGGTTCTCTCTGTTTACAAATAACAAATTCTCTGATTTGAAAAAATTGCAAATTATCTGATTAAACCCCCCAAAATCTACGTTCTTTCCATGGTTAAAATGAAACACCACTATATGTATATGTGTATGTGTTAGGGCTGTGCGAAGCTTTGGTTGCTGATTCAATTCGGCAGAGATTCAGACTGATTTGGTGACTGAATGTCCAAATCTGAATCTAATCAAGAGACACTTTAATCTCTCCAAGTCAAATTGGAACCCTCCGAATTGATTTGGAGAAGTTCAGAGAGATTAAATGATTTGAACATAGACACAGCTTTAAATATTTTTTCAACGTACCTCAAGGTACCAGGTGGCTTGTGAACGCTGAGGTGCTGGGGCAGATGGAGCATCCCCTGGGAGCATGGAGGGATCCCCAGCATGCTCAGCAATGGACCCAGAAGTGGAATAGAAGCGCTTCCAGTCAACTTGTGGGTCCACCAGGGAGCACGCAGGGGACCCCCCCCCCAACCCTCCAGCTCAGTGACTGGTGCATCCTGGATCGGGGGGGAGGGGACACCCAAAGTCCCCCTGCAGCTGATTGGTAAGCTGGGGGAGAGTGGGGGGGTCCCTGTGTGCTCGGTGGTGGACTTGGAAGTGGACTGGAAGTACTTCCAGTTCACTTCTGAGTCTGCTGCTGAGCATGTGGGTGCCCACCCTGTGCTTCTGTGGGACGCTCCATCCACCCCACCATCTCAGCATTCACAAGCTGCGCTGGTACCTTGAGGTAAGTAGAAAAAACATTTAAAGCTGTGTCTATGTCCGAATCACTGATTCTCCGAATCAGCATCGAATCTTCAGATTCAGATTTGGCCAAATGGAATTGGGACAATGATCCAAATCAATGAATCAAATCACTGTACCCAGTTCAGGCCAAATCAAAATTTGAATCGAACATGGCCTGTTTTGCACACCCCTAATATGTGTGTGTGCGCGCGCGCATGCAGTGAGTTTCCCCACCTGGTCATGCTCTGCCTTGATGCACTGGGTCCCAAACACTGAGCTGCAGAGGCAAGGCCCCAGGAAGGCAGCAGGGTGGGAAGCCTGAGCCCACAGTGTGCAGCTCACCTCCATCCCTGTCCCTGCCTCACGCACAAATGTGGAAGGCACATACCCCACATAGGCCCTACTGGGAGTGGGGAACCAGCCCTTCTGCCACCCCTTTGACAAGCTGTCCAAGGCTCTGTCCCACTCCCTGTCCAGGCCCTGCAGCTGCACATTCTGGCCCCAAGTCCCATACCCCATGCACCATTCCAGCTGAGCAGTAGTCCCAACCCTGTACATATTCCTTCCTTCCTCTCTCCCTCCCTCCCTCACTATGGGGATCTTGATCGCTTCCCTAGACTAACCTGTGGGGAACTGCTCTCCAGTCTGCCTGGAGGCCAAGTGCATGTGTTTATGCACACATGCACGTGATATCACTTGCTGATTGCCCTTCTGCTGCTCCCCACAGCCCTTTGCAGGCTGGAACTCTGCTAGTCAGCAAGGGTAAATCCACTGTTTCCCACATTTCTCCTTTAAAGGAGAAAATCTGGACTTTTCTCCATAAAATGAGAAAATCTGTGTTTTACCACATTTTTCTATGGTAAATGGAAAGCCCAGATCCCTGATAATTACACAGGATGTTTGGAGAGTGTCCCCTCCCCAAAACCTGGTGATTATAGTGAGATGTGAACTTCTGAGAGGGAGAGATGTGGATTCGAATCCTTTTTAACAGAGGAAAGAATTAAATCCACACCTCCCACATCCTAGATGGATATTTTAACTACTGAGCTATCATTTAAACCAGGGGGGTGGTCAACCTGTAACATGCATGCCACAAGTACACAAGCTGCCTCTCTTGCAAATCAGGCAAGAAGAACAGGGTAGGGAGCAAGAAGCAAACTATAGATTGGACAGGGGAAGAAGATCACAAGGGCACTCAGGGAGGGTGTGGGGCTTACTTTATGGCACACCTGCCAAAAAGGTTGCCCCCCTCTTATGTAAACTGATGGCACCAGTACTGGTTGCATTTTGAAAGAAAAGGAATAGTCTCTGCTCAATTTCTGAGAGAGACAGGGCTTGGTGCCTACCTTCTGGAGAAGTTTCTGTGTCATGAAATCCATGGTATGGGGTCTTTGCTGCAGTGTGGGCCCTCTGGTATGGGCCATTTTCTCTCTCTGATAAATGAAATTTTAAAATCCAGAGTACTGTGGGATTTAAGGTACTCCTCTGTTGGGTGCATCTACATGAGATGTTTACCATGGAGTTTCCTAATAAGTTCCCCAGTAAAGTCTTTGTGTCTACACATGCAGCCCTATTAGGTCATATTAAATTAATAAACACTACTGCAGGTTAGTCCTTGTAAAAATGAGTATTATCCTGTGGTGATGTTATTTACTGCACATCAAGGCATGTGTAGACACTGAAAGGGATGGCTGAGGCACAAGGATGCTTTAGTGAGAGGGTTACCTGCTGGCTAGCCCCACTCTGTAGCACCCTTCTGCCCTAACCACCCCCTTTGCAGCATGTTGAGCTGGGTCAGAGCAGCCCCACGCTGGCAGGCTGACCCTCCAGACTCCCTGCCAGCTGCGACTGCTCTGACCTGGCTCAGTGGGAAGGGACAGCATCTACCTCATGAGGAAAGGTAAGTCCCTGTTCACCGCCAGGATGGCCAATCTTCTGGACAGGGTTTTAAACTAAGATTGCTGGGGGTGGGAGTACACAAATTCAAACATGTTCAGGGGCCAATATACAAGTAATTCCTGTAGATGGGGACACTGGGAGAGCCATTTTTGTGGAAGCTGAGGGAATAGTTCTCCATCAGTGGGACAGGAAGATGAGGGCCTCAGTAGGAGGACTCAGGTGACTATATACTAACACCAGGAGCATGGGAAACAAGCTGGAGGAGCTAGCTACTCTCAAGTGGGCATTATGATCTAGTAGAGATTATGGAGACCTGGTGGGACTCTTCATGCAACTGGAACATAGCTATAGAGGGGACAAGGTGGGGAAGAAAGGTGGTGGCATTGCTCTCTATGTGAAAGAGCAGTACACCTCCTTGGAGGCTGACATCAGCTCCAAACAGCTTGAAACCATCTGTGTTAAGTTGTGGAGGAGGGGGTCAGGGGGAGGTGAGAGATACCTAACTGTAAGTGTATACTACAAACCACCAAACCAGAGGGGGGAACTCAACCTGGAGTTCACCCGAGAACTGACTGAGGCAGTATGTATACGTGACATGGTCATCATGGGCTATTTTAATTATCTAGATATCTGGGCAGAATACTCAGCCAAGTTGGATCAGTCATGATCCCTCCTGACCTGTGTCGAGGAGCTCTTCCTGACTCAGGAGGTGCATAAGCCAACCAGAGGTGATGCTCTGCTAGACTTGGTCATGGCCAAAAGAGATAATCTGGTAGTTGACTTAAATATAGAGGAAAGTCTGCATGGCAGTGACCATGAAACCATCATGTTAACTGTCCAACTAAGGCAGACAAATATGATACGAGGATTGAAGTCTTGGACTTCAAAAATGCAAATTTCAACAAGCTAAGGTCACTAGTAGGGACTACTGCAGGACCAGGGACTGAAGGTGAAAGGTGTGTACAAAGAGTGGTTGTTCCTTAAGGACATGATCCTTGAAGCACAAAGGCAGTCCATTCCCATTCAGAGAAAAGGTAACAGAAGTGCTGGGAAGCCCACTTGGCTAAACAGGGAAATCACAGTCCTTTTAAGAAAGAAGCTTATTAAAAATGGAAGCTTGGGGTGAGCCCCAAGGAGGACTAGTTCATGATGGCCTGCATTTGCAGGGAACCAATAAGAAAGGCTAAAGCAGTGACTGAACTTAGATTAGCAATGGGAATCAAGGACAACAAGAAGTCCTTCTTAGGTACATAGTGAACCGGAGGAAAACAAATGGGAGTGTGGAGCCATTGCTCAACAACTCAGGAGAGCTGGTTAGTGGCACCCAGGAGAAAGCTGAACTCCTGAATGACTATTTTGTCTTGGTTTTTCACTGGCCCAAGGGGAAAACAATGCCAGATAGAGTACAGGATGAGCATGGTAGGAATAATCATCTTCTACGATTGCCATAGAATTGGTGTATGGCCAATTAGAAAAATTAGACTTATACAAGTCAGTGGGACCAGATGATAACAACTAAAAAGCCAAAATGAAAAAAGGGAGATTAAACATGCAGTGAACAACATAGAACTAAGGCCTGGAGAGAATTTATAAAATGTGAATACTGCTTTGAGAACTCAGGAACTTTGCCCCAAAGAATTCATAATCCAAGGCTGATCCTGGTAACTTTTGTACTGAAAGATCACACATTTATAAACCTCTCTATGGCATTCATTCCTCCCACATGCATCACTGAATTTAAGCAGTCTCTATTTTTGGATGGGTAGTTGAAGCATGGAAAGAGTAAGGCTAAGATGCTTTTAAATAACTAGTGTGTCTGAGATTTTCAAGCAACAATAAAACGAGAACTCATTTTCAGGGGTGATATAACCCACTTAGCATTAAAAAAAAATCAACATTTTCAAAATTGATAACTGCTTCCTGTGTACCCTCAGTCCCTAACCGGGATATCCCACCTACCAGAGGTAGGGACAATCTTGGGGATAGCTCTATCAAGCCTTCAGTCAGTGCAGATGTAGTTAGGGATCTTCTGGAAGGGCTAGGCATTTTTAAATCTTCAGGTCCAAGTGCCCTCCACCCATGGGTGTTGAGGGAGCTGGCAGGGGTCATCGCAGAGCCTTTGGCCCAGCTGTTTGAGCACTCGTGGTCATCTGACCAGGTGCTGGGGGATTGGAAACTGGCTAATGTGGTCCCTATTTTTAAGAAGGGGCGGAAGGAGGACCCAAGTAATTATAGGCCTGTAAGCCTCACCTTGGTGCTCAGGAAGATCTTGGAGAGGATCATCAAGGAGCATATCTGTGGGGGGCCTGCAGGGGAGATCATGCTCAGAGGAAATCAGCATGGCTCCACCAAAGGCAGGTCCTGCCAGAACAACCTAATTGCCTTTTATGACCAAGTAACTAAATCCTTGGATGATGGTGTCACTGTGGACGTAGTCTTTCTAGACTTTAAGAAGGCCTTTGACACTGGTCTCTCACCCCATCCTCATCAATAACTTAAGTGACTACAGCATTGATGTCTGCACAGTTGGATGGGTAAAAAGTTGGCTGATGGGGTGCATCCAGAGAGTAGTGGTGGATGGGATGTACTCAGCCTGGAGAGATGTGAGCAGTGGGGCACCCCAGGGCTCGGTCCTCGGGCCTGCACTGTTTAACATCTTCATCAGCGACTTGGACGAGGGCGTGGAAAGCACACTGTCCAAGTTTGTTGATGACACTAAGATGTGGGGCAAGGT
>JAGPOW010000304.1:42770273-42784630 GCA_030014935.1 Caiman crocodilus
TCAGAGTTAAAATTGCTCTATACACCCAGCCAGTGGTATATGCACCAGACTTCACCAAATTATTTATATTACATACAGATGCCTCAAATGTGGCATTAGGTGCAGTACTGTCACAGATGGGGGAGACAGAAGAACATCTGGTGGCCTACAATAGTTGGAAGCTACAGCCCAGAGAGCAGGCATATGCAGCAACTGAGAAAGTAATCAACACTTTCTATTGTCCACTTCACTGCTAGGCATTCTATCTGGCAGGTCGCAAATTTACAGTGGTAACAGATCATACAAATTTGCAATGGCTGAATAAAGTAAAGCCAGAAAACCCAAGGTTAATGCAATGGAATCTGAGTTTACGGAATTTTAATTTTTCTATAGAATATCAACCAGAGAGAGAAAGCTAACTTTTTCTCCAGGAAGGGCAAGGTGATGAACCAGTTTACCTCAAGGCACAGTAGACTGCGGCCCAAAAGGGGGAGATATGTAACAGGACCATGCCTTGTCACTAGGGGTTCAGGGGAGTCTAAACAACCCCACATTCCAGAAGCACCTCTGCACACCCACACCAGACCTGGGAGAACTCACCAGTGGCTGGGGAACCAGGTCTTGGGATGTAGTAAGCCCCACCGCAAGGGAGCTGACAAGTGTGGGGAGTGAGAGAGGGTTAGCCACGTGAGCCCAGGGTGGGAAGAATAAACAACACTGAAAGCAGTGTCAGGGGACTGCACCTGACCAGGGAGCAGGCTGCCTGGAGTTGGCAAGGGTTAAGTAGCAACCTAGATTGCCCAGAACAGGGCTCTTTTCTGTTTGCTTGCTTGCTCATTTGCTTTGTTGCACAAGCCTGCAGGCTCTGCAAAGCCTCTGAAAGACAAGAGGCAGCCAGAGGCTGTAGCCTGAAAGAACCACTAGAAGATAGCTAAATGCTAACTTATTTGTTTAACTCCCCCTTTTTTTTGTTTTGCATTGCTAACAAGCCTGGCATGGCCTCCAGGTATTATCCACTAGCAGGGCTGCCTCAGAGACAAGGGCCCTGAACAGTGGGTCCTAAGCCAAAGCCAGCGCAAAAGTAAAACTGGTCAGGTCAACTAGCTTGACCAAACACCCTGTGGTGATCTGCCCAGACTCTGCACATAGCAGCCTATGGAGAGGTACCATATAGTTAGAAAGTGGCTTGATTTTCCACTACCTACATAGAATGTTGTTTAATTTTTAATCCATATCCTTTTTCTTATTTCCATTGTAATTGCAAAATGCACTTTGGTTCAGGCACCAGTTCTGAACACACCTTGTAATCTGCCTTTCCCTCCCTTTATTCCAAAAATGGAGGTTTGAACCAGGTGCATTTATTGAGATCTCCCAGGATATGTTTATACTGTACTGTTCAGTGCCAGGGAGAGATACCCATATAAGCCCTAATCAAGCTGATTCCGGTACTAGAAGCAAAATCACCACATTAGCAAAGCACTATCCCCATAAAACATCTGCAGGTTGAAAAAAGACCGTCTTCAAAAAGCAATTCTGTCAGTCTGCCTGAAAGTGGTGGCAGGGCAGGGGTGATTGCCAAGCTGGAAGTGACAACAACCACTATTCTTGCACCCCTTTTAAATTAGCACCAAGGATTAGGTAGGGTTTGTCTAACTCTAGTTATGCAAATATTGAAAGGTACTATGTAACTTGGATTGTTAAACGGCCTTTATTGTTAAGTCTTACTATACTGTATTGCTCTCACTTAAATTGCAAAAGATAATATCACTCTCTTGTTTGTAATCTAAACAGTAAGACACACACTGCTTTCTCTGTCAATATAAGAACACAACTGTATTTCATATCAGCATATTGCACACAAATTGTAATGCAATTAGTCATGGAACGATATCAAGTTTTAGGCCATCTGGTGCATCATTTTGACAACAGGATTTTTCTTACACTGTATGGACTACATCAGACAAATTGCATAAATGCCTAATTTGTAGAAATAAAACACTTGAGACAGAGCAACTGAACTGAAAAGAATCTAATAATTTACTTTTAACCTCTCAAATTATAAACTGTTTGAAAATGCCTACAGCTAAACATATGTTTTTGTTTTACAGAAAAATCTTTCTACATGACTTATACATAAACTTTGCAACCACTGGTATTATCTTAAGTCATTATTTCTATCTAAATTGTGATTTGAAGCTATGGTAACTTGGGCAAATGAAGTCTGTCCATTGGGAAATCATGCGGTAGCTGTTAGATTAACCCTAACTACCACTGTAGTCATGTGCAATGTTGAGGGCATGTGCCAGACAACTTAAGAAGGACCTTCATTTTTTTTTTCAATGATATTATTCACCTGACATAATGCTTACAGCAGTCATTACTTAGACTGTATGCTTCTTGAGGCAGGAGCTTTTCTTTTGTTATGTGTATGTTTATAAATGTAAACCTTTTAATTGCTGCAATAATAAACCACAGTTGGTCTGTTTCCAGTTTAGTGCCTTACAGGGGTTACCACAATATAAGCAGTGAGTAAGAGGCCTGTGCAAGTAGGCAGCTATTCGTTCTGCTTCAGATCTGGCTGCTTTGGATGCCATGGATCCGGTCTGGAGTTTCAGACCACGTTTCCACTTCGATCCAGCCGAAGTGGCTCCAAAGCTTTAGAGCCTCCTCGGAGATCCAGTCATACAGTATAATGGGTATAAAGCCTATAGCTTTCAACTTGAAACTTGGCAGTCTTTGAGGCCTCACCTGTGGCTACCACCCCTGCAGTTTTCACCCCTCTGCGGTGTAACACATACATGTGACATGAGTCTTGCTTTCAAGAATTTGGGGTGCAGTTTCCCCCAAATTCCTCCACCAATCTTATTGAAACTTGGCAGGCTTCATGTTTTCAGCAGAGGTTACTACCCCGGAAAGTTTAATCCAAATCAGACAACAAACAACATAGTTATAGATATTTCATTAATTTCCCATTATACCCTGTGGCTGGATCTCCGAAGTGGCTCCGAAGCTTTTCTGAAGTGCTTCAGAAGCTCCGAATCACTTTGGAAAGTCTAACACAGTCAGCGCTTTGGATGCTGAAGCATCTACAGCTTCTCTGGATCTGAAGTATGTGCACCTGTAGATGTGCCCGGTGAATAACAGTTCCATATTCACTTTGTTCACACCCTTGATTTTATAGACCTTTAGCATATCTCATTTCAGCTGTCTCCTTTCCAAACTAAAGAATCATAGCCTTTCTATTTTCTAGCCTTGCACAGCCCTAGTGAGTAGTATGTTCCAGACCTTTTTCAAAAGCAGAGGAAAGCACAGTCCTTGCACTAGTACCTTCTGTATAATGATAATAACTTTAAGAAAATCAGTAATACTAATACTAACAGCACCTAGCTTTTATTGTCAATATATTGCAAAACCCTTAGGAAGCTTGTTTCATTACTGTGTTTCTCAATTGGGAGACAAGGCACAGTGAGGGAAAGTGCTAAGTGAACAGACCAGTAGGAGATCTGGGTTCTATTTCAGCCTTTATCAAGTTTCAGTCCTATGTCCCATGGCAACGGAGGCCAACTTTTTTGGCAAGCTTGGCACAAATTCACCCGATTCCCCTGAGTGCCACCCCAATCCCTGTCCCCTGCCTGGTCTTTTGCTCCTCCTTTTTCTCCCTTCTCTATCTGCCACTGTGTTGCCTGACCCCTTCCGTGTCCGCCACGTGCAACACACACAGGCTGCCCATGTCACTTATGGCATGCATGCCACATGTTGGCCACCCTTACCCTATCTATTATGTCACTGGTAAATTTAACATGAAAGGACTTAATGTAATAAAAAATCTTTACTGAACAGACTATATGGGGCTGCTGATCTCAGTCACTCTGAAGTCAGTGGCATCTACTACAGAGCTAGTTTTTATATGGACTGGAGAAAAACTAAACACTGAATTTTGCATCTCCTTTGAACCACTGAGGTGTCAGCCAGAAAGTTGGCAGGGCATGGCCATTGGTTCTAAATGGTGACACCCACTGGACAAACACCTATGTGAATATGTGTGAGTAGTGCTTACTTTCTCAGGTCACTTATTGTAGGTTTATTAGTAAGGAGATAGTTTTCCCCAAGGAACATTTGTACAAGGCCCATTTACTGAGATTTTAAACAAGGATAATGTATATATTTCCATGCATAGAATCCCTTCCAAAGCTCAATGGGGACTGTGCCTGCTCATTAATTGCACAATTGCAGTTAATGATAAGACTGAAGAAATCAAAATCCATTAAGAAGGCTTGAACCTAGTAATGACCAGTTGAGATCTTTCATTTCTGAAAGCTGGAGCAGGTGCTCGAAGTGTTCTTTATTTTAACATTTTCCTTTACTTTGGTTAACATCCTGTGTGAACTAGATACGGCTTTCTTCACCCACTTATGGGCCTTCTCCATCTGTTCTACAACATGTAATCTTGTTGAAAGCAAACTGATACCCATGAGAGATCTGGACCTTTGGATATTGCATTCCCAAAGCTGGGAGATAATAGGATATACTCAGTTTCCACCTGGGTGAAGTTTCCAGAGGGAAAAAGGGCAGAAGAGCTTTTTACCGATAGCACTTAGAAATATTACACATGTATTTTGTTTGCATCGTTTTTTTCTCCTCCCTTCCACTGGACCCCATAGGATTTTAAAGATCCTGGAGTATATTCTACTTCCAGTTATGTCCCAGCTGACACTATGGTTTTCTGTTTCTCAGTTGTTCAAGAATTTGCTCAAATAACCCATGTTTACTGCTGAGCCTAGCGGAAGGCAGAGGTCCCTCTTCTCACGCTGTAGCAGAAAGCCCCTTTTCCTCTTGCTTGCAGTTACTCTCCCCTCTTCAGATGTGTTTTTCCTCTTCTACCTTTTCTTCCTTCCTCTCTCTTTCACTTTAAGATAAGGAATTGTGTTTTGAAATTTGCATGTGTGCATTTTGAATCTCCCCTTGTATTTTGGTATTTTTATCTATTTGTGTGCCATGGCATTTGTAGCTTATATTTTATACTCCTCACCTTTCATCTTTCAACTTAATGTAGTTAATTTCATAAGTAAGTTATGCATTGTAACAATGTTAACAAGGGCAGGAATCAAACTGCCCTTCTCTGCATCAGGCTGGCCCCTGAAAGAGCGAGTGAATCAGTCATTGAATGTGTAACATGGTAGCAGACAGCAATTAACACCTGAGAGACTGCAGATCAACCAACAGAAGAACTCAATAGAAGATAATGTAACAACCGGGAAATCTCTAAACATCACTGATGAAAGGCTGGAAGCCCTGGCTTGAGTTATTCAGCCCAAAAGTTGGTCCCCAGCATTGATATCTCCAGATCGACCGCTCCCAGAGCCCTATCCAAATTTATCAACGGACTCCCAAACCTGCACATTCATGCAGATGACCCCTGGGGCTGACAGATGCCATCCAGTAGCTGCTGGGAGGAGGGGGGAGTCCCACAAGGGTCAATGATCCCTGGATTGGGCAAACCTGAAAACTGGGGAGTCACCAAAGTCTGCCAAGGACAGATAAAAAGGCAGTGAAAAAAGTGACCCTCAGGGGCGCCCTCTTGATCTCCAACTTGACCAGCACCTGACCAGTCCAGCCAGAAGGACTAGCTGGCAACCCCCTTCTGGATGATAACTTCACGCCACAAGAAGCTGACTGGCCATCGACAGCAGACTCCAGCACTTGTAGGATAGGTATACCTGACTCTGTAGCTTGCTACTGTGCGCGTGTGTGGACCAGCCCCAAGGTTCATGATTTAATTCATTACAGTGTTTCAATCCACCTAATAAACTAGAGTTTTAAGGATCCTGAGTTGGACATTTGTAGCCAGCAATTTCAGTGGCAACATGCAGTGTGACTATGGGGTGGGTGAGAGGGGCACCTGCTGTGGGTGTCGAGTTAAGAGGGGCACCAGAATCAACCCCCAAACCTGTAGAGTCTACATCCTGGCAGCAATGCCATTCTAGGAACTCCAAAAATGTTAATGGCTGCTGCTATTTTAAGAGCAACAGCCAAGGTGGGCAGAATGCATATGGCAGCAACAGCTCAGCTGGAAATAATTGTGCAAAAGTCCCAGTATGGGTAAAGATGCTGCCCCCCTGCTCTTGAAAGCCGTGTCCCCTACCACTGTCTTTTAGAACTCATGGCCCCTTGAACCCAGGACCACCCCTTTGCCCCCTTCCCCCACCTTAGAAACCACAGCCATCCTGCTCTCAGAACTTACATGCCCTATGGCTCTCACTCTCAGAACCGTGTGCCAACCCCGATGCCCCCCTCCCTGCCCCCCCAGTTTGCCCCAAGTGCCAACTCTATTATATCACTGCTCCTTACCATTAATGGGACTCATGAAAACATTAAGAGAAGAAAAGAATTTTACATTTACCTGGTAAAATTTACTCTGGTGTACAAAGCATATGCAAGGTATAATATATGCTTAGACCTAGGCAAACAGTTTTCAGTCAGAAATGCAGGACCAGCAACACGTGTTTCATGACTTTGCTTTTTTTTTTAAATTTCATTTCAGGGTGATCAACACATTTCTCCCAGTAATTGTTTGGCCAGATACAAACATAAAAAGTGCCATACGGGGTTAGAACAGTGGACCACCTAGCCTAGTATCTTGTCTCTGACAGTGGCAAGAGTGGGCATTTTAGAGAGTGAGCATTGAACTGGGTATATCTAGAATGATCTATCCCCTATTCATTACACTCCCTAACATCTGCTATCATTGGTTTAGAGATGTCAGGGGATACCATCTCTGATAGTCCTGTTCAATAGCTATTAATAGATTTATCATTCATGGATCTGTCTAGTTCTTTTTTTGAACCTTAATATATACCACTACAACCTCCTGTCATAATGAGTTCCACAAGTTAATTACATGCAGTGTAAAAAGGTACTCTCTCTCTTGTTAATATTAAACCTGTCTCCTATTAATTTCAGTGGGTGACCCCTAATTCTGGTATTCTGAGACTTGGTGGGCATATCTACATGTGCATTTACATTGGCTTAAATCTACTACATAGTAAGTGGGAATAAACTGGCATCTACATGTGCAAGTGATTTGGGACTAAATTTAATCCCAGGTCAGAGCACCCTGCCATGTGCCCCCGTGGCCACAGGGGGGGAGCTCCAGCCTCCTGGGAGGAATGCTCAGCCAGCTCGGATTGATCACAATCTTTCCTGACCAGCACTGAAGAGCTTTTTTTGACTCAGGAGGTACATAGGCCAAGTAGAGGCAATGCACTTCTTGACCTGATCCTGATGACTTGGTGTCCAACTTAAACATAGAGGGCAGCCCAGGCAATAGTGACAATGAAATCATTATGTTCACGGTCCATCGCAAGGCTAACAAAACAGATACCAAGCTCAAAGTCTTAGACTTTTAAAACACAAATTTTAATAAGCTCAGTTCACTAGTAGAGAATGCCCTGAGAGACCAAAGACCACAGGTAAAGGGAGCATGAGAAGAATAGTCTTTTCTTAAGGACACAATCCTTAAGGCTCAGAGAAAATCCATTCCCTTACAGAGAAAAAGTAGCAGAAGGGTCAAAAACCCTTTTGGCTAAGCAAGGAAGTTGCAGCCCTCCTACAGAAAAAGAGACATACAAACAATGGACACTTGGGACAGCCTTTAAGGAAGGCTACTTGACAATGGCCTGCACTTATAGAAAACAGACTAGGAAAAGCTAAGGCAGAAACAGAACTAAAACCAGCTACAAGAATCAAGGGCAACAAGAAGTCCTTCTTTAGCTATTTAGGGAGTAAGAGGAAAACTTACTCAAAACCTCAGGATACCTGGTCACTACCACTCAGGAAAAAATGGAACTTCTAAATGACTACTTTGCCTCAGTCTTTCACAAGACCAAGTGGAACAACATGCCAGGTAGGGCACAGAATGAGCAGGGCAAGATTGACACCATTCCCACAGAACTGGTGTATGATCAATTAAAGAAATTAGATGTATATAAAATCAGCAAGACTGGATGAGCTCCACTCAAGAGTGCTGCAAGAATTTGCTGAAGTAATTGCAGAGCCCCTGGCAAAGGTCCTTCAAAAATCATGGGCCTTTGGAGAAATCCCAAAGGACTGGAAGAAGGCCAATGTTGTGCTCATCTTCAAGGGGAAGCATGAGGACCCAGGAAGCTACAGGCCAATTAGTAGGCCTGTGCAAAGCAGCTGGTATTTGTTTTGGATTTGGCTGATTTGGGGAACAGCGATTCAATTCGGTGATTTGAATCACTGTCCTGATTTGATTCAGCTGAATCCAATTCAGAGATTTGGCAGCAGCCAGATCTCTGAATCAGTCAAGCCAGGCTCATCCCCCACCCATCTCCCAGACCAGCAATGGCTGCCTCTACCCCCTGCCCCCCCCAGCTCCCAGCATTTGGGGTAAACCTCCCCCAGCTCAGCAGGTGCTGCCAGGTTGGGGGGAAATCCCTGCTGCCTCCCACTGCTCCAAGCTGCATGGGGGGCTCTGCACAAGCCCCTGAACCTCCCCTCACTCCCCTAGCCCTCTCACAGGTGCACCACACAGGCCAGCTCTGGCCCTTTAAGAAAGAAAAACAAAAAACCAACCTGAAGAAACCCCGGGACTCACCACTTCTGCTGGCAGGGGGAGCTCCCCGCTGCCCCGCACCATGTGAGGGGCTTTGCATAAGCCCCCCAAAGCCCTGAGGCTGCACCAGAAGCAGTGCGTCTCAGGGCTTTTCTCAGCTTTTATTTTGTTAAAGGGCCAAAGCCCTGGCATGCAAGGCAGCTGTGGGGAGGGAGTCAAGGGGAATCATGCAGAGCCCCTCATGCAGTCTGGAGGGGCAGTGGGGGGGCACCCCTTGCCCAGCAGCACCCAGTGGGCACTGGGGCTTTTTTTTAAAGTACCGATCTGGGGCAGGTGGAAGCAGCCATGGAGGGACTGGAGAAGTGAGGGAGGGGGTCGGAGAGCTGGCAGGGGTTCCCCCATGGTCCCCTCTCCCAGCCTCCCCTCCCCTACCCCTAGTACTTACCAGTTCGGAGTGGCTGCAGCTCCCTGCTGCAGCCAACAGGGACTGCCTGAATCATCAAAGCTATCCAAATCTTCATCAAAGATTCAGAGAGCTTTGAATCCATTCAGACCTTTAAATTGGTCCCCTGATTCCATTTGGATTTGAAGATTTGGCCACATCTCCAAATTGAATCACCACCCAAAGCTTCACACAGACCTTCAATTAGCTTAACTTCTTTTCCAGGGAAAATCCTAGAAACATTCATCAGCGGCAATAAATGACAAACTTGTAGAAGGCATGATACTGAATGACAGCCAGCATGGCTTCATGGAAGGCAGATCTTGTCTGGCCAACTTCATTTCTTTCTATCATCAGGTGACTCATCACCTGGATGAGAGAAAAGAGGTTGACATCATATATCTTGACTTGCAAAAAGCCTTTGACCCAGTATCCCATGAGTTATTGATCAGAAAACTGGAAGATATTGGGCTCAACTGCAGGACCATAAAGTGGGTGTGAAACTGGTTGTGGGGTAGGATGCAGAGCATCTAAATGAATGGATCGGTATCATCCTGGTGAGATGTGGGAAGCAGTGTAGCCCAGGGGTCAGTACTTGGCCCAGTGCTGTTCAACATCTCCATCAATGACCTGGATGAGGGGGTGAAAAGCCCATTGTCCAAGTTCATGGATCATTAGGGTGACTGTATTTGGATCTTGGGGAGCACTGGATTTGAAGCTGAATAAAGGCTTTAGTCTGTGGCCAGCAAAGGTGCTAACCGCAAGGCAGAATGATATATTAAAAGTAACATTGAAAGATGCTCAAGCAAGAATTTTCCTAACAATGGAGTAGCATTGTAAAGATCCCTGAGCAATTGGATCATTGTCTCCATAGTCATCAGGCACCACATGGAGTCAGGGTCTAAAATCATAGCCAGCAGGATTCAACACACATTTGGAGGGGAACTGGTCCATCCCGCCCTACCAGGGCAAGGCCTAGCTGTGTACTTATGCACAAGTGTACTAGGCTCTCTTGGGCCACTCCAGCTATTGTACCCATTCTTTTACCTTCCCCCAGTAGCATGGCAGTGAGTTCAGAAGCTTTTCCTTTGTGTGTGTGTGGGGGGGTGGGGGGGTGGGGAGAGAGAGTGTCAGGGAAACCACCATGATTTTTTTTAATGTGTTGAGTTAAACGGAATGGGGGTCAGGGACCTCAGGAGAATCGGTCTAACCCAGCTTGAATTACCATCCAGAGTCGGGCCAAGGAAATTTTAATTGGGGAAAAAAAAAGTCACAGAAGCAGGCCTTCCATAAAGCAACTGACCTCCAGGCTTTAGCGTGGAGTGTTCAAGATTTCACCTCCAGATTGGTAACACCTAAGAGAGAGAGAGTCTGAGTGAAACCTGCATTCTGACCAGATGTACCTGAACTCTGATGACAGCCCTAGACTTAGTAGATATAGAATTGTGTAATTGTTTGTATTTGTAATAGGAGGGACATCAGGGTCACTGTGCTCTCCCCTGCCATCTCTTTTACTGTGTCAAGCTGTTGGCTCGCACCCTCCTATTCTTGCCCACCACAACTTCAATTGTATACATTTTTATAGGAAGGCTGCCTTCCTTCTTCTTGGGCACGGAGGTTATGCTACCATAGAAGAACTAGAAGTAACAGGTTTTCTGTACTCCTTAGCCTTATGGGCTATGTGTGGTTCCTACCTCCCCAATACCATGCCTCAAGCTTCGCAGATGTAATAGACATTGTTAGCTCTCCCTGTTCACACCTTCTCTAGTGCTCAGGCTCTCCAGGGCCTTCTCAATAGTTGTCCCCTTTTCTGGGGCTCACCACAATGCTGCCCCCTTTTCTAGGGCTCACCACACCCACACTGGGGCATCTCAACAATACCCCCTTCTCTGGGGCTTCTCAACTGCCCCTCTCTGGGGCTGGGGTCTATGTACCCCATATGCAGTACCCTCACTGATGCTGGGGTCCCCACACTATTGCAAGTCCCCCATGAGGCCTCCTCCATCCCCTAATAACCTCATCCAAACCACCAGTGTAACCAATAGCAAACACAAACAGTAACATAAACATAAGCCACTAGCTATAACTATTCTCAGGCCTACCAGGTTCTCTATCCTACCAGTGACCAATGATGCTCTGGCATCCAGGCTTAGCTTCTCTTTTCTAGCAATGAGCTCCTTCTCCCTTAACTACTGGTTGGGGACTGCCTCTGACCTCCTGCCTGTGCTTTATATAAGAGCTAGGCCCTGTCCCTTTCTTCAGCTGGCTAGGTAGGTGCAGGTCGTTATCCCACTAGTTGCCTCAGCAACCAGCACCCGAGGAGTCTTCCCTGCTCTCTCAGTAGCAGGCACCTTAGTGCTCTGCTACAGTATTGTCACTTTTTTGTTCTTACTCTGTATCAATAAATACACCTATTATCAGCTGGCAGGTGTTGTAGTCAGTCTGAGGGTTGTGTCCATGAAAAACAATGGTATAGGTGCTGGGTTGAAATTCAGTTCAATTGGCAACTCCACTAGGATACAAGAGTAGTAACCTGACTGATCAGAGAATTTGTTGATACAGAGGGGTTAGCTCAAACGTGCAGTAAGGTACAGTTACATAGAAAGCAACTAAATTTATAAGTGTTGTGCAGGAGATGTTGTTTGGTACTGCTGATCAGGTGAATTTGTTTGCCCAGATTATGCAGAGTAGTGGACATGAGTATATGCTGTGGTCTGCTTAGAATAAAGTACAAACCTCCTGTTGTGTTTACAATAGGATGCTAGAAAGCAAAGAAAGTCATCTCTCTGCTAGAAAGGCTGTGTGAATGAACAGGGTCCTTTAACTCTAAGGTCCTTGAGACTAATTACAGTTATCTGTGCAGAAAGAACAAAATCAGGCATGTGTTTGCTATGAAGTTTGTAAAGTGTAAGTTACTAGTGCAGGTTATAGCAAGATAAAGTATTGTGCAGGCAGTACAGCTTCAGAGAAATCAAAGACAGAGAAATGTGAAACAGATGCTCTGGGATCCTGTGTGCACCAGAAAATAGAGGCAGAGAGGACAGAAAGAAACAAGATACAAGATATGTTACTACGCATCGGCTCAGGCAGGGGCAGAGAATTTGTGATTGGAAGTGGAAACTTAGTTCTCCACCCCACCTCTCCAGGAACAGTAAAGAGCCTAGAAGAGAGAGAGATTTTTACAGAAGTGTAACAGCTCATTTTAAGAAATATCAGGGCACAGCTGTGTAAACAGAGATCAGTGTCCAGAATTACTTTAAGTTACTCTGAGCAGGGAAAGAGGAGTGAGCTTATCAGAGGCATGTTTTGTTTTTTTCTGCAGAAGCATAGTTTAAAGGTTTCCTTTTTAAGGTGGGAAAAGTTTTCCTAAAGAGATTGTGTGTAGTGTGTAATTTGTCACCCATGGTCTTTCAGAGGAACTTTCTTAGTCCTAAAGTGGAGCTTGCTGAGCTGTACAGCTGTAAAAGAAGGAAATGTAATACATAGATTGGTTTGCAGAGAGCAAGGCAAGAAGGGGCCACTAATGAGAACAGATTGTAAAGCCTGTAACCCAGAAAAAATATAGTTAAGATCTGTTAAGGAAAGAAAAACTATAAGTTAAGTAAAACCTAGAAAAAGTGTTAGATTTCTAGAAAGTTGTTAAAGAGAGCGAGAAAGAAAGGAAAGAAAGATCTAATAAAGAGTCTGCAGAACCCTAAAAGACCAAGAAATTTGGCAGTCCAAAGAAGGGGCACAGAGAAAGATCACTGTTAGAGCTGCTAGAGCCAGGAGCCTGCAATCTCAGCAGATACGAGAGAGGGCAAGAAGCCCAGAAGTCAGAGATTGTGCCTGTAAGAAGTAAAGAAAACCAAAGCAGGAGAGTGGAAAGTTTAATCCTGAGTATGACCTGAAACTACCACCCTCCCAGGTGTAGTTAGTGTAGAAGAGCCACCTGTAGCAGAGTATGGGCTGTGCAAAATGATGCATAATAGCCACCCTAAGGAATAGGTAAAGGCAAATGTAGAGTACCTTAAAACCCTAGCTCCCACCTCCTTGCAAGTTATCCTTCATTAACAAAAGGCTAGATACTCCAACAGAAAAACCCTTGGTGCAGGCCAAGGAAAACAGATGTGTGGCATAAAATGCCCACCACTTTAAAAGAAGAATACTGCTGTAAAAGCAGCCCCTGCAAGGTGCAAGTAGAGGAAATTTTTGAATGAGTGCCAGTCTGGCTACAGGCCAGGCAAAGCCAGCCACGGTGTATGAACTTAAAAATAAACTAACCGAGAGAGGCAGACCCTCCCTTTTTGTCCTTGTGTTTTACAGGATGGAACCACCACTGAAGCATCATGAAGTTTGCTGAGTACAAGAAAGAAATCAAGCTTAACTATGTTATGTGTAATGATTATGTTTTACTGTGTCTGTAAAATGCTATTCCTATAAGTGATTGCAGTGTTAACTATGCTAGACTGTAAAATGTAAAGTAAAACTTCTTAATAAACTATGAAATACCTAAAGAGTGGCTACAAAAATGTTACACCATGAAAGGCATCACCTCCATGACCTCACAGAGTTCAGCCATGCCAAAGATCAAGAAGGCTACTAAATTGTTTGTTTTGTCATCCTTTTCCCCCCCTTGTTTTTGTTTTGCCTGTGTTAAAATTAATGTATTTTAGTTTGTATAGTAGAAATAGTAATGTAGTGTAGTTTTATCAATTCCCAGAATTTGTGCAAAACTTAAAAACACAAAGTAAAATGATAAAATCCTAAGGAAAACCAGGGCCTTCCTGTGCAAACAGCCTACCTAGTTTCCATGGCAAGTTAAAAGAAGTCCTAACCATTAACATTTATCCAGACTTTTACAGGATAAAGGGACACTGAAAGTGCTGCAGTGGCACCAAGCATCCAGTTAATGTACAGCTGCATGTTCATGCCAATGGAAAAGCAAAAAAAAAATATCCCTATGATACCATCATCCCAGTTCCTGGCTCAATCCTAGGCTCAAAAGTAGGTAGCCTAAGCACTCTCTCACTTATCATCAAGAATGGGCAAAAGGGTCAGTCCTGCATCTGAGTAACACAAAAGCACCATCTACCTCTCCAGGCACAAAGGGTATATTGAGCGGAAAGAACAATGGCCTCTGGAGAATCAGCTGGGTTTCTCTTTTGCTGCCTATACTAATTGTGAGGGAGTGTTAGGGTGACTGTATTTGGATCTTGGGGAGCACTGGATTTGCAGCTGAATAAAGGCTTTAGCCTGTGGCCAGCGAAGCTACTAACTGTTGCACCACCGGAGCCTTAATTCTGACAGGCCCCTGGGGCGAGAACGGACGGACTCTAGCTTATTTCTTTTTCCCGCGCTAGGCTTTGATTTCCCCTTTTA
>JAGPOW010000304.1:42786591-42807547 GCA_030014935.1 Caiman crocodilus
TGTGTGTGTGTGTGTGTGTGTGTAGATATCTATATTTAGATATATATCACTTTAAAGCCCCTCTGGTGGACTTCATTAACATTAACAAAGTATCACAGCAATCCTATTCATTAGGCAAATATTATTAATCTCTGTGGACAAAGACTTTGCAATGGTAGAAAGGCTTGTGCCCTCAATGATGTTAAGAGCTAAGTTGCCCAGGGTCTTGCATTCCTGGTAGGGTCGCCCATGGTGAACAGGCCTGAGGGGAAGTTCCAGACAACTCATGGCCTAATCCCCAATTTCTCAACTGAGGATCAGGTGGAAGAAAGTGTCAGAAGTGCTCAGTGGCTGAAAAGACAGACGAAGGCTGCAGCAGGATGGAGGTATCCTGTCATCTAGGGTTCTCTCTTGCCACTGTGCTCAGATCTCCACCTTGTCAACATCATCTGGTTGTTGTTTCCATGCACCAGCTTCCTCATGTTAAACAAAGTCAAACACAGGCTTCTACCACAAGAAACAAGAAGCTTTTCTGTACCAACCTCCAAAAGCCCTGCAGCAATTAATAAGTGGTGACGGAGGCAGGACTAGTGAATCCAGCTGTCTCCAGCAATGAACCTGCACACAGGCAGTGGTAGCCTGATGGTTGTCTTGAGATGGAGGTGCAGTTTGGCAGCTTCTACCATGGCTAAGCAATCCTATTCAGGATTCCCTCTGCTCACCCCATATGGGGAAGGGACTACAAAAGGTGCCCTAATCTAGTCTGTCTTTTCTGCCCTTGGCTGGATAACTGCATCCAATGGAATCATTTTCTCTGTGTTTGAAAACATCATAAGACAAGGAATTTTGCAACACATGACATTCACATCTTGGTGAATAACCAAAGCATTGAACAACCAGAAAGAAGAACTATCATAATCTCCAGGGAGCTAGTGAGATACAACATTGATGTTGCTGACTGTTGCTTATGGGAAATTAAAAGGGCTAAAACATGGGTGTTAGAAATGGTACTAGTTTAAAAAAATAGACCCATTAGGGGAAAAAAGACTATACCAGGAAATAGTTAGCTCACATAAATTCAACAGCCATTTTAAGGTCTAATCCTGAAAGGTGCCATGCTTTGTCAACTGTAGTTAATTTCATTGATTGATGAGAGTTGGTGATACTCAGCACTCTGCAGTCAGGCTATGAGAGCTAAGATAAGTGAAAAGCATGTCAGTGGGCTTGCCATTAATGTATGTTCTAGGGATTAGTTAATTGTATAATAGGGATACCTGTTAGAACTTTCACAACATTTTTCATTTGCTGTTTGCTGAGTCTAAAATGAAAAGTTGAAGTAATAAAGGCAGTTAAGGGCTATAATGTAATATGGAATATTTATTGACCTACATTATGCTGTAACTGCAATTATAGGGCATCTGGCAAAAAACTCTGTCAGTCAGAATTTGTTTCTATCACACGCTGCGCCCAGTCCCATTAGGGACCATTAACTCCAATGCAAGTTTTGTCTGATTAAGGCCTGCAGGATTCAGTGTTCTTGTAGCAAATTCAATGCTATATTCTTCACTCTTTAATGACAGAAAGTTCATCCTCCACTGTTCTGCCCCCAACATCTCATGATTCCATTAAAATCAAATACTTAGGGGGAAAATGCAGTACAGTAATTATCACAACTTTTCCAAATTGCATCATGTCTCCTTTGTTGTGAGCTGCCCTTGGAGCATTTTGTACCTTGTATTAATGAAGAATGTGTCTGCACTTCAGAAAGTAGCATCTGAAACACAGAAGTGGTACTGACACAATTGTGCTCCTGGAAATACTCATCCTATTAAAAAGGTAACAGTGATGAAGGGTAACATTATCAGGGTCCCTGGTATATGGCAGCAAATTTTGTAGAATGCTATACAGTTTCTCTAACAGAGATCATCTATTATTTGTTATTTGCATTCTCAGATATTTTTTCTCGCTTTTCTATTAGCAATATGTTTGACAGTTTACTTTTTCCCCCTCTGGCCCCTTCCTTTTTTCCACAGGATTAGAACACCTGATCCTGCTAATTGTATTAAACTTAATAAAAAGTTTGTCTTCTACAGCCTGTGGGCTCAAGTTACTTTATATGGAAGGAAGTGCTCTCCTTTCTAATTGTTTTGATTTTTAGGTTTTCATTGGCTTAAGATGCCCACTGCCACCAACCACTATAGACACACCTTTGAAGTCCAGGCAGAGTACTTGTTCAAGCAAAAACTCCCTGGCTAAGTACACAGTCAAAAAGCCCAAGGCTGAATTGATACAGTATTTTCAGGTTAGTCTAAACTACGTAGACTGAATTGATAAGCAAGTGAACAATAGGTCTGTGCAAAGGGGCTAGTATTTGCTTTGGATTCAGACTCAGCCAATTCAGGGGACAGTGATTTGATTCAGTGATTCAAATCACTGTCCCAAATCAATTTGGCTGCCAGATCTCTGAGTCACCCAGACCCATCCCCTGCCAGCTCTCCCAGCCTCTGCAATGGCTTCCCTGACCACCCCAGCTCCTGGCACTTTGAAAAAAAAAAGCCCCAACTCACCAGGTGCTGCCAGATGTGGTGGGGGAGGGTGATCCCCACTGCCCCCACACTGTACCACATTTTGTGGGGGGTTTTGCCATGAGCCCCGCGACCCCTCCCACTGTTTTAGCCCCTCTATGGCTGCCCCACCTGCTCCAGCTCCAGCTGTTAAGGAAAAAAAACCCCAAAACCCCAAACTCACCAGTTCCTGCCCAGACGGGGGCAATCTCTGCTGCCCCATGCCATGTGGGGGGCTCTTCCACAAGGCCTCTGAAGCCCTGAGGCCACTGCAGAAGCTGGTGAGTGGGTTTTTTTCAGGTTTTTTTTTCCTTAAAGAGCCAGAGCTGGGGTGGGCAGGGCAGGCATGGGGCGGGGGAGGCTGGAGGAGTGGGGGAGGTTCAAGGGTTCATGCAGAGCCCCGCCCCCACATAATGTAGTACAGCGGGGAGAAGCAGGGATTGTTCCTCCACTGGGTAGCATCCAATGAGTCAGGGCTTTTTTTTAAAACACCGGGAGCTGGGGTGTGCAGGGCAGCCTGGGGTGGGGGAGGGCTGGGGGAGTGGGCAGGGTCCGAGGGGGCTAGGGGAGTAGGCAGGAAATATAGCCTGGCAGGAGTCCCCCCATGGTCCCTTCCCTGCTCCTCCAGCCCCCTCTCCCCCACCCAGCCCCTACTTACCAGCTCCAAGTCCAGCTCCAGCTCCCAGCTGCAGTGGGTGGGAACTGCCCGAACCATTGAAGCTCTGGAAATCTTTGGAAAAGATTCAGAGAGCTTTGAATTGATTTGGACCTTTTATCTGGTCCCCTGATTAGGTTCAGATTTGGAGATTTGGCTACTGAATCGGGCCGAATCACCTCCAAATCAAATCAGCATGCAAAGCTTCACACAGCCCTAGCAAACAGACATTCACTTTTGATTCTAGAAATGCAGGCACGTGCCTGCAGTGACCCAGGCCTCCAGGAAGCTGGGGGGCACTAGACCAAGCCTCCATGCTTGGCTGGAGCAGACAGCTTGAGCCAAGTCTAGCCCAGCCACTCTTTGGGGGAGAGGTGCAAAGGATGCTGGGGGATCATGAGATGACTTAATCTGGAGGAGATCTGGGACAAGTTCAATAAACCAATTTAACCTAAATCAGTTAAGTTTGATACTAGTTTATCACAGAAAGAAAGTATGTCTTAAACCAGTTTTAGCCATTTTAAAAGCAGTTTACGTGCACTAAATGTCCATCGTGTTACAGATTTGAACCAGCTTCTGATCACATATACTGGTTCATATGTAATTTCCATCTCTCCCCTATTTGACTAATTTTGTGACTAAAGATGCTCAGTACATCTCAAGGTCAGGGTCCTTAAGCCAAAACCTGAGCACTTTCACTGAAACCAGAAAGTGTTCAGCCCATCACAAGATCAGGCACAGAATGACCACAGTGACCCTCCATTAATTTTAACTATGCCTGATAGATGAATCATGAGATGATGCCAGTTAAATGTCAAAAGCCTCACCTAGTTCATAAATTACAAAATATTAGTGTTATAAACATTAATTGCCCTTCCAAACTTATTAGCATAAACAGGGTTACTTAAAAATATCATAAAACAAACGTACTGACTGATTTTTTTTTACTGTAAGAGAAAAGCCTTTTTAAAAAAAATGGTTTTGTGCCATAACATGGATGTTTAACTTAAAGGGAACATGAGGACATTTTTCCCAGCACAAACAAGAAAGACTATGTTTTCATACCCTTTTATCTCAGCAAATTTGTCAGATGCACAAATGTTAACAAGCTTTCTGAACACAATTCCTTTATCAGTGCTTCCACTGAACTGTGTTTTATTAATCACCATAAAATAGAATTGAATTCATGCACCCTATCTGAGAAAGCTCACACAAAATAATTGGCAATGCACACTGAAAAAATTAGTTTCAAGCACTGAAGCAGTACATAGAGTTTGGTTTGTGTTGTTTCATGCTATGTTTTGCAGTATGATTTTCTAATATTTATTAAAACCATAAAGGAAATCCCACCATTCTTCAAAATAACCCTGAGTCCAACAAAATGTGGGAAGTTTTCCATAAAATGTCACTCATCATCAATTGCTTTGCTTGTTCCAGAATGTTTTGGGAGGATCAGTAAAAGTTTTACTTCAGTTGCATTAAACTTGCTTACTACGGGCCCAGCTATGTATCCCTTACTCATCTGAGAAGCATTGAAAGAACAGAATAAAAAGTGCAAATAGCAGTTAAAGCCAGGGTCCCATACAGTGAAACCTTTATCAACTTCCATTAAGAAAAATGCATAGAATCAGAACAAAACATGACCTGAAACAGAAATATGCACATCCATATACATCTTCCTCCACTGAAGCCTAATTGCCATTTTCTTAACTATTGACTGCAAAAGAACAACATCAATAAATTAATGAAATAATAGTCTATATAAAATGGCTAGAACAAGACTTGAACCACAAAACTTGGATTCATATTTGCATCAGTTTTCAACCCCTACCGCATGGAAGGTGGATTGATTGAGGTTTATTTTACTTCCAGTATTTGCACAGAAGTTTGTAAGATGCAGTAGAGCTCAATTACTGATGAGATACCTTTTTGAAGGCAAATGGTTTTGTAGAAAGATGAAGGATCTTAGAACTATATCCACAAAAGAACATAAGTGCAATGTTTGGATCAGTGGTTTCTAATCTCTTTGTGTGGACAATCCCACTACCATGTTTGCAAGCCTGACTGCTATAATTGAATTTCTGGTGAAGGACTAAGAGAGAGCCAGTGACCCCCCTTGTAAGTACTTCAACTTTATCTGGGTTATTTGGGAGCTAGTAAAACCTCCTGATTAGCTGCCACTTAACCATGGAGGTGCCTAAAATCCATAGATACCTATGGTTAACATTAAAGTTCCACAGGCACTAAAAATGTTGTTTCTAGTCATATCCAAAAGCTCCTCAGTCTTTGACTGGGCTGAACATTTCAGCATTTCTCTTGCATCTGAGCTGTGCCAGGACCCTCCTCACTTGAAGGGTTCAGTTTGGTAGGTATGCTTGTGAAGTACCTACCAGATTGGACTCCACACAAATGTAACGGTGAATTTCTCCCCCGACCTCCAACCTTTTTTTTACTACAACTTGGTGGTTAAATCACTTGCTTAAAGGTGAGAGATGGAGTTGAATTCCATTTTTGGCTTGAGGAAACCCAAACCTACATTTTTTTCCCCAGAAACCTGGCCCGAGTACCAAACTGTAGACTATTCTGAAACGGGGTAGTGTCACTTAGTCCTGTTGTACTTTGCACGGACCGATTTAATGATTCAGTGGGACACAAGAGAGAGAATACACACATACAACAATGAGGGTTTTTGCCCAGAGTGAGAAGAGACCTAGGTGATGGTGTTACAGGCCCACAGCACACTTACTGCAGTGCCGGGGTCTGGGGGGCTGGTTTGCTGGGGCATTGGCAGGCACCACATGAAGGGAAGAGAGCCTGCGCAGTGGGCTGGCCTCAGGGGACTCCTGGGATAAAAGGAACTCCTCAATGGCAGCACAGGGGAAAGAAGAAAGAGGAAGTGGAACCTGAAAACCTCCCTGCAGCTGGAGCAGGACCAGTACATCCCCATGGGGATGGTTTGCCAGGCCAGGCTGAAGAAACCCTGGTTGCCACGGGACGCTTTCAACAGAGACAAGCTTCACACTTACCTGCAGCACCACAGTAGTGAATCCTACAAGGAGCTACCAAGTGTGACCAAGCAGTGGTAGGAGAAAGGGCAGATATTGGCATGGAAGCTGTAATGAATGAACCCAACAGCACAGACCCAACCAAACCTCTGTCCAACACACCCCAATGCTGAAAGGTATTGTGTGGGCAGCTGGGATGGGAGAAAGCCAGCCAGAGAGGGTCTGGTAGAGGCCACTAGGAGAGAAAACCTATCTGGTGCCTCTGTAACCACTGCTGCCATATTTGAGTGGGTACAGACCCCAAATCCACTGCTAGAGCAGCAGGGGTCATAGAGGACCCTAGGGCATGTGAGGGGTTGCCTGAAGTACTGGCATATGTGGCTTAGAACCCCAGCTCTCCTGGGAAACACTCACTAAGGGAAAGCCAGTAGGGGCCAGGTGAACACAGCGGGGGCCTCACTGAACACAGGACACTGAGGTAAAGTGTTGGGATGTGGGTAGCATCAATGCCCTGCTTGCCCACAGCATGTGCGCACATTTAGTTTCATTATCATCGAGTTGTATCTTCGTTGGCCAAGGAGGCCTTACCACCCTCTCACAGGGACCACGTAGGCGTGCCAGGAGAATGGGTGGTGCCAATGGCCCATAGAAGACATCACTGAGACCAGAGTGGACCATCTGAGCAGAAAGGGGTGAAGTGTAGGAGTGGTGGAGCCTTACAGAACACCTATTGACTGAGCTGCCTGAAGTCAGAGGGAAGCACTGAGTAGCACCTCCAATTAATCTCAAATAACATCAAGTCATGGCAGGAAAGTAGGCCTTGGGGTGGTATCTGGTTGGGCAGGGCACGGCTGTAGTGGCACTGCCAGTGTGGGCCTGCCACAGGTGGGTTTTAAAGATTGTGTGTGTATTTTACATCAAACAATGGTAGGTAAAACACTGATATAATCCTTGGAGGGGAGAGTGAAACCTAAGTTTTCCCCTTGTAGGCTTATATTTTTAGGCAAGTTTCAGGGCTGTGAATTTCAAGAGGGGTGAAAAGAATCTGAGCTTCAAAAAGGAGAATGGTTTAAGACACAACCCTGTCCTCAGTTTTCTCATTGGCTAGCTTAGGCAGCACTTCTTTGAACATGCTGGATTTTGAAGTGCTTAACTCTTCTTGGCATTGTACAAGACTACCTGCTTTAAGGTCTTAAATGTTGCTGTAGGGGACCATGTTCCTGAGTGTATCTAGGCCTTAGGGTTTAGTTGTAGAGAGAGGCTGTGTACAGAACAACTCTTGGTTTCTACTGGGACTTCTGTGCAGGCACAGCTGCAGAACTGGGCCTTCAGGGCTCCTTACTAACAGTCTTAGCATATATTGAAGGCATGATTTATTGCAAAAATGCTCAGCTCCTTGCAAGAAATCAGGCCCGCAGACAGCAACATATTTTATTGCTCACTAGGAAGCTCGTCCATCTGCAGGAATTAAAGCAGCAAGGGCAATTATTCAGCAGGAACAGTAATGATAACACAAACACAGCTTATAAGAGCAAACTATGGCACAGAATCTGCACGCAACCCACTAAGTTCTTTGCCACATTACTTGCCTGTATGTCAGCTGCAAAAAAAAGAAATCCTCTGCAGGGTTAAAGTGGAATTGAAAAAAAAATCAAATGCTAGAGCTTGCTGAAGGCTCAGGTCGACAGCTGCTGCACATACGCAACTCCCAGAGACATTTATGTAAGGTTTGCAGGATCTTGATGTATCTAATACAAGGGGAAGTTGAAATTTAGGAAGCAGTTAGGATGCAACAACATTATCAGCTAATTAAAGGGTAGGATATGGCATCTGGAGAGGCAAAAACATAGGCATTTCTTCCCCCCTCTACGCTCATCATATGGCACTATAGGAAGCATTGAAGTAACAGAAACAGGGTAAATGAAACAGTAAGTATGTAATTTAGAGGGAGAAAGGCACATCAATTTCCATCTTCCACAAAATTGGAACTCTAAGCAGAAGTTGTTTCTTCTGTAGGTTCTATAGAGGCTACTTTCTCCCTACTTCATCAAGATTCCCTTTTCATTCTACTACTATGTACATGCTGATAGTCTTGTTGTGGTGCTTCCATCCCCAAACTCATTGACAGCAGAAGTGTCCTACAGCAGTCTGATTGGAAGGAGGTACTTCATGAATGGGAAGAAGGCAGCTACCTAAACAGCTTTGCTTGCAGAAGAATCCCCAGCCTGGGGAAGGTTGGGGGCATCCTGTCCTTGCAGACAACTCCAAGAATGATGGTGGAAAGGGCAGACTGTTGAGAATAAGGGATTACATGAGGCAAAGCATGGGGGATTTTGAGTTTCTATCTTTGTGTAGGACATTACAAGCATTTCATGAGTATGGCTTAGGTTTTCTGCATGGACAAATCTCTATGCAAAAGTTCAGTTGGGTCTGAAATTTGATTTGCACTCTAACCACCATGCCTGAAACTTCAGCAGCTTTTCAATTAAACATCTAAATATCTATTTTTCTTGATCAAATGAATCAAAGTTGTTTGGACAGCTTTTCCTAAAATGTTCTACTTAAGCTTGGTTCTACCCAGGTGAAGCATGAGGAGAGAAACCTCCTGAGAAAGTGACAAACAACATGTAGTGGACTGCCACTGAGCCTCATCTCCTTCCTTTTAGCTATAGGATGAAATTGGTAAGGGGTGTATATAGCAAATGCTCAAGATGCCACAGTTAAATCTCATTCCTGCTCCCCCCTACTTTTTTTTTTAAATTGCATAAGCATGAAACCTATTTTAATTGCTTTTAAACAGTGCCACTAGAATTCTATACAGAATACTTTATAATAGACTCTAAAAGGGTCTATTCCTAAATGAGATCTGACCATAGGGGAAGTCCAAGGTATTGAATTTCAACCCAATTTTAAATTTTATTCAGGTTCAAAGTAGGGGTGCACCAATAAAAATTTTTGGGTCAATACTGATGGCTGATTTTTAAGGAGCCATATCAGCTGATACCAATCGAAATGCAGCTGGGCAGCTTGAAGACTAGCATCAGGCTGATAAATCTGTTGTGGGGGAAGGGAAGAGGCATGGAGGGGCAGATCAAGGCCCCCACGGTGAGGGAGGGTGTGGGGCTGGGGCAGGGGCAAGAGCAGATGCTGTGCAGCTAGGGCAGGCCATGGGACAGAGCTGTGGATGGCTCGTCCATGGAGTATGTGTGGGGGGTGGCTTCTGCCAGTGCATGAATCCCGGGAGAGCATTGGCAGCAGTGGTGCTAAGAGACAGACTACTGGGGGGGGGGCTGCAGTTACCCCCAAAATCAACCCCAACACCCTTCCTAGCACTGCCCACCCCAAGTGCAGCCCAGTCCTCCACCAGGAAGAGCCCCAGCCCTAGTTCAAATCAATATCCTTCTCTTGCCCTACATGCAGATCCAGGGGCACATGATCTCCATGCCCTCCTGGGCTGTGTGCAGTGGTATGAGCTGCCAACCCCCTCCCTGAACCCCACCCCTCAGATGAGCTGCTTTTGGCTCCATCCCATGCCCTACCCTGCCTGTACAGCACTAGCCTCTGCCCCACTCCCTCCCTCACTCTGGGAGCCTTGATCTGCTTCCCCTCCCCCCACCTCTTCCACAATAGATTTATTAGTCAGATGCAGCTTTCCAAGCTGCTAGGCTGAACTCCTGGCTATGTGTGTGCTGCAGCTGTGTGCATTCATGGGGCATTTATTGGCCACATTTTCAGCCACATCAGCCAAAAAAGAGCCAATTGCTGGTGCTGTCAATTTTCCCTATATTGGTGCTGATCTGATATGGGACCAATGTATCAGTGCACCTTTAGTTCAAAGGGAACCTAATATTTAAAGTGTAAAGCTTAGTATTTAGCTGTGAAGGGATGACATTTTGTACTCTGCCAACCTGCTATGCATGTAGCCTGGAACAAAATTCCTCTGTGAGCACAGTGGGTGCATCTGTGTGCAATTAATGTGAAGCAATAAACTCCAGATTTTATTGCTCCTGGGTACACTGTCTGAACATGTGGCCAGGACTGAAGCATATTGAGCTGGGTTAGAGCAGCCCCATCTGGTAGGACCTAGTGTGGGGCAGCTTGTAACAGGGGGCCTTCTTGAGGCCAGTTTGCCTTTGGGCCACCCACCTGTTTCTGGTCCAACCACCAGCCTTCTCACCTGCCACACCTTGTTAACTAATTAACAATCTTAATTAGGCAGGAGGCTGCCTATTCCCCCCAATGCCAGTGGGTGTTATCTGTGGCTCTGTTCCTCCCCAACACCACAGCCCTAGCCTGACAGCTGTGGATGCCATCTGTGAATCTCACTAGCCCCATGCTGGGCCCCAGAATCCTCCAATCAGAGCCACTTTAAGATACCTCCATTTAGGCAGCCTATCTTGCTCTCATTCTAGGCTGCCTAGCTCTCTGAAACTATTTCCCCTCTTGGGCATGGTCCCCCCAGGACCTTTGGCTACACAGACCCTGGACTCTCCTCCAAGGCCAGTCAGAACCCCAGGCCCACAGCTCTGGGCATACCTCACAGTGGGCCCCTGGCCCTTTTGACCATTCTGGTCCTGGTCTCAGCATTGACCAGTTGAGGGTACTTTAAGTCAGCCTTTTGAGTTTCTAGCCCCACTCACTCTCTCCTGGGTCTGCCTTCTGGGGTAACCACCTGGTTGTGGGAGCTGGGGTTATTAAGGCACCCTGACCCACCTTTCATCACGGTGGTAACTGGCCTGGCATTTCCTGGGGGCTCCTGCACCACTTGGAGCCCCACCAGGCCACCAACTCCTGGCAGGGTGCAATTTTAGGTCATGCCCAGGACTAGGAGCCTCCAAACCATTCCCTATAGCTCCTTACCTCCAAGGATATTCCAAGCAGCCTTGCAGCTGGGCAATGTTACTGCCTGGCCAGACAGCAGCAAAGTGCTCTGTTTATATAGGTGGCCAAAGATCTAAAATGGCCACTGCAATCAAGCACCTGCTGGTCGCTTGGCTCAGGTCTTAAAGTGGCAGGTACCAACATAGCCCTTGCACTGAAACACCCACATGCCCCAGGCAGCTAGGGAAGCATCTAAATGGGTGCAGCTGCAGAGTAAAAAACTCTGCAGCAGAATCGTATTTGTATTTACAAGTACTATCATGCTGCAAAGTTAATTAGTTTACTCCAGCCTAATTGCCCTGCATGTGTGGATGCTGAGATATTTATTGCAGATCTACTTAGTGAACTCTGCAGTAAACATCTTATGTAGATATACCCAGTCCTGCTCTTTCTGAGGTTCTTACTTTCTTTGAAGCATTTGGTGCTGGCCACTGCCAGGTCTCTTGGTGCTTGTCATGGTGCTTCCTATGATTGTATGTAAAGAACAGGGCTCTGATGAATCTTTATGCAAATGTGTTTCTGTGGTATATTTTAATTCTGTAATAAATGGTAATGAAGGCAAATAATGTTTGTGTCAGAATTTAAAGTAAAAAAACCCAAAAACACATGATAAAGGGAACTTCCCCTCCCCACTCCCCCAAATGAAAAGAATGTAAGAACTCATGTGGGTTACCCATAGTAGAGAGTCCTTGAGAGCCCTTTTGTCAGTTTAAGATCTATTTAACTGGCATGATTTTCCAGTTTTACATAAATTATAAATTATAATTAAGAGCTGAAATTAATTCATAATATAATATAATTAATAATTCAATACAAATTGATTTAAGCAAAAATGGAGTATTATCAAATAATCAAGTTAATCCATTAGCAGGTTAGCTAAAATACTGTGTAAACCAACCAGTACTTTTCAATTTTATTAATCAGTTGAGAAAGCCTTATTTTTGTCAAAAAAGAACAGGACAATACCAAATCTAATGCAAGCCAATATGCATTTGTATTCCAGTTAAATGCTGGTATGAATAGGGTCAGATCATACCTAGACTAAAGCTAATACTTACCAGAGCCTTCATACCAACTCTCTTTCTTAATTACAGGTAGCCAATATTCTTCCCGAAACATATAGATCAGTATGGATTCCAGGCAGTTCAGGCTAATCTAACTTGTTATTTTCAGCTAACAAGCAGTTTTGAGTAAAATGCAAAATATATATTAGAATTTAAATCCTGTCCAAACCAGTAACATCCATGCATTTACAGGCATTTCAGTAACATCTGTCTTAATTGTTGGAGAAACTGTTCCCTAGGCCCTGCTCTCAGACAAGTCTCATTCATTCCAGCCACAAACACTTCTAATGCCCATATTTGGATCCACTTAACTAACATATGAGAGGTTAAAAAAGTAGGGAAAAGCTTTATCTCATTGCATGCTTTGCTGATTAAAACGGAAGAACAAAGGTTGATAATTTAACAAGATGGTTGTATTCTCTTCAGTTTCTTATACTCTCCCCAGTATTATAGAACCCTAACAAAAACCCCAAAAACCCAACTCCCCAGAATAAACCTTCCAGAAGCTCATTAAGCGATCTGACTCAGATCTATAACTTGTGGCTCATTCTTTCACTCATCTCCTCAGGGAGAAATTATATATGCAGTGAAGTGTTTGGTGTGGTGTTAGGGATTTTTAATGTTCTGTTCATTAGTTTATGTGATAATACTGTTATATTGTGACTTTGTGGTTTCATGTAGCTTCAGGATGTTGGTGCTGCAGTTGTTAATTAGAATTCGATTCTGTGGTTGATTTATACTGTCTGTTGGAAGATAAGGACTTCTCATTGAGGTAGCTGGGGAAAGGTTGTTCCTAAAGGCTAAACTGCCAATTCTTCCTTCTCCCTGCATAACATACTGTTTTCCTTACCTGCACAGTTATTAATCAAAATGACTCCATGATCTCCTTTAATAAACTGCATGGTTTAATTATTTTTGGGTCATTTGTCAAGTGACTTGAGTAACTGAGCATGAATCAGATGGTATTTTAATATTTTACTCCACATGAGATTGAATCTAGATCTAACGAAAGACAAGAAATAAATCTGTCACATAGGGGACTTATATTTTAGAAAATAACCTGGTGAATGTCGTTAACAGATACATTCCCTCTGCTGCCCAGTCTCTGCATAGTACTAGCTGCTCTTATCGTCTCACTGCCTTCAGTGGGAGTTGAGAGAAATTCAACATTTATTAATTTTAGGTAGTCATTACTGATTCATGTAACTAAATGTGATCAATGGGGACTCTAGTTAGTATCTATACTTGTGACAGTTGAAGTAGGTATTTAGAGTTATTTTCTACCACTAGCATAACTTGGGGTGGGCAAGCAGGGCACCGACCCAGACACCAATTTAGTAGAGGCCCCAGAATTTTCCCCTGTGGAGTCCATGCCTCAGCAGGGGGACCAGTCCCATGGCATTGCTCTTGAGCAGCAGCAGCAGCCGGATACATGGGCAATATGTTGTTGCTTTTAGAGCAACAGCTGGGGTTGGCATACATGGTTGTGGCTGGAGCAGCAGCAGCTGGAGACTGTTTTTGAGTCCCTGGAATAGGTAAGACTCCTGTGATCCTTATTCTTGGACTGCCTCCCTTCCAGGACTCAGAAGTACCTCCCTGCCTCTTAACTGAATTGCCCAGGGTGCAAACTCTGCTTGTTAGTCCTCTATTTTCCATTGTTTGTGCATCTCTAGCAAGCTAAAAGATTGTACATTGTTCTTTACAATTCGAGTTAAAAAAATAAGCCTTATTTGTTTTAAATCAGTCCTTGAAAGAGTTTAGGAAGCTGCCTGAGGATGAATTTACAACAGTAAACTCTTGTAAAGGTACATTTTATACCTCATTTTATTAATATTAAAAAGCTGTAAGCCTTTGGTCCCAAAGGATCCATCAATGACTTTAATACCTGAGTGACACAAAAGAGCCCATTACCCTGTACCACATCCTGGTAGAACACCTATAGCTAGGCATTTACCAAGCTACTGTGTTTAAGTCCACTCACAATGGGTTGAGTTGCTTCTAAGCTTCTTTGGGTCTCAGCAGCTGCAGCATTGGCTTATTTTTTGGTCTCCTAGGTACAGACTCTCTCATTTCACAGAATGAGGCACTCATATCCCAGGTGCTTTAGGCCCTCAGGATCAGTGCTGACACCCAAGTCATTTAAGCACAGGCTCCCCAAAGCTCCTGTTCTTCCTAGCCCCTGGGCCCAATGTCTCTCTTAAGAAACACATGATAATTAAAGCAGTCACCCAGACACTGTAGGAGTGAGAAACCACTCACTCTTTACTTTAGCTAATATAGCAGAACTTGACAAATCAATAAAAATGACTATTCACATCTTCCTTCTTGGTTTTCTTGCATTTTGGAGCACTGTTGGGCTTATGTTCGCATTCTCTTGGAGTCCAGGATCCCACCAAGTATTGAGCAGGTGAATAGGTTATTCAACATCTCTTAACATGTAAAATTAATGGCATTGAAAATAAGACATATAAAGGGAAGGGGAATATGTTTACTATTAGTTTTGTATTGATGTATGCTAAATATCTGAAGATGCTGCTAAATATTTCTGAATTGTGCCATTAAAAGGATTGGATTTATAAATCTAAGAACTGGGGGCATGCCATACTTTCCTCTCAGCATCTAGTGCCAGCTTTCACCTGACCCACAAATCCCCAGGGACTAGTCTGCAATAAAATATGCTAAATTTCTTGTAATACTTTGATGAAGGTCAAATTTTATAGCTTGGCTAAGAAACCAGAGAAAAGTCAGTGTTTTTGCTTGGCTTTTGTTCTGAAGTGGTAACAGCTAAATAGCATTTCATTTTGGTATCCACATGAATCCCAAATTCAAAATGGAATGCAGATGGCAGCTTTGTTCTTGCTTATTTTATGAATGTTGTATTTCAAGGTCATTTAGTGCTGCCTAGGGCTAATCTGTATAATATATTGAAGCAAGTTCTACACTTGCCTATCTTTGCTATTCTTTATGTCCATTCTAAATGTAGATGCCAGACTGATATTCTTAGAAAATAAACTTCTTGTTTTATCCACAGAATTTGTACATCAGAAATAGCAATAGTGGAAACTGTTGATTAATGCTTCAATTCTAATCAGCAAGGATCTGGGTTTTCCATTCCCTGCAGAAAAACATGGAAAAATGCATATTTCTCTTTTGAAGAAAAAAATATGGATTTTTTTCCCCCTTTAAAAGAGAAAAACATTGGAAACAGCAGGTTTCCCCTTCCAGGCTGGCAGAGTTTGAGCCTGCAAGGGGTTGCTTGGGGCTGAGGGGAACGGGAGGCAGGTGATCAGAGGGAGGGGGTGCCACATACATGTGTGCACATGCGCACATGCACGTGGCTGGCAATACAGCCTCAGACAGCATGGTAGAGACTAGCTCCCACAGCTGCCTGCAGGTAAGTCTATGAGGGACCATATAGGTGATGCATAGGGGGCATAGATGACACATGGTTTTATAGATTCATAGACAATAGGGCTGATCTTTGAGTCCAGCCCCCTGTCCCAGAGGCAGGAAGTCAGCAGGGATCATAGGATCCTATCAAGATAAGCATCCAAACGTCTCTTAAAGGAGTTCAAAGTAGGTGCTTGAACCACTTCCGACGGCAGTTTATTCCAAACCTTGGGGGTCAGACAGCAAAGAAGTTCTTCCTTATGTCCAGCTTGAAGTTGTCATGGAGGAGTTTGTGACCATTCAACCTTGTCATCCCTTGGGAAGCTCTGGTGAACAAATGTTCCCTCAGATCCTGATCAGCACCTCTGATAAACTTATAAGTGGCCACCAGATCACCCCTGAGCCTGTGCTTTTCCAAGCTGAAGAGTCCCATGGCTCACAGCCTCTCATCATAAGGTCTGCTTTCCTGACCTTTGATCATGTGCATGGCTCTCCTCTGCACTCTCTCAAACTTCTCCACAGCCTTTTTGAATTGTGGAGCCTAAAACTGGATGCAGTACTCTAGCGGCAGATTCACCAAGACTGAGTACAATGGGAGAAAGATGTCCTGGGATTTTCTTGAGAAGCATCTATGGATGTAAGCCAGTGTCTTGCTCACTTTACTAGCTGCAGCATCACACTGAAGGCTTATGTTCATTTTGTGGTCAATCATGACCCCAAAGTCCCTTTCATCCGTAGTGCTAGCCAGCATAGCACTGCCAAGCCTATAGGCATGCTGCAGATGTTTCCTCCCAAGGTGGAGAACCTTGCATTTTTTGGTGTTAAACACCATCAGGTCTTGTCCATCCATTTCCTGAGCCTGTCAAGGTGGGGCACAACTTGTGGGGAGATTGAGGTAGTGGTTTGCACCACACCCACACAGTGAAGAAGAGAGAGGAACAGGGTTGGTGGCTGGGGCTCCTGATGCTGCCCAGTCAGGGTGGTGCCTGGAGCCTGGGGCTGGGGCAGGAATACAGGGCTATGGGACCCAGCTGGGGAGCAGGACGGAACCATGGCATGGCAGCAAGAAACCCCCACAGGCTCTGTGGTGGCCCAGGGAAACCCCAGGTGCCCCAACACAGAGTAAATAGACCCCAAGAAAACTTACCTACAAGCATGTGGCTGGAGCAGGAACTGGTCCTGTGGCCACGTGAGCCGGCATTTTGCCAGCTTTTCAAACAGGGGGTCCCTGGGTAGGGGAGTGCTGACCCAATAGCGGTGGTGGGAGACACCACCGCAGGAAGGTTTAAAAACCCTGCCGGAAGCCAGAAGAGGGAAAAGGAAAGAGAGCGAGCCAGCAGGGAGCATACCAGGAGTGGGGTAACTCCAGCTGCTGGCAGGGACATTGCTGCAGGCACAGGGCCTAACTCTAGAGCTGGAGAGTTAGCGCCCCTGTGTTAGGCTGGGGAGGATATGTTCCCTATCCCAGCTACCTTCCTGGGCAAGGGAGTAAGAGGCATCACCCTCCCCCCAGCTTTGGGGAAAAGAGAGGCATGCCTGACGTCAGGAATCTAGCCCTCGGGCACCAGGGTCTGGGGCTCCAGTAGCTTTGATGAAAAAAAAAGAAGAAAAAAAAAGAGGAAAAGAAGGGGAGAAACTAATGGAGCTATAGCCATCGCCCGACCCCTCAGGCAACCCCCAAGTGGCTGGCGAGTGGTTGGGGTGTCGGGGAGATGGAGCCCTGAGGAACATCAAGACACAACTGTAAGTACCTCCCTCTCCAGTTTCCCCTCTGAGACGAACACCACTGAACCCCTCCTTTCACCCAATAACATCAAGTCATGGCAGACAAGTTGCGGAGGGGAGAGGTCCCAGTAAGGGGGGACAGTATGATCTTTGTCATGCTCACTAAAGTTGCCACAGTGGTGCATTGGCCGGGAACCAAGGCAGCTTCTGCATTAGTAGATCAGGGATCTCAACCTGGGTGAAGCAGACATGCAGGCACCAGCAGTAGCTTACATGGATCTTCTGATGCAAGCCGTTCAGGCAATAGGGCAGGTGTTGGAAATATAGCAGTTTCTAGGGGGCCACCAGCAGGAAATGATATAATGAAATGCTCCTGTTTAAAATGCCATGAATGATGTGGGATGATGATCCTGAGGCCTACATAGAGGCATTCGAGAGAACAGCCTTTTAGACCCGGCTGGATTGCACCCAGTGGGCCCACCAGTTGGGTGCTGTGGTGATAGACCAGGCCCAAGCTGCCTGTTGGGCCTTGTTGAAGGAGGATGCACGAAACTATGACATGGCAAAGGCTGCAATCCTCTATTGGCTGGAGATTTCTTCAGAGAGCCAGAGGCAGGCATTTTGATCCCAAAATTCCTCTCCTTGAGCCCAAGTCAAGAGGCCTCACATTCTGCTACAATACCTGCGAGACGCTCTCAATAAGTGGTTTCCCGCAGGCCAGTTTGTCTGAGAGGGGGTCATAGATCAGGTCCTGCTGGAGTCATTCCTTGGGGACCTGGAGGAAGACATCTAGGTGTGGGTAAAGAGGCACCAACCCCGGTCCAGTGAGAAGACCCTGCACCTTGCAGAGGCCTTCACCAGCTCGGAGAATGAGCGAGGTCAAGGATAAGGCCTCCATTCCCCAATAAGGGGAATGGGTAGAGAAGAAAAGCAGCAGATAGATTCACAGAAGAGCACTCCAAGGGGCATAGTCTGTTACTGCTGTGATCAAAGTGGGCATATCATGAAGGAATGTGGGCTTGGCTTTAGCGAATTTGGTCATGGTATGGCTACCTCCACCCCACTGCATGAGAGAGTGAAGGAGGGGGACTGAGGGGAGCCCATGGACTGCAACTTCGGTTCAACCACACATGAGGGAGGCTGGGACCAACTGCTCATGACACCCTGGATCAGAGATCAGGCGGTTAGGGCGACCCTAGACACGGGATGCTCACAGTCCCTCCTCCGCACAGACCTGGCCCCACAAACTGGAATAAAAGAAGCCAGACCATTGGTAATGACATGCATCCTGGGGGGCGAGGTGTGCTTTCAGAACTGCTACCTCCCCTTAAAGGTAATGGTGTTTAGAGGCAAACTACAGGTTGGCTTGGCTCCAGCGCTGGCCTGAGACATAATCTTGGGCCGAGAATGGGGACCCTTTTACACGGTGCTGGATCATGTGCGAGCAACCAAAGAGGAGAGGAAGCAACTTAGAAGAGGGGAAGGCTGGGCTAGGGAAACTGACCCTCCAAGGGAAGCTGTCTGGGACCACATTGATATGGAGCAGGTGGCCAGCGCCACTCAATTCTGCCAGGGTTAACAGGAAGACCCAGAGCTCCAGCAATTAGGGACAGAGGACCCAGGAGAGGGACATTCAGCAGCCACTCCAGTCTTGAGGTAATAAGAGGGCTACTATACTGAGTCCAGCAGGGTAAGGGTCCAGCAGGGTCTGGGGCTAGTGGCGGCTAGTGGTTCCATCTGCGCTTCACCGACAAATTTGGGAATTGGCTCATGATGTCCCAGTAGGTGGGCATTTAGGGCGTACCAAAACTCGGGTGAGACTAATCTGGGACTTCTTTTGGCCACACCTCCAAGAAGATGTAGCGAGATGGGGAGCAGCCTGCCTAGAGTGCCAGAAAGCCAAGGAATGGTGACTGCAGAGGGCACCCTTGTGACCCACAGCCATAATTGAGACACTATTTTGTCACGTAGTGCTCGACATTGTGGGTCCCTGTCACAAGAGCATCCTGGTTCCCTGTGCCTGAACAGGTGAAAACTGCTAGGGAAGGAGCCCTAGCAGTGACTAAGGAGCACAGCTGGGGGTTGCCGGGGCACCCAGGGAAGGTCAGCTGACCAGAGGGGGCAGGGCCTGGCCCTTATAAAGCCCATGAGCTGAGACCATTTCTCTGCCAGCAGCCAGAGGGGCAGGAGCTCATGGAGCAAAGAGGCGAGTACCACTTGAGCAGACTGAAGGATGGTGACCCTGAGTCAGGGGAGCGATGTTGTTATAGCCAGGTGCCTTAAGCCTCCTGGCTATAACTAAACATGTGTTGTGTTTTGTTAGCGTTTGTATTACACTGATGGTTTGGGTGAGGCTAGTAGGGGTCGGAGAAGGCCTCATAAGGGCCCACAAGGGTGTGGGGTCCTAGCGCCCGGGAAGGCGCGATTCAGCACCAGTGGTTGCGCAGCTTGCAGGGTACATGAACCCCAGCCCATAGGGGGGCATTTTGAGAGCCCAGGTATGGGCACAGTGAGCCCCAGAGTGGGGGCAGCATTATTAAGGAGCCCAGCGGGGATACAGTGAGCCCCAGAGAGGGGGCAGCATTATTAAAAAGCCCAGTGGGGGCACAGCAAACCCCAGAAAGGGGGCGATGTTATTGAGAAGCCCACTGCGGGCGTGGCGAGCCCCAGAGCAGGGGGGCAGAACTTACCATGGCCCGAGGAGAGGGTGGCAGTGCTGAGAAGGCCCCAGAGAAGGGGGCAGCACTTAGGAAAACCCCAAAGGAGGGCAAGGACACTTGAGAAGGCCCAAAGAGGGGCCAGATTGGGGAAAAGGCTGGTGCATAACAGCTATTCCATCTGCGAAGCTAGGAGCTGCAGATAGCGCCCCCTGGCAAAGGGGCGATACAATGGCAGCCTCCCTCTAATTAACATCAATTAATTAATTAACATCAAGGTGAGGCAGGCGAGATGGCAGGAGGCTGTCTAAGGAATAGGTGGGCGGGCCATGGAGATCAGCCCCGAGGAAGCCCCCGTCACAGTTCCCTACCAAGGTCTCATGGAGGATACCAGTATGTGTTAATCTTAGTGGATTATGCCATGAGGTTCCTGGAAGCTGTTCCATTTCAGTCTCCTATGGCCACTTGTGCGATGGAAGAGCTCCTAAAGTGGATTGCAAGGGTAGGAATCCTACGTGAAATACTTACTGACTGGACCAATTTTATGTCGGGCATGATGAAAGCTTTCTGTAACACCCTCAGCATCACCCACCTGAAAACATCGGTTTATCACCCCCAGATGAACGGCTTAGTTGAAAGATTAAACAGGACCCTAAAAAGGATGCTCATGTGGTGCGCACAGAAGGACCCCCATAGGTGGGATAACTTACTAACCTTGCTACTGTTTGCCCTAAGAGATTCACCCCAACAGTCAACCCAGTTTTCACCCTTTCGGTTAGTATATGGGCACCGGCACAGGGGTCTGCTCTAGATCATCCGGGAGGAATGGGATTAACTGGTGGGGCCCAGAGTAGTTTCATAGTTTCATAGTAACTAGGGTCAGAAGGGGCCTAGAGCAGGCCATCTAGTCTGACCCCCCGCCAATGACAGGAACGAATGCTGGGGTCACAGGACCCCAGTCAAGTACCTATCCAATCTACTCTTGAAGATGCCCAAGGTAGGAGCAAGAACCACTTCCCTAGGAAGCCGGTTCCAC
>JAGPOW010000304.1:42819918-42840104 GCA_030014935.1 Caiman crocodilus
GACCCCAGCACTTGTTTCCTGCCATTGGTGGGGGGGTCAGACTAGATGGCCTGCTCTAGGCCCCTTCTGACCCTAGTTACTATGAAACTATGAAACTATTGTCAGTAATCAGCAATTGTATAATGAAGCTAAATTCTAGAGCCCCCCCACTTCCTTAAAGAGAATTTCCTAACTGCAAAGCTAAAAACTATTCTGCAGTACTTGTCTCTCAGTCTCCTTTGTTGAAGCTATTCTGCTTTGTCTAAATACATAAAGACTGATTGGAGCAGGGATTGGATTTCTGAGGTGAATACCTTAACCACTGGGGTATGGAGTCATTCTTGCTCTATCTTCAGCTTAGTGAATATTAATTTTTTCCATGAAAAAATTTGCTTCAGTGGATTTTGAGAGTCACAACCCAAAACACTCCATAGCCTAATAGGGTGTTTTTACATATGCTCCAGGGTTTGGGGGGGAGGGGCAGCACTCTAAAGTGCCCACAGTGTCTCGTGTATCAATGTCAGAGCCACCTCCCTGCAGAGGTACAGGCACCCATGGTTATTTCATTCTCCTATGGAGTGGGAGATATGGATTCAAGTCCTTTGAGACAAAGGAAGAATTTTAATCCTGACCTTTCACTTCTCAGGTGGCCAGCAGCACCACAATTCCTCATCAAGGTTTTTTATGAGAAAGGGCTAGCTTAAGAACATAACTCCAACAGAGGACTCATGTCTGAGAATTCCAAGTACATAGAAACACTCTTCTGTAACCTGGAATTGGGTATCTAATTTCCTGGGGGGTGACAGAGAGGAAGAGGAAAGGAGGAGAAACATTTCCTATTGAGTGTTTTAGACCCTCTGTTTTCAGCAGGCTGGCTTTTGTGGATCCCATTTTTAGAATCCTAGTTCAGGTCTGTGATGTGAGCAGGGTGCCTTCGACTAGTGGAGGGTGCTGCAATGTTGAATGATGCTACACCTATAGGACCAGGTCAAATAAAAGTCTTAAGCACCTACAAATTAGGTGCTGCAACACCTACATTTTATGTGCCTGGCCCCAGGATGTGATCCAAAATGGAGCAAAATGGCTAGGCTCCTTACACAATACCTGGGAATTATCAGATACCTCAGACAATCCAATTCCTTTGTTTGGCATTAGAAGTTTAAAATACATCATACACAAGAAACCGAAACTATGTATGCTAGTTTTAAATTCCAATGAAAGAATGGAGAAGAAGAGATGTCGAAGATGCTGGTAAATGCAAGTAATGAATCAGTGGAGGATCCCACAGTGATGAGAGATGTATAAGAATGTGAAAAGAAAATAATGGAATAGAGTCTGGATATTACTCAAAATGGTAAAGAGAAAAATAAGAAAGATATGATAAACTGAAGCCTCGCCAATAGGTGAAAAACTGCACTGGTTTAACTAAAAAAGATTTAAAATTCAGCTGGTGAAAATCAGTGTAGACCACTAATAACTTAAACCAATTTTAATTCTTTAACCAATCACTCATGCTATAAATAATTTTTCTCCAGCATTAAAAGGTCTTACCTGATTAGAGTAATGGGGTTGCACCAGTTTAACTAGATGGAATGAAAGCAAATTTAGTTCAACCAAAATAAATTTAACTACACTAGAGCAGCAACTTTTCTCTTATTAACAAAGCCTGAGATACACTGGCAATATTCTGTGGGAGGAACATGCATGATACGGGTCTTACCTGCAGATGTGATTAGCCCTGGCAGCTCGAGCTGAAGTCTGAGAGCTGAGTGATTGTCCAACTGAAAATGTGGCTCTGTCTGCCTGCCTCATGCCTGATTCATGCTGCCATCTAGTTTGCTCACGGGGGTGTAGGATTTTCTTTTCCTTCAGTCTTTCAAACACATCAGCTTGTTTTAGATGCTAACATTTCCTTACTGCAGTGGGAGCTATTTGCATTTCAGCAAATAAAGGAGGTTAAGGTCAAACCTCATTCTTGACACGTTTCCTCTGGCAAGTCTATGGGAGGGCTGTGGCCTTAGATTGTTGTGAAAAGGACTCAGCTGGGGCTGTGCTTGTTTCTTCTTTAGTGGACAGCTGGAAGAGGAGATGAGTGAATTGATTCCCTTGTGCCTCTTACTGCAAGCCATCTACACGCTGTGCAACGGGGCTGGGCAGTCCCTCAGCAGCCACACTTGGTGCAGCAAGACCGGCACCTGCTACAGTATTCATGGGGCCACACTGGCTTTCCACCAAGCCTGGGATGAATGTGCTCAGCACCGGGGTACCCTGGCTCAGGTCAGAAATACAGCAGAGTTGTGGGACATCCTGGCTCTTCTGAACACGGTCACAGCAGGCTCTGGTGCCTTGCTCTTTTGGGTTGGGCTGATTAGGAAACAGCAAGAATGCACCCATCCAGAGCGACCACTGCGGGGCTTCTCCTGGCAGACCAGACCCCAGCAGGACCTCAAAGAAGAGCCTTCAGAGTTGGACAAGTGGGTGAAAGAGCCGAGTAGCTCCTGCACCACCTCCCGGTGTGCAGCGCTGCAGGTCACTGCAGGACAACCCAGCCTGGAGTCCTGGGGTTGGAAGGAGCAGCGCTGCAATAAGACGACCCAAGGCTTTATCTGTAAGTACCAGTACAATGGCACCTGCCCCATTCTGCACCCACAGGAACCCCTCAACTTCATCTACCAGTTCCCTGATAACCTTCCCAGAGCCAGCAAGGGGTCCAGCCCCCCGGGCACTGTTCTCAACATCACCTGCCCCAGTCCCCAGGGGGTTGTGCAGCTGGTCTGCCAGCTGGGGCAGGACGGCTATACATGGACAGCTGCTGAAAAGCCCATTTGCTTCTGTCCCTCTGGGTACCTAAACAGCAGCACCAGGAACTGTGTGGACCCCCATGACTGCTTCAGTGCCCAAGGCACCTTCCTTTGCATGTGTGCACAGGGCTTCCAGCTTGGCAAGGATGCAAAGTCCTGCACACAGGACCCCAGGGTCTTGACCACAGCAATGCCTAACTTGACTTTTTCATCACTGCCAGCCCTTGCTCAGGGCAGCTTGAATGTGCCCTCTACCAACTCCCCTGCCCATACAAGTGCAGCAGTGGAGATGTTCTCGTCCTCTTCCAACTACGTCTTCATCCTGGTCACCATTGCTGTGGTGGTGCTGGTGATCCTGGTCATGACCACACTGGGGGTCTTTAAACTGTGCTTCAATAAAACACCTTCCTCCTCTGGCCAAGATGGCAGAGAGCCAGCAGCTGTAGCAGAGAGTGACCCTGAAGGTACCACCACACAGTCTAACTCTGAACACTCCCTGGAGGCAGCAGCCAAAGGCAACCAGCCAGGAGGAGACAGGGCAGAGACACCACAAGGGGAGCCCATACCTGAGGACAGAGCTCCCCAAAGGAATTAGGAACTTCCCGGAGCACTGTGAACAGACAAGGATAAATTTAAAATGAAACAGTAGTGACTTTCCTTCTTGTGAGTTGCAGCAGCTGAGCTGGCAGCTCCCAGTCCTTCAAAGGGAGGCTTTGACAGCTTTCAGGAGTGATGGATTTGGCAGGGTTCCAAGGAGACATGGAAAATCTCATCAGATTTTTTTTAAAACATACTTCTATAAACTGCCATGCAACTTGGCAGGCCTGCACAGGGCACTTCAGCAACCCTGGAAGGAGATCCATGGGGTTTCTCTGGAACAAGACTCTACTGAGGATTAATGAAGGCTTTGTGCAAAATTGTCAGACTTGGTGCTTGGATTCAGGCCCCTTTGTCAGTGGCCACTTTTCCAGGAATTCTGATTATCTGCAACTTTTGATTTCCCTGAAGGGTTTTAACACTCTTTAAAAAGCAAATCACTAATGTAGATGCCTTTTGTAAATGCAATACAGATGTATAGGTGCCTGCAGACTTCAAAAAAGCAAACAGCGCTTTACTTTAAACTTGGTGCATTCCCTCAGCAAGCCCTGTGTATAAGCAGAAGAGATAGTGTGTTACTTCAACCCAGCTCACCTGACATCTGTAACGATTGGATGCACTAGTGTGGATTTTTTGCCACTTTTATCTAATAGCTAATTGAATCAACTTTAGTTAAAAGCGCCAAAAAGCCCCGCTGAAGTGCCCGATCTGTACAAATGCTGCAAAGCCAGGTAATGCACTGCTTCTTCCAGTAATGCACAGCTTCTTCCAGTAAAGTACAGTTTATTTGGGTTTTTTAACATCTGTAAGCAGCCATAGAAGCCTGATTTTCAGAAGTGCTGGTCACTTGCAGTTTCAGATTAGATTTCACTTAGATTAGATTCACTTCACACAGATTAGACTAGAGTTTGTGGGTTCATACAATCTCTGAAAACTGGCCTTTTGGTGCCTCCCGGTAAACAGCCAGGAAATGTTGGCGTACGTACCTTATGTAATAAGAGTCAGTGCTGTAGCAAGGCACTGGGGGTGGGGGGGTAAGGGGGACAACAACCCCAGGCACCAAAGCAAAGGGGCACCAATAGGCACTCCCTAGCCTGGCTGGAGTGTGGGACAGAGCTGTGAGCCACTCATTTGGGGGTGGTGTGGGGATGGGGGATGGGTGGTTCCTGCCGTTGTGTGCATTCCCCCGGCAAGCATAGGGCGGGGGGGCATGTGCCCCCCGGATCTGTGTACAGGGTGAGGGCAGGCTGCCACTGCGGGCTTTGCCCCAGGTGCCAAACTTTGTTGCTACAACACTGATAAGAATAATCCCCTTTGTAGAATATTTGAGTGGCACTTGCAGGATTTAATTTTCTTCTGAGCAGAACACTGGAGATATGAACCTTCGTTAGCTGGAGGAAACAATGACCCAAGCACTATTCAGACATGTAGATTAAAAAAAATATTAAATTCACGGCTACGTTTAGTGCGTACACTGCTGTTGGGGTGGCAGGTTAATGATGTGTTGATTTTCTACTTCGGCTCATCAGAGAAAAGGATGTTTCAGAACCTAAATAACTGTCTAACTGTGTTTCTTCAGACAATATTTGCATTTGGATTATATCTGATCAACAAAAAAATCTGGAAATGATTGCACAATTCCCCTTTTTAATTAAAGGTTTTCTTTTTTAATTTAAACAATTTTTGATACAAAAATTGTTTTCTGAGTTCCAGAATTGAACTCCCAGATGTGGACAAATTTTTCAAGATACATATAGAATTAGAAAGTGTACATGGGTCCAATTACATCCCAGATCCTGCTCTCTTTAGCAGATCATCTTGGTGGAGTTGTCCCAGGAATGATAAAAGGAAAATTTCCTTCTGTGTGTCCTTCATAAGTGAATGTAGTCTCTTCATTTGTGATTTCCCTTAGCAATTCCCAACAGTCAGTTATCACTCTGATTACACAGCTTGCTTTCTTGGCAATTCAGAATGCTGATACTCACTTCCAATTATTGTGATGTTGATTCTCAGTTAAAGTGTTAATGCTGGCTATTGATCTAAGGTCTATGTGTGCAGTAGGACATAGGTAAACTGGAGTTCCTCCAAACCTGTAAGCTGTTCTGCACAAAAAATACTTTTGTTTGTGGAAATAAGTTTGAGCCTTGCAATGTATTTTTCTAAATCATCTCTTACATTCCTCTTTCTCTATAGATTGCTTTTTAACTCCCTCTTTTACTTTGAACCTCCCAATTCTGAGAACAGAATTAAAAAATAAATAAATATCCTGACTTTTTTTTCTTGCAAAGGTGACCTAGAAAATGTACTCTAGTGTAAAGTGATGCTACTGCTAAAGTTTACCACAATTATATTTTTCAAAAGCTCATGGAATATTTAGAGTTTGTTCTCAGCCAATCTTGGGCACTCCAGAGGGGGGACTCATCTCCCCACCCCTCAGGAAAGGGGCATGACTGAACTCCTTTTGCTGTCTCCTGATTGGGGCATGAGCTCCACCAATCAAAACAGCAAGATTTCAAGCCTGGGACTAAACCCAAGCTCCAAAAGGCAAGCTTGCTACAGGCCTTTGAACTTTTTGAGTTGTCTTGCTCCTTCCTGAGTTAGAGTCTGTCTTTTTCATGTGTTTTTCCCTCCTTGTGTTTTTTTATCCATTTATGTTTTGGCATGTCCCTCCCCCCCCAGCCTGAGAGCCAAACTTAGGGCTTCGGCAGCCTCCTCCAAGTCACTCCTGCTCCTTTTAAGATGTTCTGTTTTTACCTTATTTCCCTCCTCTGCCTATCTTTTTACTGTTTATTTTCAAACTTTTGCCTGCTCCCTTACAGCCCTTCCCCCACTACAGGAATCAGAGATTTCTGTTGTTAACGCTCTCCATGTCAGCCAGATCTAACACAGCCTCAGTCTGCAAAGGAATCGTTGTATCTCTCAAGCACCCAAGGCCTGCAACTCCTCACGCCTGTCTCCGTTAGGATGGGGGAATGCATCTGGGAAGCAACAAAAGCATGAGATATCCCATCCAGGTCAACACAGTACGAGTGCTCTGAGCCTTGTAAACAAAGTGGTAGAGCATGGCATCACAATTTTTTTGCTGTTTTTGTCACCATGATGCCTTTGGATACCCTGGCCATAAGGATCCTGCTGTCTTCCCCCCTTTCCCCTTCTACCCTTTCTCAGCAATGACAGGCTGACTGAGGATCTGCCACGTTTCGGTAATATAATGAGCCCACTCATAAAATCATGCTCGGCTGCAAGGCCCCTAAACTTGAGCATGTCCTGTCCTTCGGCAGATAGGTCATTATGATGCTGAAGGATGGGGCCAAGTCCTTGAGAGACACTTTGCAATATAGGTGAGCACATGGTACATATATCCAAGGGAGAGACGGTATACTTTTGTTGTGGTAGTCCCACTTACCTGGATGGTCAATGTCTGCTGCAGAAGCAGACAACTTGATCCATGCACTGCTCTCCATGCACAAGGCCATCTCAATCCAAAATAAGAAACAGAATGGAGGAATTAAGCCTTCCCTGCCCCTGGTGCATCCCTTCTCTTCTGGGGTTACTGGCACTAAAGAGTCAGACTCTCCTCCTCCCCAACCACACCCTCCTATTCAGCAGAAATCCTGATTCCTGCTACTGGGGCTGAAACCCAGGAGCAGAGAGCCAACCCCAGACGTTTCCTGGAAATTTCCACTGCCCCTCAGGTGGTTATTACTGGGGAGCTAACCTCCCACCCTCCCGCTTCACTCCCTCACAATCAGGAAAGGCCCTATTTCCTACTCAGTGCAATCTCAGCCCTGTCTTGCCAACACAGCACAGACTCTGTGCAGAGCAGAGCTTAGTCTGGCTTGTCTTACGGCCTAAGAGGCAGTGGAGAAAACCGCCCTCCCTCCTCACATCTCTGAGTCCAGAAATAATGAGATGGAGTTTCTCATTTCACTGCTGCCCAAGCTTGCTCAACATACTGTGTTTATTGCTTCCTATCCCTTCATCCATGAATGGCAGTGAGAGCAGTGAACCCATTGCACTCTTGTCCCTCCCTGTGCCTAAGAACAGCAACAGGTATCCTGTCTAGGAAGTCACTGTGACAGTCAGGACATGTCCAGATGAGTGCACATGTGTGTTTCCCTAGGGACTGCTGCTTGTCCTAGGAGAACACCCATGCATGCATGCTTTAGCAAATGGCAAGTTGCCCTGGGTGGGGTAGAGGAGGCTGGGTCCGGGACCTGGGCTGGGTGGCCCTAACAGCCTGTCCTAGGGACCCCCCAAAGCTCCAGTGGTGGCAATGTGGTGCATGCACCCTGGCTGTCAGCTGGAGTGTGGTTCTGGCCAGCCAGGTTCCAGTTTTGGGTGGCACACATTGCTGCTACACCATGTGCCACCCCACTTTTTATAAGAAATGGGAGGGGTTTGACACTAGGATCTCCTGGTATTGAAAAAATCCTCTGTGCTGTAAATTAGCAGCATGACAAATGCTTGCATGTGCGGCATGTGAGGTTTGCAGTGTTGGAGGCAGGTCTAGACATGCCCTCAAAGTGCATCATGCCCATATTCTTACTACTGCCCTTACATGATTTGGGGGCAGCATTTAGCAGCAGCAGAATGAAAGCAAGCCCTCCTAGCCTGATATACCTGGTACAAGCTGTCCATCATCAACAGGACCAGCAACCTCCAGTGATGGCTGTTGTATGGGTCAATGGCTACTGACACCTTTGTCCGCCACTTAGAGCCAGCAGCATTAGTGGACTGCCTTTCTGTAAGGAGGAGATAGAGGAGACACTCCTTCTGCCTTCCTGGACTGCTTCCAGCTGTGGCTGCTCTTTGCCACCCTCAGCAGCCTGTTTGGCACACTGGATTTTGATTTCTGTGAGACAATATACATTTTGTCTGCTGTGTACTGAGTGGATGGGAGCATGGTCTGGCTGGTTAATTTCCTACTGGCCTGGGCCAAGATGGTGACCCTGGAGAGCCACAGGAACTCTGTATGTTCTCCCTCAATGGTCCAGCATGACACAAAGTGGTCTATGTTTTGTAGAAGGGGGAAGTGCCCAAGTTTAAATTGCTTCAAAAATGAAATTAGGAGAAAAACATTGCATTTTCCTTGTTGAAGAATTCTTACAACCATTTCACTGAGAATCTCTAACAGCTATACTTTGAAGCAGGATTTGAAACTTGGCAAGTGAGTAACCTTGGTATCAGGTATAGGGAGATCTTCATGGGGTACCAGAAGGACCAATCTGTGAATTTTTTTTCAAATATATTTATAACTACTTTTATATTTAAGAAAGATAAGGGGTGGGGGAGGGCGGGGGAGAGAGAGCGAAAGAGAGAGAGACCAGGCTGAATCTGTGTTTACTGGGATGTATGATTATCAGACAAATGAGTAAGTTATACACATTCAGTCTCTACCCAACTGCTGTTGTTCATCAGTGAAATAACTATTATAGACCTGTTTTTTGGTCCTGACACTTAAATCAGTGAACAGTAAGGAGTTTTTGTTTTAGCCTTCAATTGCATTCAATTGCTTTTCTAAAATGGTCCCTTTAAGTAAGAGGTAACTTTGCAAAAGCCAAACAAGGAAACATTCCTCTATGTTTTTTACTTAAAATCCTCCAGTCTTTCACATTTCAGGTATTAGGGGCATTTTTACATATGCTCCAGGAGATGTGGGGTGGGGGGGGGTCACTTAAATTAGCGAGCTGCGCTAATTAAAAGCACTCGAGCATCATGTGTGTCAGTGGCCTCTGAACTAAAAAATAACAGTGAGGTGCTTTGAATTAAAGCTAATCAAATAAGCTTCAGTTCAAAGCATCCTGCTGCCAAGGTTCCCTCTAAGCTGCACGCGTGCGCAGCCATGCATAATAAAAAATCTTGCCGCACGCAATAAAAAATCTTGCCGCACAGTAACTTTTTAATGCCACACACCCGCCCAGAGAAGAGCTGGGCTGTGGCTTTCTGTAAACTTTGGGCGCAGAGTGTAGTGGAGGCACCAGGCCAGCACAGAACATTTACTGGTGGTAAGTTACTGCTCTGCTCCTCACTCTTCTCCACTCCTCACCATGCTGGCATCCCTATGGGGAGGGAAAGTGATGCAGGACAGGTGATGGCTCCACCCCAAGGTGAAGCTGGGGCTGAGCCGGGCACCACACGGGCTCTGCCGGCTCCGGAGAACTGCATAGGCTCTGCCAGCTCCCCAGCCCCTTTGGGCAAGCTTCACTCTGAGCTCCAGCTCCATGTACCTCCCCAGCCTGGGGTGGGTGGAGGAATGGAGAAGCTGCCTTGTGAGAGGAGATTTGTGGGTTATAGCCCCAGGCTTCAGGGCTTCTGCTGATCACCTGAAGGAGTAAGAAAGTGCTTGCCCCTCTCAGCTTTATGCCCTGGACATTGACCACAGCCAGAGGTGGGAGATGGGTTGGGAGAACGGGTGCTGGTGCCCCTAGAGGTATTGAGAGACCTGCCAGGTACAAGGACGGTGGAGGTTTTGCCTGCCTCTAGCATGGGGCATGGCCAGCTGTCTAGGACTGTTTGAACACATCTTGCCCTGCCACTGCCATGGCAAAGGTCTCAGTGCTCCTGTTGCGTGTCCTGTTCCCATCCTGTGGGCCACGGTGAGGTTTTGGGGTAGGGGCTGCCCTGGATCTACAGTGTGCGAAACACACACACACACACACACACACACAGATGTGAACACAGATGAGCACACACTACTCTCACTCACTCTCTGCACATGGACACACAGACACAAACATACTCTCCCTTCCAGGAACTGAGATGCATGCATGCACACTCATGCATGCACATGAACTGACACAATACCTCGCATCCTGCCATGGTGTGCAGATCCCCCCTCCCGGCTCCATACCCCACACATACATCCACAACCCCCCACACTTTCACAAATACCACCCCCCTCCCATACACACACACAAAGTTCAAAAATATCCTCTCATGATTTACATACCAAAATCTCTTGATTTCTAACAGCTGGTCTTACGATTTTTGACAGGATGGGGTTGGCAATACTGCTTTGATTTTATGCTCCCCCGCCTGGCCCAATCTGGTTGACATATGATTCCTACAAGTAAACAAGCTGCTGCTCTCTGGAGCCCTCCTAAATTTGCATTCCCATAAAACAGGTTTCTAAAGACTGTTTTTTTCATACCTGAGGAAAGTATGACCATCTTTCATACCTCTCAGCATTTTTCATTTCTACTTTTTTTGCCTGAGAGGGGGGGGGGTGTCCAAAAGCTTGCAAATAACAACTTTTTTACAACTATTTAGTTGGTCTAATAAAAGCTATCACAACTACCCAAAGACTCCAGCTACAACACCACTCCTTCTCCCCAGCTCCCAACTGTTTCTCATCCATTGTCTGTGGCATTTTCATTGACCGGTATTCTTGCATGTTGGCTTCTGGGATAACCTATCCTGAAAGAAGAATGAAACTGGCCAGGAGCCAGGCTCCATTCCTTGTAGCTCAGTACACAGCAAATGCAGTCAGACTGGTAAAACCACCACTACAAACTATCTTTTATTAGACCAACTAAAATATTTGGAAACATTCTTTTTTGAAAGCTTTCAGGTACAAACACCCTTGTTCAGGAAAAGAGGGCAGCTGAAGGTTTTGCAGTATAGATTAATCGAGTCTGCTTTGACGCACTGGATTTCCAGCACGTTGGAGCTGGCTCCCTGCATATCTATAGGAGCCCTTCATTTTCACCAAGGCTGCATATGTATTCATATGGTTTTATTTTCTCAAGATTAGATCATTGTAATTCTTTGTTTTCTGAGTGCTACTGCACATACAGTGAAAGCTGGAGAGATACTAAGCATCTGCAACTGACTTCAGTGTTTCCAGAACCTCTCGGGATTTGATTTATAGGATGGCATTTATTTAAAATGTAGGATATCCTTGAATGCATTCTCCTGCATTGATAGCATTCCCATTTCAGTTTTTATATGACGTTCTTGTCAAATTACAAATTGATTTCAAAGTTCTTTTGCTTTCATCCAAAACTCTTGATTGGTTATGGACCAAACTTTTAAACAGTTTTGTTATTTTTATTCATTAAATCAGTATGTTTTATTGGTTTTGGGGTAATAATTTAACTTAATGGAAACCAGGGCATTTTGTAACTGGTGCCTATACACATGCTCTGAAGTGTTCTGATTAGAACGCATTGTAGCAGACTTGATTAATCTGATTCATTCTAATCAGAATGCTCTAGTGTGCTGCACTGTCTTGTGTACAGCACCCCACATTTCAAAATGGTGGTTGGGGTGCTTTAACTGGAGGTCATCAAACAAGCTTTAATGCAGCTCTGCTGCCATTTTGAAATGCAAAACACTGGATATGAGACACTGCAAGTGTTTTGGTTAGAATGGCTCCCATGAGTTTCTCTAATTAACGCCCCCAACACACACACATACACATACCAGAGCACATGTATAAGCACCCTAAGTGAACAGCTATGCAAGGCACTATTGCACATAGAAATTTTTTGTTCATTGCACCTTTCAAAGCAAGACTAAATGAATATAATTTTGCTTATAGCTTCTAATAGTTTAATGGTAAATATTGAAAAAAAATTCTGATTTATTTACATTACCTGGCTACATGGCTTTATGGAACACTAGATAAATCATACATTTTGGGATAGTCAGGAACGGAGGAGAGACAAGGTTTTGAAGCAGAGGCTTACCCCTCAATAAGCCATCCCAGGGATGGCTTCAGGGGGCCATCAGGAGAGGGAGACTAAAGAAGCCTTCTTCTTTGGGAGTCCCATGGCAGATCTTTCCCCAAAAGGGGCTAATCCATGATAACATGCAACATATCCACCAATAGGATTAGGCCCCAGCAAAATGCAATGGAGTTTCTTTATTTTTTAGCTGAGCTACTGGAGGAGGAAAGTGGTAGCATTCAACTCTTGCTAGGAATAGATGCAAATGTCTAATTTCAAGAGAGGTATCTGGGCTCTGGCTCCTGAGTGGAGTCTAAAGTCATGTGCTTAGGTTCTGGAGATGGGTGTGAGATAAGACAGAATCTTAGCTAAGAGCTTCTTATTAGCTAGCTCTAGGCTGCATCTTGAAGAGTGAGACAGAAGTGACCTCTAGAGGTTGGACCTGGGAGTAGAAATTCATAACTTTACTGGACAGTAAAAAATCTGGACTTAATATAGACAATGTTTTTATGGCTCATTACAGCCTAACATATACTACCAATATCCTCCCTGAACTTCACAGATAATAATTACCCCTTTCTTGAATGGCCTACCTCTCCCACTAAAAAGATCACCGATTAGGCTGCACTAGTTTTGTCTTCTAAAAGCTTCTGTTCACATCTTTTCACTCCTTCACAGCCCTTCTCCATCCCTTCAAGCAGACTGCTTGCAATTGCATGGAATCTTTTCTCTGATACTAACTAAGCTTGTGTAGGCATAGGCAACTTGGAGAGGGAGAAAGGGGAGGACCACGTGACCCCCCTGAGATTGGCTGCCAACAGCACTGGCTTCCGCAGGTGGTCACCACTTGCCACCCACCCCCCTGCCACTGATACCGTTGCCAGCATCTGTAGGCAGTCGCCATTCGCCACTCCCCCCTTGCCACCGATGCCACCACTGCTGTCTGCGGGTGGTCCCTGCTCACCAATGACACTGCTGCCTACAAATGGTGCCCCAGAGTCTCAGCAGGCACCAGTTGTTCATGTGTGTAGACTTCTCTCTCAGACTTGAAGAAGGGCACTTGATGCACTTGTCCAACAGCCCTCCCACCTACACAGTTGGTTAAGTAAAAGATATCACAACAAATCCTCACTTCTCAGACATTTCCTGGGCCATCCTGGATACACCAATGCTCCAACCCTACGTGAAAAAGAAAAGTTGCTTTAAATATCAGAAATGGAAGACTCCTTTAAAGCAAATATGGCCCACATAGGTACTCTGGATATTGTATAAGCTGTATGTGGTTTTGCTTCACAATATACCTTTTTTCATATTCTCTCATTTTGTTTTTTACCCTGCCCCAGCGCACCATTTTAGAGTACAATGGGTGCATCTATGTGTTCATTAATGTGCAGTTACTGCACATTGAATTTAGGACTTGTATAGCCAGGTACTAAATAAATGAACAGTAACCAATTACTGCACAGTCGCACCAATGAACACATTTTAGTGATGCTATCAAACACTAGCCTAATAATACTGTGCAGTAGTGGACTAGCACTGTTTTTGCTGTGATGCGCTACTGCACAGTGTTGGGCTCCTGTGCAGTTAGCATCTTGTGTAAATGTGCCCTGTGTGTCTAAATGTGTTTGAAATGCATATTTTAGTACAAAATAAACTCATAAATCCATTTCTAGTGGATTTACTGAATGTTTAAAACCAGAGGGTATAGAGGGGAGGAAAACAGTTTGTACTTTTTTCAGTACACTGTGTAACCAAAATTTGAAAACAATAGGTCACTGCCATACATTCATTTTCCCCCACATACAACTGCTAGTATAATAAGCAAGATGCAATTTTCAGCATTGAAAAGTCAGTGCAAGTTTTTTCACTTACTTAGTGGGAGCTGAATCAAGTCAATAATGAGTTTGGATAATTCTAGGGAAGAGGGGTTTTATAAACGGGGAAAAAATGGCAGTTGTTTAGATTAATAATAACTCTACTTTTGATTGCCTCATTCCACTTACAGTGAAACACTACCATTTTTCTTTAGATTCTCATTCTGATTTTTCAGTAGGTAACTTGCACCTCTCTTTCTTTTGTACATGTCTAAAGACTAGAAAAACAAGAATTCTGGTCCATGACTTGCTGTGGTAATACAAATAACAGTAGTGGTTCTCTGGGACCTTAACATCTGTGGAGGTGTGTTAAAAAAAGGGAAAATCTTCACAAGATGCTTCATGCACATTGGACTAATTCTATTGCACATTATCATGGCTGACAAAAACCATACTGATATGCTAATGCGCAGTAGCTTTAGTCGAATGCACATTAAGCATCCATTACACAAAAAGCCTTCTTCTGCGTTAATGTGCAGTAGTGCCGATTACAGTACATTACTAAGCTTAATGTGCTGTAATTATGGTACATTAATGACCATGTAGATGCGCCCACAGAGAACCATATACTTCTATAAAGATTAAGTTTGTTCAAACTTTTCATCTACAGCTGCATCCCATTGCCATCTTTTTAATCTAATCTCTAATCCTTTAATTTCTTCTAAGGTAGTTATAGACATCATCTGGGGGGTTGTACATGTCAATTATGAATATATGGAAAATATTTGATGATTTATACTCATCTTATGATAAGGAATAAAATTTTAATCTCCTGAAATATGCTTTAGTAATGATTTATACTACAGAAAGCTTGATTAGCCTGTTATAGGATTAAAGTGAAAACTGAAGGTAGCCCAGGGCAAAATTCAGATATTTCAAAGGACTTAAAAAAAAAAGTACTATAGTTTAATGAAGACTTAAAATTGAACAGAATTTAGTTCTCCCTTAGGAAATAAAAACCTGCTATCATTTAATCAAACCTCTTCATACTTTAAACCACCTTATATTTTTTTGATTATTGCATGGAATTCAGTCATTCTATCTATAATACCTAATTCCTTCTACAAATTACATTTTTCGTTTTTTTCTGGAGGCATCCATTCTTTCATGTTATAGATAATGCTGCATAGTGCGTAAAATTCATCCCTGTGCAAGAGAACAGCACAAAATCTGTGCAGTCACTTAATGCTGGTAATGTACTCTCTTGAGGGCTTGATTAGCACATGTCCTTATGCTGACTCTATGCATGCAGGTGGATTTCATCTATGATACCCAGATTCCCAGGGAAACTTCCCAGGGAAGGTTTGCTTTTTAAGTGTTTCTTTCTCTTCTTGGTACTATCATAAGAGCTCTGGAAAAATCATCAGCAAAACAGATTTATGAACAATTGTTTGAAAAATATAATTTTTATAAATTTGCAAGGAAACTCAGGCAAGGGTCTGTCCACCTATGGATAACATACATTCTCACTACATAATTTTTCAACTGTTTGAACTTATAAGGGCATGGTCTACAAACAAATAAACAGATCCATCTGCTAATCAAGGAGCAGCACATGGCCTATAATGCATTAGAACAGTACAATCTGTTTCTCAGAACATAATTACCAGGCTTAATATATTGGCTTGATAATTACATTTTATACTACCATTGGAAGCCTACACTTTGGTTTCTATTTAGATACTTCCCTCTCTATGCTGGCAATGAATTTGGTGTAAGTAGCCTAATTGGCTTCAGCTTACAAGGAAAATGCTTTACATGATTCAGTAGGAACCTTACTAGCTATAGTGTCCTTGATGTCTCTGAGGGCCCCCTCTACGCAAGCAGGTAAAGTGCAATAGGATCTGATGTGTGATCTACACAATTGTGCTTCCTGTCATACCACATGTGTATGGCAGAAGGCATGATTGCAGGATCACAAATCAGATCCTGTCATGCTTTACTGCTGGTGCAGGGGAAGCCTAATCGCAAGAAGCAAGCTGCTCTGACTGGGAGGCCCACCTCAGTTGATGGGACTCCCAGCCACAGAGGTGCACCATGCACTCCTTTGCTGGAAGTCCCATCAGCTCAGCTGACCCAGGCTCCCAGCCTCTGGGGTGACTCAGCAGTCTCTGTGGCAGGGAGACCATAGTGTCCCAGGGATGGGGGTTTGGGGGGGATGGGATGGGATGGGGAATTACCAGATCAGCTACCATCTCCTAGCCACAAGGGTTCATGGGGCACCCCCACATCTGGGACACTTTTCAGCTAAGGAGGCTCCTAGTTGCATGGGCATGTGCTCCCATGGCTGGGAGCCAGCATCAGCTGGTAGCTCCTGGGCTCAAGAGTGCACATGGATCCTCCAGCTGTGAGTTCTGATCAGCTGATGGGACTGCCAGCCACAGGGGCCCCTGGCCATACTTTAAATTAATGGCATGATAGTAAGCAGCTACAGAGTTATTACACATATTTTGTGGAATAACTTTGTGGTTTATTCCCTTTTTATTGCTCCAGTAATTGAATGACTGTGTGGCAAGGTGACTACTTAAGGCATGATTAATCATGCCTTAAGTGTAACATATAGATAGGGCCATCACTGTTCTGTCCCTCTGTCCTCTTCAGCCAGTAAGGTGGATGAAGGTGCCTCAGCTGGAGCTGTGTTGACCTCCCACAACAAGAAATAATCAGGACATTTTTCCTTCTCATTAGGAAAAAAATGTTTGTTTCCAAGCTTGTTATAGCCTCAGATTTTAAAGGATTTTAAGGCAGAAGGCAAAGTAAGTGTCACTGTTAGGATAAATTGTCTCATAGTGTCATTCATTCTGTATCTCAGGGACTTTAGATTAATATAGATACCCGGCACAAATCATCTTTCTCTTGCTCAGCACAGCACATAGAGATACCTAACATGGATTGCCCTGCATATCAGACAGAGATAACTAAAAGCAAAGCTTTCATTGCTTTCAAAGAAACTGAACATGGTAATGGTGTTAACTTATCTTATGGTTCTATGAATCCAGTTTCAAACTTTTAAAAGAACCTCCTGCTGCCACATTCAATCAAGTCAAGTTTGCTGCACTAAAACACCTTAACTTAGATTTAAACGCCCAAGGATCTGTACTGGTTCCATCATTCTCCAGTATTTGTATAAGTGATAGGCTGGACAGTATCAGGAGAGTTCATATATATTGATGACACTGCCCTTCTGGACCAAAGTACTGGCCTCATCAACATCAACTCAAACAAAATTCTCACTATCAACTTCAAGATATTGGGGGTTACTTCCATAATTACAACCCTAAATAAAGTGCTGCAGTGGCTTTCCATCTTAATAGCAAAGTTCCCAGAAAACTACTAGACATCCATTTTTTAAACAAAATGTATAGAAAATATAAATATAAAGTTTTATCTATAAAATTATAGAAATGGAAATGTATAGAAAATATAAAATGACTTCAATCCAAAATATCTTGACAGGATTTTAGAAAGTATTTTGACCTTTAGGAAACAATTAACAAAGACACTTAGCATAATAGAATCATAAAATTATGGAAAATTAGGGTTGGAAGGGACCTCAGGAGGCAACCTAGTGCAATCCCCTGTTCAAAGCAGGACCAGTCCGAACTCAATCAGCCCAGCCAAGGCTTTGTCTAGCCAATTCAAATAAGATCAAAGGAAGATCAAATAATAAGATCAAAGGTTGATCTTATTAATTTCAAACCTCAAAGGATGGAGATTCCACAACTTCTCTGGGAAACCTGTTCCAGTTCTTTACTGCCCTCCTCATGAGAAAGTTTTTCCTGATATTTAACCTAAACTTCCTGTACTGGAACATGAGTCCATTGCTTCTTGTTCTATCACCTGCCACCACTCAGAACAGTCTGGCTCCATCATCTTTGGAACCACCCTTCAGGTAGTTGAAGGCTGCCATTAAATCCGCTTAGTCTTCTCTTCTCCAGATGAAATAAACCTAATTCCCTCAGCCTCTCCTTAGAAGTCATGTGTCCCAGCCCTCTAACCATTTTCATTGCCCTCTGCTAGTGTCTCTCCAATTTGTTCACATCCTTTCTGTAGCGGGGGAACCAAAACTGAACACGGTAGTCCATATGTGGCCTCACCAGTGCTGAATAGAGGGGGATGATCACTTCCTTGGATTTGGTGGCTATGCTTATGCAAGTGCAGCCCAGTATGCCATTAGCTTTCTTTGCAACAGGGGCAATATTTTACTTATTGTCCATGGTAACCCCCAGATCCTTTTGTGCAGAGCTGCTGCTTAGCCAGTTGGTCCCCAGCCTGTACTGGTGCATGGGATTGTTCCATCCTAAGTGCAGAACTTTGCACTTGTTCTTTTTGAGCCTCATGAGATCATTTGATCAAATTCTCCAATTTCTCTAGGTCTTCCTTAATCCTACTAGCATATCTACTACTCGCCTCAGCTTGGTGTCATCTGCAAACTTGCTTAGGGTGTACTCTATGCTATCTTCCAGGTAATTGATGAAGATTTGGAAAGGTGAAAGCTAGGACAAGCCTCCTATGTAAGCTAGTGAGGATGCTGAAGGATACTGTTGCACTTTCCTGTTACTGAGTGCAAGGCGGGACAAGCTGGCTGGGTTAACCACGCATATCGGTTGTGAAGAACAGTACTTACTCTGCCGTTGATTTTAGCAGGGTGAAGTTTTATTATGAGGAACCATGAATACAGGTTATGATGAGCAGATGCAGGAACACAGAGTTACAGAAACCACGTTACGGCAAGCTACCGCAGACGCACGAAGGCCTTTTTACAAGACGAGGAAGTGACTGGATTGTCACTCGGAGGGTCTCTTTGCCTTCCTGTTCCACGGTGGGTTACATATACCTGGGTTTGCGTAAGTGCGCTATGTCATACTGCGGCAAATTTTAGCGTATGGCGGTGCATATTGTGTTACCCAGCGACAAGCCCTAGCCTTTGGTTGTTAGCCAAGCATTGGACATCTCTGTCCAATTACATTGTGCTGAAAATTCCCCTTGTTGAGCTTTGCGGTATTCCTCATCTGGCTTAACTGAGGAACCGCGGCCTACTTCTTCCTGTGTTGCTAAGCACTGTGGCATTCTCCTTCTAATCTGGGAGCCGCGGTCTACTTCCTCATTTTGTGGTCATAAGTTCGTTAGTAGCTGGAGCACTGCTTAAGGCCCTGTTAGTTATGCAATACCTCAAACTGTCTTTTTAGAACTGTGTCTGGGACTGTGTCATGAGCATATGCACACATTTATACCTGACAGATACCAATGCCATTATGCTTCAAATGGCAGCACTAGGTCTGGTGTACTCATTATTAAAGAGTAATACTCCCATTTGTTCCAGGAGCACTCACTTGAAGAGTTTAGCTATACACCCCAGTGCTGCAATGTACATTATTCCTGGGACCCTTTAATCAAACCCTGTCCACTACTTACCTACCCTGTCCCAAGTTGATCCATTTAAAATTCAAAGAGATGCATAACCAAATCACATGTACACTTGCAACATGACTAACTCTATTCTACAGTTGGAACAGGACATCTGGAACCCAGAAAATCTCAGCTGGAATTCTGAAAACCATTCAGGAAGTGTGTGTGCATTCTCAAAAGCACTGTGTGATCTGTGTTATCCTGTGGCATGTTGAAGAACATCCTAGGACAGCTATGAGGTCACTGCTACCACCCACCCCCGTGCCCCCATTCCCCAAAGAAAAATTGCCTAACAATGGTCTATCCTGCAATGTTTGGTCTGCACTGAACTGTAGGGTAGCTACAGTCATCTCTATTAATTGTGGGATATCAAGAATAGAAGTAGGGAATCCCAGTCTACGAAAGACACCAATGATCCTTTGCTAGTAGTATCTCTGACATCCTCCAAGCAACTACAGGAGTTGTCTTTTGGCTTGCCAAACATCATATAACTTACAGATTTCCTTCCATAGGAATAACATTCTTAACAAAAATATCCAGATGCTTTGCACCTTTAAAAATAGATTTAAAAGCAATCTTTTATTACTGAGATAAACCTCCATCTTTGAAATCATATGGCAAAACTGGGAAAGAGAAACCCTATGTTTTCATAAATATTTACAGCAATTTTTTTTCTAATTGTACTCAGGATGTTTCACTAATCTCAAAGTTGCCTTCAGTTGAGATACACTGGTGTAACTGAAAGCTGTGTCGTGGAAACACATGCAGAGTACTTTTGGGTCAGGTCAGCAGAAGCTTTTATTCAAAAGAAACTACAGCTGTAGGGGGGATTCCAAAGTGACATGGATTTC
>JAGPOW010000304.1:42840204-42863217 GCA_030014935.1 Caiman crocodilus
TCTCTTAACTGTTCTACTGTACAGAGCCAGCAATTCTTCACAAAGTGGTTATGTCATCTTATAACTCAAATAATCAAAATTTAAGGCATTCATATATATATATATATATATTTACTCCACAGCTGAATACTACCTTCTCTATCTAAAGTGAAAGGAGTTTGGGTATCTGTCCAAATCTTATACGAAATGATTAGAAGGATGACATTATTAAAGTCTGTTTTCAGATTAAAGCCATGCCTCTCAATCTATTATATGGATTTTTGTCCCTTTACAAGCATCCCTTGCCTCTTTATTTTCAAATTCCTCCTGTTTCAAGGTTCTGCAGCGCTCTGTCCCTACTTGTATATGATACAAGATCCCTGCTGCTCTTCTGTTCAGATTCAGCATTCAGCCAGTTCTGCTGCTTTTCATGTCCCCCTTTTTTTTGCATAGTCTTTCTGTGCCTTCTGTGCTTTGAATAAACCTGGAATATTTCCCTGATCTTATATAATTTATCTTTCATACTTCAAATACCCCTCTTACAAAACTCCAATTCTCCCTCATGATGATCTTCTAATCTATTGCTCCTAACCAATTAAATATATTGAAACTATTACAATAGAAGATGAAGAAAAAAATAGCTAAGAATCAACATAATATATACTGTCCACCCAGATATCTCCATTCCAGTATTCCTCTCCCCATTTCCTGGCCTCTTCTAGCTGCTTCCTTCATCCTGTCTTGCTATCAGTTTAGATGGTTAGATTTTGGGGCATCTAACATGGACAGGATCCTTAGCTGGTGCAAATCATAGGCAAATGGTACAGGGTGCACAAGGGTGCACATGCTCCCCCTGATGACCAACATTGATGCTATCAGTAGGGCCGGTGCCCCCTTGACAGGGCTGCAACCATCAGCAGCTTCTGTGGGTGCCCCTCCGCCCCCACCCGATTCAGGAGCACCGGTCAGTCATGGTGTGAAATGTGCTAGCTCCACAGAAATAAAAGGTTTACATTAGCTTAGATTCTTGCCACAGGTCCTTAGGTAGTGAATATGTAGTTTCTTATAAAAAGAGCATAAATAGAATAAGAAACTACAGAACATTCTAATAGCATAAGCCTTAGTCTGTCAGTCTGTCTGTCTGTAATGCTTTATTCACACTTTGATTGGTTGTCTCTGAAGCCAATCACAATGTTGAATGAAACAACCAATCAGAGTGCTCCAAGAGCATTTTGGACAGGAGGCAGGGGCAGCAGCATGGAGGAGCATCACCATGATGGTAGGGACAGAGGAGTTGGAGCAGGGGGGTGAGGCCAGCAGCACTGACCTCCTCTCTTCTCACAGCCCTGCTCCCTGGAGGCGGTGGCGGCGTGGAGTGCTGGCCCACAGGGACGGCGGGGGCAAACTTCCCCCCTACTGCTCCTGGGAGGTGGCAGCAGCATAGGGTGATGGGTGGTGGCACTCCATCACTGCCCACCCACCTCTGTCATTCCTGACCAGCAATTGGCTAGTAAGATTTACTACTTTAAAATAGAATATTGCTTTAGTTTGATTGGTTTTTTTTCATACAGAGATCAGAAGCTCTCTAAAAGAGCCATTTTATTATATTTTGTGGTTAACTTCATAATTTTTTTCTGTATTCTATCTGTGGTCAAATCATATATAAAATAAATCTGCTAGGGTACTAGGAAAATAAAGTGATTAAGAGGGTTATTGATTTTCTGCTCAAAAGATCAGTGCTGTCTGACTGCTCTTGTTAACCATGTCTGGTCTCTCTTTGATTATATAATAAATAGAATTTACAAAGGAATTTAATTTTGCAAACTTCACACAACTAAAACTCCTTTGAGCCTTAGTTGGCACCCTAACAACTAGTACCCTGTTTTTTTCCATTACAATGCATGCTAACCAAGACATATATACATTAAATAAACAAATTTGCCAAAAAGAATTCCTTCATTTCCAAGGCCAGGCCTTCAATATCGCTCTTTACCTCAAGGGGAGATGTATGTCTTATTCTCAGTTTCAAGGAAGGAAGGAATATTCTGTGCAATGTGCATAAATTTTGAAAGTGCTGAACACTTACAGTGCGCTTTAAGATCAGCTGAAACTGATGATGCTCAGAATCTCTTAAAAATTAGTATCACCAAATAACTCTTCCAATATCAAACCAAACACTTGATCAGGATTGTTGTCTATTGTACAAATGGAATTAATACCCACCTGATTAGGAACTTCCTTGGCTCACAGAGGGACTGTACAATGTAAACTCAGATATTAAGATATTAAGTACAATATAAGAAACATTTAAAAAAGCACAGCTGGGGCTACCAGTACACTGAAAATAATCTAAACTTGACTTTATCCCGGGACCTACACAAAAACAGACATAAGTGCAATAAGTAATGTACTCAATTCTGTTTTATGGTAAGATTTTTAAATTTTCAGGTTTGATGCAAAGAGCACAGCTATATCATCACGCTTTTATTCAGTCAGTGCTGATGGCTAGTAACTTCTCTTCCAAAAGTGATTTTAGATTTTTGGCATGGGGAAGAAACACATTTTCTTGTGAAACCACAATTTTATTCTGAACATTTTGTTAGGTTTATATGTCAGTGTCATATGAAATCCTTTAATATGCTTTCTTTGTCCCCTATTCTATTCCACTACTCCTGCCCACAATATATAATATTTGGAAGTGTTTTGTTCAAAGAAATTTAATTGTTGAATTATTCTTTTTTCTTGTGGTTTAAGTGTGGTCTGAGTGGCCCAGTAAGATTCTGTGTTGGAGAAGGTAGGAGCACTGAATACATACTGCTATGGAAATATTTTCTTCCCTAGGGATTCATGAATCACATGTTCAGCTACAACACCCTGGAGGCAAGTAAGCCTTCCAAGAGCTGTGGGTCACAGAAACTGAAAAAAGTGATTATCCTAGGAAAAGAGCTGATTCTTTGTTCCATTTGGGAAGGGGGCAGGGGTGATGAATTTTAAGGTTTTCTGTAAGTTGTACGTTCTTATATTGGGAAATAGCATTGAGAGATCAGTCTTACTTGCCTGTCTTAGCAGCAGGCCACTGATTTTTGGTAAACTGGGCAAGATTTGAACCTAATAAGTGTATATGCTTAGTCTGGTTGTCATAATTGTACATTAAAAAGGAAAATGTTTATACTATTAATATTTACAATTACTTTCACATTTTAAAACATTATTTTAAGACTTGTTATATCTGTGTAAGTTTTAAAGTGATATTTCAGAAATGGATGTGTAATATTCAAATAAGTGACACAGCAGAATTGTAGTTTCCCTTCCCTCTTGTGGAAAAAGCCACCTGATAGGCTTTGTGGACCAAAATGAATATAAAGACCTTGCACCCCAGGTGAATACCTTGCATATGGCTCCCTCAGATACGTGGGAGTCACACATGTACAAATTCTCCAGATCTGTCAGATCCCCACTGTTATGCAAAACCCAGGTGCTCTAACAGAGGCCAGGCTACCCACCTAATTGCCTTATGTCTCTTCACCAACTCTGTCTCCAGCCAGCCAGCTTCAGGCTGCAGTTGCCCCAAAGATTACCAGATACATATTCACAGATTATATGGTTTATAGCTATATACCTGTAGCACATCCAGAGGAGGAAAAATGTTCTCTCCCTGCTCCTCCTTTGTGGGATCTTTAAGCAGGGCAATGTTGTGGTGTCTGAAACATGCTAAGAAAATCTGTGCTCCCCCTGTATGTGGATATATGAGAAATGAAAACCCAGGCCACTTACTAACCTCACACTATTAAAAACTATCACATATATCAGTGTGTGACTTAACCAAACCAGTGTCAGTAATTAAATGTGCAATTAATTACAAATATTCAGATTCCAAGTCAACACACACATTTGGATGATTTGGATGAAACTCATGAGATGTTACCACATTTTTTTTAAAAAAAGTCACATACTAAATTATAAACAGTATTTATGCCTTTTGAAGATAGTTTTTTTTAAGTGCCTACTGAAGACAATAGTTACTTGAATCCTTGAATCATTTTTATATGAAATGTTCACAAATTTTATTTGAAATTTGCCAAACATTGGAAATAATACTTTGTGTTTCTTATATATTTCACACCAGATCCTGAAGTCACTTTTCCCCCTTAGGTATTTTACTCAGGTATTTAGAATGTAAAAGGCCTGGCCTTTTATTTCACAGCAAGCTTACAGAGATACACAGCTGTCGATCACTTTACCTACCACCACAGTGCAGAGACATTAGAGCTGAAAAATAGCAAATACTCATTTAGAATAAGAAAGGAACAGTGCTTTATCCAGAGTGCACTGGCTGGTAACTCCACTGTTATGCTAACTGGTGATGAGTTACTTTGTACCTGATAAAGAGGTAAGAATGCCATCTGCTGACTTGATAGCACCCTCTGCTGCCATACCATGGGTGGTCTCCTGTCCCAGTGTTAGCACAGTTTGATTTTATTTAATTTGGGAGATCTGAAATCACAGTGGGTCAGTCTGCAAGCTTAGCATATAATTCTATAGAATGGCACTACAAGTTGTCTTATTTTTGTATGGAGACAAAGAAAAACCAAACCAAACCTTTACTCCATATCTTTCCAAAGTTGAATATCATGTAATTAACCTTTTTCTTGATACTCTTGTATAGGTATATAATATTAAGCCCAGCTAGTTGTTGCATGGAAACAGTAAAAAGTGGATTGCAGATTACAATATATCTGTTTATTAAGCTAATGCTGCATTACAGTATTTCTGGGTAAAATGACAGTGTAAGAGCACTAGATTAAAATCTTTTTTAGGGAAACAAAGATCAAGAATTGAAATTAAACTCTAAAGATGTAAAAATACTATGACATAATTTTCATCTCTTTTAAAAACAATTTAAAGCTTGTTTTCAGTGAAATGTTAATAAATATCATAAGAGATTATCCGTTAGGTTCTTTTTAAATGAGCAGGCCACTGAAAAATAAAAGGACAGAAATAATACAAACTGTAAAGCTTTTCACAAAATGATTCAATATGGATGTAACAGTTTCCACATTAGCAATTGTTTTTAAACCAAAAGGGCCTGACCCATGACCACTGAACTCAATAGATATCTTTCTATACTTTCAATAGGCATTAGATCAGGACCCTATTGAGATATTATGTATACATTCACTTAATTTCTGCATTTTTTGATGGGAATGATCTGCAAAATGGCCTGATGGTTTTTACCCCTAAGAAAAATTCATGACACAGCGCAACCAGGAACCTTAGCAATTCCTGACAAAACTAGATGCCTTAGTAAGTTAAACCTACTATTAACTCTGCTTGGATTTATTAAAAATTCTAGCAATTAATAGACATGAGTAGGTTTTCTTTCTTTTTCTCCATTAGTTGTAATTAGTAACATTATTATTTAGCATTATGGTGGAGAAGCAATTTGTTACTGTTACAGGGACCCATTGTTACTGGCCTCTATTTATTAGTTCGGTGCTAACTGATGTAGTCAATAACAGAAAAAAAAAAGCCTAAATTCTTGTTTCACTTCAGCCTCCACTAGTATCACTTTAAAGGGCAAATAAGAAAGTTAGTCTTTGTTTTGGCCACGGTTATTTGTCAGTAAGAAAGTGCCCTTTACCTGTAAGAACAGCCATCTGGATTCTGAAAGGTATGTGGGACAAGGAGGACAAGTCAAAAGGAAAGAGAAGTCTGTGAAAGGAAACAATGTAAACAGAAGGTCCAGGAGGAAAAAAACAAAGGTTATAATCTTTTTTTTTTCCTCTGAGAAAAAGCCTTCTTACACATCACCCTTTTCAAACGTACCTCTGTGAGTAGCCACTGAGACTTAAGTACACAGTATAAATAAATTGCCTGAGAGAGAGAACATTTTCAGAATACAGTAACAAAAATAGAGCAAAACAAACCAACAGCAACAACAAAAAAATGTTCAGCACACACTTAAGAAGGACAGTTCTAGGAAATCAAACATACACTGGAGGTGTGAGACATGTTACACCGCTGATCCACAAGCCCTAGTCGTTTGCAGGAGGGTGCAGCCTGGCGCTGGGAGCCGGCGAGCGCCTGGGGGGAGGCTCCTGCCCAGCGCTCGGGAGCGGCGCGGAGCCCCTCCACTCCCGCCGTCCGTGTCCCGCGGGGGCTGAACTGAGGCCGTGGCCGCGCCACTGGTCTTCGGCCACAGCTCGGCTCCCATTCGTGTTATGTCACGGTGAATGGAGCAGGCGTGGGACGAGCGCAGCACAGTCTAGCGCTCCCTTTCAACTTCAGTATTTGCACACCTTTATTATATGTTCCAACACATTCAGACACTTCCCAGGGCAAACATTTCGCCGCCCTCTCCCCCGCGGCGAGTCACTGGGCTGTTTATTTCCTTGTTAGCAGCAGCCGACTGTGCCACGCCGGGATAATGAAATAATCGCGTTTCCCCTCGCAGCGTGGACCATCCCCCTCCCTACCCCCAGTCCACCTCCGCGTCCCACCCTGCACCCCTGGCTCTGCATGGTCCTCCTCTTGCCCCCGGCTCGGCTCTTCCTGCAGCGACAGCTGGCGCTACTGGCCCCACGTGCAACAGGCCCGGAGGAGTTTGCCCGTGTCTTGCAGACCCTGCCCTCCCCCACTCGGGCTAGGGTCACTCTCCCTTCCAGCAGCCCGCGGGGAGGCCGGGCAGGATGCTCTGCCCGGGGCAGTGGCAGTTCCTAGGGCTCTCCCCTGAAGGGAAGCGCTGCCTCGGCAGTGAGCGGGGCTCCCCGCTGGCGGCAAAGGGGGGGGGGGGCGGCCCGGGCTCGGCAGGCTCGGACAGGGGCAGCGCCAGCCCCGCGGGGCAGGGGCAGGGGCAGGGGACGAGCGGCAGGGAGAGGGAGGCAGGGAGGCCCCGAGCGAGTGCAGCTGCCGGTGGGAGCGGGGGTGCGGTTTCACCCCGGGCCCCCCGGCCCGCCCTCAAAGCGTGGTAATCCGCGAGGTGCAGGTGCCATTCCTGTACACGCTGCCCGACTCCAAGCGGTCGGGCGGGAAGTCCTCCACGCTGTACGCCCTGCTTTTGAGGGCGGTGGCGTAGTAGTCGACCGGCTCCTCGGCGGCGTTGTCCATCCAGCTGAGGCAGAGCAGGCGCTGGAAGGAGCGCTTGAAGTTGTCCGAGAGGAAGCCGTAGAGGATGGGGTTGGCGCAGCTGTTGGCGTAGCCCAGGATGACGGAGAGCTGGCTGATGGTCGCGTCGTCCTGCTCCACGTTGAAGACGTTGACCAGCTGCACGATGTAGAAGGGCATCCAGCAGATGACGAAGACCATGACCACCATCATGACCATGAGCGTAATCTTGCGCTCCGAGCGCTTGCGCTGCTGCCAGCCGGCCTTGAGCGCCACCATGCGCATCTTGGCAATGATGAGGATGTAGCAGAGGCAGATGGCCACCACGGGCAGCAGGAAGCCCATGAGGAAGGTGTAGACCACGAAGACCACCAGCCACTTCTGCGTGGGCTCAGGCATCAGCATGTTGCAGGCTACCGTGCCGTCGCTGTTGGCCGCCGTGTTGGAGAAGATGATGATGGGCAGGATGATGAGGATGGACAGCACCCACACGCCCAGATTCACCATCTTGGCCACGGTGGGCCGGCGGTAGCGAGCCGCCTTGATGGGGTGCACCACGGCGATGTAGCGGTCTACGCTCAGCACCGTCAGGCAGTAGATGCTGGTGAACATGTTGATGGCGTCCACGCTGAGCACCAGGCGGCAGAGCAGCGAGCCGAAGGGCCAGTGGTGCAGCAGCGTGGAGGTGACCAGGAAGGGCACACTCAGCATGAGCAGCTCGTCCGCGATTGCCAGGTTGAGGATGTAGATGTTGGTGGCCGTCTTCATCTTGGCGTAGCGCAGGATCACGTAGATGACCATGGAGTTGCCGCACAGCCCCACCAGGCACACCACGGAGTAGATGAAGGAGATGAGGATGGCGCTGCCCTGCGCCTCGCTCAGCGTCGTGCTGTTGGGCGCCCCCGAGGAGTTCCTGCCGCCCGAGTCCATGCCCCCCGCCGCCGGCGCCCCGCCGCTACTGCCGCCCGCCAGCCAGGGGCAGGTGCCATCGGGGAGCATTCCCCGCCGGCCCTGCCCTCCACTCCCCGCCCCCCGGCTCACGGCGCCCGGCGCCCCCTGCTCGCCCCGCCGCGCCGGGCACGGGCGCAGGCACGGGCATGGGGAGGGAGGCCCCGGGCTGCTGCTGCTGCGGCTCCGAGCGGCATTAATTGCTGCTCTCCGCTTGGCGAATGATTAATAGTCAGCCGCGCGTCAGCAGCGACGACAGGGGGAGGGAGAAGCAAGCACGGGAGGCGACTGGGGGGGGGTGTCCTTCCTTCCCCGCTGGGCGCTGGCGCCCGCCCCCTCCCTGCCCGCAGCCACGTGCCCGGCTCCGCGGGTCCGGCCCCAGCGGCCCGGGGCTCGGCCAGGCGCAGCGCCATGCTCAGCACCGGCTCCAGCGCCGCGCGCCCGGCACCCGGGACTTGGACACGCACAGCCCGCCCCTACGCACAGCACCCGGCAGCTCTACACACCCCTTGCACACCGCACCATGCGCCTGTACACACACCGCCTGTCCCTGCACGCCGTACCACGCACTTAGACGCCCAGCCTGCTACCGCATCTCCACGCGCACCACGCAGAGGGGCAGTTTCTACACACACAGCACCACGCACCGGTCCTACCACGTCCCCCCACACAGTGAACAGGGTGCAGCTTCTCCACTCACAGCACCATGTGCTCGTGCACACACAGCCTGCCCTACCCATACAGCGTCCCAGACCCCTGCTGTCACCACACGCCCCTCCCTCTATATATACACCACCGTAAATCCGTGCTGCCCTCTATCCACACACGGTTGCTACGCACACATGCACATAACACCAGTGCTACTGGTCGCTGTGCATCCACACTGCCACCTCTACGCAGCCTGCTTTTATACACACAGCACCAGCACTACACATCATCCTTCACCTGTGCTTACTGCCTGCACACACACTGCCTCTTCAAACATATTACCTCTAGGTGCCAACAATGCTCATACTGCCCTCTGCATTCAAACACTGCCCTTCTGTGTATCAGTTACACACACACTGCTCTTATATAGCCTACCACTTCCACACATCTTGCCTGTGTACACACACCGTAACACAGCCAATGCTACCTTCCCTACATACACACCACCTACCCATTGTCCACTAGCCACATGACTCATCAGCAGTACACACAACCACTGCATGACCAAGACAAAGTACCACTATTGCACATCTATACATACACCCACTTCTCCCCATTCTGTGTGTGTATAACACACAGTCTAGTAAAAGTCTGGTCTCATGTCTCTGTAGTTGAACATGATGTCTGGGTTTGGACCATAATTCTCTGACTACTGGTTCACCTTACTTTTTATTTTTATTTATGTTCCAATATAAAAAAATGAATATATCAAACAGCACCATCACATACCCTTGCTACAGTATACAAATGCATGTGCATTGTGTGTCATGACTTCTGATTTCATGACTAATGAAATATACACATGCTCACATGTCACCACCCCGTTGCTGTATCACAGTTCCCTGTCACATGCATATAGATTACCTCTACTCATCAACACACTTTAACATGGCACAAACACTGTGATTACCACTGAGCGAATTAACTCATATCACCACCACACACACGCTGCCATCTATCCAGCACCGGATTCATCACCATTCATACATCTTCGGCATCTGCTCACTCCAGCATACTCATAATTTAAATCTTCAGCATATACCCCCTTTCAAACAAATACAGGTTCAAAAAGTATCCTCCCTAAAGCTCATGAATATTCATACTGACTACTGACTATATTCTATTGTACTGACTACCTCTTCACTCCAGTACACGCATGTACCCCTTTCAATGTACCCTCTTCAGCGTTACTTATTCACCGTGTGCTTCCTGTCACATCCTCATGGCCCTCATCATCTACTACAAATGAACACACACAAGCACAACCTCACTATGTATGCACAGGCTAACTGCTTACCTTCACTACTCAGGCACCTGCATATAGACAGACATACCTCAACAAATGACTGAAGTTTGCACACTGCCCACTACAACAGATCCACATATGTGCTATTTACCCTGTTCAACATTCACTCCCTTCATCCTCACTATTTACTGTCACATGCAAACACACACACCCACACCCATCATCATCAGCTCCTACCCACTCCAACAGTCACACAAACCTGTCCACACATCCACATCCATCATTATGACTGCTACCTTCTGCCCCCCCCAATTTTGATGATTCTCTGAAAAGTAGATCCTAAAACATGTTTATATATAACATGGTGATGCTATAGTAAAAGTCTGTTCTGTTGTATCTGTAATTGCTCATAATTTCTGTTTGGACCATAGTGACTTTTCATAATTGTGCAGGTTTATTTTATTTTGATTTATGCTTCAATATATAAAAAAATAATTTATTAAGCAGCATTTGCAAATTATCCAAATATTCCCAGGGCTATTCTGGCATATAAGTGTTTTAGCTATGTGCCAGAGCATTCAAGGATGTAATGCAGTATTTTCACAAAGAATTGATTCTTGTCATTTGGGTTTGGGAGGTTGTCTATTATTTGGGACAATACACTAGCATTTGGGATATATAGATTACCATGAAAGAGATTCACGTTTGAACAACACTCATAAAAATCTTTACTCACAACGTACTTCAGAACACTGTTTAAAAATCTAATGTTATATAAGTTTAACTGGAGAAATTATTTACATTGATCTATGTTCTGTGAGAACATGAATCAGCTTTCAGCAACTAATAGGCACTGGGGCTTGAGTAAATAATTGCAAGCCTATCAAAACATCTGATTGCTTCAGACCTTTTAGTCTACTTGAAAATCTGTAGTTCAAATGTAAATCAAATACTGGCTCACAAGAGCATTTATTTTAGTACATATGGGCATTTACTTATGGAATATTGTTTAAACATTTTGTTTTTTAACGTTGTTTCAGGTTAGTATATAACAATATTCTAAATGGAAATGTTAGATCTTTTCGATTGTACTGCATGAAAATCACAACAAAAAGATCAGTCCCCAAACTGGTGGTGCATTAACTGAAATGTCATCATCAGCATGCTTCCATTTTTTGTCCCTCTATCATTTCACTCCACCTCCTATTTAATCACTCATGCAGAAGGGTTTTTGGATTCTCTCTTCATGTTTCATGGCAACCTTTCTCACACAATGTTTACCTTAGAGCCTTCCCTCTGCATCTCATGACACCAGATGAGTTGATGAGAAGAAAAAGAAAGCATATTGAAAATGTTTACAAATTTGAAATAATAGGTGTGTAATGTCCAGTGAAGTAAATGGTGGCTGTGGATTTTTCAATATGTATTAGCTTTGGCTATGGGTTAGACCCAGGAGGGGAGCCTCCTTCAACTGTGACCACTCTTGCCTTCAATTGTGCAGCACACGTGTAGTGAGGCCTCTAAATTTGCTGGCCCCACCATTGCTCAGCTCCCATCCCCTTTTCCCCACTGCTGATTTCAGTGGCTGGCCAGAAGGAATTGGTGGTGCCATTCACTCCTAGGGTCCCAGAGCTGCACTAAAGCAGCAGCTCCATCTAGAGCTACACTGATAAGTTGCTGAGTTCAGAGAGCTCACTGTACCTGCTCTGCAGAACTGGCAGGGGATACAGCTAGATCCTCCACACCTCCCTAGAGGGAGCTAGATCCTCCACACCACCCAGGGTCCAACCTTAATTAGGCCCTGATTTTAGTTTTCACAATGAAATATATTTGTCTGTTGCTGATCAGTTTGTTTTAACCTTAACTCCTTGGGGTGCTTGTACACATGATGAAAATTGCCCATGTTTGTGGTTTAATTGCATCACACTTTAAACATATGGGGTTTTTTTGCAATATAGATGAGTTTGTTATGTTGCAAACTAAGCCACATCCCCATGTAGTTTAGTTTGTGATGTAGCTACTTGTAACATTTCAGGCTTTAATCTGACAGCTCGCCCCACCTGGCCACAGGAGAGGCGGGCTTAAGGCAGAAGCGGTGAGGGGCTTGATCCTTTTTTATTTCTTTGTGGAGCGTGTTCATCTCTTCCACAGCTAGGGGGATGAGCTGCCAGTGGACTGAGAAGCCCCTGACCTGCAGGGGAGTTTGGTCCTTCCCTTTGTGATGGTGGTGCGCCCTGGGGCCACCTGAGCGGGCTACTAGTAGGCTGCAGGTTGCCCCAGCTCAGAGGCAGCACCCACCAGATAATTGGAGATGCGTAGGGTGTGAGGGGGCACATGCACCCCCTGAGATTGGCGATGCACCCCTTGAAAGAAGCACCACTGATGCTGCCAGCAGTGCCTGTGGAAAGTCACTGCTTGCCACCCTCCCCCCTGCCAACACTGCCGGCGGCATCTGCAGGAGGTCATTTATTGCTGCTGGCCACTGCTGCTGCTGCTGGCAGCATCTGCTGGTAGTTGCCAACTGCTGGTTGGCACTCACCACCTCTTCCCACTGCTGACACTGCCGCAGCCACCTGTGGGAGCTCGCTGCTTGCTGCCTCCACTGCCGTCTATGGGCAGTCACCATGTCCCCCCCAGTCTTTGGGGGCACCACATCCAAGTCTTCCCTAAGCCTGCCAGGGTTTCCACATGTCACCTTCCCTGTCACCTTCTCTAGCCACCAGCATACTCATCTGCCTTCCTGCCACTTCCCTGCTTTGCCCCAGGGGCAAGCCAGCCCTGTGCTGGGTGGTCCCAGGAAAGTGGCAGAAACAGTGGAAGGCCTGGTGGGCTTGGGGAAGAGTTGGATCCAGTGGGTGCTGCCTCTAAGGAGGTAGCCCCCAGTTTGCTAGCTACCTGCTTGGGTGACCCTGGGGGGTGCCACCACCATGGAGGGAAGGACTAGGACCACGCAGGCAGGCAACACCGGAAAAAAAGAAGATGGCAAGGGGCCTGATCCTGTTTTTTTTTTTGCCCAGAGTCTGCTTGTAGGTGGGGGGGAGGGGGGAGGGGAGTGAGCTGCCAGTGGGCCCTGAGCTGTGGGGGCCCCGGTCTTTCCCTCCACAATAGCAGCTCCCCCAGGGCCACCCAGGTGGGCTGCTAGCAGTGCAGGGGCTGTCTGAGCTTGGAGGCTGCGTACAGCCTGATCCAATTGGTTCCCGAGCCTGAGCTAGGGCAGCCCCCAGCCTGGTAGCAGCCCACCTGGGTGGCCCCAGAGGGTGCTGCCACTGTGTAGGGAAGGACCGGGCCCCCCACAGCTCAGGGGCTGCTCGGCCCATTGACAGCTTGTCCCCCAGCCACAGGAGAGGCAGGTAGGCTTCATGGAAAAAAAGACAAAGGATCGGGCTCCTCGCCACAACAGGGATGGTAGCACCTAAATTGAAACTGTGGGTTTTTAATCATTGCAATTAAAAACTCACCATTTCAATTAGGGGACTAAACCCGTCATGTATACAAGTGCCTTTGGAGTGCTAACAAGAAGCCTGGTTTTCTTCCTGCTAGGCAGATGGCAGTTTTACCCACTAGACAGGTGGGAGTTAACTTACATAGAGATAGATTTGGACACGTATGATCTATTGTGACTGCAACAATCCAAAATAAATTATCTCTAAATTATAGCTCCTGCAAGGATGCTAATCTCATCAAGCTTTCTGTGCAGAGCTGGTTCCCAGTGCATACCCAAGAAAATAGTGACAAAGTAGTCATTCTTATGGCAAATTACATATATTGCCACATTTTCTGCATCTGAAGCCCTTATTGTTCCTTTTAGGCAAGCACAAAATGTTATCAGGAAATTAAATATTAAACATAAGTACAGAGTTGCATAATTAATTGAAAACCGAAGTAATTAATTGTGCAAGAAGCAAGGATTTCTTAGGGTGATTTACCTATCAGGTCAATTTTGCATTATAAACTGTGCAACTACTGGCTTTAGGGGAGTTATTCCTTGTTTATACTAATGCTAGGAAATGGAAAATGAGGTCCACAGTGTTTCCTTGCAGACATGATTTCTGTTACACATGTAATTATAACTCACAACATTTTCAAATCATCTAGCCCTAATAAAATATCTATGAAAATAATTATGTTGGCACTAAAAATGTTATTTATCAGATTTGTAGGATGAAATCCCTGAATTGTTATCAAAGAAATGTGATATTAAAAAGAGAAATGCTCAGTTTATATAATATGATACTGGGCATCAGTTTTGGGGGTTTTATGATTGTTCAAGATACAATTTATTTTGGAAATTCTTTTAAATATTGAATGGGTCATGCTATTGATATAAGTGTTGTAATATTATAATATTTTCCTTCCTTTTGATACTGTTAGAGCACGCTTCCTAGGCAAGATTTTAAAAACTAACTAGAGATTGTGGTAAACAACTTACAGATACATTAATGAGGCTTGATTTTTCAGATGGTGGATGACTATTGTTTTCTGATAACTGGGCCCCCTTAAATAGACTGGATTGATTTAAATCACCAAATTTAATTGTGATTTAAATCAGCATGCAGGAAATCTTGATTTAAATACGTAATTTTGATCTTGTTTTGCATGTATATTTTGGTTCTTATTTTTATAGAAAGATCGATTTTCACTGGTTGGTAACCACTAAAATCTGTTAGTGTACAACTAAATATAGACTTTTCACTTAATTTGGTACTTTTTTAGAAACCACAAAGGCATACTGTATCTATACATATTTATTTAAGTAACAATGCTGTTTAATGTTACATTTGTTCTTGTTCTTAATTTTTATGTTTCTTATTACCAGGGAACTGAGTTTTCCATTTACCCTTTAAGGAAGAAAATGCAGATTTTCTCACTTTCAGGAGAAAAACCTCGATTTTCTTCTCTGAAGGAGAAAAGTGCAGGAAACAGTGGATTTCCCCTTGAAGCCTGGCAGAGTTTCAGCCTGCAAGGAACTGGGGGCAGGGGCAACATGTAAAGGGTACACACGAGTGCACATGCACCCCCTGAATGTGGCAGTGCACCCCCTGCAAAAAGGTGCTGCCATCACTGTCAGCAGTGCCTGTGGATGGTTGCCGCTTGCCACCCCACCAGTAGACCACGATTGCTACTGCTGTCACCGCTGGCAATGCCTGTGGGTTGTTGCTGACCCCTGGTCAGTGCTCACCCTCCTCCCTGTCCGACAGTGCTGGTGGTGGCATCTGCAGGAGCTCCACACTTACCACCGCTGTGCTCCCACTGTTGCTGGTGCAGCCATGCCCCCTCAGCTGCCGGGGACATGCGCTGTTCATGGCTGGGGGGATGAGAGGAGAATGATCAGCAGGGGGTACCATGTGCAGGTGTGCTCATACACATGCACATAGCTGCTAGGCAGCATGAGAACAGCCTCCTAACATATGTCTGAGGCAGTGGGAATTGAGGCTCCCATAGTAAGGGAGGGAGGAAGTTAGGCAGGGCTGGGGCTGGGCTGCTGCCTAGCCTGGGCAGTGCATGGGGTTTGGGGCCCAGTGCTGGAATCCATGGCTGAAGGAAATCTGGGTGGCTCATCTGGAGGGAAGGGTGGAGGGGCTGGCTTCCCGCTGTTGCATGCACTCCCAGGTGGAGTATGGGGGTCACATGCCCCCCAGATCTGTGCATGGGGCAGGGGCAAGTGTGGGCTGCCCACTGTGGGCTCATGCTCCCCACCCTCCTGCCCTCTACTCTGGGCCTCTGGAGCTCAGCCGGCAAGACCTGGTGCTGCAAGACAGAGCAGCTTGATGCCACTACCACAAAACCAGTGCTGCCATGATGAAATGCCCTCTGCCTGCCTGGCAGAAGCAGGGATAGCAGCATGGAGTTGTGCCCCTCACTGTTGTTGGGTGGGCAGAGGGCACCTTGCCACAGCAGCATGGAGCTCTCAGCGGTGGTAACAAGCCTCCCTGCCCAGCCACACTCTGTTCTGCCATTCCGGATCCTGCCCACTGGATTTAAGAGGCCCTGGGGGGAGGGCAGCAGGGTGGAGAGTCCCAAACCTACAGTGGGCAGCCCATACCCACCCTGCTGACAGGCTCCACGCTGCCCGTGTTGCCCATGGGGCAGGGGGAGCCAGGCTCCATGCTCTGCTCTGCTGCAACAGCCACTGTTTCCTGTGGGCAGCAGCCAGGGTACAGATGCTGCTGCAGGGGGGAGGGGGCTGTGGACCCAGGTCTCTGGTTTCATAGCCCTGGCAGCTGGGGGGCAGGGTGCAGGGGGCTTTGGTTGGGGAGTGATGGGCTCCAGCGGTGCCAAGGGGACTGTGAGTATGGAGTGAGGTGCAATGGCATGGCTAGGGCATATCAATGTTGCTCAACACCACAAAGCAATGGTGGAGGAGGAACAGCCTCAGCTGGACTCATGTCCTGGTGAGCAAAGGGGACAGTGGGAGGTCTGGTTTTCCATGATAACAAAATCAAAAATCAGACACCAAAATGTATAGGTATTTAGAATGTATTTTATTATAGCAATTGAGGCACTGGTAGGTTTCCAAATTGCTTAAAATAGTAAATATATCAATAAAATATTGTATTCAACTGATACCTATACTTATATAGTGGTGTTTCATTTTAATCATGGAAAAAAATGCATTTGGGGATTTTTAATGTGGGGAAGGGGTTAAATCAGAGAATTTGTAATTTTTAAACAGAGAAAACCAGGATTCCTACTTATTACTTTACAAAATGGTGAGTGATATATACTTGTACTAGATAATGATTATACTTTTACTCATGATTTATGTTAAAGTGTGTTTGGATGGAAATTGGAATTCAATTGAAATGTATCTGCAGAAGAGGCTGCTGATATCAAAAGCTGGTTTAGGAGTTCAGCAAAATTTTTAGATCCTTATTCATTGGCTTCCACCAGGACAGTACTTCAACTTTATTTAAAACTTCAGCAGCAAACATGTTACACATTTTTAACAAATTAAAGTAAGTTTAGGCTTTAACATGCGGTAGTTATACTTCACTTTAAAATAAGTTTATTTTAAAAGAGATTGTTTTCAGAGTTTAAAGATTTTTTGTAAGATGTTAATTTAAAACCAAATTTAAATAAAGCATCTCATTTAAGTAAAAAATGGTGTGGTTTGCTTCATTTTGGGATTATAAAAGATCAATTTAAGTTCACTCTAATTAATATATAAAGTTATAGCCACTGGGTGCACCTACTGTTTTGATATAAAGTACCTCTGAGGATTTTTCTTTCTCATTTGATAAAACTTGGTCCAATTGACTGAACATTCTGGAAATGACAATTTTTCTGGAAGTTCTAATTAAATGTATAAGTTTAATTTCATAGATTTCATAGACATTCAGGCTGGAAGAGGTCCTGGAGGATCATCAAATCCAGCCACCTACCCAGGGGCCGGAAGTCAGCAGGGATCACAGGATCCCAGCAAGATAAACATCCAAATGTGTCTTGAAGGTGTTCAAAGTGGGTGCTTGAATCACCTCTGGCAGTAGTCTATTCCACACCTTGGGGGCTCGGACAGTAAAGAAGTTCTTCCTTATGGCCTGAAACAGTCGCAGAGGAGTTTGTGACCATTAGATCTTGTCACCCCTTGGGGTGCTCTGGTAAAGAGACGCTCCCCCAGATCCTGATAAACTCCCCTGATAAACCCATAGGTGGCCACCAGATCATCCCTGAGCCTGTGATCAGTTATCCTGACCTCTGATCATGCACGTGGTTCTCCTCTGCATTCTCTCAAGCTTCTCCACATCCTTTTTGAATTGTGGAGCCCAAAACTGGACACAGTACTCCAGCTGTGGCCTCACCAAGGCCGAGTACAATGGGATAATGACATCCTGGGATTTGCTTGAGAAGCATCTATGGTTCAAGCCAACATTTTGCTTGCTTTACTAGCTGCAACATCACATTGAAGGCTCATGTTCATCTTGTGGCCAATCATGACCCCCAAGTCCCTTTCATCTGTAGTGCTAACCAGCGTAGCACTGCCAAGCCTATAAGCATGCTACAGGTTTTTCTTCTTAAGGTGGAGAACCTTGCATTTTTCAGTGTTGAACACCATCAGGACCTCACCTGCCCATTTCATTAGCCTGTCATGATCTGCCTGGATCACCCTCCTGTCTTCAGGTGTGGATGCTTTACCCCAGAGTTTGGTGTAATTGGCGAACTTGGCCAGCCCGCTTTTGACACCAATGTCTACATCATTGATGAAGATGTTAAAAAGTAAAGGCCCTAGGACAGAGCCTTGAGGGACCTCACTGGTCACAGGGCACCATGACGATTGACTTCCATCAACCACCACCCTCTGGGTCCTGCCACAGAACCAATTCCCCAGCCGGCGGATCGTGGTGGACCTGAGGCTGCAGTTGACCAGTTTTGCCAAGAGGTGATCATGGGATACCAGATCGAAGGCTTTTTTAAAGTCAAGATATATGACATCAATCTCTTCCCCCTTGTTCAGGCGATAGGTCACCAGGTTGTGAAAGGAAATGAAATTGGTCAAGCAAGACCTATCCACAAACCCATGCTGGGTATCCCTCAGGATATTGGTGTCAGCTAGCCTGTATAGGATGGCCTCTGTGATAATCTTCTCCAAGACCTTCCCCAGGATAAAAGTCAGCTGATGGGTTTTCTCCCTTTTTTGAAGATAGGCACCACATTTGTCTTCTTCCAATCATCGGGCACTTCATCAGAGCACCAGAAGTTCTCGACAATCCATGCCGGGGCCTAAGCTATGATGCCTGCCAGCTCTCTGAGTACTCTTGGGTGTAAACCATAAGGGCTGGATGACTTGAAGGTATTCAGTCTGTCAAGGTGTTCCTTCATAAGGTCACCTTTGATGGGTTGTAAGGAATCTCCCTCATCCGGGCCTCCCTGTCCCACAGTGGGCAGGGACATCCCATGGGACTGGTGAAAAACTGACGCAAAGTACTCATTTAGTATGTTTGCTTTTTCCTGGGCATCGGCTGTCAGTTGTCCCATCTGGTTTAGCAGGGGCTCGATGTTGCCCTTGCTTTTCTTCTGGCTCCCCACATATTTAAAAAAGAACTTTTTATTGTCCTTAATATTTATAGCTAGCTGGAGTTCCATTGTATCCTTGTCTTTCCTGGTTTGCTCTCTGCAGGTCCGGACCTAAGCAGAGTATTCCTCCTTGGTGGTTCTTCCTTTTAAGATGCAGGAGATCCACTAGTTTCCTGGAGAGCCAAGGGGACTGCTGTGCCCTTTTACTGCCTTTCCGCTGAGACAGGATAGACTTTGCTTGCACATCCAGGATTGCTCCCTTGAGGAGCAACCACTCATCCTGAACTCCCCTCCCCTTTGGGTTGCAGCCCTTTAGGGCCTCACTGACAAGCCTTCTGAGCTTGTCAAAGTCAGCTTTCCTGAAGTTGAGGACTTCTGTATTACTGACTGACTTCGTAGCTTTACGGTGGATGGTGAAGGTGCTCCTCCTACTGCACATGCGCTAGTCCCCATAGAAAAACTGAGCATACACCATTCCTACACTGTCCTTGTATGTGACAGGACTAGGCATGCCACCTATATAGAGTAACTGGGTATTCACCTTACCCTCATATATAGTTTCTAGTGCTGAATTCATTGTGCATGTGCCATCCCCACATAATGACCCCATGTTCTTGCCCAGAGCTGTAAGAGCAAAGCTTCATTTTCTTTGTAATTACTGCTTCTAGCTGTTTCAGAATTGTGAGCAGGAAGCTTTTCTTTGTTTAGCTCTTGGTAACACCCCTGTTGCCTCTTGGCATTTATGCAGTATGGAGGAGGAAGTCTGATTCCAATGCAGAGGGGACAAAAACCTGACTAGGGGGTGGGAATGGAGTAGGCTGGATCTAACAGTCTGGTGAGACTGGAACTTCGGGGAAAAGGAAAGAGAAAATGGGACTGGTTAAAAAAAATATTTTGTGATCATGTAATTAAAGATTGAATCATGACGCATATTCACAAAAGGGATAAATTAAAGTTTCACAGAAAACATTTTATCTTTTTTTCAAGTTCAAAGCATCTCTCATTTGTGTTGTAAGGAAACAATTTGGCACTTCGATGCTAAATGTCAAACTGTTTCATTACAACACAAATGGGAGACACGCTTTGATATAAAAATGAAAATATGATGTTTCAGTCAGCACTATGCTGCAGCTGCACTTAACAATTAAGAGATAAAATAAAATGAATAGAATATTTTAACTGTTATATTATATCATGTTATAGCATGTCATTAGCTGCAAATCATAATATGAAGATTCCATCCCTTCTGTAGTAGCGCATATTTATTATTACTATTGATGTGTCATGAAATAATATAAAGACAAAAATAAAATAACACTAAAACTGGAATTCTGGGATTTCAAAAACAATTTTTCAAAATTCTGAAAAGTAGCCTTCCCAAAACTATTTTTAGTCTCAAAAACTATTTTTGTTCCAAGTCAGAATGAAAACAAATTTGAAAATGTCAACATTTCCCGTTAACTGGAAAGTATGATTTTCAACCAGCTGTATTTAGGCAACATGTTCCCATGCTGTTATTTTTGTTTCTTAGCTGTAGGGACTGTCTCCAAAATGTTAGCCAGAAGGGATTATACCAAACTAATCCATACTCTCAAATGGCTAACCCTGGTTTTCTAGTCTTCCTAGATGGAACCTGCTGAGCTTGTTTAGTAATAATTCCCAAATACAGAGAAAACACTTCTCATAGATCTGAACTAATACCTTTTAAATATGGTTTCATTCAGGACTTACGTTCCCTAGCCAAGCTATCTTCTAGTCTCACAGGCCACTTCTCGTATTACCAGTTCTCACAATCTCCTAGGCTTTCTGCCTAGCATTCATAGCATGTGAAGTAGACTGCCACCTACCAAAGTTTATGCCTCCTTGAACTAGTTAGTCTCTAAAGCGGAGTCCAGACTTGTGTGAATATTTGGTTTCCTGGGGACAACTAGCTGTGGTGCACCTTGTGCTGCCACTAGTTTTCCCTGGGGAATGCCTGGACACACATGCTTTGGTGCACAGCAAGTTGCCCCAGGTTGGGTAAGGGAAGATGGTAGCCCAGGATGGTAGAGGAGGATGGGGCCAGCACTTGGTCTGACCCCAGTACCCTTACCTGGGGTCCTGGGGGCCTCCCAGGGTGGCATCATTGGCGATCCTGTCACACTAAGCCTGGCTGGCAGCAGAGTACAGCTCTGGCCGACCAGGCTCTGGCTTTGGGCGAAGCACGCTGTGCGCCACTCCATTTTTTTCTTTTTTTTTTGCCCCCTGGATATGCAGGGAGCAAAAAAACCTTCTTTGCTGCTCCCTTGCAGTACGGAGAACAACAGAACATGTCTGCAGCACCACATACTGCATGGCCACACTCATCTGGATGCAACCTAAGCATCCTGCTTTTCCTTCTTACTAACAAAGCCTATATCTCATGAATTCTGTGAAGAAATAACACACTTGCTCTCCACTAAGCAGGTGATTGTGTTTCCTGTTAGTGATTTTTCCAGTGAGAGGAGATTATTATAGCCTACTCCTCCAACTGCTCTTTCAGCATCTCTTTTGGCAGCTACTCCCGAAACCTTTCCTCCTTCGTCTGTCAGATTCCCACAAAGCTGTCCTTGGCCTCATTCCCTTCCTCTGCATCTTATCCCTGTGTGACCCCTTCTTTTTGCACAGATTCAGCAGTTATGACTAGGCTGATGACTCACAAATCCACTTCCCTCTCACCTTTTTTCATCTATAGGATTGAACATGTTTTTTTTTAGTTATGTCCTGAGTTCTCTAGTATATTAGGCATATTTCAATTCATTCTGCAAGTGTAAATAAACCTCAAAACTGGTTTCATGAGCAGCTCCAAAGGGCAGATCCAAACAGCTGCCTAGGCAGACTGTAGGCACTTAAGTCCCAACTTTGATTAAACCCCCGCACTGAGTGTTTTGTGTAACCCAGAAGGTGCCTGAATTCATTACATTCCTCCTATTTTGACCTGAGTAGTATAAAGGCTCTCTTCACTTCAATGCAAATGTGACAGGTGGGTGGGGCCGGAAGTCCCGCCCCCTTCGACCCGCCCCCTTTCCCTTTTATGGTGTGTGGCGTCACCAACTCCACCCCCTGACCCTGGTCACGTGGTGCGTGACATCAGCAACTCCGCCTGTGGCCCCGGTCATGTGGTGCGTGACATCAGCAACTCCACCCCTGACCCCAGTCATGTGGTGCGTGACATCAGCAACTCTGCCCCTGACCCCAGTCATGTGGTGTGTGACACTAGCACCACATGGTTTATGACATCAGAAGGACAACCCAGACAGACCCTCAAAGCCCAACCCCTCATGCTGCAGGGTGGTGGTGTGACCCCTCTAACAACCCGCCCCAACACCCCTGGCCAATTGGCAGGGGTTTCAGAGACCTCAGATCTCCCAAGATCAATGCTGAACCAATTGCAAGGAATACAGTGGGGGTGGGATTTAAGCGGCAAGCCCACCAGGTCTATCTGCTTTCCCAAACGACCCCTCTGTTTAGCTGAGACCGTGCTAAGGCAAGCAAGCGCAGCTATGGATTCTTTCACAACGCCTGTAGGCCCACTCACTACACCCCCAAGACGGCCTTATAGAAAGCGTTACTGTAGAAATATTTTTGAGGAGGAGACCCGGCTCCTTCCCCAAAGACACTTTGAGATGCCTGATCCTGCTGGGGAAGAGTCTGTGAACAGGCAATTGAGTGAGAACCAGGACCCCAAAGCAGATGCAGAGACTTTGGAAGATGGTATCTTTATGCCTGAGCCTGCATGCGAAGTCGAGGACTTTAGCTGTAAAAAACTGTTGTTGTGTTTTACAGCCTCATATTCCCCAGTCTCCCACCCAGAACAGCAACAGAGGTACGTCCCAAACATGTTTTGCTAAGCCCTTCTCTTAAGCAGGGTTTTATAATCTCTAGCACCAATTAAGCGCTCAGTATGGGGTATGAGTGTTTCATCTTCCTCAGTGATCAAATCATGAAGGGCAGCCTTAGGATTATCTGCAGAATACACAGTGTTTAGAATCTGTCTA
>JAGPOW010000304.1:42866426-42893073 GCA_030014935.1 Caiman crocodilus
GCAGGCGGCTCTGGGTGGCAACGGAGGCCTCAGGCCGAATGCACACCGGACGAGGTGACTGGGTGGTAGTGCCAACCCAGGTGTGCTCGGGGCCCTGGGCAGGGGTGGGAGAGAGTGAGGGTCTGGAGGCGTGGTAAGGTGAAACGAAGAAAAACTTTACTTACAACTTTGAAGAACAAAACTTATTTACAAGGCGATGGGATGCGGTTACAGCCGAAGTCAGCGGAACAACACGATGGCCGATACAGGATACACAGCGAACGGTTTGCAATGAACTCGTCAACTCCCCTATCTTAGACCATATGAGGTGAAGGGTATCCGTCCCTTCCCACCTCAACACGGAGGGAGCCTCTTAGACCTTGCAATGAGCTCGTCAACTCCTCTATCTTTCGTAGGGAGCCTCTTAGCCCTGGAGTGACTGTATGAGGTGAAGGGTATCCGTCCCTTCCTGCCTCAACACTCCTTTCACTGTCTATCCAGGAATGTTCCCACCATGCGACCACTAACGACCACTGACACCACACGACCCACACCCACCCTTCTCAGGCAGTCCCTAATATAACTTTCTATGCCAATCAGAGGCCTACCTGGGTGGATGGTTCTGGAAATCTCTCGGTCTTTCAATCATAGTTAAGCGGGTCAACATTTTAACTCTTTACTATCATGTGTTGTACATAACCAATGACTCTCTGCTACTATATGACTCCTGCATTGGTCATGTCACTTAACCTTTCACAATAATAGAAATATCAACAAAATAATATCAAGTACAGGATAACATAGTAATAAACAACAGATTTCACACTAATATAGTAAACCATGGGCGACAACAATCTGGAAGGGGTCACACTCCAATATTTTTAGGACACTGTTGTGCTGCTTCAACTTGTTTTGCCCATAGAATATAATGGGGAATCATGAAAATGCCTAAAACATTGTCATTTCTTGCCTGATTCAGATGCAAATGGCAGGGACATTAGCCCCTTCTGAGGGCATGAAGCCTGCCACGTTTCAAGGAGATAGGTGCAGAGGTTTCTCAGAAATGGGAACTCAAAGTCTTGAAAGCAAAATTTGCCAGCAGTGGCAGTCTCCTGTCATCTGAGCACAGAACTTGGGACCTGTGCCAGACTCCTCCTGAGGGTGTGGGCCCCTGGATCTGTGCCATGTGCCAGGAGGCTGCTGCTGCCACATGGGATCAGTACTGGGCACAGCCTGCACCCAGAGCTGGGCTCCATGGTGTCCTACCTGGTGGCAGGAGGAAGAGCACAGCCCCAGCTCTGCCCACCTCCTGCCACTGAGCTGAGCTCTGAGTGGCTTCGGAGCTTCGTAGAGCTCAGCCCAGTGGCAGGAGGCAGGCAGAGCTGGGGCTGCGCTCTGTCTCCTGCTGCCAGGCTGTGCTCCAAGTGGCTCCACCAGCCCCATGGAGCTCAGCCTGGTGGCAGGAGGCAGGCAGAGCTGGGGCTGCGCTCCACCTCCTGCCACTGGGCTCAGTTCCAAGTGGCTCTGCAATCTCATGAATTTCAGGCCGGTGGTGGGAGGCAAAGTACACCTCCAGCTCTGCCCATCTCCCGCCACTGGGCTGAGCTCCAAGTGGCTCTGCAGCCCCATGGAGTTCAGCCCAGTGGTGAGAGATGGAGAACAGCACCAGGTCTGCCCACCTCCTGGGGCCAGGGGGCTCATGGCAGAGCCCCCCACGCAGTGTGGGACAGTGGGGGGCAGCAGGGATCACCTCCCCCACCCAGCAGCACCCAGTGAGTGGGGCTTTTTTTAAAATCACCAGGAGCTAGGGCAGGCAGGGCAGCCATGGGGGTCTGGGGGAGCAGGTGAGGGTCGGGAGGGACTGGGGGAACATGCAAGGGATGGGACCTGGCAAGGATCCCCTTATGGTCCCTTCCCCCTTCTCCCGCCCCTATTTACCAGTTTCAAGTCCGGCTGCAGCTCCCTGATGTAGCCACCAGGGACTGTCCAAATCACCAAAGCTCTCCGAAGTTCTTCTGAAGATTCAGAGAGCTTTGAATCAATTTGGACCTTTTAATTGGTCCCCTGATTCAATTCAGTGGCCGAATCTCTGAATCTGAATCGAGTTGAATCTCCTCCAAATCAAATCACCACCCAAAGCTTTGTACAGCCCTAGAAATTACAGCAAGTTGGAGCAGATGAATTGAATCTGATGGGGCGTGGTAATTATTGTGCTCCAGCCAGTGTCTGCATCATGTATCAGCATCCTCACACTTCAAAATAGTGACAGAGGTGCTTTAACTAAAGCTCATTCAAAGAAGCTTTAGATAAAGTGCCCTGCTGCCATTTTGAAGTGTGGGGATGCTGATACACAAGATGCTTTGGGCACTTTAATTAGAGCAGCATGCTGAGCCACTCCAATTAAAGTGTCCCTACTTCCACTCCTGGAGCACATATAAAAATGCCCAAGAGGTGTAGTAGAATGGGGTACAGAAAAGGGGCCTATATTTGTGCTGGTAGGAGGAGGTGGAGAGGGAGATAGAGATTGGCAAAAGAGCGGACAAAGCTTGTAAGTACTGGATGAGGTAAGTATAATAGGAAAGAAGAAACAGAACAAATGGAGACAGTAGAGAGAAAAAGATGGAAGGGGATATGCTGGGAGAGGTGCTATGATACTGCTACGAGAGAAAAAGGATGTGGTGAAAGCCATGTATGGATGTTAGATGGATGAGGCTAAGGCTGATAAGTAATGGTTATAGAAGCTCCTCCCTTGCCAGTAGAAGTATGTTACCACATCCTGCCAGGAGCAGAATGAAACCAGGCTCTGATGTTAGAAGGACTGAACTGAGAGAACAGGCTAAAAGAGGACCTGTCCCCTATACCCGTAATCAGATTACTAAAACTAGGAACAGATGTTGCATTTATCCTTGAACAAGTTGTGCCTGTGTTTGTCCTGGAACTGAAATGTCCTGGGATTGCCATGTACACATATTAGCTTTCTAACTGGGGTTTAGTAAGTAGCTGAATTCACTGACACTTTTTTGCCATTGTTTGAATGATGCAATCCCAGAAAAACTGATCAGCTCAGCAGCGGGCAAAATATCCAGCCTATTAGCCTGAAGCACCAGTAAAGGCCAAAGCCAGAGCTAGAGTCACCACCCACCAAAGGGATGGGTAGAATCAATTGGTGGTCCCACAGGTAGTGTTTCTGGCCTCTGTTGTAGTGGCAGGAGATGCTGGGTGGAAGCAGCCCCACTGGCCCATCACCTCACGACAGCCTGAGAGATGGAGTCCAACCTCATGGTGATGGGCAGGCAGGTGGACAGGCAGTTTCCCCCACCATGCCAACAGAGACTATAGCCCCACCCATCCACCTGACACCATGCAGCAAAGGGGGGGACTGAGTACCCCACCCTGGCCTCCCCAGCCAGGGTCTGCACAGGGGGTGGGTAGGGGAAGCCGAGAGGCAGGGGCATTCCCCTCCTTGCACGCCAGTTCCAGGGGACTGTGAACAGCACAGCCCTACCTCCAGCACAGCGCAGTTCTCAGCCCCATTCCTGCCTGCTGGTGGGGGAAGGACAGCAGGGAAAAACAGAGATAAGATGCCATGGCCCCAGGTGGGCTCATGATCCCACTCCTGCTGCTGCTCTGGCATCAGCATTGGCCCAGCTGCTGGGAGCTCATGTGAGTGTTTTAGACTGAGTGAATGAATGTGAGTGACCGTGAGAGTATGTGTGAGTGTGTGCAAGACAGAGAAAGAGAGAGAGAGAGAGAAGGTGTGCATGTGCATGTAACCCTCAACAGCTCACCAAAATGTAAGTGGCCTTCCAGTTCAAATAACTGCCCATCCCTGGTTGAGATGAACTTTGCAATGTCCTGGGATAAACTGTTAGTACTCTTATCCTGTGAATCATTATAGGATTTATCCTGGGACAGTTGACACGGAGGTCTGAACAACTGCACTTTTCCCAGGATAAAATGGTTTAATTCTAGGACAAATGCAATATTTGTTTGTAGTCTAAGAAGGAATAAAGAGAAGCCCTTGATAGGACTAAAAGCACTGTCATGGTGGGCCAGGTGTTTACAGAGAAAATGACCACATTTTGGAACACTTTTAAAGCAAAATTTTCTCTTTTTAAAAGAAACAATTTCTCCTTTCTGAGTAGTGTGTTTTCTGAGCAGTCAGCACAGTATAAACCACAGTATAGGTTTCAGTTCTTGGTTCCAACCAAAGGAAGTCAGTTTAGTGGGGGACATCTGAGCCACCTTTGCAACCGTCCAGTTCTAGCTGTTACAGATACTTGCTTGGTCCCTGGCATAAATTACAGCAGCTCTGGAACTGCTCTAGCTTTCAGTAATTTCTCACAGCCTTCTACCAGCAAACATTTATGCTATGATCTTTCATGCTGTGTTTAACTTCTATTAATCCAAGAAGCTCACTCAGCATCCCTCCTTTACAAGAAAATGAGCAAAAGAGCCACTAAGACCATTATTCTGGTCCAGAGCCACTTGGGGAAATTCTCTATATTAGACAGCATTTCAATTACACTTTTCTACTTTGTTCTTACAAACAATTATTTTAGATTTGGGGACTCCCTCTACCTACAAATAAATAGCACTGCTATGGGCACATGTATGCCCACCCCCAATATACCAATGTAATTATGAGAGACCTTGAAGTCCATTTCCTTTGCAGCTTCCCACTCATCCCCTGATATACCTCAGGTACACCAATGACATCTTCATTGTTTTGTCACAATGAAAGGAATCTTCCAAGAAATTTCACCAGGACTTTAACAATTTCCACCCCTCCAACAAACTAACTCTGGAATACTCCATCCATCAAATTAATTTCCTTCTACAGTGAAGGTTTGCATTGCCACCACACTATAGAAAACCAACTGACTGCCACACCTACTTTTATGCTACTAGCTTTCATCCCAGCACACGATTAGATCCATAGAGCCAAGCTCCATGTTACAACAATATCTGTTCTGATTCCACCAACTAGGATGCGTACTTTAAGGATTGGGACCAGGGATTCCTACAATTACACTACGATCCCCAAACTGTAGCCACTCAAATCAACAAAGCCAGACTCAGGCCTCACTCTAACCTGCTAAAATACCAACTCTGGGACACGGACAACAGAATCCTCTGGTTGTCACCTACAGCCCCCAGTTTGCACACCCTAAATACATAATTAGTGACTTCCAACCCCTCCTGGAAAAAGACGACTGTCTCAAGATAGCTATGGATAACAAACCTATCGGACAGACAACCACCCAACCACAAATAGCAGCTCTCAGGAAACAGGCTACTTGACTCATTCTCAGTGAGACACCAGGCCTAGCAATAGAGACATAGGCCAGATGTGCCCCCTTATTAATATAGACCATGTTATCACTGAACTGAATACATAGATTATAACATCTAAGGTTCATCCACTTGCACCTCTACCAACATTATATATGGCATCACCTGCTCATAGTGCCCCTCTACTGTCTGCATTGGACAGAAAAGATAATCCCTACATGTAAGAATGAATGAGCATCTATCTAGTACTGGCTTCAGAAAGACACAATAGTTTGTGACAGAACACTTTTACTTCCTTAGATGTTGCATCTCTGACCTCAGGGTAGCCCATGCTTAGGCAGCAAAACTTTAAAAACTAACTTGAATGGAAAACCACAGACCAAAATCATCCATAATTTGTATTATGTTAAGTATGGATTAAACAGAGACTATGCATCTTTATCCCACTGTATGAATTAGTGCTTGTGACCCCATTTAATCCTATGGGTCTGCTCCAGCACTTCCTCCCTCCCCATATCCACTTCCTCCCTTCCTGCCTTTTGTATTCAAATCATTCTCTCCTTTTTATATGCTGCTCTACTCATATCCTGTCACAGCTCATGATTAAGTGAGTTTAAGCTCACAAAAAACTTATGCTATAGATACCTCTGATTTAATTATTCTATAAGGTAGAAATCTACCCTTCTTCTACAAAAACCAGAGGCCATTAAAAAGGAGCTTGTCTCAAAGCTTTATTAACATGTGATTTGGCTGTCTATCAAAATCACTGTCACACACAAAACCACAGATACTAATCACAAATCAGGTAGACCTGGTACTGATTGAATTATCTTTCACATTACATTTGGGATACCTTGGTGAGACAGTCTGTATCTTAAAGGGAAGGCTATTCTAACACATTAAATGTTTAAATGTTTATTTTGCTGATTTCTTTGTAGAGGTTCAATAATATGTGATGAATACAGGCAGTCCGTGTGCTTACAACGCAATGGGTTCCTCAAAACTGGGTCTTAAGTCGAAATGTTGTAACTCGTAACCAATTTTCTCATAAGAAACAATGCTAGAAATGGGGGATTGGTTCCTGAACCAAGGCTCAATACTCTATTTTCACCAAAAATACCCCAGAATTTTGTATTCGATCTGTTATAGATGAGTAATATAGCTACATTAATGTATTTATATTGTAAATAACAATCACATTGATTTGGAAGGACTTCTTTGAGGTGACTTTGCTGGACTTTTTGTAAGGCTCTTGGTTCGGCTTTTTGAAGGGTTATTGGCTGGAATCTTCTCAGGAGTCTTGGCTGCAGGTTTTTCTGGAGTTTTGTCTGCTTTCTTAAAGAAAGCATCCAAGGATGTTTGTACAGATGTTCTCCAGCAAGATAAGTGATGCAGTGAACTTGTTCGCTGGCATGGCATAGCATCGGATCAAGTGTTGTAAAGTTGAAACTGAAATTAAAAAGTTAAAACAGGTTGTCAATTTATAAACGTTGTAAGTATAAAATGCTGTAACTCAAGACGTTGTAAATCGAGGACTGCCTGTAGTTGTCAACAATATCCTTCAATTGTTTTCCGTAGCTGAGTGCTCTAATAGGCCTTAGAACTTTTTAATGTGTGGATCCCTGTAGCAGCATGCTGCTCAACAGCTGTTGAGCTGAATAATTTTGATGGTCTCTTACTGAATAATTCAGCAAAACTTCCTTCATTCAAATTGTATATACCTGAAAATCAATTAAAAAATCAATGTTGCATAAATCTTGTTGGTAAATTATGGGTGAATGCTCCTTTGCAACCAATTACTGCTATACAGTTGCAAAAGCCTAGGCTGTTTTAGAAATTATTTGAATAATAATGTGTTTGTTATTTGCCATTTCAGTTGTATATTTTGTAACCTATGTCTTCTTAATTACTTTATAATAAAAAATAATTTTTTTAACCAATTAAGTCTGTGGTGGAAATTCTATATTGATTTATGCCTCATGTAACTGCATTGCATAAACTAAGTTAACAAAGATGTTGGTTTTTGAATGGTAGTGTCAGTTTGTTTTTTTCATTCGTCCAAATTGATAAAAATAGTGTATCTCAATTGTCATGAATCTCTAATCATCATTTTACTTTTAGCACAGTGCCTGAATTATGCGACTTTCACTGATGGTTGAAAACACAATGAAAATACACATATGAAAGTAATTCATTTCAATAATGGTATGTTGGAAAGGATCAGCTCCTAAAAGGAAAATTCTGGTTTTTTACACTTAACAAAAAAATGATAAATTAATATCTATTCTATAAAATAGGAGATTTTAAATCAAATGAGTCAGAGAAAGAGTCAAGTTGATGCTCAGTGGACCAGTAAGTGGGTCTTTATCTCTCCATCTAGATATATTTATTTCAGATTTAAATCACAGTAAATATTTAGATAAGCTGGTTAACAAAAGTTGTGTTACATAACTATAGTTCCCATTTAATCTCTTGCACTTCTATAGTGGTTAATAACCTACAAAAGGAAAATCAATTAACTGGCAGAATCATACAACGCACTGTTTTGTGTCATTAATTCGTTCAAGAAAGTTGAGGATTGAGTACACATGTTTGCAGCATGTGCTCTAAACCAATTAGAAGAATGTTCCCTCCCAGAGGGTACAGACAACAAAGGCAGAAACAGATGTATATCTCAGTTACAGATGTCTCTCTGAGAAACTTATTGGCTGTGTGGATGTTGCATAAACTTACTGATGGTGCAGAAGTTGAGTCTTACATTGGTCTTCCTGAGACTGGAACTTGCTATCCTTTCTACCTTAAAAACTACTTGCTAGGGACAACTCAAGTTGGCAGTGGCCAGTGGGTGTGGCTGAACTTCTGCTAAATATGGTTAACTGTAAGCATTTAAAAAGAAAAAAAATCCTATTTAGCAGGATTCAGGAAGCCAGGTGAAAACCTCTCTGAAGCAAAGTAGACAGTCGGATACCAGATCTTTTTAATGAGCATTCAGCACATTGAAACTGAAAAGAGATAGAGAAATGTAATTTAACTAACAGTTGGCATTGGACTAACAGTGCTTGCAATATATTACAGTGCTGTGCCATGCTATAGATAGATAGATAGATAGATAGATAGATAGATAGATAGATAGATAGATAAAAGGTGAGTGTATATCTGTGGTTGGAATGGGACAGATTCTTGGATGGTGAAAATTGTCATTGGTCTATTGACTACTACGAAGCAATGACAATTGGCATCAGATGAAGTCTGCTTCCAAATCTTTATACTTAAAGGTATTTGTCTGAATGCAGACTATTTCTGACTCAGTCACTAGTCATTTTAACAACAAAGATTGGCAGACAGCACACTTTGTGTTTTCCCTCAAAGGAAAGGCATTATTTACTGTTGATTTGATTCCCCTGGACATCTTGACATTTGAAAACATTCAGAAATCATGTCTAGGTTACAACACTGAAGCAAGAAGAATCAGGCTGTGATCATTTCACCTTGACAAGACTTGTATGATTTAATATACGCTGAATAAAAGGGACATTCAAATTAGATTTTATGGAACATCTTTGATGCTTTAAACACTCTGCAAAGTGATCAGAGAGCTGCTGGTTTGCAGGGAACAAACATATGAGCTGCAGCTGTCTCAGTCATTCCTCTTTTAAATAGCCTTGAACACTGGGACCTGCTTTCCTGAGAGTAGAGGATATTAGCTGGGATACCGGTATCCTCTTCTGCTCTTTCAGAAAAATGTCACGAAGTTTTTAGTTTCCAGTTGAACATAAGGGACCTTAATTTAAAATCTATGGGCCTACTACGGGGAATGCTAGTCTATAGAGCAGAATGGCAAGAGTACTGATTAGTACCATAAGAAACACTTTAAAATGGTTAGATTTGATGAGAAGAGACCTACAAAGGGTTTTCTTTCTGCTAAGACCTCACATATTTTGCACTAGAGATAACTTTTTATAAAGCAGCATTGCAAGATAGTTCAGTGTTTAGTAGGAGATTCATTTGCTTGCTGTAAAAATGTAAGATTCAGTGGTCCAAACTCTGATAGGAACAGACTTTGTTGAAACCAATGGGTCTCCGTCCATTTACTTCAGGATAAAATAGGTCCCCTATATTTACTAGGAACTGAAAAAAGAAAAAGAAGGTAGATGGAAACTTGAGAGAACAGTCAGTATAAAATGGTAATCCCATAAACTTCTTTGATGTTACAAGTAGCTAGGCTCTAAATTTAAATTTTATTCATACCAGTTGCATGTTATACTATATGTACTATATGTGCTGCTGTGACGGTGCAACTTTTGGGGCCTGATCTCATGCTGGCCCACCTACCTGTCTCTATGGGCAATCTGCCCAGTCTTGTCTGCCACAATGTTGTTGTTCCATAAACTAGTGGCAAATGCAGGAGACTGCCCATTTCATGCCTCGATGCCAGGGAGCGCTATCTACAGGTCCAACCTCCCCTACACAGCAGCCCATGTCTCATAGATGGCATCATCATTCTTAACATCTCCAGCCCCACACTGGGCCCCAGTCTGGACCCCAACTGAATCCCTCCAATCAGGCAGCCTACTCCACCCTCATAATAGGCTATCTAGCTCCCTGTACTCTTCCCCCTCTCAGGCATGCTGCCCCAGGACCTTTGGACACTCTCTCTAACGGGTTCACCTTCTTAGCCCTACTATGGGGTTACCCACCCAGTTGTGGGGGCTGAGGTTAGGGGGCTCCCGCACCACAAGGAGGCCCACCAGGCTACTCATCTCCAAGGGATGGTAAACTTTAGGTCATGCCCAGGACCAAGAGCCTCATCCCCATAAGCTCTTGCCATTACCTCCTAGCTGTTCCTGCTGCAGCCCATCTAGGTGATGTTTCTGCCTCAGCTGGCAGCAGCAGACTCCAGCCCTTATATACTAGGTTTTTAAAATGGCTGCCGCCATCAGGCACCTGCTGGATGCCTGACCCAGCCCTTAAAGTGGCAGGCACCTACAGTGGCCTGCCACAGCTGCTTAATGGCCATCTGAAGTTTCAAATATTGTGCATTTTTATTGTAGTCCCGTTTGTTCTTTTTTTGAGTATTACTATAGTTTTACTGTTTCCCTGCTGTGGGATTTTTGGGGTCATAGGATAAATTTATTATGCAACAAAGGATGCATTATATACTTTTCATTTAAAGGACCATTTATTTTTAAAATAGCTGTATTCAAATGACATGAAAAGAGTGGAAATATTTCAGTCATTTGTGTAAGGATAAAATATATATTGGAATAAAATGATAATACACTGAAATATTATAGGTTTGGAATATGCATATAGTCAAATGTTCTATAAAAGTATTTTTTATATTCTAATCCTATAAAAGATAGCAAGTTTAAGCAGTGTCTGTGACTTTTCAAGGTGTCACTGTAAAGCGCTAAGCATGCCAGAAATACCTTCCATCAATAATCACAAAAAAGGGACCTTAAAAAAAGATCTTTTAAGCTCTTTGTTTCCCTCCATTTACCTAGGCAAGGATTGGTTCATCCTAGTTTTAAATATTTTATGCCATGGGTTTTCCTAGCTCCCCCAAACTTCTGATAATTTTAAATGTACACTGATGTACACTGATCCATTTTGCCACTGCTAGCTAACTTGCTATTTCAGCAGTCCTGGTCACAATCAGAATATAAACACTTCACAAAATGGGTAAGTCAAAGGATAAGATGATCAGTTATGGAAATGGAGGAGTTCATATCTGCATACAAATAACTTGAAATGAAGTAGAAAATATTGTTCTGGAAGCAGAGAACATTGTGATATTGTATGATGACCAGGCTGTTTGATGCACAATGAAGTTTTATTACTTGCACATTCTGCTCTGTTGCCACAGACAGAATGAAATAAGTTCACATTTAAAGAGTATAGTAATGCAGGCACAGATCATCCTAAAGGACAGTGTCTTTCAGGTCTTTGGAGCATATTTACACTTCAAACCTCACTCAACTAATTCATCATGAATCTCATTATAAATTATTTATTTTTAAAAATCTGATCTGTAATTGTTTCTTTGAATAGAGAAGTGAGAAACTGATTTCATAGTGGAAAAAAATGGAATTAGGAGGAAACATGGGTGTTAATGAGCAAGATATCATTGAACAGCATACAGCTGCAGTACAAATTAGTCTGAGTTTGAAAATTTGAGGTTACGTGCATAATTAGGAGGTGGGAAATTAATTTAAGAGAACAAAATCCCAGAAGTATATTTAGTTGCTTTACACTTACAATTTTTTGTTCAACGTTTCTTGAAAATGGTTTTCAGTTTGTGTATGCTTTGTATATTTAAACCAGTGATTCTCAAAAGGGTGTTCCATGGAACACTAGTGTGCTGCAAAAGTGATAGACGTATGTCGTGAGATCTCCCTGTGTGAGGAGGTACATGCTCTTCTCCAATTTGGCACCCTGCACCTGCCCCAGGCACTCCAGTGGAGCCTGCAGCTGCTCCTCTAAAAACTACTACCAGTGCTGCTGCCTTCTCCTGCCCTTTCCCACCTCCAGGTATCCCCTGTGCTGGCATCCCCATGTTCCTAGCAGCTATGCTATGCTGCTGGGATGACTAATGCACAAAAAGAACCATGCTTTTCAGTCTATCTCATTCTCTCCACTCATGCTCATGGGGCTAGCAGGAAGGATCATGGGGATGGTTGTTGGCATATGAGACCATGCAGAAGCAGCCTCAGCAGTGGGAGCTGTCCTTGCTCCCTGAGTTACACGAGGGGTTGGAAGGGGGCAGACAGTATAAAGAGTGTGGCACAGCAAGGTGAGATCCTGCCCCAGCTGCCCTGAAGTGACACTAGCTAGATCAGTGATTGTCAACTTTTTAGCCTCAAGGCCCACTTCCTTACCTCTTCTAAATTTAGATCTAGCTCTGATTTTCAGCTAGGCTGCTGTGACATTCAGAAAAAGGGTGCCTTGAGGCTAAAAAGGTTGAGAACCACTGGTACAGAGACTAATTCTTTCCTTAAAGAAAGATGCATTTGGTGTTTTTTTTTAAAGTACATCTCGGCAGTGGCATAGTTTTCTCTGGCAGGGGAATAGACTAGGTTATATGTTTTGGACTAGAAAAAATCTGTATATATGTCTTTTTGGGTGTAAGAGTGAAATGTGCTACCAATATTAATCCAGAAAAAAGTGTGCCCCAGGTATCAACATTTTAAGAAGCACTGATTTATACAGACTGAAAATGTGGTCAAATAATTCTTTTCTACCTCCAGGCCTTATGAGCTTGGTTTTTTCCATTGCACTGCATGTTCAGTAGGTCTGCACCGCATCTCCAGTGCTATCTAGGAAGGACACTCTTGAACATCCTCTGACTTTCTCCTTCCTTTGTCTCTCTCCCCTCTTCTACCACTTTCATACATCAAACCCAGAAATGTGGCAGTTGTCAGAGCTAAATGGTTAAAAACTACCTCGGCACATCTGCATTTCAGCACGATGCGAGTACCCGGTGCAGGGATTTCCCCTGCAGTGGGAAAGAGCTCTTGGTGCAAAATCAGCTCCCACCAAAAGCTTGCAGCTGCACTGTTGAGTGCATGCTTTTGATTGGCCTGATGTAAATTATGCACATGTGGCGGCTAGCAATTGGCTCACTAGCCATACAAAAGGCTTGGGAAGTTTCCACCCAAGTCGGAGGAGAGCTTCGCATGCCTGTTGGGAGAAATCCTTACGTGCATCCTGGAGCCACACTGGAGGCCTGATCAACCACCAACAGCTCCCCGTTGATGAATTCCTGACGTATCCCGTACCCTACAGCATCGCTGTGCCACAGTTTTCTTTCTGTTCTGCAACTCTTCGAAGCGCGCCTACACTGCATACTTTGACGCAAGCCCCTGTATCACAGCTTTGTAAGTAAAGGTTTCTTTTGCAACCATCAAGCTTGCTGTGCCTAATTCCACTCCATTGGCGGCCCCATTCAGGCCAATTTCTTGGCCCCCACATGGCGTCACGAACAGGATTGCTACATGGGGAAGACACGATAGAGTTGGGATTAATTAAGAGTTGCCTCTGGTGATTCTCAGGGCAAAGGGGGAACGAAGGAGACCCTGATGAGTTAATCAAGTACTGCCCATGGGGGAATAATCATAGACCTCCGACCACGAACGCCAATGATTTAGGGGCCCACGTAGCATACCACCAACTCAGGCAAGGCGGAAAGATGAGAGGCTATGTCTCCACTTGCCCAACTAAGCACAGCGAGGAGCCGCTTAAGGATTGGATTGTAGCCGGGCTCACCCCTGCAGCCCTAGGATGTCTCGTCGCTGGCCCCGCCATGCTATACCAACGATTTGATCTGACCGTGGAGCTCCATGAGAGCCTTGAGATCAACCGGCGAGAGGTTAGAGCAACGCAATTATGGGTGGCGAGCGTGGAGTTCGTGGAGCAGGTGGCAGAGGACTCTGAGCTGCTGCTAGAAAATGGCGCCAGCCACGTGGAGCCACTGCCAGAGAATAACGCTGGGGAACACAAAGAGGGCCCAGGGATTCCCCTAGGAGGTGGGCCCATGGTGTCATTGCCCTTGGCCCCGCCCCCAGGAGTGACGCTGAAGGAAAACCTGCCTCCCTGTGAGAGAGAGAGATTGTATCTAGTGCTCCCATCTGAGAAGGGGAGAGAGAAATTGTATCCAATGCTTCTAGCTGACGGAGGAGTTGTACCCAGTGCTTCTGCCTCGTGCAGTTAACCCTCTCCTGGCCGCAGTTCACCTGACAGTGCCTGTCGAGCAGGTCACTGATGCACAGGGGTCAACCTGCACCACCACCACCACATGCGCACCTGGCGCGGAGAGCAGGCAGAGGGGGCAGCAGATGCCTGCCGGACTGAGGATCGCTCTAATGCTACTATTCTTCTGTTTCTGGTGCAGTGCCTTAACTGCCACACAGTTTTCTTTCTGTTCTGCAACTCTTCAAAGCATGCCTACACTGCATACCTCGACGCAAGTCCCTGTATCACAGCTTTGTAAGTAAAGTTTTCTTTTGCAACTACTTGGCGTGCTGTGCCTAATTCCACTCCATTGGCGGCCCCATTCCAGCCCATTTCTCAGCCCCCACAGCAGTGTGATGAAGTCACTCCAGGACATCCCCTGCAGCTGCTTCAAGATCTCTGTCTTCAGTATATTTGAGAGTAGCCATGGAGGGGGTCACCACCACATTTCTGGATATGGTGTTTGAAAGTGGCAGTGGGTGGGTAGAACATAGTACAGATATATCTTTTGAGTAGTCAGTTATGTCAGTGCAAAATGGATGTAGTGTGGGATCATTCTGATCTGTAAACAGCGTGTGAATGAGTAAAGATGCAGAAAAACTGAAATACAGAGAACGATTTATATTTTACAACCTTACATTCTGTACTGTTCTTATGTCTGAAAATGTAATAGAAAATTCATCCTAAAGGAGATGATACCTCAAAATCAGAAACATTTATGTGTGTGAAGCCTGATCTTACATCTCTTGTGCATTTCTAAACTCTCTCAAATTCAAATTTAAGGCCAATTTCTGCAGTCCTCACTCAGTCATAATTCCACCTGCAACATTTTAATTTATACAAACAATCTGCTTTGCACATTTCTTAACAATTTATATTCTTTTAAGAAGCCTGAAGATAAGGCAGTGGGGAATTCCTCAGTGGGGAACCTCAGCATTTGTTCCTTTAGAGTATAAATGAGGCAAGAAATGAAAAATGCTACTGGACACATGAGCAAAGTACAGAGGTCCAAAAAGCCTGAGGTACAATTGATTCAATCTTTGCAGATTTTTCTAAGCTGTGTAGATTGGACTGATAATGAACTGAACTAATGTTCTGATAGCCAAAGTAGGTCTGCACTGGCCCAGGTCAGGAGCCTGGAGGTATTCATGTGTGCTTCTTGTCATGCCAGATTTATGGGGGTGGGGCAGGACCAGCCCTTCTCCACTGGAGCAGACAGTACATCGTGGGGCTGCAAAGCATGCTGGGATGCTGGGGGACTGTGAGGTAACGAGTCAGGAGTGGATCTGGGACACAAGTTTGATAGACTGATTTAACTTAAATCAATTACATCAGATACTACATCCAACCAGGTTTATCTTAAACCAGGTTCGGACAGTTTGAAAGTGGTCGAGGTGAACCGAACATCTGTTTTGTCATAAGTTTGATTCGGTTTCCAAACACTTATACTGGTTTATGTGTAACTTCTGTCCCTAACCATCTACAGTGATTTTAACAGTGAGAGTAAATTAGTTGGATAATATCAAATAAATCAACATAATGTAGTAAGGTAAAATTCAAAAGGTTAGAAGTCCCTGAATTCATTTGTCTAAGGTTGTATTAAGGAAGAAAAACTTCCTTGTTTACTGTAGAACCAGATTTTGGTCATGGAATCTTATATTAGAAATGCCACAGACAGAGAGCAATTCTTAATTCAGTATTTTCTTTAATGCAATCTATTTGCATTTGCATGCATTCATTCACTCTCATTTGAATAAAATATCCTATTTGTAGGGGGTGGGGAGGATAATCTAGTTGCTTAGATAGCTTTCATCACTGTAGTTCTGGACACTTGCCATTTTCAAAAAAAGAGTTATTGTTTCCACATGTAAGCTTCATGTATTGTTTATCAAGATACTCAGTTAACTACATACTGGAAAATATGAGCTGAGAAATAGTATGGTGTAAAAAAATTTGCCCAGGACTAGTTTTCCCTTTGTCCAAAACTGAGTAAGTCTTTTCTTGGGTCCCTTTGTGTTACATTTTGCACAAAGATAAAAGAAAAATGCCCTGCAGCACTAATTTGGACTGGGATGATCAGACGTGTCTCTTATTGGGCCATAAATATGGCAGGCATAATTTGGAACTGTTATTCGTGCATCTTTCTTAAAGGATTAAAAGAGGACAACCATCTCTAGTCACCACCAGAAACCTGTCATCTATGGCAGAAATGCTTTATATTGATCTTAGTATTTTGAAGGTTTATGTTTTCACTCAATCCAACAAAATTCAGTAGGGGTGCACCAATAAAGGTTTTTTGGGCTGATACTGGTGGCCGATTATTAATGAGCCATATCAGCTGATACTGATCCGATTGCTGATATGCTGCCTGGAAGCTTGGTGAGCAGTGTCTGGCTGGTAGGTCTGTGTGGGGAAGGGGTTGGGGGAGAGTGTCCAGAGGAGGGCCACTCGCATGATCAGGGGGCAGCAGGGCAGGTCCTATGAGGATAGGCTACAAGATCTGAACCTGTTCAGCCTCCATAAGAGAAGGCTGAGAGGGGATCTGGTGGCTGTCTATAAGCTGACCAAGGAAGACCAGCAGGCAATGGGAGAGTCCCTGTTCCCCCGAGCACTACCAGGAGTAACAAGGAATAATGGCCATAAATTGACTGAGAGTAGATTCAGGCTAGACATCAGGGGGCGCTACTTCACAGTCAGGGCAGCTAGGATATGGAACCAACTTCCAAGGAAAGCGGTCCTCACTGCTATGCTGGGGGTCTTTAAGAGGAGGCTAGATAAACACCTTGCCGGTCTGACCCCAGCATTCTTTCCTGCCTTGGCAGGGGGGTCGGACTTGATGATCTGCTCAGGTCCCTTCCAACCCTACTAACTATGAAACTATTAGAAAAGGGGGGGGGGGGACAGATTGAGCCCCGATAGGGAGGGAGGGAGTGGGTCTGGGGCTGAGGCAGAGGCAGGTGCAGCCCAGTCGGGGAAGGGTAGGGTGCATGATGGAGCCATGCGTGGCTCATCTAGGGGTCACAGGCAGGGAGCAGCTCCCACTGCTGCACACACCCTTGGGGGTGGGCACGGGGGCACGCGCCCCCTGGATCTGTGTGCAGAGTGAGGGTGGACTGCTGTGATTGCCAGAGAATTAATTCTTGCCAGCCCCAGCCCTGAGGCTTATATGTGCCCAGGGCCCTGCCTCTTTCCAGTCAGCTGGCTGTGCAGGTGCCAGCTAATTCCCCCATTAGCTTATTAGCCAGCTGTCTGGATATCCTGCAGCTGTGAAGCTCTGCCTTGCTCACACAGCTCTCTAGTTACCCACTTCTGCTCTTAAAGGAGAAGGTTTGCCTTAGTGCCCTGCAAAACCCCAACTAGGAAGAGCCTGGCACTGCCCCAGCCTCAGCCTGCAGCAGTAGCCCATCCTCACCCTACACACTGATTTGGAAAGCACACACCCACCCCACACCTTGTGCCCCCAGATGAGCTACTCATGGCTTTGTCCCATAGCCCACTCCACCCCAGCTGGGCAGTACCCACTAAGGCTATGCAAAGCTTTGGGTGCTGATTCAATTCAAAGGAGATTTGGCCTGATTTGGTGGCTGAATCTGAATCTGAATCAGGGGGCCAATTAAAAGGACTGAATCAATTCGAAGCTCTTCGAGAGCTTTGGTGATTTGGGCAGTCCCTGCCCGCTGCAGCAGGGGGATGGATTCGGACTCCGAGCTGGTAAGTACCAGCAGGGAAGAGGGGCCTGGAGGAGAGGAGGCCATGGGGGGACCCACACCTGACCCCATTCCCTCCCCGCTCCCCCAACTTCCCCATGGCTGCCTCAACTGGCCCCAGCTCCTGGTGCTTTAAAAAACAGTCCCCACCCACTGGCTGCTGCTCTAGTGCTCCCCACTGCTCCCCACTGCTCCATGCTGCCATGAGCCCCCTGGCTCCCACCTGCTCCCCCACCCCCCCCATGGCTGCCCCACCTGCCCCAGTTCTGGCCCTTTAAGAAAAAAACCTAAAAAAAACCTTGAACTCACTGGTTGCTGCAGCAGCCCTAGGGATTCTGAGGGCTTGTGCAGAGCCTTTCCCCCCCCTGCAGTGTGGGGCAGCATGGGGCAGCAGGGATCACCCCCCCAGCCAGGAACCAGTGAGTAGGTGCTTTTAATTTTTTTTTTCTTAAGGGGCCAGGAGCTGGGGCAGGCGGGGGAGGCAGGGCAGCCATGGGGGGATGCTAGGAGAGCAGGCAAGGGTCAGGGGGCTCATGGCAGAGCCCCCCATGCAGCGTGGGGAAGTAGGGGCAGCATGTCTGGCAGCAGCCGGTGAGTGGAGGCTTTTTTTTCCCAAGGAGCCAGGAGCTGGGGTGGGCAAGGCAGCCATTGTCAGGGCTGGGAGAATAGGTGGGGGAAAGCATCTGTGTGATTTGGAGATTTTGCTGATTCAGCAGCAGCCAAATATCTGAATTAAATTTGGCTGAATCAACTCAGGACAGTGATTCGACTCTTCCCTTTCTGCTTCCCCTTCCCACCCCCACTTCTCCTCCCCACTGACTTACCAGCTGGATGCTATTCTCCCAACTGCTGGGCTGGCCATGTGCATGCTGTGGTTGTCTTCATGCATGCAGCATTTACCAGTGACATTATTGGCCACATCAGCCAAAAAAAGCTGATTGCCAATTATGTACATTTTCATTTTATCAGTGCAAATACAATATGGACTGATGTATCGGTGTATAGGGTTTAAATTCACTTTGGTTATCCACTAATTGTAGAAACTAAATGTAAAAGATGAATGATTTATTATTATTATTGTTATTCCTATTCTTATTGGTACAATCTTTAAATAGTGTTGTCAGGTACAAGTTTACAACTAAGCAGACAGTTCTACGGGCATCTACATGCAATACAATACATAAAGAAAAATCCACACTGCAGGAAACCTGTGGGAAATACATAGGCTACTTCACAGTAAACTCAGTGTTGTTAATGTAATATGTCTTTTTTCACTTGGTACCTGTAGAGACCCCAGTGTAAGACTCTTCAAAAGAATTGATATACTCCATTATTTTTTTTTCCTGGACTATAGGTTGATCTGGGGTCAGCAGAGTGCATACAGGTACTCCTCACTTCACATCATCCCAGTTAATGTTTTGTTATTATGTCACTGATCTATTAGACAGCATACTTGTTTAAAGTCACACAGTGTTCGGCTATAACTTTGGTTGGCTGCCGCCTGCTAGTAGGTAACTACTGTGACACAATTGGATTCTCTTAACATCATTTCCCTTAAAGTTGCATTTTTCAAGTATGTAACTACAACTGCAATGTTAAGTGAGGAGTAGCTGCTTGAGAATAACATGCAACATTCCAAGACAGGCAGTTCCATCCTGAGTGCCTCACGATGTGGTGAACAGGAGCACTAAAGGGAATTTCCATGTGGACTGAAGAAGTATCTATATGGCCTTGATTGTAAATATTACTGGTCACTTCTTCAGCTTGTGTACACTAATGCTTGCTGATTTGCCAGCTAACTCTGCCCTATTACTTTCCATTATTTTTCTACTGAAAACAAATCTGTTCATTTTAAATGATTTCAGAATTCTCTGTTTACAAGGTAGACTGATTTGAATCAAGGCAGTTTAAATCAGACATTTATTTACATCTTGACTTCAATCACCAAGTGAAAAGTCTTGATTTAAATCATCGATTTTAATCAACATTTCCTTTTCTTTTTTCAGTTATTTTTCTAAGGAAAGGTTCATTCTCTTTGGTTGCTATTCTAACAGGTGTGTATCTCAAGGCTGGTTGTCACAACAGATCACTCACCTGGATGGGCAGTCTGCCCACCTATTTCTCCTGCCACATCTTTGATGTAATGATTAAGTTATTTTTAGATGAGAGGCTATCCCTTTAATATCTTTATATCTAGGGTTTAGACATGACTCCAATCTCCCCTTACCATGTCCCAAGCCTCACAGGTGTTGCTATTGTCTATTACTTCTGCACCCCTCTAATGCTGGGCTCTACGCACCTGTATTCACACCTTGCTTTCTGTATCCTCATATCTGTGCTTCTCTGTCTCTAGGGCTCTCTGCACCCTTGCTGCTGAGTCCCTATGATGCTAGGGCTCTCTGTACCCTTCTGTCTGCACCCCTCTGGCATTTGGGCTCTCTGTGACTTCATATCTGTGGCCCTCTGTCCCTAGAGCTCTCCACAACCCCATAGCTGTGCCCCTAGGGCATCTCTGTGTGTCCCTGTCACTAACTCTATCCAAATTCTGGAACCTTTTCTCCAAGCACTAATGAGGCCTTGTAACAGAGTTCCCTGTTACTATCAGAGGCCTGAGCAGCAACCAGGCAGGCCACAGCTGCCTGTGGTCCTAATCAGGCACTGATCACTGATTGGGGAACAGTGCCCAGCTGGTGGATATAAGGTATGGGTCCCTGAACTGTAGGGAAGCAGTCTGCTGCAAACATCCAGAGGGTCAACACCAGCTGAGCTGCTGCTCAGCACCAACTGGAGGTAGGGGTTCGGGCTATGGGGAAGAAGGAGAACCCATGGTCCTGGGCATGACCTGAAACTGCACCCTGCTGGGGTAGGGTGTCCTGGTGGAGCTATCTGTGGTGGGGTAGCTTCCCAGAAATGCCAGGCCAGTTACCTCCCTGGTGAAAGGCAGGTAGGGGCACCTGAAAACCCCAGCCCCCACATCCCTGGTGGGTGAGATCTGGACAGGAGGAGCCCAGGCTCACTGTGAACACTGAAGCAGGGACCAGGCCAGGTGGGGGGACCTGTGGCAGTCTCAGTCTCCCAGGAGAGTCTGGGGAATATCAGGGAGCCGGGTGTTAGGCTCCATAGAGGAATGGGGCTTGGAGCTGGGGATGCGGCAGGCTTGAGACCCATGGACAAGGCAGGCTTGAGGCCTGGGGACAGCGCTTGGAGCTTGAGGATGGGGTCTAGAGCCTATGGAAAGGGCTGGTAGGCCCAGGGATAGGGCTGGGAGCCCAGTGGCTAATGTGAATATGTTGAGGCTGGTTGTTAAACCCTATGATGATGAGGTCAGGTGTTAGGCCATACGATAAATACGATGAGGCTGGGTGTTAGGCCAGGAAACATCTGTGAGGCATGAGACACTTCAAGGGGACATAGGAGTATGTACAGAGGCCCTTGTCATCAGGTCAGGTAAAGGGCAGCCTCCCACCTCATTAACATCTTGCAATCAAGAACATCAAGGTGTGGCAGGTAAGATGGGCAGGTGGCTAGCCCAGAAGCAGGTGGGCGGGCCTACCTTGAGACCAACCCCAGGATCCCCACTTGTTACAGGTCTCCAAACCTCCCCTTGTAGCCTCATCCTGGTCCTTCAGTGTAAACAAAAACACAAACAAAATCTTCTTGGCTATAACTTAAGTATTTTCAATAGCAACAGTGCTATGCCCCCTTTAGGGTCAAACTTACATCCTTAATGCCCCCCAAGCCTAAATACCTGGGAAGTTCCTAAAATCTCACAGCTCTTGAGTAGCAAACCAGGCAGCACTGGTCTTCAGGCATCTTTCACATGCTGGAGCTCCTTCTCTGGCAGTTGCCAGAGAGAGTTTGCTTTGCTATCTCCAGCCCTGAGCTTATATAACTCAAAACCCTGCCTCCTTCCAGTCATTTGACTCCTGCAGGTGTTACCCAGTTACCTCCTTATGCTGTTACCATGGCAACCTGCAGCTAGGGTGGTCTGCTGGCTACGCTGCTTCTGCTGGCTAGGTTGCAACTAGAGGTATTGTTGCCATCCCTGGGGACCCCATCCCATGACAGCCACCCTGCCATTGAAACTGCTGCCCACAAATTGTGCCTCCTCAAGTCTTGGGAGTTATCAGTCATTCATGTTTTTATTGAACCAAATGTATAGATATGTAGACTTCTTGATGTATTTAAGCACTGAGCCGATCAGAAATCAAGTAGGGCGAAACTATAAATTAAGAGCATGAGATCACTTCAGTGTCTTAATGGTTAATTCTGCTGAGATATATGATTGTGTCTTTTGGAATCAAAGGTCAGGTGATTTTTGTATCTCTTAAACATCCAGCTTAGCCCCTGGATTCCTCACAGGACTAAGCGTTTAATATACTAAATGACTTATTGCACCACATTTATTAAGTTTAGCCTCAATGCTTAGATTCTTTTTCTTTCCCCATTCTTTCTTTATATAGAGAAGAATTTAGTCTGTAACTTAAAATTTTTAAAGAATTCAGCATATGTATTTAAACGTTTTAAGAGAGAATGTGTTTAGGCCTTCATATATTTTATATTAAATTTACATTTTTAAACCAATTCAGTTTTAAAATAAAATTTATTATGACTATTATTTTATTACGTTAAACCTACATAAATAACAAAATAAAATGGATATGTTAAATTTATTTTAGATTTTTTTATTTTGGAAAAACATAAATTTTTATCAGCCCTATTTATCTTGTTTTCTGTATGCCTTGATGAATACAGAATAGTGGTTGTTACCTCCTTGCTAACTCTCATCTTAACTTGTCTCATTACTTTAATTTTAAAATCAATTTGCTGAAGTCAAAAACATCTCAAGAATGAAGATAATTAGGTACAGATGAGGAAGCAGAAAGGTATGATGAATAGTATTTTAGTTTACTATTAACCTCATTTTGAAATGCAATGTTCAATAAAGCAGAAATGAGAAATATAAAGGAAGATTTTTTTCAAGCACAATTATGCTGGTTGGGAAGGGGTTCAACACTCAGATCTTGTCTTAAGAGAGCTTGAGAATTAATTAAATGTTGGTGCAAGCAGTTTTTACTTTCTTAAATTAAGATACATTCATTTACTCCTCTCAGAAGTAGGAGAGCGAAGGCATCTTTCCACCATTTTTTCCCCCCTGTTGTTCTGAAAATTTTAGGGTATCATTCTTGATGTTTCACAGCTAGCTACATTGTGCTCCTATAGACATGCAGGGATCTGGCACCAATGCACTAGAAATCCATTGCATTGAAGCAGACTCAATTAATTGAGTCTTCTCAAGTATGGAAATAAACACACTCTAACAGACTTTAGCGTCAAATATATCAGTGTCCCTGCACTGAAAAATGGCAATGGGGCACTTTGAACTAAAGCTTATTCAATGAGCCTTAGTTCAAAGCACCCTACTGCCATTTTTTAGCATGGGGGATGCTGATACCCATGACATTTGGCCACTTTTTAAAGCCCCATTCCCCTCCCAGCACACACCCACCCAACTCCTAGAGTATGTGTAAAAAGGCCCATTGGTACTTCTCTCTTTTTCTGTTAAAGCTAATTCCAGTGCAGTATCCACCTTCAAAAAGTCAGTATCCAAAAAGCCAGTTTCTTTCCTCACTTAGCTCAGGAATTGGTTGAGGCAACTTTGGGTGCTGTTACAGATTACCTTTAAAACTGTCTAAATCTGTGGAATATTAGGCTGTGCGAAAGTCAGTTTCAGAGTAGTTACAGGTTAAGACTTAAGGTCATCTCTGACCTGCACCACTGTGACTTGGCACAAGAGGGTCTGGTGAGCAGGGGTATGGCCAGGAGCCAGGCCTTTATCCCTCCTCTAGGAGTAGAGCCTCGGGGATTAAGCATGGTGAGAGCATGGAGCCCGCAAAAGCATGCCTCCCTGGACTTTCTGCTCTCCCTGCCTGGTGGCTCAGGAGCTGCTGGAGGTTCCCCCCAGTGGGGGGGAACTGGGGATACTGGTGGTCAGTACCATTCCCTGGGCAGTAGAGCTTGGGAGGGTGGAAAGTTTTACAGGGGTAGGGGGGGATGGGAGCCATACATCCTGGGATGCTGGATGACTGCAGATTGGTTGCTTTACCTCTCTGGAGGAGACTAATGACACCCTAGTTTGAGCCAGGTAGAACAGCACTAAGATAAGACTGCCCAAAGCAGCATACCTTTAAGACTTTTTAGAGTGTACTTAGCACTATTTAACACCCTTTAATGAATGTGCATTCCTGTTTTAAATGGCTTTGGAATGATTTAAAGGTAACCTTCAACACCACCCTGAGCTCCTACTGCGTTGATAGCTACTGATACATGTTGGAATCAGAATTTGTGGCAGAGGTAACATCTTTTATTAGACCAACTAGATAGTTGCAAAAAAAACCAAACTTATTTGCAAGCTTTCGGGAACATTCACCCTCCTCAGGCATAGGAGAATACAGAGACTGTAAAATTTCACCTAGGTGGAAATGAAAATTCATATGAATTTACTTAGCTAAGACAAATTTTTCAATCTTTGCATTCCTCTATGTCTGAGGAAGGGTGAGCGTGCCTGAAAGCTTGCAAATAATTTTTTTTGCAAATATCTAGTTGGTCTAATAAAATATATCACCTGTGCCATGAATTCTGATTTATTTTGCCTGTAGACCAATACAGCTACAACTTGTATCCATTGATACATGACAGCTTGTAATTGTGACCTCTGTATCTGTATGCAACTTGTTTCAACAGATATTTTGCAATTATGCAGACAATGGATGAGATCTCTAGTCTAATTTATTCAATGTTTCAAAAAGTTTGGATTACAAAAACAAAAACAACCCTCTAATGTTTACAAAGAACTATATTTCACAAGACTATATTTCACATGACTATATATAGTTCACAAGACTACAGTTCACAAGACTGAGTTTCATCTCCCTTCCCTTAAATCTTTTTCCCCCTTTTACTTTTGTACCATGCATTTCCTTTCTTCATATTTTCTTTCCCAGTTACTCTTATCTTTGCAACCCTATTAAGTCTATTAGGTTTTGCACTACAACACTTGGATTCCATGTGAGCAATTTGACATTTATTTCACCATGAAAAATCTGTTTGTCCATGGGATTCTGCTGCTTTTTCTCTCCAAAAGTTTTTATAGTTGCTATATCTGAGACAAAACACATGAACATCTGAGAAAACTAAGCGCTACACAGTCTGTTAGAAGTTTTTGGAGTATTTCTATATTGAAATCTTATCTTTCTACATCAGTTCTTGTAAGGGCAACCATTACTATAGTATCCGAAGCCTACTTTTTAAAGACATTTGGGCAGCTGACTCCCACTGAAATCAGATGATTTCAATGGGAGTTTGAAACCTAAATATCTGTGGGGATCTCAGTTGTCTGTGCAAAACAGTTAAGAGATGCCTCAGTACAGCTGTGTTGAGCACACTGTGAGCACGGATGCAGGGATTTTCCCCTGTAGCGTGGGAAAAGTTTTGGTGCACGATCACAGACCGCCAATCCAGCGGAAGTTGGAAGTTGGAAGTTTTTTTTGCTTCTAACAACCTGCATGTCTAGCGCCTCAATTCCACTCCATCAGCGGCCCCATTCCGCCAGCATTTCTCAGCCCCCACATGGCGTCATGAACAGGATTATCAGTACGCTGGGAAGACATGATGGAGCTGGAATTAGTTGAGGGTGAGCGGTTGCCTTTTGCTCGAGGGAGAAGGAGACCCACTGAAAGAGTGGGAAGTGAGCCTCCACCCAAGAGCCTTCGGATGTGTAATGAGGAGCAAGCAGGTTCGGTTTAAACCCTGGGAACAAGGGGGCAGCGAGTCCTCAGCCGAGCAGAAGCCGAGCGAGGAAGATGCGGCCCTCATTCGGGAGTTCACTCGCTGCATGCACTGTGTGTGGGAGAGCAAAGGACCAGCGCTGATAGACATAGACATGCTGTTACCAGAATCGGGGCAGCCAGAGCTTTTGGAGCTCCACAGAGAAGCGGAGGAAAGCTGCTTCATATCTGAAGGGACCGGCACGGTATTAGAGAAGGGAAGAATGCTGCAAGTAATGTTCAGCACGGTCACAACCCTTATTCGGGAAAGGACTGAGTTGGAAGCCCAACTGTGCGCCATACATGCGGTTAAGCGGGTTGCAGCTGTGGAAAGCCGGCGTCCCCCATCATCGCAAGATGGCGGCGAAACAGAAGGGGGCCGCCACGGAAGGGTAGAGAAGGAGGGTGGAGTTCCCCACGGCAGGGCAGAAGTAGTGACTCCACCCCAGGAATACCACCACGGTTGGAAAAAAGAAAAAGGTGGAGCTAATGGTGGGGCAGAAGTAGCGACTCCACCCCAGAGCATGGGGCGGAAGTAGTGACTCCACCTCGAGGCATTCCCATGGGTCTACCCCTGGGCTGTAACCAGGAGCCAACGAGCCTACCTCTGGGCCATAACCAGGAGCCAATGAAAAGCATCCTGCAACTGAGTTTCTCATCAGATGCAGCAACAGCTCGAGCAGCCATGCACCCTGTGGCAACGGAGGGTTAGGTGATGAGTGTGGCCTGCACTACTGCCAGCACCTGTCACGCCAGGACCTGGACTGAAATTCAGGCCTTGTGTAAAAGGTCTAGAACAAGAACAGCGGAGACGCTGGATATGTGGATCGGACACCTGGTTATGGACTTCAGATCCGATTTTGTGGATCAGAATGAGGCAAGCTCTTTGGTTAGATGAACCTCGTGGAGCAGAGGACATGCTGCTGATGTCAGCATGGTGAGGTACAATTTTTACTGGCCAATCTTGCTTCCAGCACTTGTTGCAGGTCAAGCCAGTCAGAGAACCTATGCGTGGCATGGAGGAGGACCATTGAGGGTCAGCATGGAGCAGATCTTACTAATCATTACTAATTACTTACTAATCTTAATCATTGGAGTTTCCTTTTGCAC
>JAGPOW010000304.1:42895568-42908293 GCA_030014935.1 Caiman crocodilus
CTGCTGCCCGCATATCAATCTAGTGGCCCTCCTCTGGACCCTCTTGAGGCCGTCCACATCCCTCTTGAAGTGCGGCGCCCAGAACTAGACACAGTACTCCATCTGCAGCCTGACCAACGCCACATAAAGGGGGAGAATCACCGCCTGAACATGGATGCTTTTTTTCAGTTTGCAGATATGATAATACAGTGAATGGGTGTGAGTGGCAAAACTGGGTGCTTTAAAATACTGCATTTTTCTAATTTTCAATCTAAATATTTTTTCCTTCAAAAGAAGCATAAAAATTGCATTCTACTTATATAGAGGGCCAGCCTACAACCAAGTCCGTAATAGTCTTGACTTTTATCCTGGCAGTATTTTGGTGTACTCAATAAAATTATCTACTCAGAAATGTTTTCAGTATAGTTTCTATTTCACCATTGTTGGTGGATTTAACTCTCTTAGGGCCTCGTTACACTTTACACTGTGAGCCACACAAATGTTGATCCATGTTAGTGCTAGCTGGAGTTTGGAGCAGTCACACTTCAGGCCAGCAGAGGCCTGGAGGGCTGAAAGGGAAGAATTCCCCCTCTCCTATTCCCTGCCCCCTTGGGGCTCCCCCCACATTCCCCCACCTCTGGGGCACCTCTTGTGGTAGCCTGCAGTGTCTGTCCCAGGGGAACAGGCAGGGAATAGTTAACCTGACAGCTCGGCTGCCCCTGCTGCTGGACTGCTGTCCTTCTGGTCCAGAGAGCAGCAGCAGCGGGGAAGGCAGTTAACCCTTCCTTTGGCAGACAGCAGGGGCAGCTACCAGTAAGGAGGGGAGGAAAGTAAAGGGGACAGTAAGCAGGAATCTGGAGGGTGAGGGAGGCAGGTAGGTGGGGCAGTGGACCAGATCTGGGTCAGTGGGGTTGAAAGGATGAGTGGGGTGTTTATCTTAAGGTGTAGCCTAGAGAGGCTACATTTTAATGTAACATGAGCTAGGTAGTAGGCCTCTGTGAGTAGGGAACTATTCAATTCGGATTTGGCCAATTCAGATGCCAGAGATTTGATTCAGAGATCTGAATCATTTTTCCGATTCGATTCGGCTGAATTGCTTTGGAAAATTTGGAGCCAATTCAGAGATTCAGCCATAGAGTATAATGGGGAATCAATGAAATATCTATAACTTTGTTATCTTTTGGCTAATTCAGATGATACTTACAGGAATCATAGCCTCTATTGAGAGAATGATGTGTGCTGTGTTTCAAGGTGATAGGTGTAGGGGTTTCTGGGAAAATGCACCTCAAAATCCTGAAAGTAAACCTTGTTCCACATATGCGTGTTAAGCCACAGTGGGATAAAAATTGCAGAGATGGTATCCCCTGCTGAGGCCATGAAGCCTGCCAAGTTTCAAGGAGATAGATGTAGGGGTTTGGGGAAAACTGCAACTTAAGCTGTGGACAAGCAAAACTCGTGACATGGGTGACACTGTGTGTGTTAAGGTGCAGCAGAGTGAAAGTGGCAGGGATGGTAGTCCCTGCTGAGGCCACAAAGCCTACCAGCTGTCAAGGAGATAGGTGCAGAGGCTTCTGGGTTCTGGGGTCCTGCACCTCTAACTGATGACAGGAAAAACTTGTGTCATGGGTGCTTGTGCAACTGTGTCTGTCTTGGGTTCTGGGAGGGGAAGGGTGGGGGGGGCAACACTACTGCAGGCTTGGCTGCTGGCTACTGTGTTACCAGTCAATCAGGATTCACTCAGGGACCAGCTCAATACACAGTAACTAGCTAGTAGCTACTAGATAACAGATTAATGAGAAAAGATTAACACCTACAAAACCACAAACTAAGGAGAGGAAAGAATCCATAAAGAGCCAGGAACTGCTTCTGGTCCACGACAAAGACAGTCAGTTGCACAAGCACCCATGTCACGAGTTCTACCTGTCAGCAGCTAGGGGTGAAAATCCCAGAACCCCCATGCAACGTAACAGCTGACAGGCTTTGTGGCCACCACAGGGCCTAGCAGCCAGGCCTGCAGTGGTTCCCCCCTACCCTGTGCCCCAAGACTGCGCAAGCACCCATGTCACAAGTTTTGCCTATTAGCAGCTAGAGGTGCAGGGCCCCAGAACCCAGAAGCCCCTGTACCTATCTGCTTGACAGCTGGCAATCTTTGTGGCCTCAGCAGGGGCTACCATCCCTGCAGTTTTCACCCCACTGTGACTTAACACATGTGTGACATGAGTTTTGTTTTCATAACTTTGTGGTGCAGTTTCCCAGAAACCCCTGCACCTATCATCTTGAAACCTGGCACACATCATGCTTTCAGCAGAGGCTACCATCCCTGCAAGGTTCATCTGAATTGGCCAAAGACAACAAAATTATAGATATTTCATCAATTCTCCATTATACTCTACGGCTGAATTGCCGAATCTTTTCCAAATTGATTCAGAAAGCCTAAGTTTGCAGCGATTTGATTCAGATATGTAGCTTCATCCTCCAAATCAACTGAATAATCTCTGAATCCAAAACCTGATCCAAAGTTTTGCAAAGCCCTACTTGGTAGCATGGATCAGAGAGAATCCTGCCCAGGAGTGGCATAATTTTGAGCTACATAACAAGTTATTACAACCAGTTTCAGGTATTAATGTGTCAACAATCCAGGTGTTAAGAGCTCCAGGAACCACCCAAGATTACTATGTAACAAGGTCCTTAGCCCTTTCCTTGGTTGATTCTCCTGAGCAATTTTGTAAGGGCAATTGCTGTTCATGGCTTTTATCTGTATTTATGATCTTATATTCAGGGAAAAATCTGTTTTTTCCAAAAAAATAATGTGAAAATTTGGAGTTGACTTACACATACAGGGTTGACTTCCAAACAGAACAATATTTCATACTTTTTATAGTCTCTTGATTCCATGCTGAAGCCCTTCCAAGCAACTGGTAGAAATTTCTCATTGTTGACTATTCTAAAAAAACTCCACTTTGTTTTCACTCCTGCTGAAGAGGAGGCAAAAACAACCCAGTGCAGGAGGAAGGGAATGAAAAGAGAAATGCTGGGGCTGGGGCCAGTGGCTGGGTTTTCCCAGCCCCAGGGCTATGCAGGGAATTTGTAGAGAAAAATCTATGTGCTGGTTTGATCTAAATCAAATAAGTTTGATACTGCATAGATCCAGGTTTATCTTAAACCAGGTTCTGCAATTTTTAGATTGGCTTGTGTGCGTGGAACTTCTGTACAGTCAGAGGTTTAGACTGATTGCTGGTCTCTGAGACCAGGTCTGTAGGTGTACAGTCAGCACCAGGATGAGCTAAATTTAATTGGGCAGCCATTTTGATCCCGACTTAACCTCCAGAATCTGTATACTTAGCCATTAGCTTCGAAGTCACAGCTTCCAAGAAGTGCTCAGCTTCTTTTAGGATCTTACCCTTAAATGAGCAATATGGTTTTGACTATGCTACCATTATTGGATATCTTTTCTTGATGTTAAATGCAGGGGTTTTTCTTTCAGTTTCTTTCAGTCTCTTAGCCCCACTCTTTTTCTTTGAAGCATTTTAGTTATAAACTCGTATTTGTTGTAGACCCCATGTTTTTGCTGTCATGGAAACCAATAGACTGGACTTTCAGCTCTGTGAGTAGCTTAAGATGTACTGAAGCAGTTTTTGTCTGGGCAGGAAGATAAGTAGTGATGTGACAGCAGCGATGGAAATGCAGAATCAGGTCTTAAAAAAGCTGCGAGTCAAGTCAAGGGAAAATGAATTCACAGTAAAGAAAGGAGCAAATGCTGCTTTCTCCTTTTCACCTTCCAGTTTAATAAGGATGTTTATGAGGCAGCTGTGCATTTGAGTACTGGCTTTTCATTTCCCCCAAAGCTTAGTTCTTCACATGACTGTTATAGTCAATTCCCAATTTGGTAATGCACTGGTTTCTATATACTTTTATACATTGTTGCTTGAATTTATTTATTTCTCCATATAAGAAAAGCTGTGATCAATCATCAAACACATAATTTGCATTCATTCATCACTATGGAATCCTCATAGTACATCCCTTGCTGCACCTATCTGGAAAGGCTTACTCATAATTATTTCCTCTATAATGCATGCTATTTAATTTGTCTTGGTGTTTGTACAAACCCTCATCATTATAGCATTTGAGAACTTCCCAAGCATTTAAATAGAGAAATAAATACCGTATTACCTCTTTCTTCCTTCTCAACTTGTAGGAAAAATAACTTGATATATTTATAGAAGACGTTCTGTAGTATGTGGAAATGGGTAGGGATTTTTTTGACTAGAATGTTGCCAGCATATGAACAATGTTTCTAAAACACTAAGAAAATACCCATGAGAGTGAAGAGGCAGTTTTCTCATCTACACATACAGAAAAATATACAGTATCCCATGGGATAGCCCAAACATAGTTTTGGTGCAGAATTGGTTTCCAGATTTTAGATATAACACTTAGATTCCATATGCTGTAGAATATTTTCCTAATTTGCAAAGTTGCCCCAGAGAACAGAAAACATGATAATTATGAGGGATTGCCCCCCCCCCCACACCTTTCAAAAAAGGATTGGTAAAAGTTAGAGCAATGTTTTCAGTAAGATTTTGTAAATGAAAACAAACTAATTACATTGTTACAAAGCGGGCGCATCTACACAAAATGTTTACTGCACAGTAGACTAATTAGCATCTACACATGTGCTCCTAGTAGGCTGGAGAAACTACAAGTACTATCCTGCTGCAGAGTAAAAAAATCTGCATCAGCACATGTGTAGAGGGTGCCTTGGCTGGCTGGGTCATAAGAGTGCTTCAGTGCAGGGGCTGTCAGCCATTTAGCCTCATGCTGAATCCCCTTCATGTCCTAGACAGCCCCCTCCACAGCATCTTGAGTCAGGAGGAGCAGCCCCAGGCTGGCAGGCTGACCCCACCTCCCCCCTGACCTGCTGCCAGCCAATGCTGCTTTGACCTAGATCAATATGTTGAAGTCCTGGATGCACATTCAAATGGCAATAAACTTTGGAATTTATTGCTCTGTAGTTTATTGCTTTGCATTAATTGCATGTGTAGATGTGCCCAGGAAAAAGTTAAGATATACCTACTATCACAGATGTTCTCTGTATCTCTGGCAGTCACAGAAAGGCCTGGACTAGCTGCCTTATCTAGTTTCACTTATCTTCTTATCCCCTCTACATTCTGTGGAAGCCAAACGAGTTTATCAAGCCCAGCTTCTTCAACAGGCTTAAAATTGCTGCTCTTTGGGCGCATAACATGTGTCACTATGGTAACATTGTTACCTTGCTGCAATTTTGTACTTCCTTTTGGCAGTACTAAATCACAGTTCAGTAACAGCCCATACTGCACCATGCACACAGCACATAGGTATTTTTAGCAGCTACTTCACCATAGCAGTACACTATACTGTGAGCATGTTGCTGTGGCAAAGTACCTGCTGGTCACATGTAGACACCTGTGGACACTACGTCACTATAGCACATTGCTATCATAACATAGCGCCATGTGTAGATGCACCATTTGTGAACCACCCATTTCAAGTCAGGCATATCTAAAATATAGTTTTCTAATCATCTTTTTTTTCATTTTTGCAGCTGAGCCCATCATCTGCTGATAATCCATACTTGCCCATTAGTTCAGGAAGTAGTTAGATGGGCTGAATCAAGGCACAAAAGTGCACTGAAGAACCAATAACTTAGCCCATTTATATATATATCACATCCTTTGCAGTTCCCACAAAATTATAGTTTTCTGCAGCAATATGTTGCTTTTTGTTGTTTTTTCATTTTTCTGTGGGGCGGCCCAAATGAAATAATTCCTTTTGGACTGACTCAACACAACTCAAAATTCCGTAGTTTTTTTAACCTAAACTACATAATGGTTGCTTGCTACTACTGCAGTGCCCATTTTTTAATGGGAATTGTAGTTTGGATACTTCATTTCCTGTTGTCCTCTGTGATCTGGGATCCCTAGCTGGAATACGTTTCTTATTATGCAATGCATTTTTCCTGCTGACTGAGGTATGTGGCATATCAAGAGAATGACATGACAGTAGTCCTGCCTGAAAGCCAGATACAGAAAAGTGAAAGTGAGCATGAAATAGCCGAAGTGCAATTCCCAGGAGGCAATGGGGCAACAAAGGGAGGTAATTTAACATGCTGACTTGAAGCAAATGACTTCTGTTTGATCCAACAAAATAAAACAAAATGTTTTCACCCAGGAATGTCAAATCGTTTTTGTTCCATTTGATGTTTCACAGTAAAATACTATGTATTGCTGAATCAAAGTTTTTTGGAATATTCAATTGATTAAAAAAAAAGATATTTCAATTTTTGGTCCCAATGTCAAATTGCTGGAATTTCCCTCAAGATGAACATTCTGATATCCTAATATTTCTAATTAACTATTTCAGTTAGGTCAACAAATTCAGTGAGTCCCGAGGAATGGTACTGGGATACCTGAAAGCCTGCCTATGTCTGTACCAGCCATACAGCTGGTTCAATAAAAGATATCATCCAAAACGATACTTGCCTTTCTCATATCTTCTGGGACATCACAACAACATCACCTCAAAACTACCAATTTCAGTTAGAAACTGTTAGTTTTGCTGAAAGAAGCAAATTGACTGTCATTTTATATTATTCCCAATCTACCCCCTTGTTCTTTGAGTAAAATGTCAAACTATCCAGTCTTCTACAATACAAGAGAAACATGGAGTTGAATAGTTCTGAGTGTGTTTAGGTTTTCTTCTTTGAGTGTTATTGCCAGTATCAAACTCTGATCAGGCTTTCTTTTGCCATTATTGTTCCCTATTGTTAATAGAGAGAATGCTTTAGATAATTTTGACGGTAATCATCATTGCTGTCATATACTTTGAATTCTTACATAGTTACTAAGCTTTGATGCACATCTTTATTTAATGTCATGTTACTCTTATCAGCTATTAGTTTTACAATAGCAATAATCCAGGTGAAATTAATTTGTTACTGCAATTATGACCAATTTCATGTTTGTTACTGAGTCAACTGTTGTCAGTTTAACCTTTAGATTGTTCCACCAAATCCTTAATTACACATTATAATTATAAAGGGGAGCTTGCCTCAACCCTAATAAAAAACAACTTTATTACAATCTCATCTTATCTATGTGATTGCAGTTAGGTTGGTTAGGCACTGCATGACCTTTAGGTCTTGACAGTGGAATAAGAAGTAAAATAGATTGCTCAGTAAATAAATAAATAAATTACAACCCCCTGGAAAACTTCACTGTTCCCGAATCCCTCTTGGTCGTGTCTCAGATGGATTTTTTTTAATCCTAATGCACAATGGGATGGATTTATTCTATGGTTACTCCCACCATCCTCTGGTGGTAGGATACTGAACAGGGTGAACCAGTACCCTGAGGTGATACAGCAAATCCTCTTTTTAAAATATTTGGCTGTGTTGTTCTTTTCAGGGACTCAGGGTTAGACCTGAGTTGGGAAGGAAGTTTCCCCCAGAGAAGGTTGTTTGCCTTACCTCGAATGTTGGGGTGTAATTCAACTGCAGGGATTGTCGGGACACATTTCTCCCAACCCATTCACTACCATTGCAGAGGCCTTTGTCATTTATGGAAGCTTGGTCACATTCTTGTGGCCTGTGACAAATGTCTTGTATGCAGTTTAGTCTCCTCAGGGCTGGAATGCAGTAAATGTGTTTTAGTTTAATACAGGGATCAGTATGAAATAATGGTCTGTGATATAAAAGTATCTTGGCCTGATGCTCAAATACCTCATTCTGCCCTTAAACTCTGTGAAACTAGAAAAGGATCCCACTGTGCTTAACTGCTTTACTCCTTTTTTGCCTTTTCTGCCATTTGAGCCAGGGTCCCATCATAGCAATAAGAGGAAAGTAAACAGTAGGTGTGAAAGAGCAAACTTTGTGTAGTCCCTTTTATTCTCCTCAGATTTTTCTCACATATTATTATAACAGAGCCGTCCAACTGGTGGCCAGCTGGCCGCATGTAGCCCCCAAGGGCTTAACCTTAGGCCTCTGGGCTTCTGGTCCAGGCACAATTCCCCACACTGCTCCAGTAGTTGCTGCTGACAGAGTCTCGAGGCTCCCTTTCCCTTCTCTGGCTTCTTCTGCCTGACCCCACCTGTGGCCAAATGGCTCAGGGGACCTCAGGGACTCTATATGGCCCAGTGTGGGGCTGTGGTACAGTACTGTGCAGCGTAGTGGAAGATACCCACATGGCACATTATGCAGGGCACAGGGGCTCTGTGATGATACAATGATGGAGTGTCTGAGGTCAGGGAGGAGGGTGCACAGCAGAATTAAATAGACATTGGGTCAGAGAGAAGGCAAAAGCATGAGGATGACTCTACAGATTAGCAGGTAAGACAATTGCCTCAGGGGATGCATCTTGGGTTCCTCAGGGGGATGCATCTTGCTCTGCTCCAATGAATAAATCATGAAATATCCATTAGAGTAAGAATGGAACACAGGTCTCCCTCCTCACATTTAGTGACCCATCAGGCTATAGAGTCCTGCTTCTCCCTCTGCCAAAGAAATTAATAGGGAATGAGAGAACATGCAATTCTACTCCTACAGCCTACGGTGGTTTGGCCTCACTCATATGAAGTGGAAAAAGTGGGTTCAATTCCTAGATCTCATAGATTTCATAGATATTAGAGCTGGAGGGAGCCTCGAAAGATCATTGAGTACAGCCCCCCTGTCCAAAAAGCAGGAAGTCAGCTGGGGTCGCAGGAGCCCAGCAAGATGAACATCCAAATTTCTCTTGAAGGTGTTCAAAGTAGGTGCTTGAACCACCTCCAGCAGCAGTCTATTCCAGACCTTGCGGGCTCAGACTGTACAGAAGTTCTTCCTTATGTCCAGCCTGAAATGGTCCTGAAGGAGTTTGTGACCATTTGACCCTGTCATCCCCTAGGGCACTCTGGTGAACCCAGATCCTGGTGAGCACCCCTGATAAACTTATAGACAGCCACCAGATCACCCCTGAGCCTGCGCTTTTCCAGGTTGAAGAGTCCCATGGCTCTCAGCCTCTCATCATAAAGTCTGTTTTCCTGACCTCTGATCATGCACATGGCTCTCTTTTGCACTCTCTCAAGCTTCTCCACTTCCTTTTTGAATTGTGGAGCCCAAAACTGGACGTAGTACTGCAGCTGCAGCCTCACCAAGGCCAAGTACAATGGGAGAATGACGTCCTGGGATTTGCTTGAGAAGCATCTATGGATGCAAGCCAGCATTTTGGTCGCTTTACTAGCCACAGCCTCACATTGAAGGCTCATGTTCATCTTGTAGCCAGTCATGATCCCCAAGTCCTTTTTGTCCATAGTGCTAGCCAGCGTAGCACTGCCAAGCCTAAAAGCATGTTGTGGTTTTCTCTTCCCAAGGTGGAGAAGCTTGCACTTTTCAGTGTTAAACACCATCAGATTCTCATCCGCCCATTTCCTGAGCCTGTAAAGGACAGTCTGGATTGCTCTCCTATCCTCAGGTGTGGATGCTTTAGCCCAAAATTTGGTATCATCAGAAAACTTGGCTAGTCTGCTTCTGATGCCATTGTCCACATCATTAATGAAGGTGTGGAATAGTGATGGCCCAAGGACAGAGCCTTGAGGGACCCCACTGGTCCCAGGGCACCACAACAATTGACTTCCATCAACCACCACCCTCTGGGTCTGACCACAGAGCCAATTCCCCAGTCAGCAGATCGTGGTGAAACTGAGGCCACAGTCGACCAGTTTTGCCAAGAGGTGATCATGGGATACGAGATCAAAGGCTTTTTTAAAGTCAAGATATATAGCATCAATCTCTTCTGGGCCTGTAGTTTGCCGGATCCACTTTCCTCCCCTTTTTGAAGATAGGCACCACATTGGCCTTCTTTCAGGCTTTGGACACTTCACCAAAATGCTCAGAGTTCTCGAAGATCCATGCCAGGAGCTGAGCTATGATGCTTGCCAGCTCCTTGAGTACCCTGGGGTATAAACTGTCAGGGTCGGTTGACTTGAAGAGGTCCAGCCTCTCAAGGTGTTCCTTCACAAAGTCAGCATTGATTCAAGGTAAGGAATCACCCTCACTCAGCCATTCCTGTCCTGTAATGAGCAGGGGCGCTCCTTGGGACTGGTGAAAAACCAACGCAAAGTACCCATTTAGCAAGTTGGCTTTTTCTTGGGCATCAGTTGTCAGTTGTCCCATCTGGTTTAACGGGGGTCTGATGTTTCCCTTGCTTTTCTTCTGGCTCCCCACATATCTAAAAAAGGACTTTTTATTGTCCATGATACTTGTAGTTAGTCAGAGTTCAGCCGCAGTCTTGGCTTTCCTCTTTAAAAATAGAGGAAATTGAATCTAAGTTTCCACATCCAGTCAGTGTGAATGAGTGCTTTAATTCCTGAGTCACTCGATAAAAGACAGGCACCGTTTGGTTTGGTTTGGCTATGCTTTGTACAAGAGCTTGAATCATTATGGATGCATTGAGATCTACTAGATCAGAGCACACAGATGACGAAGGCACTGGGCCTTGAAAGCCAGAGTCTTAAAGTGAACAGGACAGAGGAGAAAAAGGTAAGGAGGCAGCTGGGTAATGTCTTATGTACAAGATAAAGTATAGATATGGTGACTTCATTGAATCAAATGAGCAACTCGGGAACTACCACACAAGTAAAACAGATAAATGAATTTGCTTCTATTTTTTTATATAATTGCTGCCTTCTTTTAAAAAGCTTTTGGTAAACTCTTGATGATGAGCTGAAAATATAGAGGGTAAAATCAATATCTACATTCCTCTAATTAGTAAGAATGAATTGATATGTTAATAAAAATATAAATAATAAATTAAAAAGCTTTTAGATTAAAAAATACATAAAAGGCTATATTAATTAAAATTAATAGTTCTGTACACTAGCTGTTAATTGGGTGACCTTCTCTTTGAAGGACTTAGAGCAAAATCCCTCCATATGGGCTTTATAAAGGCAAAAGGACAACATAGTAAGAATTAGATGATGCATTCCTTTGTCCATTCTTGCTAAGCAGAAAAACTCTCATTAATGAAACACAACAGTGGCTCTTTGGTTGATATAGTGAAAGAGAATCAGGCAATTCTGAGTGCTTGTTAGGAGAGATGCTTGTGATGCTTGTGATGCTTGGATTAATCTAAGCCAAATACTTTTTAAATTTTAAGAACTTTCCAGGGTAGTTTTCCAATTAAATCTTAGTAATACCACATGTTGCCATTTGCAGGGAGCACAAGCCAAGTCAGCTCAACTTGCCGTATGCACATTTAGACACTACATCTCAACATTCAACTTTTAGGTGCCTAGGACCTATAATCCTGAGTTAGGTGTCTAGGCCCCCTATCCAATGCAGAAAGGGTAAATAAGGAGCTGAAGAATGGCATTAACAAAAGCTGAGCAGGGAGCTGTCTGACCTGGCTAATAGGAAATGCTAAATACTAGAGTGTATCTTAAGATATGGACAATTTAACTTTGGGTGAAAAAGGCTGTGGTATCAGCTTGTCCATGATAATGGATATACATGCTCTTACACTGCAGCAAGTGGAAGCTTGCTTCTAAGGCCAGGTATAGACATTATACTTTTATTAGTATAAGTGATTAGAAACTGCTCTATACCTGTAACAGGACAGAAGTTTAGCACACATAGGACACATCTAATTCGCTACTACACAGTAGTATCACTAAAAAGGAGTTTGCTGGTGCTACTGCACAGTAACTCTGGTTACTGCACATTTATTTAGTACTTTGTTATATAAGCACTAAATTAAATATGCTGTAACCATTGCTCACTATTGAACATGTAGATGTACCCATAGACTGATTTAAAAATGGCTAAACCTGGTCTAAGATTCCCCTCCTCCCCCCAAAGGGTGAATGTGTTCTGTTCGCTATTGATCTAAAACTACACTGCTTACACAAAACTGTATAACTTAGATCAATTCCACCTTGGGTTTTTTGAATGTCTTTACCTAGTCTAAATGAAAGAGGACTATGTTTTACTATGCATTAGCTCTCATAGTGCTACTGAAAGCTATCTCCTGCTACATATGATTCAAGGCCTCAAAATCTCTCTGAAAGGTGGGTACCAAAGCCCTTTCTTACCTCAGATGATCAGATATCACTGTTTGTTTCAAAATACAGCTGAAGGAGAAATCCTCTTTTAGCTCCAAAAAAATCACTGGTTTGAGCAGGATGCAGAAGACCTGCTTCTACCTGAGGTGATTCAAACCTATCCTTATCTCCCAGAATCACACCCTAACCAGTAAGCTATAAACTACTCTGGAGTACTCTGGTGCTCTCACTCATTCCTGTTCCTCACTCAATTGTTTCAGCTGGCACTGAATATTTACAGATTTACTGGGCCAGGTTGAGGAAATATGTGTGATAATAACTCACTAAGCTAGTGAATACAGTATTTCAGGGGAAGGGAGTATTTGTCTTTTGTCCAATGAATACTTAATGTAAAATGTTGCAGGGGTGTACGTTGTAGCCATATTAGTCTAAGGACATAGGCAGACAAGGTTTCTCGGGTGAATTTGATATCTTTTATTAGGCCAACCCAAATAGTTGGAGAATAGTTATTAAGCAAGTTTTCAAATTCAAAAACCCTTCATCACGCTAAGGAAGTTTCAGCAGTTGGTGTGTGCTTCCATCCAGGAAGAGCACACACCAACTGCTGAAACTTCCTTAGCCTGACGAAGGGTTTTTGAACTTGAAAGCTTGCTTAATAACTATTCTCCAACTAT
>JAGPOW010000304.1:42912783-42928645 GCA_030014935.1 Caiman crocodilus
CATTTGCCTCCTACAGTCGCCCTGGCAACTTGCAGCTGGGTTCTTTATCCAACTGCTGGGGCTTTTCCTAGCATTTTCTCCTCACTAGGAGCAGGGCAGTGAGATGCCCTGCGACACTGTATTTTGAATCAGCTACATTTTCCAAGCAGCTTTCAAGGTGAGCCCCAAATGGAATGTACCAGCATGGACTGGTTTTGACAAAGGTATCCTTATCGATCCCTGTATGTCTAATTCTGTATCTTAGCAGACAAGATGAGGTAGGTTAGCTAAAGGGAAGAAGGAATTTCTAGCTACTGTTGTTATGGGAATATGGGAGTAGAGATGAGTCAAACAGGACCTTTTCAAACCATGAGAATCAAAACAATAAAAACTGCAAAACAGACCAGAGTTCAAAATATCACCCAATGCTGTTAAATCCCTCAAAGATACCATTGTTTTAATACCATGCTGCCATTACAAAATTGGTGCATGGATTATTGGTCAACAACAAAACTTTTTGGTTATAAACAAAACATATGATGTCTTTTTATTAGTAAGAAAGCATTAATTTTATTTGTATACATTCATCTAGTAACAAAATAATTTTAAAAGAGCAATCAGATATAGTGGAAGAAAGGGCTTGTCAGGGAAAAGTAGTTGTGTGGAATTACTTTTTCTACTGCTACTTGGAATTGTTTAATTAACTAGCAAGGCTCAGTACAGCAAATGTTAGTCTCTGTGGCTGCTAGCAGAGAAAAATGCTATGTGTTTTCATTGCTGCACAAATACAAAGGCTAAACACAATCCTTACGGGGAAAACCCCTCTTCCAACATGCTAAATGAACTTGATTAAGCTATTACTACATATTGCACACCATCTATTTCTGCAAAATAACTGAGAGAACAGATTACTCTGAGGGTTTGAGCACTAGCACTTAGGTATAAGTCCCTGTTATGCTACAGATTTCCTGGGGCCAGAAACAGAAACATTTAACTCCTCAGCACTGTGTGCCTTAGTGAAATTCAGTCTGAACTAAGCTAGCCAAATTCCTCACACAAAAGCTACCTGAAAATAGGATTTATAGAACCCAGTGTGCTCAGCTGAGAGACACCTAACTTAGCCAAGAAATGGTGATCAAACAAGTGAAGGTTGTCCTGCCTCTGAAAGGTATCTGGTACCTGAATCCAGGCTGGAAGGAGGAGCCTATCTCTGCTTGAAAGCCTCAGATGTGAACCATCTTCTAGAGAAGGCCAACTAAGTCAGGAGAGCTGTTTCTCTTGGAAAAAGAGACCATGCATACCAGAATTCCCATTTTCCCAGTGGTTAGAGCACTCAACAGGGATGTGGGAGACCTGTTTTTAAATCCTTATTCTGTCTGATCTGGAGCAGTGACATAAATCCAGATCCCTCACCTCCCAGGAGCATGCCCTAACTACTTGGTAAATTATATGTTCTTAATTTCTGCTGTTAGAGCTGTTTTACTCTGTAAAACTAATTAAACATTCAGTGGGCCAGAAAGGGAGAAAATAAGTAAATCACTGACTCTGTAGTTCTCTGATCAGGGCACTCAATGGCGGAGAGATATTTTGCAAGCCCCTGTTTGAATGAATATTTAATTATTTGTACAAAATGGATAGATTTGATTGCTTTTTTCCACAGTGGTTCTCAGTAAAATAATTCAGTTTGTTGGGAGGTGAATTGGAGAGGGGATCTGTATTGTTCTTCTCACTAGCCCTGTGATAAATTATAGAAAAATTAATACGGATTTGGGCTGTTAAAATGTAGCCCAGTACCAGTAGAGCTGCAGTGCCAGGGAAGTGGAAGTGGAAGGGGCCAAAGGCTTCTGAGCCGGCAGAGAGGTTCTGCACCACATGTAGGTTCCCCAAAATCGGTTTTGGAGCGTCTCTGTGGCTTCTTCCTGCCAGCCTGCAAGGCCCTTCCCTGAACAGATTAATTCTAAACAGGACGCTTCAGAGTTTTCATTTGCTTGATCCCAGAATGAGAGGAGACATTCTGGGCCAGCGTTAATACATTCCTGTTTAAGGACAACCCACACCTCCATCCCTGAGGTGTACTCAGTGCTGTCCAGGATCAAAGCTCTTCGGATATTATATTGTTGCCAGGATTATGTGACTTTAACATACAGGCTAGGCCTCCCCTGGGCTCTAGGCCTCAAAGCCCAAAATCTAGACCGTTCTCTGCACTTCAGCCTAGTATCCGCAAACCAGAAAATCAGCTACTGCCTGAAGTCTTGGAATGTGTTCTCTACTTAGGCCAATAAACTCACTGAATCTGCAGATGGCAAGTCACCTGCAGCATGGACCTCTCATCAGTGAGGCAGTCATTATGCAGCACAAGAACTGCAGCTAAAGAACTTCATTCCCAACACCATCTTCCACCCCTCAGGTTGGCAGCTCCCTTGCAGGACCTGGATTGCTCCTAACTGTCTCAGAATGGATATTGGAAAGTTTAAGATGAGTATGCACTCTTGAGGCTTCTCCAACAATGCTGACTGCAGCTGTGGTGCTCAAGTTCAGACGGCCAACCGCATCATTTACGAATGCCCTCACAACCCTGCTTTGGGCGCCCAGATTATATTGGCATTGTCCATTCTACCTGTTGCTGGCTGTCTGGCTCTCATGCCTCTGATATATGTGTGTGGCAACACTCACTTCATTACCATCATCAACATACAGGCTATCCATCAGCAGTCTGAACTGCATGTAAGAAGCGTATGATGCAAGTCAGGTAGATGGCATAAAGTTCACCCTTGTGTTTTTTCTGCTTTAGGTCTGCAGTGTCCAGAGGCAGTCAAAGAGGCCACTCTGATACCCCAAAGGTTGGAGAGGATTGGAAGTTCTCTCTCAAAATGAGTTTTGTCATAAAAGTCTGATTAACAGAACCAAACCTGTGTTAATGACCTTTCAGTGAAGCATTGTGATCCTGGCTGCCAGGCCCCTGGAGCCCTTGTGGTTCTTACTAGCTCACCTTGTGCAGTGTTGAGGAGACTCCAGGCTTCATAGGTAGGCAGCTTTGAGGCATTCACATCATGTGGATTCCTTAAGAGTTGGGAATCTTAGAGCTTCCACAGCCTGCAGCATTTAAGCAGCTCTATCAGGTTGATTGCTCCAGGGCTGGGAATCCCAGGGTTTTTCCAGCCTGTAACTCTGGCACAATCCTGCCATCCTGTGTAGGGACACTTGGAAACTACAGATGTTCTGGGTCTAGCGGTGACTTGGCTCCTGGCTCCAAATCACGGAAGGATTTTTTTTTTTAAATACATACATTTTCTTTAAAAAAAAAATCAGATATTTCTATTTGAATCAGATTGTAATGTACACTAAATATTTTAATTTTAAATATAAAATTTGTCTGATTTGAAATGATGGTGGCTTGTGTTAAGGCCAGTCTGCTTAGATACCCTTGAAAAATTCCATTTTTAGACTCCAGGGCTGGATTCTCAAGATAGTCCTGTGGGTCCCTTGCTATACTTCCTTTCTGTGTATTACCTCAGGGGTATGCCCCCCTAGCAGTGTCTTTGGCTTCCTGTGGACTCTTTTTCTGTAGAATTCAGCTACATTTATATTATGGCCAGCCATATACCCATCACTAACCCTCCTTATATCTGCATGCATTTTAATGGGATTTCATTTTCCATCTATATGCAGATTGATACAAATTATGAGAAAAGATTCATCATATAATAAAAACAAAATATTAAATTCTACATTTTATAACAAAATAAAAGTATAAAAATTAATCTGAATGTTGAATTATGTAATTTCTTATATGGATATTGATATAATGTAGTCTTCCAATTAACAAACAAAAAAAGGACCTTGTTCATTGTAAGGATATATTTAATTTCACATGATGTTTTAGTGGTTATTTCAACCAGTGAAAGCAAACATTTCTTTTGAAAAATAAATGAAAGTTTCAAATGAAAAACAAAATTAAAATTGATTATTCAAATCAAGATTTAAAACAAGCTTTCCTGCCTGCTGGTTTATGACACGATTAAAATGGGTGACTTTAATCATTTTGATTTAAATCAGTCCACCCTGATGCAGTGACCAATTCAGAGATGAGAGTCTGTTTTTTAGCAGCGTTGTTCATTGCTAAATGTACAGGCCGTAAGGATGACAGGGACTGGCAAATGATGAAAAAGAAGCAGGACTCAGAATTCTGAACATTACCCTCAGCAAACTTGAACCCTTTTCTTCAGACGCAGACTATTTTTTTGTAATTGTTAAGAAACTATATGGGTTAAAACCACCAGAAAGTATTCATTTATCTAAACCTTCCCTTTTTTCCTGTTCTGTGGCATGAATGGCACAATGGCTCATAGAGAGTTAGATGAAACCACCAAATAAAAGATTAATTGGTGAAGTAGTTATGTTTCTCAACTTAAACCTCCAAACTTGGCAGACTGGTCTACTTAGCCACTTAAACTTATAGTCATGCTTCCTCAAAAGGTTTGCAAGGCACCTGATACAAAGGTCATGGTCTTTGAAGGACCCATTCCTTTTATTCAGTCAGTATGCAAATATAAAATAGATACTGTATATACTCTATAGGACATCCGTACTGGCACTTTTCTAGGGTGTTCACTAATGCAAAATCAGATGAGGGTATCCATCTATGAAGAGCTAAACCAACCTTGCAAACGTGGTTTAAGAAATTCATCTTATTTTAAATTAAACTAATTCCTTTGAGTTTTACACTCCACTATACAGTAATCATTGTGAAATTGAGCAATGAGACACAGCAAAGGGAGAATTCTAGCTTCACATGCTGAATTCATTGCTAGAAACGAGGCTGAAGGTCAAGTTCCATCCATCCACATATTAGTAGACATAAATTATTGTGCAAATAATTTGAGCTCTGGAGTACCATGGATGGATTTAAACTATCCTTTTTAGTGTACATGTTTATTAAAAAGTAAAACGAAAGACACTAACAAACATTAAATGCAAAAAAATTTTTAAATGAAGGGTCAAAATTTCATTTCTGCAGTATTATAATCAAAGCCCTGGTTACAAAAAACTGTAGATCAGATCTCTTGCAAATATGTAACATCTGCATTGCAACGTGGAATGGTAATTTTATTTCTTTTGGTTATCTGTGCAAAGGAAACAAGACTTGGCTCTTTTTTCCTTACCCTTCTTTAACTCAAATCACAGAGACTTTACTGCTGGGTAAGAAATGTGCCGCAGAGGGGACATTCTCCAGAGTGCTTTGGAGATTCTCTGCTGCTTCAGACTACAAAGCAGCCCATGTGGAGCCCTCTGAAACCTGCTCCAGTTTACTTTGGGGATGATAATTGGAAAGGTGCAAGAAAGGCTTAAGACAAGCTTCACCCTCTCCACCTCTCCTGATTCAATTTTCTTCCTTTTGCCTAAACCCACCAAAGCAAAACAAAGTTTCTTTCCCTCAATCTTAGCATTGCCTTAATTTAGATTCTTGCACTTAATTTCCTGTATGCAGAGAGAGAGGTGAGGAAGACAGGGGAAAGGATGGTTGTTCATGAAGTTGTACAAAGGTCCCAGATTCTTTCAGCTTCTGGTCCTATTCTGTCTCTAAGACATTTGAATGACACTTTAGGTAGCCCTTGAGCATTTAAATCTCTAAATACAATCCTGCTCTAGCATATCAAAGTCCTTAAAAAACTGCTAACATGCTCATCCTTTCTCATTAGGCTCCACTTCCATTGGAGGAATGGAGGATTCCCTCAGGCCTGCCTAGCCCATGGCCTAATGATTAGGACATTTTCTGGGGAAGTGGGATATTTGGGTTCAAACTCCTGGCTGCATCCAGACAAGCACAGACATTTGGTTCCCTGGGTTCAAGTAGCAACAGCACAACTCGCACCACAACTAGTTGTCCCCAGGGAACACCCATGCTACGTGTGCTTTGGCGCATGGTAAGTTAGCCAGGTGACAGTAGGGAAGGCTGGGGCCAGCACAGTGCTGGCCCCAGCAGCCTAACCTGGAGTCCTAGAGACCTCTCAGGGCTGCAGCAGCAGTGATCCTGCCAGGCAGAGCCTAGCTAGCAACCACAGCACATCTCCAGGTGGCCCAGCCACACTTCTCAGCAGTGAGCACTGCCAGCTCATGTGCTACTATACTTTTTTTCTGTGGGTTTTTTTTTGACCCCAGAATATCCAGGAATAAAACAAAAAACATGGAAAAAATACATAGTTGCATATGCATGGGCAGTGCACCCTTACAGAGAATGCCTGACTGCGTAGTATGTGGTGCTGCAGATGTGTTTGCGAAGCTACATACCACCCTGACATGTTTGTCTAGATGTAGCCTCTCTGGCTGAGTGGGACCTGCTGGCTGCCTGTGGTTAACACTGATTCATAGTTGTGGGTTCTGGACATGCATTGTGCCACATACTAGGATAATGGTAGAACCCTGTGTCTCCCTTGAGGGGGATGGATAGCTTTTGGGGCAACTTCAATTTTAATACAGAAACTATTAATTAGTACTCCTACCCAAATAACTTAAAAGCAGCAGAATGCAGGAGGCATTGGTTTTTTTTTTAAACCTCTAATGAAAAGCTGCTTTGAGTCATTAATCAGGATGAAGCACTCCAGCCAACAAACAAAAAAAATGTTTGTAGTGTGTTAAACCTTGGGGCCTTAGCATGCAAGTACTATCTCCTCCAGGGGCTCCATATTGCCACAGATACAAGTTTTAAGCTCATGCAAAAACAATCTGATTCCTCAAGGTCAGGGAGATAACTTAGATCTCTTTCCTTTAGGTTTTTATTTCTCTACATCATTTTGAAATACTCTTTGATTTAAAGATCTCAAGCGCTTACTGTCTATTGCTCTTTCATTATATTATTGGTTTGAGCTGGAAGTGTTTGTCATTTTCTTAATAGCCTCTTTAGAAACCGTTGATCTTGCAAAGCTGTCAGGCCTTTTAAGACTAGCATTTTTTAAGCATCATCTTTCCACCCTCACCTTTTTTCAGCGACAGCTATGGCACTTATGACACTGAAAATTAAATGTCTAGCTGCTACAGGTGCTAGATAGCTTGAGTCCTAGGTTCTAGAACAATAGGTAGAGTAAGACTGAGCAATAACAGGAGAAATTGTTCAGATTTTTCCTTCATGTTTTATGCTTCTTCAGCAGCAAACTAATTTACATGGAGCTGGTTTCACCTACCCTGCATCAGTCAGAAGATATAAAAGAGTCTGTGTGTGTGTGTGGGGGTGATATTTTTCATCCATTCTTGTTCGCTTTTCAAAAAACATTATCATTGAAGAAAAACAACCATATGATACACTACAACTGTCATTAACAACTTTATGTTCCATTTTTTTCATGTGGTTACTTATACAGTTATTTCCTTCCCTGCTCATTGTAGTGACAGGACACATCCACACATGCAGGCACATGCACTTGTAGCAGCTTAAGTAACAGCAGCACAAATTTGTGCCGGAGGTTTGTGTCTCAGCATATACACCTGAACATGCACTTTGGTGCCACTTGGGGCAAACTGACCCTGCCCAGCTCCTTCCAGATTGACAGCTGGGAGAGTTAGAGGCTGTGGCCAGCACCCCACCCCCTGGCCTAGATCACCAGCACCTGAGGGGACCAGGTGCACTACACCAGCCAGCACACCCACTCAGCCTGTCCCTGGCCCTAGCCACACCCATGCTGCAAATGCCCACCCTCCTAACCCCCACCTTCTCCTACTGGAGCTTGTCCACCTGAAGACCACCCCATGGCTAACTGGGTGCAGGTCCCCTCAGGGCACAAAGACAAGTGGAAGGCCAAGACGCAACTGGAGCCCTCCAAGGTGGAGGATGCAACCCCCCGCACTACCACATGGGGGAAAGAGTGGCCTAGCTTCCAGGGGCCTTCCCAGCTGTGCCCGACATCCCACCCCCAGGAAAGATAACATGGGTAATCCCAGTGGAGGAGGCTTCAAGGCTGCTGGCCAGTCCTGGGCAGGAGCCAATGGAGGAGGCCCCTCAGTCCACTAGCCAGGACCTGCCCCTCCACTCTTTTGCCATGACTATACTCAGGGGAACACCTCACAGAGGGCAGCGGTCTGGGAGTAGCTCAAGTGGGAAGCTAGAGAGGTACCTGACCACTGACCCAACCAACCCATCCTTCTGTGAAGAGTGTTGGGAGAGGTAGGAAGAGCTTTGCACTCTGGACAACCACAATGCATGCTGTGTATTTGCCTGCTTGCCCGTCCAGCTGCTTTGGGAGAGAGACTGCATCTCCCACTTCTTCTATGCCCTGGAGAGGAGGCAGGGGGCCAAGAAGTACATCACGTGCCTCATGTCATGTGACAACACCCGCCCATGGATCCAGGTGAGATACACCAACACGAGCGAGCCTTCTACAAAGAGTTCTTCTCCCTGGATCTGACTGATGCCCAAGCCTATCAGACCCTTGCAACCAGCAAGGCCAACCATACCTTGTCATGCATCCACAGTTACATCATTAGCAGGTCCAAGGAGGTGATCCTCCCCGCTTTTCGATACTGGTCAGGCCGCAGCTGGAGTACTGCATCCAGTTCTGGGCGCCGCACTTCAGGGTGGATGTGGCCAATATGGACAGGGTCCAAAGGAGGGCTACCTGCGTGATCAGGGGTCAACAGGGCAGGCCCTATGAGGACAGGCTGTGGGACCTGAACCTGTTCAGCCTCCAAAAGTGATGGCTGAGAGGGGATCTAGTGGCAGTCTACAAACTAGTCAAGGGGGACCAGCAGGCATTGTTCCCCTGAGCAATCCCAGGAGTTACAAGAAACAATAGACACAAGCTAGCGGAGGGTAGTTTCAGGGTAGACATTAGGAAGCGCTATTTCACTGTCAGGGTGGCGAGGACCTGGAACCAACTTCCAAAAGAAGTGGTGCTGGCTTCTACCCTGGGGATCTTTCAAAGGAGGCCGGATGAACATCTGGCCAGGGTTGTTTGACCCCCAGTACTCTTTCCTACCACAGCAGGGGGTCGGACTAGATGATCTCCTCCGGTCCCTTCCAACCCTACCAACTATGAAACTATATCAGAAACTTCCTGGACTATGATAAGTGGGGGTGGGTGGACCCCGCTACACTGGCCCAGTGCATGGGTTTACCCATGGTGCTTGTGACCTCCCACCTGTGAAAGAGGTGAAATCTGACTTACCTCCTGACACCCTTGCCTTTGTTGACCAGGTCCTGTGTGATGGTGGTCCTCATATCTCGTGTCCTCCAGCCTGCCAGAGTTCATCATAGGGCCAGTGCCATGCTGAGTCAGCTGTAGGACACCAAAATGGTCTGCTTCTCCATCGTCCAGCTCTGCCACCTCTACATGCTCATGCACTGCACAATCTACCATGCACCCTTGCATCCCGTCCAGACACCAAGTGGTAGGACCTGCTCAGCAAAGGTGTAGCTAGAGTGCCCCAGTCACTGTGCCTGTATTCCATCCTCATCCCACAAGCCACTGGGGACTTCTTGCTCTGTTTCCAGGTCCCAACTCCAGTAAAACCCCTGGCATTCCCTGATTCTGGTTCTCTGCTGATGATTTTCATTTGACCTTTGTCTCTGTTTTTTGGCTTGTGATCCCAGTTGACCCTCACTTTACCTTGTACCTGACTTTGGCTTCTGACATCAGCTTGTCCTGACTTCAGCTATGGCTTCCAAATCCAGTTCTGACATTAGACCCCTCAGGACTTCAGCTCTACAAGGAGCCAGCCTAGACCACACCCATGCTATGGGTAACTAATTCCTAAGCAAAACCACCCATTCCCAGTGCATAACAAGGATGGTTCCAAAGTGCTTCCACCAACTTCAATTATCCATTAAGTTTTACTTGTCTATTGTAATCTATGGCTCCTACCCACTGGATTCCATATGTTCCTCTCACTGGTCCACACATGCCTCGGCACAGAGCACCACTGGGTAGCATCCACCAGCTCCTTGGATACCCTTGAAGACCAGTGGGCATGGCCTGGGGGACTCTTCCCCTCAGGAGCAATCATTTTCATGTTTTGACCTTTTGACCCACATGACAATTCCACCCTATTTGTTGCATTTGTTGTCCCCAGAATGTTGTTGTATCATTCATCCATTAGCTCCCATACAATAGAGGCTACTAGTCAGTCAGGTGGGCCTTAGGACCCACAGTAATTGAATGTTACAAACAGACAAGAGCTTCTGAGGTCCAGCCAGTTGGTATGTGAGAACACTAGCCCCTTGTGCCAGCTGGACTACTGAAGCAGCCCTAACCTAGAGTGGCCCCTGTACCGGGAAGTGGGGGGCTGCTGCTTGTCTGTGTCCTGCTGCCACCTGTGACACTATCCACACACTTGAACCTTCCAGCCCATGGCTGCACACTTGCCAGCCCCAGACACGGATTATACAGCCACCTGGGCTGTGGTATGGGCATTGCAGCAGACCTACCTGCACTTCTGGGCCAGCTGTCAATGGGCTGTGGCTGCACAGTTGCCCCTTGGGAAGAACTACTGTCATGTTTTCTGGTGTCCCCAATCTGCCATGTGAGCAGCTATCACCCAGAAGATATGTTCCTTGTGGTGGCCAAATTTGAACTGTCAGAGTGTGTCCTTCTGGCCCTAAATGGCCAAGTCAGCCACTTCATCTGCCAGGTGGAGCCAGGAGGACACCTTGCCTGGCTCTGAGCAGGCTTCTCTGCCCAGGTCCTGCCACTTGCCTCACCATCAGGAATCCTGGTGTTCCTTGTTTAAAAATCACATATTCTCTGATAAAAACCCAAATTCTTTCATTAAAATACCCATAATCTGTGTTCTTCTGTGATTAAAATCAAATACCACTATATATATATCTATATATATATAGATATATATATATAAAACAGAGAGAGAGCAAGAGAGAGCGAGAGAGAGAGAGAGAGAGAGATCAGTTGGCCATATGGTTTATTGATATATTTACAATTTTTAAACAATTTGGAAGCCTACCAGTGCCTCTGTCATCATAATATAATAAATTCTAAATATCTGTACACTTTAGCATTTGCTTTTGTTTTTTTTAACTGTAACCCAGGTACACCCAAAGGTGTTCCCTATTCTCAACCAGATGGGATGGGCAGACAGGAGGGGGTGCTGTGAGAGGGATGCCAGAATTTTGGGCAGATCCCTCTTTCCTCTATAGAGTTAGCCCAGGTCCAAAGTTCTTAACTATATACAATTTATTGAGTTACAAATATTTATATACAAAATGATTTAAGATAGATACAGTTACAGGTATAGCTACAAATATTCATATAAAGGACTGTTAGCAAGAGGAAGTCTGCGCCAGGGAGGGCATTCAGGTAAGTAACCATGTCCCAAGCTCAGAAGAGGAGTGGATCCCAGGCAATCAATTCAGAAAGTTTATATTACAAGCTAATAAAGACATCTTTACAGAGCCCATTATACAGAATTAATCCACTCAACAATTTATAACACCAACAATAACATGGAAGAAGAACTGCCAGAGGGGGAGCCCTTGCAGTGATTAGGCAGCACAGCTGCAGGTTGCCGGGGCAACCAAAGAAGGTCAGCTGACAAAAGGGGGTAGGGCTTGGCTCCTATAAAGCCCAGAGCCAGAGTCAGGCTAGCAGTCCTCTGCCAGCAGCTGGAGGAGTAGGAGCTCTGAGAGAGAATGTGAGGGCTGTTCTAGAGGCTTATGCTGTTATGGTCAGATGCCTTATGTTTGTTATAGCCGGAGGCTTGTATTTATGTTGCTGTTGTTATATATGACCAGTGGTTTGGGTGAGGCTGTAGGGGTGGAGGAGGCCTCGGGGTGACCCACAGTAGTGTGGGGCCCTGGTGCCCAGAAAGGAGCGTGATTTGGCACCTGTGAGGGCACAGTGTGCATAGGTGCTGCTGAGGGTGCAGCAGCATAGGGGTGCATAGGCCCCAGAGAGGGGTCATTGGATAAGGAAGCCCCAGAGAGGGGGCATGGGATAAGGAGCCCAAGTTGAGCATAGCAGAGCTAGCCTGAAGAGGGAGCAGCTCTGAGAAGGGGGTCCAAGTTGGACTCAGAGAGGCCCTGGAAGGGGGGCAGCACTGAGAAGCCCAAGAGAGGCACTATTGGAGAAGCCCAAGTTGGGTGCAGTAAGCCCCAGGAAGGGGACAGCATTGAGGAGCCCTAGAAAGGGGCTATTTTACTGAGAAGCCCAAGTTTGGGCACAGGGAGTCCCTGAGAAGGGGGCTGCATTGGCTAAGAGGGCCCAAGTTAGGCGCAGTCAGTCCCAAGGAGGGGGCTATTTTAATGAGAAGCCTAAGTCCAGGCATGGGGAGTCCCTGAGAGGGGACCGCATAATAAGGAGCCCAAGTTAGGCGTAGGCAGTCCCAGGAGGGGGCAACGATTAAGGAGCCCAAGTTAGGCGTAGGCAGTCCCAGGAGGGGGCAACGATTGAGGAGCCCAAGAGGGGCAACACTGGGAGGCCTGGGAGGGGCCACACAGGAAGCCCAAGTTGGGTGTAGTCAGTCCCAGGAAGGGGGCCATTTTATTAAGGAGCCCAAGGTCAGGCATTGGGAGTCCCCAAGAGGGGGCCACGGGCATTAGAGAGTTCAAGTTGGGCAGTGAGTCCCAGGAAGGGGGCAGCATTTGGGAGCCCAGGTTGGGCACGGTCAGCCCCAAGGATGGGGCAGTATTGAGGCCCCAGGCAGGGGCAGAGCACTGAGAAGCCCTGTGGGGGCAGGGCGAGCCCAGAGTGGGGAGAGCCGTACTGAGGAGCTCGGGTGGGGGGGGGCGGGGACTGTATAGAGTCCAGGTGAGGGACAATTGTGAGACGGCCCAGAGGGAACGACAGAGGGGCCGCGAGATCCGCAAGGCTTGGGCTGCGGTATTGGGGAGGAAGGAGCCGTAGATGGTGCCCCCTAGAGGAGGGGGCAGGACAAGAAGAAGGGCAGCCTCCTGCTAATGAACCAATTGAGATCAAAGACATAGCAGGTGAGTAGGCAGGCAGTTGCCCAGAAACAGGTGCGGGGGCCATATTGAGGGAGGGCCTGGTGTGCCCTGTCACAGTCCCTCAAATGGGATAATGTCTTCCCCACCCTGGCCCCCTGGGTTCCACAGAACCCTCCCCAGTGTTTGTGTTAGATATACAACATCCCTGAATATTGGCTATATTGTGTACAAATGAGATAATGTGCAATATAATATCAATTCTGATGTTTTATATTATGTTATTTGACATGTATTACCCTTTTGTGAGGTTTCTGTTTGGGGTTGTTTTGAGTCTTTTGTTATAGTCTGGTTTTCTTACACTTTTTTTTTAAACATTTTATTTGGGGAATTCTCCTCTTTGATCTTGGAGAGCAGAGGGTGGGTGGGACCTTTTTCCTTGCTCATTCCTCCCGGGGCCCCTTGCCGAGGGCACCTCCCCTGCAGGACCTGGGTTCCTGGTAACTTGCAGTCCTTCCTCTGGGGGCTGTTGATCTGGCCTGTGGGTCCCCACACTGTCTCAGGCCTCCTGGAGTGGTTGTCTTTGAGTTGAGGGGCCCTTCCCTCTGGGCCCTGCGCTGGGCACCCAGGGAGCTCCTATAGGAGACAGGTCCTCACTGACTTTGGCTCCCCAGCCTCACACCAGGGATCTTTCCCCTTCTTGGGCCCTGTTCTGGGCACCAGGGCTTTTTTAGTTTTAATGCTGAGCCACACTATAGGGCTCTGGTTACCCGGTCTAAAGCTGGGGCTAATTTGAACAGCCTAGAGCTGCTCCCAGGGCTGGCTGGCTGTGCACTGACCTGCACACCATGTGAGGCCCAAGCAGCTTCAAGCTGCTCTCAGGGTTGGCTCTCCATGTGCTGACCCATGCACTGTTGAGGCTCAGGCAGGGTCCTGATGATTGTCTTCTCCAGAGCTCCTCTCTCACCATTCGTTGCCATGTATGCCCAGTGTGCTGAGCATGCTGGGCTTTTATTTACACTGGAGGCTCTGTCCTGAAGTCCTCTGGACCTGCAAAGCACAGTCTTCAATCAGGTCCAGGGGCTCCTCACTCCATTTCTGAGTTTGGGGGTAGATTGTGGGGGGGGCTTGTGGGTATGTGGGTGGGAGGTTTGTAGGGGTGGGGTTTGTGGGTATATTCTGGGGGGTTCCTGGGTGTGGGGTTTGTGGGGGACTATTTGGGGTTGATGGGACTGTCTGGGAGGGGTGGGTCCTCTGCCAACCCCTCCATAGTGCACAGCCCCCCTCCAGAGCAGCAGCAGCAGCTAGGAAGAAGGCCCTCGGGGCACTCATGGCATGCTGCAGGCAGAGCCCCCAGATAGGTCTCAGGCAGCACCATGCACTGAGGGCTACATGTGGCACATGGATCCAGCCCAGTCCACTGGTACATGCCACCAGTGGTATGCACCACTGGTGGGAGCAACAGTGCAGGCAAGAACCAGGCACCATTGGGCTGGGCCAGCTCCTGCCTCCATATGGCCCACATGCCATAGAGCTGGGCCGGCTCCTGCCTCCATGGGGTGGGCATGTAGAGGCAGGACCTGGCCCAGCCTGATGGTGTGATTCCTGCATGCTGTCCCGGGAGCTTTGGGTGGTGGCAGGAGCTGGCCCAGTTCTATTCAAATGCGTGCATCAGTAGACCAGACCATCTCCGTGCACTGTATGCAGCCCCTGGGTCTCAGGTGGCATAGTGTGCTGCCAGGGGGCTTTGCCTGCAGCAGTCCATGAGCACCTCAAGGTCCTGCTATTGGCTGCTGCTGCCACTGCAGGGAGGGAACTGTGTTCTGTGAGGAGTGTGGACAGGGAACCCACCCCTCCTACACAGTTTTTCCCCCACCCCACAGTCCCCTGACTCCCATGTCCTTGCTTACTGGGGACAGAGCCTGGGTTCCAGTCAGCTCCAGGCCACTACTGCCAGCCTTGCCACGCTCCTATTTTCTCCAACACACTGAGCATGCTGAAGCAGCAGGGGCATGCGGCAGGTAGAGACTCTCTGGCCAGGTGCTAGTTCATCTCTTTGGAGGTCCCAGCCTCCAGTGGCTTCAGGGCATGCTTCAAGAGTGTGCCTTGTGCTACTTCTTGCTGGCATGTTTTCTTTTGATACCAAGATTCCCAGAACTTAAGAGCACGATGAATATTTGCAATGCAGGGAACACTTTTTTTTTTTTTCATCTGTGGTGTACCTCCTGCCACATCTCAAATTGCTTTGAGATGCTGCAACATGCACACGCTTGCTCAAGTGGACATGACCATAAAGATTATCTCTGACCCAGAAAAATTCGATTCTTTACTAATAATAAAAGGAATGGAACATAAGAAAACTCTTCTGGGAGCATTTTTTTGGTCTGTATTATACTGCATATTAGCAGTAAGCAGTAATAACACACAATGGCCTTTTTCCCATTAAACATGCTCACAAGAAAATTTAAATTTGATCACATTGTGAACGTAAATCTAGATGATAAAAAAGAAACTCTTGTTTATTCCATGTCGGTTTAGGCGGGCTGTCCATTTGGGAGTGTGACACTGACAGTTTTCAAAGAATGTTGGATTTTAAAAAGCATTCATAAGCATGTTATTTGTGTTGCTATTTGTCCTTTAACTAAATTGCTTATCTAAATTTCATAGGTCCACCAGAAAAATGTTCAGGCCCAAACTGGCTGTTGGTGGTTTGGGCAAAAATTCCCAGCTGTCTGTCCAGGGATATCATCTTTTTTCAGAGTAAAAACTGGGGACATAATGCCCCATTATACCATTGTTTTCTGTAGTTGCTTCCAAGGGGAGATTCTCATTACTGGGCCTCCCCGAAGATGGAACTGAATGGGAATGAATAGACTGAGGTTGGAGCTGGATAGGAAAGTGTGAAGTGCTGCAGGTACTCAATTCACAGATTACCATGCAGACACTTGAGCAGAGGATAACAGAACTGGGAGATGCATTGTTTTCTTCTGGGTCTCCTCT
>JAGPOW010000304.1:42934545-42952589 GCA_030014935.1 Caiman crocodilus
AAAAAAAAAATGGGAATGCATATCTTTTGCTTGCTTGAAGTCTGAGATGCAATGAAAAAAATCAGATATTGATTAAGGACTAAGTCATTGATTGGCACTGCTCTGTGATGCCTAAATTTCCATATAGGGGCCTGAATTCAAAATTTATTTTCTTAAAATGCTTGCTGAGCTGCTGCTTAAAGCCCATAGGTGTCTATGGTTCCATCAGCAAAATCATAGTCTGGACTGTACTAAAGAACACTGCAGTGAAGTGTGCCGCCATTCCTGCTTTACTAACTCCCCAAACTCCTTACTGCCAACATATTGGGAATTTGAGCCAGCATTTGCCATGTCAACATGCTAATCACAAAGTTACAAGGGATTCTGGGATAAGTCTCTTTCAGTCTCTCTAAATACTTAATAAAACATTCTTAAATATTTATGGCTGCCTATACATGTGCTTGGGGGTAGGGGTGGAGTGTTTTGATTAGAGTGGCTCCTGCAGAACCACTTTAATTAAAATGTCATGTGTTTTAAGCCCATGCAGGTTTAAAAATAGCTGTGGGATGACTTATCTAAACCTCATTTGATGAGGTTTAGATGAAGAGCCCCAGTAGCTATTTTTCAATGTGTGGGTCTTATATATGTGATGGTGAGGCCACACTGAAGCATTCTAATTAGAACATGGAGCAGACCTAATTAATTGAGTCTGCTCTGACACAGTCTACTTGGAATGTGAACCAGCACGTATATAAGCAGCCATTTGGAATGGTTACTGGACCGCAGGTCTCTCTCTCCTCTGCCCTGTCCTGGAGTGTCCTAACCATTAGACTACACAGCTTTGTTCACTCTTTCTCTGACTGAAATAATATATAAGCAATCCAGGCAAAGTGAAACATTTTCAGTAGGGGAGACTGAAAGAATGTATATAGTATATATACATATTGTATATAATATATATACATATTGGGTATATGTATACCCAAAATCTGTTCTAGCCTGGTGGTTAAAATATTCATTTGGGAAGCAGGAGGTCAATTTCCCACAGGCAAGGCAAGGAATTAAAGTTTGGTTTCCCCTAGCCTGCCTGAGTGCTTCAACTACTGAGCACTTGGGTAAAAGAAAGGGAAGAATGTATGTGGAAAACAGCAGTAGCTCTTCTGAGAGAAATGGTTGCCTTAGGCACTCAGGGCCAAGAGGAGGTTCATGGTTGTGAATCCCTATTAGACATCTGTACCTCCCTATAGCCTGAAGTAAGATGCCTATGTCCCTGAGTCCATAAGACCCTCCCTCTCTTCTCTTCACTGGGATGCTGGCTTTTGTTCTCTTATATCCTGCTCTTTGTACATTGAATTAAGAAGCTAGGCATGCCACCTGACTATTTTCAAGGCTGGGGATTCTAATAGGCAACAAAGTACCCATCTTGCAAAACTTAAATCCTTTTGTAGATGTACCACTGAGTGCCTGGAAAATATAGTGTATGAGTGGTTTTCAGGTATCTACAGCCTAATAGTGTATTTCAATTAGTTTATTAAGTCTTTACATGGGAGAATTTTTTCCACAGCAGCATACAAAAATCAATAAAAAAGCAGGACTTGGAAAAGAAAGCATCATCATTTGTTTTCTTGGGTGAAGCTGTACATTATACAGTGAAGTTCTGTATATATCAAGCCATTTCTGAATCTCTGTTATGGTTTATCGGTATTAATGATTGAAAGTCACCTCTTTAAAACAATTCACTACAAAGCTACAGCCTGCTGACTTTTTGCTTCTCTACTAACTAAAATCATTAATGTATCCTTCTGAGATTTTAACTGACCATCTGAAATAAGCAATGGTCAAACTGATTCTCAAAATTAAGGGCAAGAAAAACTCTCTAGCTGTCTATAAGCCCCATTAGTTACTGGTGCCTTTTCACTTTCCATTTTAAAGTAAATTTACTGAGAAGGCAGTGCTTTATGGCAGTACCTATCCTGTGCCATCACTCTGAACCTCCAAAATCAAGATCTATGCCAAGATATGTCATGGTGGAAGGCACCAGGGCATTAGCAAGTGATGTTTTTGTGGGTGGCTATTTTCAAAAAGCAAATAGGTTAGTAGATATTAGTTCTCTTTCCTACAAGCTACTATTATTATGCCTTTAGCACAATAGACTGAAGGCTCTGAACATCCCTATCTAGGGTGCATGCAGATGTTCCAGGGAACTGATCTATGAATACAGGGCTTACTCTAAGCTGTGTGATTGTGCAGATGTTCACAGGGGATGTAAGCTGTGCTAAGAATGCAGTCTAAAGCAGGCTGGGGGAGGGGTGGTGGGTGGTGGGGGCCTGCAGGTCCCTTGGAGGGAGTTGGTGGGTCTGTGTGGGGCAGGTGTTGTCTGTCTGTGGCTGGAGGGGTCACAGGACTAAAATAGCCTAATCAGTTGCAGGGGGCATAGGCAAAGCACAGCCCTGGGACTGGTGCAAGTATCTGGGCTTTCCCATCTCCAGGACTACATTTTGAACATGTACACAGTACAGACACTGGGTAGATCAGGCTAACCCATGCTCAATCTAACTTAGTGCACTTTCTCAGGTGAACTAATGTAGATCAGGCCAACCCAATTTTCCCAATCTAACGTCCCAAAACATCTGTACAGATCCGCACTTAAATTAACCTAATTTTAGTTAAAGTCGATCTAAGTGTAACAGCTGCACATACCCTAGCAGATCCCAAAAATAGTGCAAGGCAATTCCAAGAAAATGACTTGTAGAGTTATGGCAAAAATTAAGTTATTTTCCTCTTCTTTTCAACCTATATGTGAAGCCTGTTAAGGACGTAATATCTGCTAGTAAGTCTCAGCAATATGCTGATAATTAGGGTTGTGTGAAACGGGCCATATTCAATTCGGATTCAGCCTCAATCGGGGACAGTGATTCAATTCATTGATTCGGATCACTGTCCCTGATTCAATTTGGCCAAATCCAAATCTGAAGATTCGACGCTGATTTGGAGAATCAGCAATTTGGCCATAGACACAGTTTGAAATGTTTTTTTCTATGTACTTCAAGGTACCAGGCATGGCTTGTGAATACTGTGATACTGCGGCAGATGGAGCTTCCCACAGGTGTGCAGGGAGACCCCCCTCCATGTGCTTAGCAGTGAACCCAGAAGTGGGCTGGAAGTACTTCCTGTCTACTTCTGGGTCTGCTGGGAAGCATACGGGGGGCTCCCCCCATGCCTCTCAGCTCAGCAATCAGCCACAGAGGACCCTGGCGCTCCCCCAGACCCAGGAGGAACCAGTCACCGAGCCGGGGTGTGTGGGAAGGGGGTTCCCCAGCAGACCCAGAAGTGGACTGGAAGTGCTTCTGATCCACTTCTGGGTCTGCTGCCAAGTGTGCTGGGGATACTCCCTGTGCTCCTGTGGGATGTTCTATCCACCCCACCATTGCAGCATTCATGGGCTACCTGGAGGTATGTAGTAAAAGCATTTAAAGCTGTGTCTATATCCAAATTGCCAAATCTTTCTGAATCTCTCCAAATCAACTCAGACGGTTCCAGTTTGATTTGGAGAGTTTAAAGGGTCTCTCGATTCAATTCAGATTTGGAGATTCAACCACCGAATTGAGCCAAATCTCCACTGAATCAGGGACTGAAGCGTTGCACAGCCCTACTGATAATAGTTAGTTTGTATCTAATTCATTGACTCTGTAAATGGATGTCCCAGAACCTGCAAAAGACAAACAGGTAGAAGAAGCTATACCATGGCAAAAGAGCAGTGTGGCTGCATGGAAGAGGAAAGTATATTGAGGAGATGGCTACATCATGAAACTCATCTGCTTTCCTGTCATCAGGATAGCATGTAATTTCAAGATCATGTCAGATTTAGCACTACAGTAATGAGAAACATCCCTTTGGTCACTTCCAGATGGCCAGGGAATAACACTTATTTCCATCACCTGAGAACCTAGCATCTCTGCTACATGCTATTTTTACCCTTGGGTGACACTTGTGACCCATCTGTCTTTGCAATGGATTGCCAGAGGATCGCACACAGGCTATGGGTTTGAAGCAATTCAGTATCTTTCTTTCTACATAAACTGGTAGGGCTATACCATGTATTCAGCATGATGATCCATGTATTCTGGTTCTCCTTTCAATTTCAGTCAGATTCTAATAGTTAATAGACTGAGGTTAAGTTGTCTCAAAATGTTTTCCCTTTCATGACACAAGACATCAGTTTATTTGTGTGGGGTTTTTTCCAGGAATGGTGCAGACTCAGTTTGACATTTAATAAAAAAGAGGGAGGGAATTTTTAATAGAGAATCCTATGTTATGAAAGACCTGAGAAACTAGATATATATTACACATACACTCTAGATTATCATAATTCTGAGATCGAAGACCTGAGAAAACAGATCTATATACTCTAAATTACCATATTTCTGAGACCGAATTCATTCCACTATGTCAAATTATTTCAAGGAAGTTGAAACTAATTTGAAAGAGACATTTTGCAATAGCATCAAATAAATGCCTTTGAAATAGTGGATGAAATGTATGAAATGCTCCTTTACACAAACAATCTCAACATATCAGGAGGCTGTTATTTGTACGGGGAGACTAAGTAACTAAGATCTCTACCTTAGCTCAAATGTTGCTCTGTCCTTATAAAGAGATATGGGCATAAGATTTGTATATGACATCACAATGACTGCGTTTGAAAATTTACCCTACAGGCTCTGGTCCTGAATCTGATTTCCCTTACACCAATGTAAAATACATAATTCCAGTAAGGTGATTTGGGTGACACTGGCATAAAGCACAAGATTTAATTTTTTTCTATTTTGAAAATAGAAGAGTAAAGAAGGGAACTATGCAGTCATGCTGATAATGTGACAACACTGGTCATAATTCTTGAAGTGTTAAAGTGACTGAATAAGTTGCTGACTTTATACAACTGAAATTTAGTGAAACTGGTTTTATACCAGTTCATGTTTCTAAAGAAACAAAGAATGAAGATTCATTGGGTGCGTGTAGACAAAATGGGAGCTCTAAATTGAAACAGTGGGTTTTAAAAAAATACCACTTCAATTTAGGGCTGATTAAACCTCTGTGTTGTGCACACACCCCACTGACTTACCTGCCTCTCTGGCAGGAAGGGGAGAGTGCGCTGCGGGCAGGCAGGGTGGGAAGGGAGGTGGGGCTGGTGCTTCTCTCCACAGCAGCTGCAGCCGCCCCCCACCCAGGCAGCACCTGCCCGCATGCACCTGGCTCGGGCAGTCCTGGACAGCACTGCAGCCACAGAGGGGAGCACTGAGATCCTGTGTAGCTCAGGCAGGTAGGCAGGCTCTGGGCAGTGGAGGGGGAGATCAGGCTTGCTGCTCTTCTTGGGCAGAGCTGCTTTCCCGGGCTGCTGCCAGGCTTCCTGCAGAGCTGTGGAGCTTCACGGAGCCCAGTGCTTTGCTTCATGGCTACAGGGGCAGCAAACTAAAACTCCTCAAAGGAGTTCTAGTTTGCTGTGCCCCAAGTCATTTAAGGTGCGTTACGCTACCGAATTTCCTACAGCAGCTGGAATTAATGTGCAACATGCTGCTGAGGTGAGCAGTCACTGACACCATTAAAGTCCTGCAAAAGCATTTAGCCCGTTTTAAAGTGCCGTGCACACACACCTCTCATTTTGTCTACACACAGTCATTGTTTCAGAGAAAAGTCTATATTGCACTGTTGCTACCAATATCCACCCATTTAAGTGTCTTATACACATTTTGGTACTGACACCTTATCATCAGGTGGAGTCTAACAGCTATGGTATATCAACTGCATGGATTGGTAAGGCATTGAAATAGTGTGGACTCAGGCATCATGTTTGCATTTAGTACAGATGAGAATGGTGAGCAGTGTGGCTCAGGGAGTATCAGTGCCCAAATAGTCATATTTGTGCTCATCTGTACTGAATGCAAACATGACGCAGTTGATGCCTGAGTTCACACTATTTCAGTGCCTTGCCAATCCATGCAGTTGATATACATAGCTATTAGATTCCACCTGATGCTAAGGTCTGAGTACTGAAATGTGTATAAGACACTTAAATGGATGCATATAGACTTCAGCATGGCTAGCTGCCCAAGTGCATGCACAAGGTCCTAACAAACAGATACAGCCTACACTGAAGTTGATGCTCCTGACTTTTTACTGTTACTATCATTTGTGCTAGCTAAATTACGGCTAGTTCAGGGATGTCTATCTATGCTGCAAACACATGTCCAGTTGCAATGGAGCTATGTCCCAGACATTTTTATGCTTCCAAGAGCCTGGGCCAGCCGTGTTGCCTGATGCTACTTCTGAGGCCAAAGATCTGGCTGAACATTGTATGTTCATATCTGTCACTGGTTCACTGTTTTCATACCTGTCCCCATCAGCTACCAATCCCATGTGTGGAATGGACAGGTGATGTGTCAACTGTGTCCCTGGTGAACATCAAGGCCATTTGAAGCCTCACTGAAAATCAATATCTGTTCAAAGGGAAACATCTCATGGTCAGTTATTCAACTGTATTATGTACTAAAGTGTCCTTGAATTTTGTTCTTTGCCTTAAATGCTGACTATGAAACTTCATTACCCAGCAGATTAAATGTATGGTGCAAAATTTTACTCTCAAAATAATTTAAAATGTTATCTAAGTCGATATTTTGACTGAATAAGTGCAAGTGCAATTATATCATGCCTATATAAATGCATATACTGAATGTAAAGTCATCCCAATGTAGCTAGAGAGAGAATATTTATACAGCTTATTTTCTACTTAATTTTCAATAACTGATGAGACACTTCAGAACATAACAACACATCTGCTTTTTGCCTTGTTAAAATTCATAAGGTTTTAATTTTAATCAGTCTATTTGGGAAAAACATGAAAAGTAAAATAACCAAAAACTTGCCTTTGCATATCTTTCTTAAATTGGTTTATTGATTGGTTTCAACTTTCTGACATATCTGCTTCAAGTGGTAAGTTGACTTATGACCATCTGGCGCTAAAGCTGTGTTTAAAGTTTCTGATTTCTGGTCAGGCTGGGTTAATGTTTGTATTAGAATACTGATATGGCTGCCAAACAAGCATGTCTTTTGTCTTGATTTGACAGTATCATGGTTGGATCAGATCCAAGGAGGGGACAAATTAACACAGACAGTTTCATCATGAGAAACAAAATGAAAAGATTTTGTGTATTTTGGAATTAATGGGGGTAGAAGGAGGAGGGGAAACTTATCAGTTATCTACATTCCCTGCAATGAAAAAGACTTGGAAATATAAAAATGAAAATCAAATAAGATTTTATCAATAGTTTTATTTTCCATGTAAATTAAGGTCAATTCAGAGTGCATTTGTGTCTTCTTGCAACACTGGTTAACTGTCCATAGTGCCTGTCTTACAATTCCTATCTGAAGAAGTAGTGTAAAAACATTTAGCTATAGAACCTCCACTATCTCCACTTAGTATATTTTTTCTATGGTTTTCTTGCTGTGTGAAAGTTGCACAAATAAACTTATACCTATTGTTCCCAGCATTGTCAGATTTCTCTTTGAAAACCTCTTCAAATCACTGAGCTACTTTCCTAAACTAGGGAATATAATGCTACCCCCAGTCCCATGATGATATTAACTTTAAGGAGAGTTCAAAGATTGCTAAATCTGCTATCAAGGAAGAGAAATATTGAATGTGTAATTGGCTATTGGGGGCAGGGGGCAGAGGAGTGAGGGTTATGTTTTCTCTTTACAAAGAATTCTAAAAATAAAAAGGAATAACCCTTCTATGCTGTGAGACTAGGACTCACCTGATTTGCTTAAAAATTACATTAGTTGAGAAAAGACTAGTGAGAATAAACAGGGATGCATATTATCTCATGCAGCTAAAATGCTCAAGTTTTCTGTATGTGCATGCAACCCAAAGATCTTCATGTCTTACCGGAAACATCCTTGGTAACACATAGGCAGCTAGTGTTCCCATCCTTAAAGGCAGGCATTTTGGATCCAGTGTTGGTCTGAGATGTGTGTAAGAAAAATCAAAGTCAATGGGGATTGCATTTGCACATTTTTTAACAAAGATGGATCTATCTGATCTAAACAAGAGGCAGTGAACCAGATTATACTCTCTGTTACAATTGTTCAGCTCCACTACTGTTAGTGGGTACACATGAAAACTCTGATTTTAGCCTCAGAAATATTCACTGAAAGCAAGATTCTCTGCCTTTAAACTTCATAAGTCCAACTTATCCCATAAGATCAGCTACAAATTTGAACAGATTTCTTTCCTTTGGGATCCTTGCTAGTTTAAGGCTATAGCAGTTGGACTTAAGTCACATTAACATTCAAACATGAATTCAGTAAAAAGCATTTAATATGGCAGCATAGAATTAATTTGTGTCACAGCAGATTTAGACAGAGTTGCCTTCTGATGAATATATTTCATATGGAGTCACTCCCATCTACTATTAAATAACAAAAATGGGTTTCAGTCTTTAACTGTCAACAAGGCACCATTTCCAAGTGCACCGGTAAAAGCAAATATTTTACTGGTAAGGCTTGTTTAAGATGAAAAACACTTGAATTCTTTCTTCCTATGTTCCTACTATCTACTATTAGTTCTGACTAATCTGTTTGGTAGTTAAGCTTCACTGGGAGCATCTACACGTTCGGTAATGTGCCATAATTACGGCGCATTAAGTTTAGTACCTGTAATAACAGGTATCTTGTCAGGATTGCAAAAACAGGTACTAACTTAATGTGCCGCACTGGCACACTTTTTTGGTGATGTTAATATGCAGTAGACTAATTTTACCATGCATTACCATGGTTTTTGCCTGACAAGCTTATGAGTACTAGAATTAATCTACTGCACATTTAGCATCTTGTGTAGATGAACCCACTGTGTGGACTGGCATGAATCATGGGATACCAGTCGCCAGTCAGTGTTGACACTTCTATTCTCTTCAGTAGATACAGGCATCATAGATACCGTAGGTACATTTTAGTATATCTTCACATATTCTTAGGGGTAGGTGCCATACTATTTCATTAACAGTTTTAATTTTTCCTTGCCTAGACCTTCTGTGCCCTTAGATATTTATTTAAATTCTGACTCTCTGCATGTTTAATACTTTACTATTTTCCCTTTTTACAAATGCAGTAATTTATTAATTCACATTTAGTTGGTTTTTAAATATTTTCTTTGCATTGTGCCATTGCTTGACATCTTATTTTTCTTTAACCGTGCCATATTCCAATTTCTTCGCTTCAACTTCCACTTACTTATCTGCAGCATCGTTTTTTGTGAATTCATCTCAGATTTGAACAATCTTGGATAAGTCTACTGATAAGAGATCTCATTCTCCCTTCTAGGCCAGCTTTCAGGATTCTTTGATTATGATAGTCTGTAAGCTGATCTGCAGTCATTTAAACGTTACCTGCTACCTCCATCATCACCCCTTAAAAGGAGCTCAGCAGTTTGTGTGTGTTTCTAATTTTCTTCTCCCCAGCCTGGACTTGAATTCTGTCATCTGGAATGAGCAGCTTGTCAGGATTTTTTTTCTGCATCAGCAACATTTCTGTTCAAATGTAAAGCAACTTGAGTGTCCTGCAAAGTGAAGGTTCAGTTCACTGCATCTCCCACATAACTTGAAACCCTATTTTGCTGCTTACAGACAGACCCTGCTGAAATTACAAGTCTGTGTTTTAGAGCAATGTTGCAGCCATGATGGCCCAGGACTTATGTGAGAGGCAAGGATTTTTCGGATAATATCTTTTATTGGATCAACTGTACGGTTCGGATAAAGTTAGACAAGCTTTTGAATGCAAGGCATTGTTTGTGTCTATCATACATGCAGATTGTTTATTATTTTCCATGTCCAGGGACTATGACTGCAACTTTTGTAACTTGCCAAGTGTCCACAACAAGACCATCTCATTAACAGCTTTCCTCTGGAACGTGTTTGACGGACATTGCATGATTTGCAATTTACCATATTAATTTAGATCAGCAACCTCATGGGAGATGGCAGAATCTGAAGTAAAAACAGTTGCTATTTTACCTGTTTTTATGGTGTCAGATATTTCATGATTCAGTTATCCTTTTTCTTTTTAAAAGGAAGTGGTTTAATCAAGATACTCAGATCTGTTTCAAGGGAATTGTCATCTTTGCTGGGTAGTGTTTTTGGGTACTGAATGTCCTAAACGAGCTGGCTTCAGTTCAAATCTTCCTAGCTATGACAACTGCCTGAACACTTTATATGGGATGCATCCATTTCATTTCTCTTTTTATAGCAAAGTGACAGGATTGAAACATTCTTTTCTAATAACCATCACCTTAAAACCTCTTGATTAAATTCACTACTGATTCATGTGTGTTAGAGGAAAAAAAGATTTGAAAATATACTTTAAGAAACTATGCTTTCATGCATACTTTTGTTATTTGACTTTTCTATCTCCAGAGAATTTAAACATAATTCTGCAAATGTATTTAACTGAACAGTATTATTCTTATGAGATCACCTTTTTCATTATCTTAGCCCTTCTGACTCTTAATTATGAACTCAAAGATTCCCTCAGGATGACCTTTTCAAATGTCAGCATCCATAGCAAAAGATAAAGGAGAGTTTCAGTGGAGACTAGGAGTAGAATTTAAAAAGATCCTGATGATTTGGAGAACTGGGATATAGATGGCAAGATGGAATACAATGAAGACAAATACAGAATGAGGGTTAGGCTAGTCAGTAACATTGCTGAGAAGAATCGAGGAGGGGGAAGGGAAGGGCTGGTAGACCAGAGACTCAACTAGAGTCAGCAATGTGATACAGTATCATGAGTGTTGTAGGTAAGGAATGAGCCATAATAGTACCTCTGCTGGATCCTGGATAGACTGCAGCAAGGTTGTTGTGTCCCTGGGGTGCTTATTCTGACAAGAATGTAGAGAAACTAAAAATGATCCAGAGATGAACAACAAAGATTATAAAGTGTTTGGAGTGTCATAGGTATAAGGGAAAGTTGAGGGAACTAGGTGAGTTTAATAAGAGGAAAAGGAATTTAAGTATATGGCAACAGTTTCCAAATATTTGAAAAGTTGCCATAAAGAGGAAGGAGAACAACTGCTCTCATTTGCTGCAGAGGGTAGGACATGAAGCAATGGGTTTTAAAACTGCAGTATGTTTGAATTAAATCTCAGAAAAAAACAACCTTACTATCAGAGCAATGGGACAACGAAATAAGCAGTGCAGGAAAGTTGTAGAATCTTTCTGGAGGTTTTCAGAAAGACTCTAGATAAGAATTTGTCTGGGATGGTTTAGAGACAGCACACTGTGTATGCATGTCAGGGACTGGAATAGATGACTCTTAACAAGATTCTGCCACTTGCCTTACTTGTTTTATTGTTGTTTCATTACACATGAGTAATAATGCAGAATGTCTCCTACTGGAGGTGCAGTGAAACTGTTTGGAACTTTGACATGAAATTAAATTCTTCCTGCAGGCAATTGTGGAAAGTGGTAAGAGTTTCACTAAAATATTTTAGACTTGTCAAAGCAGCTTCTTTCAATAAAAATTATTATGGAAATTGTCCAAACAGCATTAGTCACAGTTTAGGTGTAAGACAGGAGAGGAAGGCAATTGGGCAGACAGAGAGCACAGGGAAAGAATGTAGCACTGCTGATTGATGTGGCAGAGAGCTGAACTGGGCAAATAACAGATTTTCCAGTTGGCTGGCAAGATTGAGAATTTGGAAAAAATGGTATAGTTTTAAAACAGTTTTGGGTTAATGTTTTGGTTCAAAGCCCATCAAACTTCAAAACGGTGAATTTTGTAATGACCTTCTGGTGGGAGGTAGGGATGAACCTAAATAGCATCAAGATGGAGTTAATAAATTTATGGAAGAGGGAGTATGCTAGGAAATAATATTCTTGAAGTAGTGATCAGTCATGTAGTTTTGAATGTCTGGTATTCAAATGAAAGGATGAAAAAGAGAGCCAATTGGCAGGGTTCTTTTGGAAAACACAGGAAGTGATAATCTAATTAAAGACTATATGATGATTAATTAGCAAAAAGGGGACAAGTTAAGGTTGCACATGCATCTTTGGTGCATCAACCTTAACAATGTTCTTTTAACATAGTTTTCTGTACATAACACAATGTTAATTTGCTTTTACAAATCATAGAATATTCCATCAGAAACCAGGTTCCATATGCTCTCTCACATACTTAATAAAACCTACTTTGTGCTGTTAAAATCATCATGGTGTCGAAGACAAAATGTGCAGAAAAATGCACTTCAACCCAGATGAAAAGGACCCTTCCAGGTACTTTTAACCACTAACACCACTGTGCGTTGTCAAGGACATCAGACGTGAACTCACGCCTTGCACTGTAAAAAAGTTTCTCCTCCATTGAACCCTGAAGCCATTGAATTCCAACCAAGCAGAAAAGCTCCGCAAACTACTAGTGAGGTCAGTGCCCACCAGCACGAATACTCAGAACCAGCGGTAAGTGGGACACCCACTGATGAAGAGGATTTGCCACTACAAAATAAAAATGTACCCCGGTGACACCACTATGCCCTCTGGGAAAGGAAGAAGGCCTCCACCTAGTTCCTGGTTCCCAAAATGGGGTTGGTTGGTCATAATTTGAGTAACTTTAGTGTGCTTGTTTGGATCATCCTGCACGAACTTAGAGACTCAGTGACTAAAAGAAGTGTGGACAGCAATTACCAAATAGATCAAAAAGGTCACTATTTCATCACCAAAACATCTTTCTCCAGTTATTTTACCAATTTGCAAAGATTTAAATGTATCTCGTTGTTGGGTCTATAGTCTCAGTTCTAGCAGTCTAGCAGGAGAGATACCTATGGTTCCTGTCCCTTTAAATGCCGCCCAAATGGCAGCCCCTTACTACTCTGATTTGAAAGGAAATGAGACCTGGCAGGATATAAAATGCAATCGATTTGATTACATTCGGCTAGCTTATGCTGCTCCAAAAAAATTTTGCTGGACCTGTAATGGATTTGCAATTGCGGTAGGCACCAGTAAGTGTGAAGTAAAATTCAGAGTAAATGGGGCATAATTTTTTAATGGTTCCTGGGTATCTGGTTATACTCCAAGACATAGTGGATTTCCAGGGTACTATGTACAATGGATGATGCAACCACATTGTAGTGACAATGATAATCAGGGATTTACTGCATTAGCTGGCCATTATTTCATATGTGAAGACAAGGCATATAAATATCTCCCGCCTGGATGGGGAGGGACTTGCTATATTTCTGCTATATATCCCGCTATTACTGTGAGACCATATTTGCCAAAAGGGAAAATTCGCAACATGAGAGAAATCACAGAAGCTCAGAGGTACTGGGTAATTGTGTTTCTTAATTATGGGGTGGGGTTAGCCATGTCAGAGATAAAGAAAATCACAGCCTCCCTTAAAAAAATAGCTAATGCCATGCCTATAAGCCTTCATAAAATAAATAATGAAATGAAAGAGATAAGACAAATGACATTGCAAAACAGACTTGCCCTAGATTATCTATTAAGGCACAAACTTTGCCTCTACTTGTTAATTGGTAAAGAATGTTGTACTTATATCCCTGACAATTCTGAGAAGATACGGGATATGGCTAAACATATACAGGAAGAAGCTGTGAAATTACATCAGAATGAAGAACGAAGCCTTGGAACTTGATTTCAGTCCTTATTTGGGTCACTAAGATCAGTAATAATCCATGGCTTATTAATTTTCTTTATGTTCATATTTTTTGTATGTCTTTTAGCAGCTTGTTTACATTGTTGCATTAAAACTACAGTGGAGCTGAGCACAAATGTGCTATTCCTAGGCGAACGGAGAGAACCAGAAAGCCAAGAGAATGAGTATGCTCGTATAAGTGGAAGACTGACTGAGACCCCCCCTCTCCAGATAAATATGAAGCAGAAAGTTGAATCTAAAATATAATGGTATGAGACTTAAAAAGTCTCAAAGGGGGGAGGTGTCGCAGAAAGAAAAAGGGGGTGAAAAAGAACAAAAGTTAAAAAGTTGAATTGTGGCTAGGGTCTGCAGCTTAGGTTTGCAGTTTATTGTTCCTCTTTTTGCCTTATGCAATTATGTGTAATTTCCTCTGTTCTTTCTATCTATATATTTAGTATCATATCTCATACTGCTGTAATTACAAAATGTAATATCAGCAAACTGAAGGGTGTATAAGCTTCTGTCCCCCTTTGCGGGGTGGGGGGGAACCTTCTCAAGCTTCAGCTGAGAACTCCTTCCCCTACGGCTGTAGTAACTTCAATAAAGCTTCTACTGACCTGACCGAAAAGAGAGTTGCAGTGGTGTTTTCCATGACAATACTTTCCAAGGTATTTTCTTGAAATTTGTATTCCCTTGGTAGCAGCATGCATTCAGCCAAAGGTGGCCCACCACCTGTTTATTCAGCTACTTAATCGATATAATCTGCTGGGACAGACAACACCCATTGTTTTAGAAAGTAAATATTGAGGCTTTGCTCATGTACAGAGTTTTGCTGCTGTTGCCCTCTTTATCATCTGCTAACATTTACTCCTACTCCAATAGCAACTGCAGTTCCTTGTCTTGCATAGCACATGATGTACTATCTTGACTGACTCAGGTCAAGGGCAGTTTAAATACTATGCTCTTTCTGCTGATTGTTTTTTGCAATTTACCCAACAAGTGAAACACAAACTTTGTACTTGCAAATTTAGACAAAATACAGTCACTGTACTGAACTGACCCAGAAAACATTATGGGGTACTTACTGAGGTTTTACACAGCTTTATATTCTGCTTGGGTGAATCTGATCCTACGAGTGCATGAACAGCACATACCACTCTGCATAGTGTGCCCTGGGATAATGGAAGTATGCATGATGCCAGGTGGCATGTGTTTGCAACATTGGAAGTAAAGTTCTGATGTTCATGTTGTCAAAAATGTTAAAATATACTGCAAAAGACAGCGTGCTTTGGGAAGTTAAGATGGCAGAGAAATGTCTTTAGTGCCACTAAATATTGTGCAATTTTCACACCCTTGACTATTGTATTTTTTAAAATTTTATTTCAGGTGAGAGAGTTTTCTTGACAGATGTCCATATAACCAAGATTCTTCACTGAGTGCATGTAAAGTGCAATACAAAGCTTACCTAATGCTGATAACATAGGGATATAAGGTTTGCTGTAAAGCCCATTGTCATCAATGAGGATCTTTCTATTCATATCAGTGACCTTGGAATTAGGCCCTGAATCAGCAATAACCCAAGTCAGTGGAGTCATCCTGATTAAGGCTGATTGTGCATCTCATTTTTACCAGGACAATCCTGGTTTGCTCAAATTAATGCTTCTGACTCGTATTCAAACTGGATGCAGAGGGGTGATGCTGTCCATCCAGGGGAGTTATGAACCTGCAGCATTCTGAAGCACTTACTCCCCTCAGCCTGGTGCCTGATGTGATCAATTGAGATGAAGCTCAGAGACAGCTGAGTGTGCCAGAGAGCGAGGACTTGGGTGGGGGGGGAGGGGGGGAGCGTGATGCTGGAGGACCTGTAAGAAGGAAGCACTTCAGTAACCTCCCCCACCAACATTTTTTCAGGTTATCCTGTTCTAAGATTTAGGAAATAATGGTCACCCTAATCCTGAGCACATGAGCACTGAAGTCTACTTTAGAAAGGTTAGCACACCCAGTGTTATATCATTTTGAAGTGGTTTACATGCAGTTATTGAGCTTGATACAGGCTTTGCTGGTTGAAATGTGATGATCTGTGTTATCTAGGAAGGCGGACTAAGTTAACACACAACGAGTCCTCATCTGCCTTTAAAATCTGTAAAACCACATTGTAGAGAGTGTATTCAAATCTTCTGAAAATGCATAAAGGAAAGAAGACAGAAAAGTTCAGCTTAAGCCTGGTTTCTGATCAAAGTAATATAAAATCACCAAATTCCATGTGCTCTGCAAATAAAACCAAAATTGTTCCAGGTCTACTTGTGATACAGTGCATAGCAGATCTTAGTCAACCTATTAGACACCTAACTGTAATCCTATTCCACTCTGGTCAAGTCCCTAGAAATGAATTAATGTGTTTCCTTTTGTAATACAGTGTCCTCTTTATCTTGAAACTAAATCAAGCCCCAAGAGGAGATGAAGCCCCTCTTTCAGGAACAGAGCTAGATACTAGCTTCTTGAGTCAGGACCAGAGAGAACCAAGGAGAGTGAGGGACCAAAAGGCTAGGGCTCAGAGTAGGAAGGAAATTTGCTCTAGAAGCCAACCCTGGACTGATTTCAAGCAGTACTCTCAGGCTAGGGGCAGACATTACACCTGACCAGTTTCAGTGACCAGAAACTTGTTTAAACCTGTAACAGAACAGATGGTCAGTGCACATAAATCAATTTGAAAATGGCCAAAACTGGTTTGAGATAAATCTGGTGAATGTAGTATCAGACTCAACTGATTTGGATCAAACCAGTTTATGTCATGTCTGTCCCAGGTCCCTTCCTGCTTTAAGTTAAATCAGAGTCCCCCCACATCCTGGCATGCTCCCTGGGCTGGGTGGGGCTCTTTGCTCCAGAGTTCTGGGCTGGCCCCTCTCTTCTGCTCCCTGGCTGCAATTCTGGCAGAGACTGCATGTAGAGCAGGGTCTGCCTGGCTTCCTCCCCCTCCCCCTCACCACTCCCTGCTGAATCAGGAATTCCCCCATCCCCTCTGCCTTACACAGACACCTCTCAGCATTAGCTAGCATACCACATTCTGGCTACACTCTATGCTGTGGTACATGGGACAAAGGCAGACAGGGCAGTGTCCACTTAGGGTTCTTTGGAGCAAATCAACAGTAGCTGGTAATGTCCCTCCATTCCTTCCTTGGAAACAGTCATTTAAGAAGAGCTTGAACTAATGAGAGGTCCTTTTATTTTGCAGTTGGGGTGATAAATGCTCCCTGTGTAACTCCCTACTGTACAATCCAATGCTGGCTCCCCTGCTGACCAATGAGGGGGGGGGAACCCCTCCCTAATCATAGCATCCTACCCGGGCAGGGCCACTCCCATTTCAGCTCAGTGCTATGGAAGGGAAGGGTGGGCTGCTCTCGTACCCCCCTGGCTTCTAGCCTGAGCCATGGCAGGCATGTGCCTGCATATCTGGAATGAAAGGGGAATGTCTATCCACCTCCAAATGAGTTCAAGCTTTGCAGCAGCAAAGACTGATTCAAATACAGGCTCAGGCTTTATAAGCATCTGTCCCTAGCCTCAGACACTAGGCAAGGACACAGCAGTCCCAAGCAAGCACCCCATGGAGGGCGTTCCATACCAGTGGGTCTTGGGAGCAGGCAGCCAGGGGCCCTAGAAAGATTTAGAAGGAGTGGGTGATAGGGTAAGGGAGTGTTCAATCATGAAGCTATGCTTTATCTGCCAGCCATTTTGCTTTTCCAAGCCAGAAGGAGCTAACAATACAATACAAACAAGGCAGACCTACCACTCTTCAGCTAATTGTAGAAAGCAACCCTTTATCTACAGCACTTATGGAAAAGAGCCAAGAATTCTATCACAGTCTCTAATCAGCTTCTGGTCTGGGCAGCTGGCCAGCTATGGCCCATGCAATGAGGTCAGAGGAAAAAGTGCCTTTTATGCACCCAACCCCTGATTGGAGTCTGTTATTCTATGCTTGGGTAAGCCTAACAGGATTTGGAAGTGTGCAAAAAATTGGCTGGATGCCCATCTGACCTGGTGAAGTGACTGGCCAGCCAATCTTAAAGACAGTATAAAGAGGCCATGACTGCAGCCAGGAAAGTGCCAGTGCTCTGTAGACTGCTTTCAGGCTACTCATAGATTATAGGCTATGCATGGGTGCTGGCATCTATGCTGGGTAATGTTGCACTTTCTTGTTACTGAGTGCAAGGCGGGATGAGCTGGCTGGGTTAACCATGCGTATCGGTTGCAAAGAACAGTACTTACTCTGTAGTTGATTTTAGCAGGGTGAAGTTTTATTATGAGGAACCATGAATGCAGGTTATGATGAACGGCTGCAGGAACACGGAGTTACAGAAACCACGTTACGG
>JAGPOW010000304.1:42958333-42971835 GCA_030014935.1 Caiman crocodilus
TATTTTACAGTTAGGGTGGCCAAAATCTGGAACCAACTTCCCAGGGAAGTGGTCCTCGCCCCTACCTTGGGCATATTCAAGAGGAGGTTGGATGATCACCTGTCTGGGGTCTTGTGAACCCAACATTCATTCCTGCCTGTGGCAGGAGGTCAGGCTAGATTATCTGTTCGGGTCCCTCCTGACCCTAGCTACTATAAAACTACTATGAAACTATGAAACACATGTAGACATGCCCTTTATGTAGCAAGTTGATGCCGGAACATTTGCCATAATAGATTTGCTACAGAAAACATAGGTATTAAAAGGGATGGAGGGATTTTATTAGTGATAAGGTACATTTTAAATACTTTTAACTAGCTTGAAAAGATTGCCTGGCATTATATTGTCTAAAATTGTCTCTGCTGAAATGCTATGGATTGTTCCTTTTGACAGAGTAATCTCACAGCAATAGGTAAATAAATCCAGTGTTACCTGAAAGGGCTATTATAATTCTCCAGAGGAGTAGATTCATAGATGTTAGGATTGGAAGGGACCTCAGTAGGTCACAGAGTCTGACCTTCTGCTCTGGGCAGGAAAGAGCACTGGAGTCAGACAGCCCCAGCTAGGTGCTGGTCCAGTGTCCTCTTGAAGACCCCCAAGGTAGGGGAGAGCACCACCTCCCTTGGAAGTCCATTCCAGATTCTGGCAACATGTACTGTGAACAAGTTCTTTCTAATGTCCAATCTAAATCTGCTCTCCATCACTTTGTGGCCATTTTTCCTAGTTACTCCAGGGAGTGCCCTAGTAAATAAAGCATCTCCTATTCCCTGCTGCCCTCCCCAATGAATGTATAGGCAGCTACAAAATCACCTCTCAGCCTTCTCTTGTGAAGGTTGAAGAGATCTACATTCCTCAGTCTCTCCTCATAGGGCCTTGCCTGTAGGCCTCTGACCATACAAGTGGCCCCCCTCTGAATCCTCTCAAGATTCTCCGGATCTCTCTTGAAGTGCAGCGCCAAGAACAGGATGCAGTACTGTAACTGTGGTCTGACCGGTGTTGCATAAAGGCAAAGCATCAGCTCCCTGGACCTGTTCATCATGCATCTGCTATTGCATGATAAAGTGCAGTTCTCCTTATTGATCACTTCATCACACTGACGACTCACATTCATCTTGGAGTCAACTGTGACTCCAAGATCCCTTTCTGCTGCCGTGCTGCTGAGAAGGTCACCCCCTAGCCTGTAAGTGTGTTGGTGATCCTTTTTGCCCAGGTATGGCACTTTACACTTGTCCTTGTTGAACTGCATTCCATTTCATTTTGCCATTTTTCCAACCTGTCCAGATCTGCATTGATCCATTCCCTACCCTCTGGTGTGTTAATTTTGCACTATAATTTGGTATCATCTGCAGACCTGGACAGGGTGCTCTCTATGCCCTCGTCTAAGTCACTGATGAAGATATTGAACAGCACCAGAAGGACCGAGCTTGTGGGACTCCACTGTCCACATCTTTCCAGATTGATATTGACCCATCCACCACCACTCTCTGGGTGTGACCCTAAACCAACGTGACACACACCTGACTGTGTAATCATCTACATCACAGCCTGTCAGTTTATTTACGAGAACAGATGTGATACCATATCGAAGGCCTTCTTAAAGTCTAGGTAGATGAAATCTGCCTCAACTCCTGCATCTAAGCATTTTGTGACCTGGTCATAAAAAGAAACAAGGTTAGTCAGGCAGGATCTACCTGCAATGAACCCGTGCAGATTTTCTTTCAGCATTATTTCCCTTGCTGGGCTCCCACAAATGTGATCCTTAATGATTTTTTACAGTTTTCCTAAGGATAGAGGTGAGACTAACTGGCCAATATTTTCCTGGTTCCTCCCTCCTCTCCTTCTTGAAAATAGGGATCACACTGGCCCTTTTCTAGTCTTCTGGGACCTAACCAGAGCCAGCAGCTCTGGTTATGCTGCCGTGCTAGCAGCTCTGCTATGATACTGACCAATTCCTTCAGCACTCTTGGATGAAGTTCTTCTGGGCCTGCTGATCTGAACACATCCATCCCCCTCCAAGTGCCCCTTCACCAAGTGTGTGCTAACAGTTGGTGGGCTGGTGTCCCTCCTGTGTCCATCTATGGTCCAGTTGGGAGATTCATCTTGGTCTGTGTCTAGGAATACAGATGCAAAGTTCTCATTGAAGAGTGCAGCTTTGTCCCCACCCTCTCTGTCCCCAGTTCATAGATTCATAGATGTTAGGGTTGGAAGGGACCTCAATAGATCATCGAGTCCGACTCAATGATCCAATGATCATAGGCAGGGGGTGCTACTTGTGCTAGTTTGTCCTGTAAGGGGTCCTATGCTATCCTGTGCCTTTCTTTTGCTCCCTAAATACCCAAAGAACTTTTTGCTGTCCTTAATTTTTGTCGTCTTTAATTTGTGTCGCCAGCCTAAATTCTAATCCTGCTTTGGCCTTCCTGATAGATTAGTAAACACTAATTACAAAGAAGCATTGCAAAATGCTTTTTAAATTAAACTTTATCTTAAAAACAAATAATTTCTCCACAGACAAGGTGGGGCAGTAAGATCACGGTACTGGATTTTGGCAATTTAGGTTCAATCCTTGACTTTGTCACATACAGACAGTCCTTGGACTTATGACACAATTGGTTCCTGAAAACCGCATCTTACGTAGAAATGTTGCAACTCGGAACCAATTTTCTCATAAAAAACAATGTTATAAATGAGGGATTGGTTCCTGAATCAAGGCCTAATACTGTATTTTCACCAAAAATACTCCAGAATTTTTGTACTCGATTAATTATAAATGAGTAATATAGCTACATTAATATTTTTATATTGTAAATAGCAATCGTGTTGATTTATAAGGACTTCTTAGAGATGACTGCTGGACTTTTTGAAGGGCTCTTAGTTGGAGTCTTCTCAGGAGTCTTGGCTGAAGGTTTTTCTGGAGTCTTGTTTTCTTTCTTAAAAAAAGCATCCAAGGAAGTTTGGACAGATGTTCTCCAGGGAGATGAGTGACGCAGCCCTTTTTTTCTCTAGCATGACATTGCATTGGATCAAGCGTTGTAAGTCAAAACTGGCATTGTAAAGTTGAAACAGGGTGTCGATTTATAAACATCGAAAGTGCGAAATGTTGTAACTTGAAATGTTTTAAGTCGACGACTGCCTGTACTATCTGTGTTAGCTTGTACAAGTCAGTTGGGTATAAATTTAACTGTAGCTGGGTAAGTAGCACTTATCAAGTGGCTTATTTTGGGCCACTTACACAAATATGAGATCCTTCTCCCTCCTGCAGAATTTACCTTGTCTTTTTGAATGAGTTCAGAAAGGAACCACTCCAGTTACTTTGTGCTATAGTGAATCTATTCCTCCAGGATAATGCATAAATTCTAGGTAGTATCTTAGTGGTTAGGGACAGAAGCCCAGGACATGGGAAGTCCAGGTTCCAGCCTAAATACCAGGTTCCAGGCAAGTCATTGCTAATAATACTGTACTCTTTTGTTGGGGCCAGAAGCAGAGCAAAAGCTCAAGAGAGTGCTTCTCAGTGAGGTGAGCTTTGGTCCTGAAGGTAGAGGAACTTTCTAGATTCAAGTTATTGCTCCAGGCCCTCCTTTCACCTGCACTCCTCCTTCCCACCTCCCTTCACCTTTCCCACATATACACATACACACTAAATGGTATTTCTGAACTTTTGCATTTAATACCAATTGGCTCAAATGAACAGACAACACTAGTAGGATTACCTTCTACTCCACTGGGACCAGGGCCAGACCCCAGGATTCTTCTCTTTCAACACAGTGCCTATCCCACTAAGCAACACTCCCTTTGTTCTCCTTCTGGTCCTATATATCCTTCCTTCTTGGCTGCCCAGTGGGCCAGCTCTAAGAGAACTGGAGAACACTCTAGGTGACACATAGGGTGCAGACAGAAGTGACAATACTTGACCAATCTGGCCACAGAAAGCAGTTTATAGCCATGACCAAACAAGTGTATGGCTGCAGGCAGCTTCAAAAATGGCTAATCAGGTGAAAATCTGAACCTTCATTGGACGAGGGTCAGTTGAAGAGGTTTAAAAAAAGAACATCTTCTGTAACTCCTTCCGTGGCTGCCTCCCAGCTTGTTACTGTTTTCAGAATGGGAACAGGGAAGAGGGAGTTTGGTTTGGGGGTTTTTCAGCCCCCACTGGACAAGGAAGTGGGGGTATTTGAGCTCCCCTCCCCCCCACCTCCAAACTGGGGGACTCCAATTCACCCACCCCATCCTTCACTGCCAGCTGAGGAACCCCTAAAATTAACTCCTACTGCTCCCTTTCTCTTTTCCCATTCTGAAAACTTGGCAGCCTGGCAGGAAGCAGGGGCTATTGCTAGGGAAAATGGGCTGTGGGCTCACAGCTGACAGCTAGGTGCCCCTCTCCCTGGAACCAACAGTGAACCTGTGTGTGATCCCGGGGATTGTTGCAACTCAGAATGCTTCCTGCAAAATGTTCTGAGTTACAGGAAAGAACTTCACTTCTGACTGTATCCCTGGCCCAGGGGCTGGTACTTAGAGCACTGCACTAGGAAATGTGAGTTGCCCTTCTCCAGGGTTTTTTTCCCTGCAGTTTACATTGAGTGACACATCTTCCCAGAGGGAGCAGAACATAATATCTGCACAGTGTGCCACTTGGATGCCTAACTTAGCTGCATATAGGTTCTAGTTACCTGTCAAAAGGTGTAATTGGATTCGAGTTGGGTATTGATTTTCAAACAAGCCTTAGAGCATCTAGTCTCTCTGAAAATGCCAGTTTTAATCTCTCAGACCACTTGTACATGGTAAACTTACCATACCTGGCAGCAGTGGCCTCCAGCATGCTGTACTGTTCTACACAGTTAACCAGGTTTGACAGAGAAAATTGTAAAAGGATTTAACTTGCTCTTGCTATCTTCACCTATGCTAGCTTTATATTTAGTCCATCCCCGCATGGTGCCAGAAGCTAGTATTACAATCAAGATTACGCTCTTTGTCAGCCCAATAACTCTGCAGTAAGTACCCTTTCACTTCAGTGCTCTTATTGTAGAACTGGAAATTGGAAAACAGCACTTCCTCTGGGAATTGTACAGACAGTATTTCTACAAATAAAAGAGTCAGAACCAATTCATTCCTGCCAAGAATGAAGAGGTTTATAGAGATGGGCTCAAGGTATGCAATTTGACTCTAGATTCAAAGATCGAATTTCTCATAATTCAGGAGAGCTGAGAGAAGAGAGCTTGAGCTGGTATCTAACAAAGGATAGTGAAAAGTTTTATTGTGAAGTTGTACATTATATTTAAACCATTCCAAATCTGTGAAATGTTAAGCAGTGTTAAAGTTAGAAGGTGCTGTGAGCAGTCCCACATTAAGGATTAATACTGTTTCTTGCCTGCACAGCTCTGGCTGATAAGCAGGGGTAGGACATGTGGGCTCTATCCCTGCTCTGAATATGGGGGAGGAAAGCTGGGAGTTCTGCACCCTGGAATGCTGGAGGAATGAAATTTGCTCTTCTTGGCACAAACTGAAGTTACCCTAAGATGAACTAGGTTATCCGGGCCCAAAGTTAACCTTCATCTGAAGTGGTGTAACTTTGAGATATTGAGAGGATACTTAGCATGAGTTAAAATGTGCATATTAAAGCTTGCTAAGTGACCTTAGTATGGTTTAAGTATAATGTGGAACTTCACCCTTAGACTGCAATTTGGTTAATACATCATTACATACCAACATCTGGAAATATACAAATCCTTAACAACTGGGGGCCTAACTAAATCTAAAGCACATAGGAGTTGTCAAAAGAAAAAAAAAAACAATTTTTTTTAAGTTTTAAAGCACTATACTGACAGATTCATAAAATGAAGTAAGTTACAAATTTCTAAGTAATTCAGATAGAATCACTGTTTAAATATTACAACTATATAAATGAAAAGGATACATACACATACATCAACAGTGGTTAAAACTGAATTTATTGTTACTTTTATATCCTTCCTACACATAAAACAAGAAGCAAATATCACATACAATCTGGATTATCTTTTACTTCTGCTGAATAGAGTTGTCTTTTACAGACACAGTCAGCAGTAGCATAGGTTCATTATGTTCATGATGACTAGCCAACCAGGTCTGTTTTGAAAAAGATACCATAGAATCATAGAGATTAGAGTTGGAAGGGACCTCAGGAGATCATTTAGTCCAACCCCCTGCTCAAAGAAGGACCATCTCCAACTAGATCATCCTAGCCAAGGCTTACAGAATCATAGGGCTGGAAGGGACTCCAAAGGATCATCAGGTCCAGCCCCCTGCATAAGCAGCAAAACATCTGGGGTCAGACGACCCCAGCCAGATGACCGCCCAGTCTTCTCTCAAGCACCTCCAGGGTAGATGATTGCACCACATCTGTGGAGAGCTTGTTCTATAGTCTGGACACCCTCGTTGTAAAGAAGTTTTTCCTAATGTTCAGCCTGAAACTACTTCCAGGAGTTTGTGGTCATTGTTTCTAGTTTTCCCCCAGGGCACCCTGGTGAAGAGTTGTTCACCGAGCTCCTGAAGTACGCCTCTGATATAGATTCATAGATTGTAAGGCTGGAAGGGACCTCGGAAGATCATCGGGTCCAGCCCCCCTACACCAAACATGGAAGACAACTGGGGTCAGGTGACCCCAGCAAGGTGACTGTCCAGTATCCTCTTGAAAATTTCCACGGTAAGTGATTGCACTACCTCTGGAGGGAGTTTATTCCACAGTCTGGACACTAGTTGTGATGTAGTTTTTCCTAACGTTGAGTCTGAAACAGTATTCCAGGAGTTTGTTACCATTACTCCTAGTTTTCCCCAAGGGTGCCCTGATGAACAGTAGTTCACCAAGCCCTTGATGTATGCCTCTGATGTGGTGGTAAGCTGCTACCAAGTCCCTTTTCAGCCTTTTTTTTTTCCAGGCTGAAGAGTCCCAGATCCCTCAGCCTTTCCTTGTCTGGCTTGCCACACAAGTCTCTGATCATATAGGTGGCCCTTCTCTGGACTCTCTCATGTCCTTGTTAAAGTGCAGTCCCAGAACTGCATGCAGTACTCCAGTTCCAGCCTGCAAGGGACAGGTTGGGGCCCCACTACTGCACACATCCCACCCCCTGCCCTACACAGGGGGGGCTGGGGATAGGGGACAGTGGGTTGGGAGTGAGGGGCACTGGGTTGGGACCGGCCATCAATATCAACAAATGGGTCCTAGTGGTAAGCCGCTATCAAGTTCCCTCTCAGCCTTCTTTTCTTTAGCCTGAAGAGTCCGAGATCCCTCACCCTCTCCTCATATGGCTTGCCATGCAAGTCCCTGATTATGCAGCACTTCTCTGGACTCTCTTGAGCTTTAGCATGTCCTTGCTGAAGTGTGGAACCCAGAACAGGACACAATACTCTAGCTGTGGCTGCACCAATGTTGAGTAAATTGGGAGAATCACTTCTTTGGATTTACTAGAGATGCGATTGATTCATGCCAAAGTTCTATTGGACCTAGTAGCTACCACGTTGCATTGCTGGCTCATATTCGTGTTGGGGTCTATTGTTACCCCCAGATCCCTTTCATTTGTAGTGCTGGTCAGGTTAGCAATGCCAAGACCATGGGTGTGCTGGGGGTTCCTCCTTTCCAGATGCAGCACTTTGCATTTCGCTATTTTGAACCTCATCTGGTACCATTCTGCCCAACATGCCAGCCTGTTTACACTGCAGATACAAGCAGACTTATCTGTGGGTGTGTTCACACAACCCTATATCTTGGCATCATCCACAAACTTGGCCAATGAGCTTTTCACCCCCTCATCCAGGTCATTGATGAAGATATTGAATAGCACTGAGGAAAAGAATTAAAGTAATTGGCTTGTATTTTCCTGGGTCTTCACACTTCCTCTTCTTGAAGATAAGCACAACACTGGCCCTCTTCCAGTCTTCTGGGATTTCTCCAGAAGCCCATTATTTTTGAAAGACCTTTGCCAGGGGCTCTGTGATTGCTGCAAGACTTGACCAAAGCACTCTTGGGAGGAGTTCATCCGGTCCTGCTAACCCATGTATGTTTAATTTCTTTAATTGATTGTACACCAGTTCTGTGGCAATGGTGGGAATGGTGTAAATCCTGCTCTGCTTGTTCTGTGCCCTACTGGGCATGCTGTTCCTCTTGTCCCATTAGTTTTCCTTTTGTTCCTTAAGTATCTAAAGAAGGACTTCTTGCTATCCTTGATTCTTCTAGCTAGTTTTAGTCTGGTTTCTGCCTTAGCTTGCCTAATCTGGTTTCTATAAGTGCAGGCCATTGTCATGTAGTCTTAGCGGCTGTCCCAAGCTTCCATTGTTTGTACACCTCTTTCTTTTTCTGTAGGAGAGCTGCAACTTCCCTGCTTAGCCAAGAGGGTGTTTTGGGTTTTTTTTATACCATTCTTTTACTTTTTCTCTGTAAGGGAATGAATTTTCTCTGAGCTTTAGGGATTGTGTCCTTAAGGAATGACTATTCTTCTCATGCTCCCTTTATCTGTGGTCCTTGGTCTCTCAGGGCATTCTCTACTAGTGAACCTGAGCATATTAAAATCTGCATTTTTGAAGTCTAAGGCTTTGAGCTTGGTATCTGTTTTGTCAGCCTTGTGACAGACCGTGAAAGTAATGATTTCATGGTCACTATAACCTAGGCTGCCCTCTATATTTAATCTGGTCACCAGGTCATACCCTTTGGCCAGGACCAGGTCAAGAAATGCATTGCCTCTATTTGGCCTGTGCACCTCCTGAGTCAAAAAAAAAAGCTCTTTGGTGCTGGTCAGGAAAGATCATGATCAATACAAGCCGGTGGAGCACTCCTGCCAGGAGATGTCTGGGTAGTTGAAGTCACCCATGACAACCATGTTCCATGCACATCAGGCCTCCGTTAGTTCACAGGTGAATGCTAGATCAAGTTCCTCCCCTTGGTTAGGCGACCTGTAGTATACACCTACAGTCAGGTCTCTCTTGCCGTGCCTCCCCCAGAGCCTGACCCAGAGGATTTCAAGCTGCCCTTCTTTGGAGCCAACGTTGGCCTATAGAGAGGTGTACTGCTCCTTCACATAGAGGGCAACACCCCGACCTCTCTTTTTCACCTGATCCTTTCTGTGAAGGATGTAGCTCTTTATAGCTATGCTCCAGTCATGAAAGGAGTCCCACCAGGTCTCTGTGATTCTTACTAAATCGAAGTGCCTAGTGGAATGCAGGAGGACTAGTTCCTCCTGCTTGTTCCCCATGCTTCTGACATTGGTGTACAGGCACCTAAGTCCTTCTACTGAGGTCACTGGTCACCTGTTGTGTTGAAGGGGAGCTGTTTTCTGAGCTCCCATAAGAGAGTGGCTTGCTTGGTTTCACTGTTAATGGAGATTTCCTGTATTTCGGTCCCTGGATAGGCTCCAGTTAGTGTTTTAAATTAAGATCACAGGGGAATGGGAAAACACTATCTAAGAGATTGGCCATCCTGGCCAAGAGAAGGTGACTTACCTTTCTGAGTGAGGTGGATGCCGTACCTTCCCAGGAGTCCTCTGTCCTTGAAGTGGGCACCCTGGTCATAGAAGCCAAAACCTTCTTGGTGGCACCACCATCAGAGATGCCAGTTCACCTCATCGATGCATTCTTGCCTCATTGGACCATGGCCTGCAACAGGGAGCACAGAGGAAAAAACTACCTGAGCCATTCAACTTCCCCCAGGCCCCTGAGGGTCCACCAGGCAACTCCTGCTGGCAAGGGGCCTGGGTGCCGCCAACCAACCCAAAGGCTCCATCTGGGTGGAGGCCTCAGAGGAGCCCTTGGCAAGAGGTAGCAGGATCCCTGGTTGCACTCCAAGTCACCACCCTGATTAACACCCCCATGTGCACTCACTGCAAGACTCGGGAGACTCTGTCTGAAGTCATTGACCCCACATGGAGTCTCAGACCCCTTCTGCTCTCCCCCCAGCATGAACTCCCATGCTAACTCCAGCATGTCCCTAAAGAGTATACCTGTTTGCAGGGCCTGTTCGTGCTGCTTCTGCCCAGCGTGGCTAAATAGGGGCCAGAGGGGAGGAACACTCCTTCCTGATTCCCTACAGCTGGCCTGGCTCCTCCTCTCTCTTCCTCCCTGCTCAGCCCAACCTGCCTCGATTCAGCTGTGGCTCCTTGCACGCTGCTCTGCTTGGTGCAGTCAAGGGGAGCAGAGGGCTCACATGTGCTGACACACACGTGTACCTTCTTTGGCATCCAAGCCCGGCTGGCAGGGATTTGAATCTCCTCAGGTTTTTTAACAACCACTCAGCTGTTCTGTGTAGGTGTGGCTAGCCCTGCACCTGTGCAGAAAAGTCTACTGGCAGCCCCTCCCCCAGAAGAACTTTGCTCCCAAGGAAACTTCACCCTTGGGAACTTCCCTCACCCTGGGATCCCTGGTAAGTGGTACCCTCTCCCACAAGGGGCCCATTACCATCCTGGTTACCCCTTACCTATGCCCACTCTCCCATGAACTCCAGCATGCCCCTAAAGAGTACACCTGTTTGTGGGGCCTGTTTGCATGGCTCCTGCCCAGCACACTTAAATAGGGGTGGAAGGGAAGGATTTCCTGATTCCCTAAAGCTGGCCCAGCTAGCCCAGCTCCTCCTCCCTCTTCCCCCCTGCGTTGCCCTGCCTGGCTTACCTTGATTCAGTTGTCTGGTCCTTGCTTGCTGCTCTGCTTGGTGTGGTCAGGGGGAGCCAAGGGCCCACATGTGCTGACACACAAATGGGCCTTCTTCAATGTCCAAGCCCAACTAGTGGGGATTTGACTCTCCTGTGGTTTTTTTAACAGCTGCTCAACTGTTCTCAGCTGTTCTGTGTAGGCATGGCTAGCCTAGTCTTAAAAGCCTCCAAGAATGGATATTCCACAATTTATCTGGGTAAACTGTTCCAGTGCTTTACTACCTTTCTACCGAGAAAGTTTTTCCTAATATCTAACCTAAAGTTCCCTTGCTGCAACTTGAGTCCATTGCTCCTTGTTTTGTCATCTGCCATCACTGAGAACAGTCTAGCTTCATCCTCTTTCAAACCTCCCTTCAGGTAGTTGAAGGCTGCTATTAAATCCCCCCTCACTCTTATAAATGCTAGGTGTTAGACATTAGGGTCAGAAGGGACCTCAGTAGATTATTGAGTTCAACCCCTGCCCTGGGGAGGAAAGATGCATGTCTAGTCTCTTCCTAAAGACCGCCAAGGTAAGGGAGAGCACCACCTGCCTTGGGACCCTATTCCAAATTCTGGCAACCCTTACCATAAAGAAATTCTTCCTGATGTCTAACCTAAATCTGCTCTCTGTTAGCTTGTGGCCATTGTTCCTAGGTAGTCTTCTCTTCTTCAGGCTAACTAACAGTGAAATCAAAAAGAAATGAGGGCAGTCAAAACATTTTGAGTTTTGAAGCTGAAGCTAGGCTTGCCTGCAGGGAAATAGAAAGTAAGGAGAGAGAGGGAGAAGGACTGCTCTGAAAGTAACCGTGTAGGTAGCCAGTGACTGTGATCCTTCCCTGAGGTCTCTTCCAAGCCAGTGCTCTGGGGAGTGGTGGAAAAATGCATAAAAGGCAACACTGTTTGAATAGGCCTGTTCTCTGCCTTGGAGTCAGTTACTGAACTCTTTCAGAAATTCAGGAGCATTAGATAAAGGCTACTACTACCATTGATTTCCTGCTTGCTAGCCTGGCAAGTGGAATTCCACAATACCTTTTACTTTCTTTCTAGACCCTTTTATGTTATTGTTATATTCATCAACTTATTCTTTTCAATTTCATAATTATATTGGATATTATACTACAATTTGTACAGGAAGGCACATATACTTATATATTTTATACATTTATATCTTGCAGCATTTTATACTATAAAATTTATATGGGAAGGCACATATACATTTATATATTTTTATAAAGACAAGATACTATGAAACACCATGAAGCGTGGTGGAAAGGCAGCTGACAAGCCTTCAGGGAGGGACAGAAGAGGGGGTTTCATAGATTATAGAGTCGGAAGGGATCACAATGGATCATCATGTCCAACCCCCTGCCCCTGGCAGGAAAAAGGACCAAGGTCAGATGACCCCAGGCACGTGACTGTCAAGCCTCCTCTTGAAGATCGCCAAGGTAGGTGATAGTACCACCTCTCCTGGAAGCCCATTCCAGATTCTGGCCACCCTTACTATAAAAGGTGTCTTCCTAATGTCTAACCTAAATCTACTCTCTACTAGTTTGCATCCATTATTCCTAGTCACTCTGTGGGGTGCTCTGGTAAATAGCACATCAACAATTCCCTGCTGTCCTCCCTTGGTAAACTTATAGGCAAATACAAGTTCACCCCTCAGCTATCTCTTGTAAAGGCTGAAGAGATCCAGATCTCTCAACCTCTCCATACAGAGTCTTTCATGGAGACCACTAATCATGTGAGTGGCCCTCCTCTGAACCCTCTCCAGATTCTTCATGTCCCTCTTGAAGTGCAGCACCCAAAACTGGACACAGTACTCTAACTGCAGCCTGACCAATGCTGCAAAGAGGGGGAGCATCACTTCTCTTGATCTGCTGGTCATGCATCTGCTAATACATGACAAGGTGCAATTGGCTTTGTTGATGGCATCGTTACTCTGTCAGCTCATGTTCATCTTGAAGTCAACTATGACTCCAAGATCTTTCTCAGCCTCTGAGATGAAGAGGAGATCAACCCCCAACCTGTAGGTGTGCTGGGGATTCCTCCTTCCTTGGTAGAGTACCTTATATTTATCTTTGTTGAATTCATCCTATTTCATTCTGCCCATTGATTCAACCTGTCCTGGTTGGCCTGTATCTGCTCCCTGCCCTCTGGTGTGTTAACTTTGCCCCATAACTTGGTATCATCTGTTAACTTGGAGAGAGTGCTCTCCACACCCTCATCCAAATTGCTGATGAAGATATTAAATAACACTGGTCCAAGGACTGAACCCTGCGGGACCCCACTGCTCACCTCCTTCCAAGCCGAGAATGGCCCATCCACCACCATTCTGGGTGCAGTCCGTAAGTCAGTTAGCCACCCACCTGACAGTAGGTGTCCACTCCACAGCCCGTTAGATTTCCTATGAAAATAGGTTGCAAAACTGTGTTGAAGGCCTTCCTAAAATCCAGGTAGATGACATCAGCCTCAGCTCCTGTGTCAAGACAGTGTGTGACCTGGTCATAAAAGGCTTTAAGGGTCATCAGGAAGGATCTACTTGTGGTGAACCCATGCTTGTTTCCTTTCAGCATAGTTTCCCCTTCTGGGCCTTCAGAAATGCACTCTTTTATGATTTTTTCCAGTATTTTCCCAGGGATAGAAGTAAGATTGACTGGCTTAAAGTTACCTGACTCATCCCTTTTCCCCTTCTTAAAATGAGCATCACATTGGCACTTTTCCAGTCCTCAGTGACCTGGCTGGAGTGCCATGAGTGCTTAAACAGCCATGCCACTGGCTCAGCTATGACATGACCTCCATCCCCAGGTGCTGAAGTAATTG
>JAGPOW010000304.1:42971935-42997134 GCA_030014935.1 Caiman crocodilus
GGCTTGACTCCAAAGCTCTAGGTCTCAAAACTCACTCGGGCTCCTGTGCTCTCTCTGGTGCTGGGGTCTGCTTACCCCCAAATACTGCACCCTCTCTGGCACTGGGATCCCCATATTGCAATGGGCCCCCAATGATGCCTCCTCCTTCCCCCAAATAGCCTCAGCCCAGTGCTCCAGGGATTAACATCCAAAACAAACCATAGGTTTCTATGGCCATATAATGGAAAAATAATAAAGAAATAAGAGAGGCAACATGCCTGCTTGCTTTAGATGATCATGCTTTTGGCTCATAGTGTGGCATATCCTTCTGAAAGAGGTTGCAGCCACAGTACTGTGGCCATTGGGAGTCCCCCTCTCTGCTGCCTCTCTGGCCTTCTCCACTCACCATTTATAGGGTTCTGGCCTTCCCCTTCCTTTTACCTGACCACCTGAACAGCTGGCAGGGCTTGAGCCTGAACCCCTACTTGACTGGCTGACTGTGACTGGAAGGTTCTGGATTTAAAGGGACCACCCTGTCTCTTGGTGACAGGGGTAGGGTTCCCTGTTACACATCCCCCTCTCCTCTTTTGTCCAGAATCCTTCTTTCTCCCCTAGACCCTCTTCTTCTTTGTATTGTCTCAAGAAGAAATCAGCACATACATTCTGGGATCCTGGGCAATGCTACACCTCAAAACAATATGGTTGCAGACAAAGGACCCATCTCATCAGCCTAGCATTATCTGTCTTCATGCTCTGCAGCCAGCATAGAGGTGCGTGATCGATGATCAGCGTGAACCATTGCCCAAACAGGTAATATCAGAGTGTTTCAACAGCCCACTTAATTGCCAAACACTCTCTCTCTCTATCATGCTGTAATTCGGTTCCAGTGAGTGCAATTTCCTACTTATGTAGGCTATAGGAGGCTTCTCTTCTCCTTCTCTCTGGACCAACACCACTCCAATAGCCACATTTGATGTGTCAGTATGCACCAGGAAAGGTTTATTAAAATCTGGTGTATATAGTAGGGGCTGCAAACATAATGCATCCTTCACTGCTTCAAACGCCTTTTCTGCCTCTGGCATCCACCTCACCTTGGTTGGGGTCCCTGCCTTTATCATCTCAGTCAAGGGTACAACTAAGTCTGCAAAATGGGGCACAAGCCTTCTATAACTAGCTAGTCCCATAAAAGCCCTCACCCGTTTCATCGTATGAGGAACTTAGTACTTCCACAATGCCTCTACCATGTCTAACAATGGTCTCACCTTACCGCTTCCTACTAGGAACCCAAGGTATTGCATTTCTTTTTTCCCCTATCATACATTTCTTTGGATTGGCTGTCAGCCCAGCCCTTTGCACTGAGAGCAGTAATGCAAGATTTGAGGTTAGATGTCCAGCCCAGTCTTCAGTGTATATAATAATATCATCTATATAAGCCGTGGCATAACCCCCATGGGGAGCCAAAACTCTGTCCATTAGATGTCAAAATGTAGCCACGGCTCCATGTAATCCGAACGGCATGTGCTGGAACTAGAAGAGACTCCAAGAGGTGGCAAACACTGTCTTTTCTTGATCTTCAGGTGCTACTGGGACCTGCCAGTAACCTTTTGTCAGATCCAAAGTAGAAATGTAGCAAGCTTGCCCAATATTTTCCACCAGTTCATCTACTCTCAGCAGCAGATAAGTATCAAACTTAGCTACTGCGTTTACCTTCCAGAAATCAATACAGAAATGAATTTTCCCATATAGCTTGGGCAATTCTATGATGGGGCTCTGCCAGTCACTGTGGGACTCGCATACGATGCCTTTCTCCAGCATCATCTCAATCTCCGTTTTTATCTGGTTCTGCACTTGCTGTGGAATCCGCCTCCAGTTCTCACAGATCATCTGGCCTAGAGGGGTTTTTATTCAATATACCATGCCCTGAGCTTCCCCAGGAGTTTCCTGGAACACATCTCCATATTCCCTGACTAGCTTGGTGGACTGTCTGCTCTACTCTTCAGAGAGTCTCAGGGACAGTTCTACATCACCCAGTCCACTTCCCTCCGTCAAAGAGGGTCCCAATTCTACTTCATCAGGTTGAAGGGCTAGGTACATACTCTCTTGCTCTTTCCACTTCTTCAACATAGTGACATAGTATACTTGCTTCTTTTTTTGTTTATCTGTCTGATACACCACATAGTCTACGGGCCCTACCTGGCGTATAATTTCATAGGGTGCCCACCACTGGGTGAGTAACTTACCCTCATGGTCAGGCAACCAGTGGATGAACCAGTGCATGGTCCCCCAGGTCAAACTTCCTTTCCCATGTGCCTCGGTTATAATGCCTCAATTGTTGTTACTGGGTCTCTTTGAGATTTCCTAAGACCTCACTCCGAGCTGCTTCAGGGCATTCCCACAGTTGTATTATGTATTGGATCAAGTTCTAATCTTTGCTATGCTGTTCTTCCCAACTCTCTTTAATCAAATCCAGGATTCTCCTTGGTTGCTGGCCATACAATAGTTCAAAGGGTGAAAACCCAGTTGAGGCCTGGGATGCCTCCCTTACAGCAATAGTAAAGGGGTACCATTTTAACCCAGTTTTGAGGATGCTCAACCATGAATTGCTTTAACATTTACTTCAACATCTGATTAAACCACTCTATGAGACCATCCATTTGGGGATGATACACTGCCGTCTTTAGGTGTTTAATTCCCAAGGCTTTATTCACACCTTTGAACCTGCGGGATGTAAAATCCATTCCCTGGTCTGTCAGCAGTTCTCTAGGGAGTCCTACTTGTGAGAATATTTTCAATAGCTCATTTGCTACCTTTGGAGCGGACACCGTCTGCATCGGCACAGCCTCCAGGTACTTTGTTGCATAATCCAGTAAAACTAAAATATACTGGTTTCCAGTGCTTCTGGAAAGTGGCCCCATGATGTTCACCACCACACACTCAAAGGGAACCACCATCAAGAGCATCAATTAAGGGAGCTTTTGTAGGGCGTCTTGGGTTCACTTTTTGGCACATGGGACATGAAGTGCAACACTTCGCTGCTTCCCGTAACAGTCCTATCTAAAAAAAATCTTGCCTAAATGTGGGCTTCTGTTTTGTCCTTGCCCAAATGTCTGCCCACAGGGAGCTCATGAGCCACCTTCAATAGAGCCCATCGATATCACAGAGGTACCAGCAACTATATGACCTCCCCTCCTTCAGGCTTTCCCTGCTCAATTAGGTATAGGAGGTCATTTCTTGCCTTGAACCTTGGTGTTGTCTTCATCAGTTTTGGTCATAATACCTCACCGTTTTGTTGAGTCAGGTGTTCCTGCAAAGCACCCTGAAAATCTGCCTCCCGACTCTGCTCCAACTGGAAATATCTATCCTCCCACAAATGTGTGACATCCATCTCCTGTTCAGTCTCTTCTTTGGTTGGAGGTTGTTCAGTTTCACCCGTGAATCCCTCAGCCCTAGGATCATCTTCCCATCCAGCCTCGGGCTTTCTAGCTTTCCAGGGCCTGCAACGGTGACTTTGTCACCTCGGTCCCCTCTTTCTGCCTCACACTGGCTATCTCTGCCAACAACTCTGGCCAGTCACAGCCCAGTATTACAGGGTAGAGTAAGTGCTCAGTGACCCCCAACTAGCATTTGGTGGTTTCTATCACCTACTTGCAGAATTGCCCCCACTCTGTCCACTTCTATGGGATCCCCGCACCAGCATTGCACAATTATGTGGTCTGCTACTTCCCTCTCTCTTGCTGGTAACACATTGCTCCACACCATGGTCTGCGATAAGCCTGAGTCCAGCACAGCCCATACTCTTTTCCCCTCCATTGTCACCTCCACCATCAATGCAGGCAGTTCGTCTCCCACCTCAGAGTCAACTCTGGCCCCATAGCCACACATCCCCACCTGGGGTGTTGATCATGGGTGGGTGCTCCCGATCATGTTGGCTAACAGTGCCTGTTGTCTTGCAGCTTGATCCTGTAGGCTTTGTATTATTTGGCGTATCCAACCCAAGATTTGCTGCTGCAATTCCAGGTCTGGGGCTAGCATCCATACTTGACTAGCCAGACAAAACTGGAAGATTCTGGATTAAAAAAGAGACCACCCTGTCTCTTGGTAATAGCGCTAGGGTTCCCTGTTATACTCCACTACCAAGTCCTTTTCCTCTGGCCCCCCCAGATCCAGACCCACAATGCCTTGGTATTCCCCTCCTCCACTCCTGCCTTGATGATGGAAGATGTGTACTGCTCCTTAACATAGAGAGTTACAGCACCGCTTTTTCCCCCCCACTCTGTTGCATCTATACAACGTGTACCCATCAGTGCCTACCACCCAGTCATGCATAGAATCCCCATGTTTTAGTTAAGCCAACTAGTTCATACTGTGTGCTAGCGAGTAGGAGTGTGAGCTCCCCCTGCTTATTTTCCATACTGCTGGCATTTGTGTAAAGACATTTTAGAGGGGTAGAGGGAGAGGTAGCTGTAAGTTCTCCTCCAAAAAACTGAGACTCAGCCTTTTTCCTAAAACTAGCAGGGGTGAGGCTTCCACTAGTACAGGCACAAGTAGAGGGGAACGGTGGCACTGCCTGTGCCCGAGTCCGCATCCTCTTCTAGAGCACCAGCCATAACCCTTCCCTCCCACTACCACCATTACAACAAGCAGCAGCACCAGCATGCTAGTCTCTTCCACCCCCACTTCACTTCCCACGCTAAGCCTTCCAGTGCCAGAGAAAGCGCTGGAGCTGGATCTGAGTGCCAAAGCAAGGGAAATTCTGGGGAAGGGGCGGGGGGGAAAATCAGCTGAGTTTGTGCTCCACAACCCTCAAGTTTCCCCTATAGCCAGGTCTCCTTCCCCAGAAGGCACTTTAGAGAAGGCTGAGGTAGAGGTTGTGGAGGCAAGCAGCTCAGCTGAGTCTGCTCCTCCTGTTGCTGTGCCTCTGCCTACCGAGAAGGAGGAAATTGCAGCACAGCCTCCCAGAAGCAAGTTGGTAGTGTGGTCTGGGATCATTCTGAGCTGGCAGATGATAACCATACATGCTATCTGCCTGCACTGCTGAACCAATACAAGCCAGGGCAAAGGAACAAAAACACATGAGCACCATGGGGATGCTGATGCATCTCCACAGGCACCACAACCTTGCAGGCTACTTCTACCAGAGTATCAAGGGGAACAAGCTACTGCAGGACAAACAACCAGAGTTGAACATCCCGCAGTACAAAACTGTACAGGATGCAGAGACTTGGTGGAACTCCACATGCCATGGCTCATTGATGCTAGAATGGCTGGTGCAGCAACAGATGCATCCATGAGATGGCCTTGCTTGAGGAGATTGGGATCAGCAGGCCTCTTAACAGAACTGAGTGGGATTCCATCACCCAGATCTTGATGGTTCTCAAGTTCTTCTTTCAGGCCACTGAGAACCTCAGCACTGGTTAGGCCCTCCTTAGCCAGGTGGCCCCTGTAGTGAGGGAACTTGAGAGCCAAATGGAGAGCTTCCAGGGGATCAATGTTTCTGGCTGAGACAAGTCACTCTCATCAGATGTCTGAGCACTGTTGAAGCAGCTGAAGGAGGGCATCAGGAAATGGCTTGATCCCTTGTGGTCCAGTACAGTCCACATGCTGGCCATCATTAAGCATGTTAAGGGCAGTGTATGCAGCAGCCAAAGCCTAAATCAGTAGATGGTGGTGCTGGCAAACAGAGTCAGGGAGGCAGAATGGCGGAGGTGGGGGGACATGGAAGAAGGGGATTCACTGTCCCATGATAACATGCCATCCACCAGCCAGTCTTCTCCTTCCATCCAGGAACAGCACACAGACACACTAACTGCAGATGCTCTCTCAGCCTGACAAAGGATTTTTCATCCCAGGCAGTTAAGCTGTGCTCACCTGGAGCCTCACAACTCCACTGCAACCAGCAAGTCTCAGGCTCGTCAAAGATGTGTTGGGACTGGGTTTTCCCCAGCCAGGACAGTGTGTGCGCATGGGGTGACTGGAGGCTATGGCACCTCCTACCCGCATCTGCAGTTGGGGGGGTGTGTGTGTGTGTGTGTGTGTGTGTGTGTGTGTGTGTGCGCGCGCGCACTCGCCAATCCTTCATGGAAGGAATAATAAAGAAGCCATAGACTGACATGTAATCCAGGCAAGAAAGCCAGGCAGTGAAAATGGAAATGGAAGCATCAGAGGGTGAGGGACTGGGGGATGTAGCAGCACAGGTAAAAGGGGAGAGGCACCTGGTGTGTCAGATGTCTGGCAGGTTGTAGTATGTCAGAATTCCACTGGGTATATTGAGTCCATGACTTTCTGTAACCTAGGAGGTTGATGAAGTGCAGTTCATAGACTTGCCTGTAAGAAGTGGGAGAGTTCTCTGGCAGCTGCTGAAAAAGAAGCTCCTGCAGGAGAGGAAAGAAAGGCTCTGTCATAGTTTGGCTGCCTGAGATGCTGCTGACTAAATTATTACCTGGTGTCATTTAAAGTGGCAGACCGGAATGAGGCTGTAGGGAGGAGAAGACCTCACCGAGGCACATTACCATGTCATGTAGAGGCCCCAGTATCAGTGAGGGCACATCTTAACACACCAACAGTGTCATCCATATCACAACTTTTGCTTGTCAGCAGCCTGAGGTTTCCCAGAAACCCCTGCATCTATCTCCTTGAAAGCTGGCAGTCTTCATGGCCTCAGAAGGGTTTACCATGCCTGCAGTGCCTTAACACACACATGGACATGAGTTTAGCTTGTCTGCAGATTGAGATGCAGTTTCCCAGAAATCCATGCACCTATCTCCTTGAAACTTAGCAGACTGTGCCTTAGCAGGGGCTACCATGCCTGCAGTTTTCACCCCTCTGTACCTTAACAGACACACGTGACATGAGTTTTGCTTTTAAGAAGTTGAGGTGCAGTTTCCCAGGAACCCTTGCATTTATCTCCTTGAAACTTGGCAGGTGTCATGGCCTCAGAAGAGGATACCATCTTTGCAAGTTTCATCTGAATCAGGCAAGGAATTACAAAGTTACAGGTAGCTTTGTGCTTCCCCATTATAACTAAAGAGCAAAACACTGAAACAGAGTCAAAACAGCAAAACAGTTTCAACAAAACAAAATGGAACAGTGGTTCCTAAATGAAATTCAAAATGATACACTGTCCTGACAAAACAGCAGTCAAAACTAAAAAGTGCTGTTTCACACAGCCCACACTCTCACAATGCCACCTGCAAGATAGAGGCTGTGGAGCCAGGTAGAGCAGGCCTACCCTGCCCTTTCCTTGGGACTTGCCTTAGCTTTGTAGGGAGCTGCTTTGGCTCCTCCTACTGGGGGGCCACACTGGGCAGACCCCCCAAAAGTTGCTCACAGTCTCCTAGGGGTCCAAAAATGCCTAGCTGAAAATTGCTGTGGTAGACAGTCCACTGAATTTTACGCTTAAGTTTTTTCTTAGCTGAAGAGGCTGACAGACTCTGTAGCGTGCCCACTGCTCATTATTTTCCCTATTTGGGTATTGGAGTTGCCCATACAATTTCTTTAAGTTTCTTATTTGTGTTCCAAGTTAAGTCTAGAATCTTTGGTTAGTGCTCACCTGATATACATATAGAGGTTGAGTCTTGAGTAACCCATCTGGCCATTGTCTGTGGTCTGGATTTATAATACTTGCAAATCTCAGATTTTATATTGGGCAAAGGAATCATTTTTCACCATCAGGAATAAACACTTCTATCCATTTTTCCCCAGCACTAGTGAAACATTAGCCTGATTCTTGACTGGATTTGAGGTCAATGTAACTATGAATATTTACTCCCACTGATAACCCAGTCAAGGATTTTTAGCAGTTTCTAAGCTTGTCATTTTCATATAGCTTTGTTTAGATTTTATCTTTTTGTCTGAATCAGAGACAGCTCTGAGCCCAAAGTTTATATTTGGGTGTGGACCTTAAAAGTGAATTCAAATTAGGAGTTCAAGTTTGTGCCTATCTTTAGTTAGACTCTTCAATTAGATATCTATAATTAGAAGTGATGAATAATTAGAAGAGAAACTTACCATTTACATAAAATGTACCTTGTTTAAAGTGGAATGTAAAAAATGCAAGGATTATTCATTTGGTGCTTTAAAATGGTACTTTAATCTCATTTAATATTTCCTAGAGTTCATTTCTAAATGGTTTGTGCTTGTGTCTGTCGTTGCTAAAAAAAACCCTCTGTTAAAGTATTTATTTTCAAATATACTTCACAGTAGAAATAGGTGCTTCATTGTATGTACCTTTATATTGCCTATAGCAGGGGCAGGCAATTAATTCAGGCAGAGGGCCGCTTACTGTGTATTGGCAAGCCATTGAAGGCCACATGACAGGCAGCCAGGGGCAGCTAAATATTAGTTTTCTAAATTTTTTAGGGGACCCATGGGCCAGATAAAATGTTCTGGAGGGCCACATCTGGCCCACAGGCTGCATTTTGCCCACCCTTGTCCCTTCTTTCCATGCTGTATTTTGTTTGAATCTGAGCTGTGGACACACCACTGTATTCTGGTTAATCTGCACAGAACTGTAGATATGTTCTGATGTTTCAAGACACCAGGTGAGAATATAATGAAAATCAGATCATCTGAAATCTGATAACCATTAGATGAAGTAGGCAGACATACTTCCTTGTATTTAAAAAAAACCAAAACCAAAAACAAAAAAACCACACACACAACAACCCCTCCTCCCCACACAGCTCATTGTTAAAAACAAATGACAACAGAACAAGCCAAACTGCTTGCTGCCAAGATGTTTAGTAAAATAATCTGAGGCTGAAAATAGTGTAGCTTTCCCTACAGCCTTATATTCAGTCTCTAGCCAATGTTTATGGTAGATTTTGGTGATGAAAAGGGACAATCTTTTGTCCCTGTGTGGCTAAAGAAATGCAATTGTCTGTCAGCTTCCTGTTTTTACTGAAACACATTTTGAGACATGCTGGTTTTATTTCTAACTTTGTACAATTGTTCAGTAATTGCACCTTGATGGAGAATGAACTTTAAAGACAAAGCATTAAATGCAAGATATTTCTTTCAATTGTCTAGTCCTTTCATTTTCTATTCTAAGCATTAGAGAATATTTTTCAAGTACCTGGTAAGCATGTCATTATATTCATTGATTTAGTTAAAAAAATATTAATTTGTCTATAGCTTATTTTTTTCATTGAGATGAGCAGTAAAGGAAAAACAAGTCTCTGCCACAAATTTACATTATGATCTATATGCCAAGAACGTTTCCAGTTACTGAAATCGATTTGGAATATTAGACTGAAGGGGTTGCTTCTTCCCCAGTGGGTCATGAAGTGCAGTCCCTCACAATGTCAGGTCATTATGTAATAGGTATTAAATTCAGCAAAGTCCAGCCCTTTCCACACACTGCAAGGCACACAGAACAGCTCCCAGAAGCCCATAAACAAATGTAACACCAAAAGTACAAAACACAAAAATACTGTAAGTGTGGCACAGGCAGAGACAGACCAAGGTGACTACAACTGCCTTGGGCTTCTGCAGTGGTAGAGAACTAGAGAGGTGAAATATGCCTAGATGAGGTTAAAAAATGATGGTCCTGCCCCGTACTACAGAAGAAAGGAAAATAAATAAGAGAAGGAAAAGATCTTGATCTGTGACAATCTTATCTGGGAAAAACTCCTGCTTAACCCAAATCTGGATATTGGTTTAACTCAGTGGTTCTAAGCCCTCCATAATTTTCTGAATTTGGCAGTAGCCCAGGTGAGGCAATACTATCATACTGCCTTAGTCTACTTCAGTGGTTCTCAACTGGAATGCTGCTGTTGTTACCAGGTGGAACTGCCCCATGCATCTTATGTGGAGCCAGACTGGGAGGGGCTGTGGCAAGAGCAGAAGCTCCTCCCCATCCATTAGGTTTATCTGATAAACCCAAAGTAAGCACAAGCCACTGCCACTATATGGAAGTGTACTGCATGTCTCTGTTTCCAAGAGGCACATTGAGCTGGACCAGCATGGGCTGTGGTAAGACCCTAATAAATCTAATACAGGCAGGGGCCCATGCTGTTGCCACTGCCACTTCCCAATCTAACTTTGCATGAGGCATATCTGGCAGTTTCACCTGATGAGTGCTTGTGCTCCCACACCCTGGAAAGGGTCTCATGGCACTCCAGTTGAGTACCACTAGTTTAACTCATAGTATCTGGTGAAATAGGTTGTTGTTCATGAAAGCTCATGCCTCTCTAAAGCTCTTGGTTTCTAAGGTGCTCCCCTGCCCTGCTGTCTGCCTGACTTCAAACTAACCAGGCTAACTACCCCTCTGGTTTCACTGAACGCGCAAGCAAAATCCAATTACCAGGCACCTGAAAACTTTTAATAGTAGTGTGCCTGTCTGACTTCATGGAGCCTCTCCCATAAGGCCCTGGAGCATGCACTAGGGGTTTGCCATGGAAACTACTCCTTTTGTCGTGATGTGTGGTCACATTCTCTCTGGAAGATACCCCAATACATGCCTGCCACATCTTGGATATTCTGTTCAGTAGTGGGATTCCCTTCTGGAGTGGGGAATGCACTGGTCGTCATCAGCAGGCATTCCTGGGGCTCCACCTCTTCTACATCCTAGCCATGCACCAGCCTATTTGGACCACCAAACAAATAGTTTGACTCTGCTTTGCTGTAGTGTCCCACACCCTCTCTGTCTTTCTGGCCCTCGGTGCTTGCAACCGTCTTCCTCCCTGCTGCCTGGATGTGCTTGGGGTGGTCAGATGGTGATTGGTCAGATTGATGATGGGTCTGGCCTATCTGTATCAGGATCTTCTGAGCAGCCCCAGCCTGCACAGCCCTCAGCATCTGTCCTTTGGCCTTTATCTTGGAGCCCCAGGGCCAGAGAAAACTGAAAGATAAATTAAGAACCAAAACTTCAGGAAAGGGCCTCTGCCCACTCCCCACTCATGTGTCCTGCATTCAGTGGCTTTGCCTTCCCTCGACATCCCCCTCTGGACTGACTCCCTCACCGTCTGAGGTGATGTGGCCCTTTAAATCAAGCCCTGGACCCTTCTGCTGGGTGCCTCTCCAGCAGAAGCTGGGTCCCCTCCTCTCCTTGTGAACAATGGGGGGCCTCCATTTGGCCTGGGGGATGGTCCTGCAGCCACTCCCCTGCTGCATCCCCCCAGCTGATTTCTTGCCACTGGCTTTTATCCCCATTGGGCAGCATTCCTTGATGATGTCATTGGGTGACACTGGCCCCAGCCACAGAGAAAAGCAGCTGATAAATCACGTGGGTGCTCCACCCCTCTGTGGCTTATCCAGCCCAGCTGTCCCTGGGCAAGGTGAGTTTGCATTGTTCTCAGGGCTTTTCTTCTTCTTGTTGTGATGGGTTGTCCTCTCCATGACCCACACTGTAGGAGGGGTCTCCTACCCCTTTATTATCATCCCTCTGGGACAAGTACTAGGAACATCAGCAGGACCTGACCAATCTCCGATGCTTTTCAGGGAGGGTTGGAACACTATAATCCTAAACCCGAAAGCCAGGTTATGCATCAAGCTGTAAAAATATTTCTTCTTTGCATTAGCACAGTGGTTCCTGATCTGTGGTATGCGTACCACCAGTAGTACACAAACCTGTCAGTGGTAGACATTAACAGATTTATTATAATTACTTTATATGACAAAAATTTCTGGTGGTACTTCAGATTATATCATTTCAAATTGATGGTGCATAGTCTGTCAGTTTGGAAACCATTGCAAAAGCAGATGACTCATAGAAGCTCAGAGCAATGAATAAATTAATGAAATACAATATAATAATACTACAAGTATTAGATGTACTGTATTGAAAGCTTAAGAAGAAAGGAATAAAAGCAAGAGAAAATGTTGTCACAACTATCCAGCCTAACCTTTTCTATTTGTACACCCACTTCTTCAAATTCTGTACACTCTAGGCCAGAGGTATCAAACACAGTCCATAGTGTGGATCTGGACCACAGCACATTTCTGGCCCACTGGAAGTTAGTTGACATGGCTTGTGGGGGGAGGGGGAAAATGGCCACAGAATTCAGAGTCTTTGGGTCCCAGTGTATATTGCGATTGGTGGCAGGAAGGCAAAAAAAAAAGCGGCCTTGCCTTGGTTGCCCTCTGTCCACTTTGCCTGTTGCCACTGCTGTAGTCCTACCATCCTGGATGATGGTCCTGTGCTTGAGCTAGAGCTGCCACCACCACATATTTTAAGTCAGTCAAAGCTGGAGCTATTGTCACTACATGTTCCAGGATGGAACTAGAGCTGCCATGACCACTAGGTCCTGGCATCCTGGGCTGGATCCAGCCTGCAGGGACCCCCATGGTTAGGATTTGCCCTGGAACACAAGGTGAGTTGGACACCTCTGCCATGTCCTCAAGGACACATTAAACTTAGCTTAGGGACCCCCAAGGTATGATAAGCCTCCCAAAGGTTAAAAGCACTGTAGTGCTCAACTTTCCGAGTGCCACTGAAAAGCCACATTGCATATTGAGATCAATTTCTCTCTAGTTCCAGCCTTAGCCACAATGTCCTTCTATGCATCATCAGCACCATCAAGAAGTCACATGCCACTTGACATGTCATTTACATACACAGCCATCCCTAGGGGTGTGTGGGGCCTGAGGCATATCAGTCTGTGCAGGGTACAGGGGGGAGGGTTGGGGGAGCGGCATAGGAAGAAAAAAAAAAGTTGGGTGGGTTGAACTTGTGTACACACATATATACCCCCTGATGCAAAGGTCTGTGGGGGGAGAGAAAAGGGCTATAGGAGGCAGTGGCATTGCCTGGCACCATGCCACACAGGTCCAGCTGCCTCCCAGCCCCAGCTGCACTAGTCCCAGTCCCAGCCCCAGCCCTGGCCTCCTACCTGCCCTGACCCCAGCTGCACACCACCCAGAAGGGGGCCAACCTTGGCTGCACCTCTGGGCCAGAGGTCTCCTTGCCTCCACACCTCTCTGCTTTCTGCTGCTTTGAAAGGAGCGGGCACCATCATGTGTGTCCAACTGCTGTGCAGGACAGGCAGCAAGGCACATGGTACCGTGCCACTTTTGAAGGAGTGATGGATAGGCACAGAGGCAAGGAGCAGATCACAGATTGCAGCTCATACCTGTGGCCCATCCTTGTCCCGTGCAAAGATCCAGGACTCACATGCCTCTTGGCTGCCCAGTGCCATGTCTCTGGAGGGGCTGCCAGGCTCTAACTGTCCCATGACCCAGCCCAACCAGGCCTGATCTCAATGACCGGGGCCCTGGCCAGGCTGGTCATGAGACAATCAGACCCTGGCAGCTTGTCCAGGTGCATGACAGGGGAGCAAGGAGGGGGGTGGAACTCCCCCTCCCCTTCCTTGTCTCCCCATGGTACGCACAGCAATGGGAGCCACCCTCCCACTCCCCTGGAGAAAACTTCAGGCTCTGATTGTCCAATGACCCAGCCCAGTCAGGGCCAAGTGGGGACCCAGCTGGGCCAGATCATGGGACAATCTCCACTGTGCAGCAGGAAGTGGGCAGGGGCAAGGGTGAATGATTCACTCTTCTCCTACCCCACTCTCTCCTGCACTGAGGGGGTCTCAACCAACCCTTCCCCGGCCAAGCCCAGGTTGATAAAGAAGATTAAAAGAAACTTAACTGACTGTGTGCAGCTGGGCTGGCTGCAACTGAAGGCTAGCTGAATGTGCCTACCCCTTCCCCACTACAGCAGCCCACATGCAGCCTAAGGCTATGCCTGCTGCTCCCCTCCGTTTTGGGGAGCTGAGCCCCGTTGCCCCCACCTTCCACCGCTAGCCAGAGCCAGCAGTGCTCAGTGGTGGCAGCATGTGGCAGCTGTGGTGGGGCCTGTAGAGCACTGTCTGCAGGGGCCCCCAAAGCATGAGGCCTGGGGCAGTTACCTTGATTTGCTCCCCCTAGGCCCTGCTTACACGCAGGTGACATCAAGCCTCCTTTCAACCCCCAACTGTATACACAAACAAAACAAGTAGCTGAAACCTCAGACCACACTTTTTATTTCTAACTCCAGGATCACCCCAATTCTATCATCTCCTTCCATTAAAAGGTCAGGCTCCATCTTGAAATGATTTAGGTTTCTTGCCCCAACTTCCTTGTCTGGAAAGCTATTCCAGAATTTCATTCTTCTGACAGTTAGAAATCTTCTTTTAAGTCCCATGCTAATTGTATTAAAGACCAGTGTACATCCATTTAATTGTGTGCCATTATTATCCTTTAATTTAAATAATCTCTGTCTCAGGTACTTATTCCCGAATGTGTTTATAATGAGTAATCTTGATAAGCTAAACAAGCCATGCTCTTTTAAATAAACATATGTAAGATAGGCTTTCCGTTCCCCTAATTATCCTAGTAGTCTTTCTATGTACTTGTATTCAAAAAGATCAATTTGAAACAAGTGACTAGAACTGTAAAACAGATTAAATACCATTGTACAAGGCACTGGTAAAATGTCATCAATACTTTCCCATTTCCACCAAAAATATTTTGCCTGATACATTCTAGAACTCTATTTGCATTTCAATCACCTCACATTAGTTGCTCATAGTCATCAGTTAATCAACACGCCCAGATCCCTTTTCTCCCCATTTTGTCTCCAGTCAGTAAGCCACCATTTTCTAGCAAAAGGTCTTGCTCCTAGTTCCTAAGTGCATAACTTTGCACTTTGTACACTTACAGTTCATTGAATTTCTATTAGTCCCTACCTCAAGGTCATCTCATTCTTCCTTTATGATAATCCAGGCCTCCTCAATGTTGCCTCCCAAATTTATATCATCTACCAATTTCATTAGCTGGCACCTAGATCTAGACCTAGACCCACAGGCACCACCAATGAAATATTAAGTAGAGCTCACAAGACTGAACTCTGAGAAACTCCACTAGTTATCTTTCAGTATCTCCCATAGTTGTCTCCATTAGAGCCAGTGCCTTATCAATGTCATAATTTTCATGTAAATCTTTATCTTCTGTACCTTAGATAATAATTTCCCATATGGGAATGTATCAAATACTTTGTTTAAAACTACATAGATTTGTTCCACTGCATTGCTCCTAGCTAAATGATTAAATCGCCCAAATTGGTTTCTTATGTATATAGGATGGTATAAGTAGCAACAACATTTCTAAATATATTTTTCCAATCAGTCTTCTACACTTTGGATAATATTCTGGTGTCAAGAGTTGTGCTGGTATACAGGTGAAGAGAATGTGGCCCTGTTATCAATTTAGGTAAGAAGATGCTATCACTACAGGCTTCACAGAGTAGACGTGCTGCTACCTTTCCAGAACAATTTAGCAAATAAGAGACAAACAATTTAGGTTGCTGAGTTATCTTACGCACAAGATCAATTATTGCTAGATTTGTTGCCTATGCACAAAGCAAAACCAGAAGTTGAACTGTATCAAATATACATTTTTCTCATTAAAGGCAGCTATTATACATATATTCCATAACCAGAAAACTGCACCAGATTAAACAAGTGTTTCAATGGATTGCTCCATTATGGATTTTTACATTTGTAAAGTTCCTTGAAGACAGTTTCTAAAATCTTCCCAGAAGGATTCTTTTAAACACACAGCCTTTTTTGGCATTATTTCACACTTTGTACTAATTTCTTTAAGGCCTAGGATGCAAGCTGGCTAGAAATGCAAACTCTTCTCTTGTGGAGTTCTAGATAAATGTTTTCATGCTGTGCCTAGGAAATTCATGTTTGACCCACTTCTTTCATCTGTATGAATGCTATTAACAATACTGTTAAGGACATTCTTACTAATCACCATGTTGAAGTCAAGGTTTCAAACTATAAGATGGCACCAAGAACAATAATTAAAACATATCAGACTGTTCAAACAAATTAGTAAACAAGTCCAGGAAAGATCAGAGCAAAAATGAAACCTGAAGTGTCGTTCATATGTTCAGGTACTAAAGATTTTACCTAAGGCCATAGCAGATGTTTCAGCTGTAGAACTGAAAAAGTTGAGACAGATGTGCATGCCCTCTGTTGCATTACAATAATGGCAGAGTCATTACAGTACTTATGCTAGATAAAAAAGCAACTTCTCTGTAGCATTACATTCTGCAGCACATACAGTATGTACAGTGTACCTTAATGTGACAAGAAGTTTCCCATGGACACTGGGATGGAAAGTCACTGAGCCCTCTGGTCTCCCAGTTCTGAGGGGGAGGAAGGGGAGAGTGGATGGCAGCCCTTAGGGACCTGGGGTCGGTGCCCAGTCACAGACAGCATACTCACATCTCCATGGGGGTGAAAAGCAGGGTTACAACCAAGGCACTGCACTGAAGCATACCCACTGATAGGTCCCCTTTCATCCCATAGGAGGAGAGAAGTAGAACCAGGCCAAGTAAACTATACTAGACCATGGCTGGAGAACACACCTTTGTTGTAACTTTACAGCTGTCCAGTCAGGCTGTGTGAAACAGCACCACTCTGATTCAACTTCCATGTTGATTGTTCAATGGAACAATGTTTCATTTTGAATTTCATTTCATTTTGAAAGCACTGTTCTGTTTAATTTAAATCAAAAATGTTTTCCTGTTTCAATGCTTTGCTCATAGGTTATTATGGGGAAAATATAAAGGGTAGCAGGCAGGCAGATTGGGGGCTCACCCATACCCCCAGGAGGGCTGCAGGGGCTGTGCCAGAGTCCTTCCAGGGGTATGGGTGCCCAATCTGCCTGCCAGATGAGAAAAGCTGAGTGCTGCTGCCTAGGACTGACTGGTACCGGGAAGATTGGTGCTGTCACCAGTCACAGGTGGCAGAACCCACTCCTCTCATCTGGCAGGCAGATTGGGGGTTTGCACCCCTGGGAGGACTCTGGCACAGCCCCTGCAGACATCTTAGGGGTGCAGGAAAGCCTCTGATTTTCCTGTCTGATGCTTTTTATGTTTCCCCATAATAACCTATGTGCAAACATTGAAACAGCAAAAGCAGCAGCAACAAAACAGCAAAAGAAGCTGCATCCAGGGTGTACAGGATTAGGGACAGGTTCCCATACAAACTAAATTTGCCCTGGGCCTATACCCTCAACCCAAGGAGGGTGCAGGGCCTAGAGCAAATCAGTTTGTGCGGGGACCTGTCTCCATCCTGATCCAGCATGCCCTGGATGCAAAGAAGCTGCTGCAACTGGCAGCAGTGCCAGCACATGGGCATGGGTAGTGAGGGGCCAGATATGAAGCCAGAGGCAGTGGTGGTGCAGTCACTATGGCCACTCTGCCCAGCTCTGTGGGGCTCCCCAAAGCACAGGGCCCAAGGCAGTCACCCCAATTCACACCCCTCCCCAGATGACAGACTGGTGCTGGGCACAGCCCGCACCCAGCCCCAAGAAGATCCGTGCTGCTACTGGCCCCTGGCAGCAGCACCCAGCTCCTGTCATCCAGCAGGCAGATCAGGGGCCCACAGGAGGGCTACAGCGGCTGTGCCAGAGTCCTTCTGGTGGTACGTGTCCCCAGTCTGCCTGCCAGGCATTTTGAAATGTTTCAAGTTCCTTTGTTTTGTTTCAAAGCTGTCTGGAGGGCTTTTGTTTCATTTTGATTTGCTGTTTCAAGCTCAAAACACATTGAAACAGCTTTGAAATGAAATGCCAGGTGAAATTTTGCACAGCCCTGCTCTCCAGCCTGGAGCCTTGGTTGGGGGCATCTTGTGTCTGTTTCCATCTCTAGTACTCCATTTTTTTTAAGCACCTGAAAGGGCAGCAGTGCTGGTAAGACTATAGATATAAAGCCTCTCCATGGCCTAATACAATCTTATCTACAAAAAGCATATAGGTAATACCACAGCACCTTTTCTTGTCAACCCCATAGTGAATTTCTTTTTAAAGTTCACGCTCGTATGTTTTTCCACTGCTATGAAAGTGACCATGGGCTCAGTATCTAGAGAATAGTAACCTGTGATCGCCCTCAGTATACGTGTTTAGTAATTCCATAATTAAGGATCTTGTAGATATCTGTAATTTGCGCTAGTTGATCATTTTGTAATTTAGTGCAGTTTATTTAGGGAACTCAAATAATAAGATTTTTAATCAGTCACAGTTAATATTGCATAACTACACTGCACATTCTAATTAACTTTTCCATTGTAGTTCATAATTTTTACACTATGCATTAATAGTCACATTACCCTCTGATCAGTTGTTAATAGTGATAGGAACAGAATATGTAGATACAGGGTTACAAGGAAGTGAAGGTCAGAATCCAAATCTATGGCACTCAGTTATCTGATGGTGTCCTGTCATATTATCAATGTTTATAGTAACGAGCTCAACATATGGGGCTTGAAGTCCTTAATAGATATGAGGCAATGTCAGAGGTAAACTCATTTTACAATATCACTTTCAGGATCAAAACTTGGAGGGATGTATGAAAATCAGGCAGCACCAACTGTCAGTGGTATGATCTGCTGGAGGTAATTAAATATATTCAATTTCTACAAGTCTCCAAATTTCTGTCCATTTGGAAGTATTTTCAGTGCTAATTAACAAAGGTGAGATAATAATGATGTCTTGTCAATCAAGAGGTCTCACCAGGAGCCAGTTTCATGCATGTATTTTATAGTCTTTATACTTTGTCTAATTGGGACACCTCAGATGCTATTTGTTAGATAACTGGGATGGCAGGAATTGGATCTGGTAGCTGATTAACTCTCAGTTAGTGACACTTGTAAGAGAAAAGTTCAAGCTTTCAAAACAGCATTACACTACACTGTGTTATGGTCGATTTTAGTACATGTCTTACTGTGCACTCAAAGTGCAGTAAGTTTCCATTAACTAAGAAAGCAGCAACAGCTGAAATAGTTTAACTTCTCTCTGTAGCTGCCAAGGTTTTTGACATCTAATGATTTCAGTCATCATCAGGCTTAAGGAGCCTAGAACTAAATCCTGACCTACTGTAGCCACCTTAGTACCTACTGATCCAAGTGGCACTAGCTTAAACTCAAGAAGAGAAAATGATGTTTGGCCCTTGTAGATAGGGCTCTGCTACCATGGAGATAACCACTTTGCTCCTGTCTGGGAGATCTTAACCAAATGCATCTCACTCTACAGATTTAACAAACCTTAACTATGTTAAAGTGTGTAGGATGTTCAAATTAACCCAGTTGTTCACTTCCTAGAATAATTTCCACTTACTGAGATTTTGCAGATGTCATTATAAAGTGGGAAAAAATCTTTTGCTTCCTATGCAGCATATTATTTTAAAACCCTAAGCTACAATAAGTCTTTTTGAAAATTAAACTTCTCATGTAGCATTCCAGCTCCATTTTTTCCTGCTTCTGCTGTAGAATACTAGCATAACATGGAGGACTTCCACAATGAAACCAGGGAAGTGGATCACGAGCAGTAAGAATTTCTAAAAGAAACCCAAACTATCTATAAAGGGATAATTTGACTGAATGGTGCATGTGCCTGGAGCTACCTGAAACTGAACTAGCTCCTACAAAGGAAAACCAATGAATAGGTCCTTCCCCACTATTGCCCGGGTTCAAAATGACCTTTTGGATTAATACATAATTCAAGACAAACCATATAACAAGAGCTGATATTTGTGGGCCACAGCCTCAACAATGTAATTTAACTTAGGCTCCAGGATTTCGTTTTAGCTTGATTTAGAGCAGCTGAAGGTCTACCTGGAATGTGTGTGACAGATTGCCTGGGGCAACCCTATGATTATTACAAAACCTCCTGATCCAGAAAGAACTGGTCATTAATATAGACAGTTAGACACTGAAATGACTCCAAACCATTAGCCATTGTGTTTCTGTTTTCACTTAAGAGGGAGACTCATTTCATTGAGAGATTAGGCAGTGCTAGGGAATGAGCTATACACTAGCATCAGTTTGACTTTCCCTTCATTCTGGGACCATCACCATCGGAAAGACTGGGCATACTCTCAGATCAGATCTAGATTTGTGGGAGAAACCTTATTATATTTGAATGATAAAGGCTCCATTGAGTCATCCAGTCAGAGCTTATCTATGAAACAATGATTGTGGTTAACCTCCTTAGCTATTGATCTGGCATTGAACATCAAAGAACAAGAGCCCTGTGATCTCACACCTTTCTTCCATTAATAATTTTAAATTCAGCAGATGGAACTGATATAAAATACCTCAAATGTGGGCCAACAAATATAATATAAAGATGAACTTACCAAGCTCTCAGAACTGGTTTCTCTAGGCACAGCATGTTGTTCAGTTTTCTCAGTCATTCTGCTGTACACTTCACAGGTGGCAGAGTTAATCTTGGTGGCAGACCAGCTGAAGCAGATAAGTGGGCATTAAACTAAAGGTGCAAGGGAAGTTGCTAAGGAGGCAAATGCAGCTGAAACTCATATATCATAATCAAATTGCACTTAGATGGCAATGAATGAAAAGGGAAGCAATTCTGCCAATTGCTTGCAGGTAGGTATTACTGCTGTTGCTAGTACATGATAACAGCAATAATACCCGAGAACAGCATGGTAACAGCAGTAATACCATGAATCTGGGTAGGAAGTGAGAGAAACTGGAAATTCTAATTGACAAGAAAAAATATGATACAATTGATATTACTAAACCTGTGTGCCATAACTAGAATGTTAACATTACTGCCTACAACCTATGGTGAAAAATATAAATGGATGGTACTTCATATTAAAGACACCATTGCCTGTTTGAGAGTTAGTACTAATTTAGAGCCACAGGATCTAGAATGCATATGAATCAATGTACTGACAAACTGTCAAAGACTAGGAGGGGTTACTTGTGGGGGTGAGGAGAGGATGTTACAGACCAATTATTCATAAAACACAACAGGATGAGTTGTTTCCTAAGCACTTGGCAGTAACGTGAGGAAAGAAAAAAAGTGTGTTGTTACAGGGTACTTCAGATTGGGACATCCCTCCTAGAGGGCTCAGGTCCCAGTAGTTAAAACATTATTAATTTCTAAAATGTAGAGGTAATAACTTCTTAACCCAAAACATATTGCACCCAGCAGGAGATATCTATCTTTAGAAATAATTTTAGAAGTTAATATTCAATCAATGCATGAACTAGAAGTTGAGGGGTTGCTCAAAGACCAATGATCATGACCTGATTACATCCTGTTTGAGAAAACAGAGAACAGTGTCAACCAGTAACATATATATCTACTTTGTGCTTCAGAAGGACTAATGGTAATTTCCCAAAGCTGAGGAAAATTATGAGTGACACTGATTGAGAGGAAAAATGTAGACAGAAGAATATGAAAATGAAGATAATTTTAACAGTGAAGGTGACTGTAAAGCAAATTACTGAGGGATGTAGCAGATTCTCCTCTTTTTGTCTTCAAAAGGATACGTTTCTGGGAGATATGGGTCTCCTCCCAATGGAGAGTATGAATACACACACATGCACAAGCATGGAGATGTTTCAAAAAGGAAGCAGCTGTTAAATTCTAATTGCTTCATGTGGACAAGCCAGGAATGACACAAATGTATCAAAACTGCTCCACATTTAACCCTGGATGAAGTCATGTTAAAGTTGGAGCAACATTTACAATGCAACACCTGCTGCCTATTGAAACATTTTTTTTTTAAATGCCTCTACCTATCCTTACCCCTCACATGCTCCTGTCACCTTGGGATTGTGCTAACTCATTAGTGAAGTTTGCTGGCAGACAGCAGCATTGACTTCAGTGCAAAGTTAAGTAGTGATGGTGCTTCCTACCTTTGGAAAACTAAACCAGGGGTTGTCAACTAGGGGTAAGCATACCCCAGGGGGTCTTGAGACAGCCCTAAGGGATACACTTGAGTGGGCAGGGATGGAGCGCTGCCACACTATTGTACAGACACTGCCCACCCAGCTGGATGCAGGGAGCGGGGGAAGCTCACATGCATCCAACCAACAACCTCCCCTTGGCATCTGTCTGCATACACACTTGGTGGCCAGGGATACACTGTTCCATGTCCAATTGCTGAGGGGTACAATGATGCAAAAGGGTTGAAAACCTCTGAACTAGTCTAATGGTTAAGGCATTACCTAGGGAGACAAAAATTGGCCTTAGGCCACTAGTTCTCAACTAGGGTATTGCAACACCTTGGGGTGCTTCAATATCCTTTTAAGGGTGCTGCCTAGTATTAGCATTGCTAGGTGTGCAAATAACTACACATGATTCTGCAAATAAACCAAGAGATTATAGAAATCCATGATGTCAAAAACACTTCTGACCTGTTGTGATCTTTCTGATTTGTTTGCAACAGAAGAATTGGCTCTCATTTTTCTGTAGTTCAAACATGAAAGAAAACTAAGCACTCACATTCTACAAGGGGTGGCTTGAGTTAAAAAAAAAAAAAAATTGAGACCCACTTCTCTAGGCCCACCTTATCCTAAGGAAATCTGAAATTACAAGTCCCATTTTTAAGAAGGTGTTCAGTAACCAGGTTATGATATAGACATGGCTGAAGGTATCTTCCATACCCTCTGTGCATTTGGGCCACTACATGGAAGGAAAGCAATCAGCAGGGAGCCTAACTATATCCCAGTGAGGAGTGTTCTCCCCTGGGAGGATTCTGTTCCCAATGTTGCTTTCTTATTTTATCTAACTACTTAATGAAAAAAGGCATAAAAACATTGGAAAGGGAGTAAAGTAAAGGAGACCTTCTTTATGTCTACAAAATCAGGCTCCCTTTTGGGGAGGCACTGTAATTTTCTAAGTAGAAGCATTTTCTCATCTGTATTTAGGGAGGTGCAGCCCCACACACACTATTCATTTAATCAGGGGCAGATATAAGGAGCTTCACAGAGACAGGAATTTGTGATGGAGGGCAAAAACTGGAGCAGCAAAAAGCACTGCATGGATGGCTACACACTCCACTCCCAGATTTCTCTCCCCCTCCCCCTGGATGAGTGGATGATACTATAAAAGAGTAGTAGCTGGGCATTTTTCTTAAATCCCCAAGTTAGGCAAGAATCACCCCTACCACCCTGTTCAGGGCACCCTTCTCCAGTCCCCTTCTTTACTCATACCTTCTTTACTCTCATTTGCTCCCTTCCTACCCACCATTGTCATTATCCCCAGAGTCTCCTGCTGTCCTGGGGGCAGAGGGTCCTCCAGAACTACTCCTACCCTTCCAAGCCATGCCCAGCTGGGGACAGCAGCAGCAGTGTCAGTAAACAGCTTCTCCCTCCATGAGCTTGCTCCTAGGCTGGTGGAGAAAAGCTGGGATATTTGAGCAGGGAGGAGAAACGTGCCTGCTGCTGCTGCTACTACTGTCCCCAACTAAGACTGGTTCCCTATGCATCCCTAGTGAAGTGAAACAGGAGTGGCTCTGGAGTTTCTCCCACCTCTGGGTCAGCCAGGGAGAATGAGAGAGCAAGGAGAGGGGGGAGGGGGTACCACTGAGCATGGAGGGGAAAGAGGATTCTTATCTGCTTCAGGGACTTGAAAGAGTCCCCAGCTGCTGTTCTCCTGGCATGGTATAAAACAGAGATGGGACTATGCTATAGTACCCCCTTTGTATCTGCCCCTGAGAGTATAAGAAAAGTCATGCTGAGTCAGTTCAGAGGTCCTTCTAGCCCTATAACCTGTCTTTCAGTAGCAGAGTGAATACTAAAGGGAAGAGTAATTAAGCAGGGCAGATCCAAAAGGATCCACCTTGTTCATCTCTTCCTACATCTGCCAGCATTCAGAGGTTCAGGAAATCCTAATTTTGAGGTTGTATCCCTAGCTATCATGTTTAATATTCCCTGATAGACCTATCTGCCGTGAGTTGGTTCCACTCCCTTTTGACCCTGGTTAAACTACCAATCTCTACAACATCCTGTGGCAATTCATTACACAAGTTAGATATATGTTATATGAAAAGGAACTTCCTTTTGTTTTTACCAATGTTATCTCATTCCATTTTATGTGTACCCATTCTAGTATTATGAGAGAGGAAATTCCTTTTCACTTTCTTTATATCATTCATGATTTTATAACTCTATTACATTCTCCTTCAGTCATCTTTCTTCTAAACATACAATTCCTAGTCCTAAGCCACAGAATAATCAAATAGCTTATAAGCAGAAAATATCAGTCTTAAAACACATTAAGTTAACTGCTTGCTTAATTAGCCAATAAAAGTCAGGTGGTCCCTGATTAGGTTTGCTTACAGCTCTCAAGGGTAGCCTGCTGGTGCTGACCGCCTACCTGTAGAAGCATTGCCTTGTCTCCTAGCTGGGTTCTGCCTTGCAGTACTGTTACTCAGCAGCTAGCCCTGCAATAAGTACTCTGCTTTATTGATCTGCTGCAGCTCAGCTTCTTAGATTTCATAGTTTTTATAGACATTAGGGCTGGAAGGGACCTCGGAAAATCATCGAGTCCAGTCCCCTGCCTGAAGGGCAGGAAGTCAGCTGGAGTCATAGGATCCCAGCAAGATAAGCATCCAATTTTCTGTTGAAGGTGTTCAATGTAGGTGCTTGAACAACCTCCAGTGCCAGGCTGTTCCAGACCTTGGGGGCTCAGACAGTAAAGAAATTCTTCCTTATGTCCAGCCTGAAACAGTCTTGCAGTAGTTTATAACCATTCGACCTCATCATCCCTTGGAGCACTCTGGTGAACAAACGTTCCCCCAGATATTGGTGGTCACCCCGATAAACTTATAGGTGGCCATCAGATCACCCCTGAGCCTACGCTTTTCCAGGCTAAAGAGCCCCATGGCTCAGCCTGTCATTGTAGGGTCTGTATTCCTGACCTCTGATCATATGCATGGCTCTTCTCTTAACTCTCTCTAGCATCTCCACATCCTTTTTGAATTGTGGGGCCCAAAACTGGACACAGTATTCCAGCTGTGGCCTTACCAAGGCCGAGTACAAGGGAAGAATGACGTCCTGGGATTTGCTTGAGAAGCATCTATGGATGCAAGTCAGCATTTTGGTCGCTTTACTAGCTGCAGCATTACACTGAAGGCTCATGTTCATCCTGTGGTCAGTAATGACTTCCAAGTCTCTTTCTTCTGTAGTACTAGCCAACGTAGCACTGCCGAGCCTATAAGGATGCTGCAGGTTTTTCCTCTCAAGGTGGAGAACCTTGCATTTTTCTGTGTTAAACACCATCAGGTTCTCATCTGCCCATTTGCTGAGCCTGTCCGGGTCAGCCTGGATCGCCCTCCTGTCTTCAGGTGTGGAGGCTTTGCCCCAAAGTTTGGGGTCATCGGTGAACTTGGCCAGTCTGCTTCTGACTCCAGTGTCCACATCATTAATGAAGATGTTGAACAATATGGGTCCAAGGACAGAGCCTTGGGGGAC
>JAGPOW010000304.1:42997234-43010247 GCA_030014935.1 Caiman crocodilus
ATCAAAGGCTTTTTTGAAGTCAAGATATATGACATCAATCTCTTCTCCCTTGTCCAGGTGATAGGTCACCTGGTTGTAAAAGGAAATGAGATTGGTCAAACAAGACCTACCCACAACAAACCCGTGCTGGCTATCCCTCAGGATGTTGGCGTCAGCCAGTCCATTAAGGATGGCCTCATTAATAAGCTTTTCTAAGACCTTCCCCAGGATAGAGGTCAGGCTGATGGGCCTGTAGTTTGCCGGATTCACTTTTCTCCCTTTCTTGGGGGGCATCTCAGGGACGTGTAGCTTTCCTCCTGCCAAAGGCCTATAAATCCTCAGGTATCTGTCCTCCTGCAACCCACTTGAGGGTTTCCCTATTGCTGTTTATCCCTTAAAGTAACAGGAGCTCTAGGCTCTCTGTTACATATCTCATTTTCAACCAGTGTAAGCAGTGGTGGCAGGCATGAGTTGTGCCTTATTGTACTAAGCTAAGGAATAATTTAATTTGTTCTGTTCTTGAAACCATTCTATTGTGTAGTATCTGACCTTTAATATATGTTCCAAAAACTGCCTCTCTTTCTCAGTCTGTTTTCTGGAGCCAGATTACAGCTGAGAGTTCAGGCTAGAACTCACATGACTGTGAAATAGTTATAGAGTTCCAACCTAAGTTAAATAACTTCAAAGTCTAGGATGTTGCAAAAGATAGTGATTTATTGATGGAAAGCAAATATTCTAACCAGCCAATGACTTTTACAGGTTAATTTCAAGGACTAAAAGGGATTTGCAAACATCCCTTTCAAGAGAGTAGTCCTTCACTTCAGTGTTGCCCAGCACACCAAATTGAAAGCTTTCAGTTGTAGCAAAACCCCCAGTTTTTCTTTTTTTTTAAATTTATTTTAAAATGCATTCCCTCCCCTTCCCCAACCATTTCTGACTTTTTCTCTTCCTCTCTATTCCCTATAGTTAAGTATAAGCAAGCTAAGATGTAGGATAGGCTTTAACATTTTATTTTAGATAGTAAGTTTTATTTTTCTCTCCCCTCTTTGCAAATCAGTTCCCTGCTATTTTGATAGCTATACCCACTGTTTTATAAGTGATACTTATTACGTTTGTACTGCTTTTATATTGTGTGATTACTGTTTTAGACCTATATATGTAAGTTAGCATAAGTCATGTCAAATTTCCATTTTGTATGTCAAGCCTCCATCTTGTGTCCTCTGCCCTGGTATCCTCTGTGTTGTAACTGTATGATTCATGTACCCCTCCCATGTAAATTGGTTCCTGGATGAATGAGAATGATTGGGAATGATTGAAATACAATGCTAGTAGGCCTCTTCTGAATGGCCTGTAACAACCAGGTCATCACCTCACATTGATTCATCCAGGAACCATGGACAGAGACAAGAACCCAGCATTTGAAAGACAAAAGAACCCGCAGAACCAGCAACTTGACCATTGTACCCCACCATTATAGACACCCAAAACTGCACATCCCTGCATGGAGCACACATACTCAGTACACCAGGGGCTGACACTTGCCTGGGCAAGCCTCCTGTCACTAGGGTCACACAAGGTCTGCCCCTATAAAAAGGGGCAGTGAAGACAGACCCAGTGGGAATGCCATTTCTATCTGAACCAGACCAGCTCCACGTCACACTGCCCATCCACCCCAGAGGCCCTGCTGGCAACCCCCTCTGGACAACACCAAGCTGAAGAGACCCTGACTGGCCATCAAGGACCAACTTCAAGCCTAGGATATGTAGATATCACCTGCACATTTCCTCCTCCAATTTGGACTCTCTCTTTCTCTCCTCCTGGACTTCAGTCCCTGCACCAAGCCTCTTTAACCCCTGCTGCGTGCACGCATGCGTGTGTGCATGCGCGCGAGAGAACCAATAAGATATTGTGTCACCATCTCCCCTGTTCAATAAAACCACTGTCATTTGTAACCCTGAGTTGGGTTGTATGTTACTGAGCCCTGGTCTCTTCCCCATCTTAAATTCTGGTCTCTCTTAGCTTCCCCCCTGCCTTTTCCTGCTGCCTCTCAGCTCCTCTCTGTCCCTTCTCCGTTCCCCTGTGGCAGCCTCTCTGCCCTGTTGCTTTCTGCCATCCACTGCCTTCTTCCCACATCTTTCTGCAGCCCTTTCTGCCATTTCTGCCACTTCTAGCCTCTTGGCCCCATTTCTGCTGTCCACCACCTCCTTCCCGTGTCTTTCTGCAGCTCTTCCTGCCACTTTTAGCCTCTCAGCCCCGCTCATTTAGGCCTCCTGCTGTCTCTCCCCATCTCTTTCTCTCTCTCCTCCTTCTGTTCCCAACCTAAACTGCCCCTTTCCCCCTTTCTTCTGTGTTCTCCAGCTTTCCCCCCACACCCTCTCTAGCTGCCCCTTCTCCCCCACAGTCCTCTGACCTGCCACCAACTTTCCCACAGGTTTCCCAGCAGCCAGAGCCCTTCTCCAGTTCCCAGCACTGGCAGTGGTTCCTGGAGCCAGCCCTCAGTTTCTTTCACACCCTATCTAGCTCCCCTGCACCCTCTATCCCAGTTTCCCTCTCCCCGCTTACCTTTTGGCTCCCCTGTAGCTCTAGCTCCAGTTCCAGTCTCTGTGCTAGCTTCTCTCCGGCATCACTTCCCTGTTCTGCAGGCTTTGGGCATTGTCCTTTAATCAATTAAGGTAAATTAACCTAAAGCAACCCGCAAGCCTCAGTTCTTCAGCCCAGTTTTCTCTAGTCTACTGGTTCCAATCCCAGTCCCAGTAACTTTTGCTCTCTACACTTCCACTTTCTTACCTTAACTTTTCCCCAGGTATCCCAAGTATACCAAGCACATCCATACATAAACATCACAACACCTAAGTTAGAAACTCACCTGTATATATGAATTAGTGAATTGTGTATGTGTATTGGGTGTGCAGGTATCAATAATTGGTTCTGGTCCAATTTCTTTTGATCTGTATAGTGTGTGTAGGTGCTTGAATTGGTGATTGGCATACATTTGCCTAGACTGGTAATTTTGGATGTGTATGTGCCTGCATTGGTAGTGTGCTTGGATTAGTAGTGTGTGTTTGCACACCTGGTGGGGGTGCATGCACCTACAGTGTGTATATGTACCTAGTGTGTGTGTGTGTGGGTATATGCTCCTAATTGATTTTTTAATGTGTGCATGTGCAATTGTACACCACACCCTCCTGCCTAACAGCACAATATTGAGATCCTGAGGGATGGCCTGACCCCACAGGGCAACAATCAGAACCAATTGCTTGTTTTTTCTTTTTCCTTGAAGAGAGAAAAAACTGCACCATTTCATTTCAATTAACATGAAAGACTCCATTTACCCTAAACTGAAACTTTTCATTCCAGGTACTTGAAAGAAATGTAAATGAAATAAAGATTAAATTAAAGTTTAGATTTAAAAAATAATTAGGAGTCACTGTCATTCTCTTTTATTCAATACTTCAAAATGTAAAGCACTCATTCAGTGTGAGAAGGGTCTGTGTTGTTTTTTTCAGTACCTGGTAGGATACAGACACACGGTTCCCACCTCCTAGATGAGTGCCCTAAACACTAGGGTATGGGGTTTTCTGACATGATATTCCCTCAATTCATCCTGGTGGAACTGTTCCACTTCATATGAAATACTTAGTCCTTAAGAACATGTCTTCTTGACTAAGTACAGACAGTCAAAAAGCCTGAGGCTGAATTGATTCAGTCTTTGCAGGTTAGTCTAAACTGCAAAGATTAAACTGAGAAACAAGTGGACAGACATTCACTTTTGATTCAGAAAATGCAGTCCCAATTCCTGGCCTGCAGTGGCTCAGGCCAAAAGCTGAGAGAGCACTAGAGCATGGCTCTCTGGCACATAGCAGCAGGGGCTGCATGTTCATCTCCTCTTCCTGCTGCCCCCAAGGCCTCTGGGATATGCAGTACCGAATCACAACAGCAGGATACTACATTCAACCAGGTTTATCTTAAACCAGTTTCAGCTATTTTGAAATTAGTTTATATGTACTGAACTTATGTTCTGCTACAGGTTTTAATTAGTTTCTGATCATTGAAACTGGTTTATGTGTAACTTCTGTCCCTAGCCCTTAGGTCAGAGGTTGGGTAGAAGACTTGGGTTTCAGTCCCTGCTCCAGTGAATGCTTGACTATTTATAAAAGATGAAACAATAGCCACAGAAGAACTTGAGAACACAATCCCATCACCATGCACAGTCCAGTACCCTTGAGCATTTGAGTGTATCCTATGAGCCTGCTAAAGGGGCAGTTTCTTTACATATAATGGAAGAATAGATTAATTATTTCTTTGATGAAACATTTCACTTCTACTTATTCCTCATATAACACTCAAATGCTCATTGACTGGAAGTCATGGCATTCTCTTGGAAAGTGGGATATGTGAGTTGAAATATCCTTCAACAGAGGGACTGGACTTGTGTAGTCTATGTCTTGAATAAGTGCCTTACCCCACTTGATAAAAGAAAGATATCTTTTCCCAAAAACCTGTTCTCAAGAAAAAAAAAGTTTGGGGAATTTGGCCTGAATAATTCTGGGATCATAGAAACACCAAGTGAAATTGTTATTTGCCACCCCCAACCCCTCCTGCCCCAGTCTCCCCATAATTTTTTTATGCAACTGTCATGGTACTAATAGTAAAAGTGAATGCAGACTAGAATACCAGTAACAAAAGAACCTGAAAAGTAACAATAGCTAACTTGGCTGGCTGGAAATTTTTCTCTTATTAACCACTATGGCTTTCTGAGGTAATTTGGGGACCCATCTTCTTTAAAAAATATTTTTCTACCTTAATGTAACCAGCTAATGCAATGAATCAATTTAGCAGTGATAATTTGAAAGTACAACAACTGCTAAGGTACAGAGTGGCCAGTTTTTGAAGGAGTTTCATCTTTTAGATTAGTTGGCGTGGAAATGGAAAATGTAGCTTAATGAAAACAAATGTAAAAAGATTAAGTCTGAGGTCAAAAAGCTAATAGACAGTATGTATTTAATGGAACAATTATGCAGAACATGCTCAGGAAAAGAATTCAGAAGTTATGGGAGAAAAACCTTTAAACCTTTGTTTCAGTATGCCTCTATAATGAAAAAGGTGAAATACATTTGGTTATCAGGCTACTGAGCATTAGTGGCCTCACTATGGGGCACTTGATTTAATTCTTGATGAGTCTTTTCCCCATGTAATATTTTGGCTCTCTCTGAATGTTCAAATTGACAACAAACTTTGAAGAAAATGAGATAAAATACCACCTACGTTTACCACTGGTAGATCTACCACACGTAGGATGCACCTGATACCTTGCTCTAAGAAGTGTATGTGTTTTTTCTAGACAGGGAGATGTGGCAAATATATTCCTTCTGACCTACACTAAAACACTGGAGAATTAGGTACATGGAAAATTGCGAATGAAGTTAAAAGACAGGGGGATTAGTACAAGAATACAAATGTAGGTAAAGAATGGCCTGATAGAGTGGCACTAAAAGAGGAACTGTCAGACTGGAGATGCAACTTCTCAAAGATAGATCTTGGTATTGATTTTATTTAGTATTTTTATCAGTGACCTTGGCATAATGATATCATGATACCACAATGTTGGGAGACATTTTCAAAAAAGAGGAAACCTGGAATCTTTTACGGGAAGAACCTAATGGCCAAGAGGGCCTGGATGAAATTTAGTTGTACTAATTGCTAAGCCAAGTATTTAGGTATTAATAGCACTTATTTTTTTTTACTATATACTGGAAGCTTCAATCAGTTGGAAAAGACAGTGGAAGTAAAAGACTTTGGGCCAGATCCTACTCCACCTATTAGGTACCTAAGTATGATCCTATTCTACACTGATCTGAAAAGCTGTGTACAGTTCTGATCACCCAAGTCTAAGAAAGATGCATTCATACCGGGACAAGTATGGAGAACGGCTATTAGGTTGATCAGGGAAATGAAGAACTTATCTTCATAGATTTCATAGACATTAGGGCTGGAAGGGACTTTGGAAGATCATCAAATCCAGCCCCCTGCCCCCAGGGCAAGAAGTCAGCTAGGGTCAAAGGAGCCCAGCAAGACAGATGTCCAAATGTTTCTTAAAAGAGTCCAAAGTAAGTATTTGCACCACCTCTGGAGGCAGTCTATTCCAGGCCTTCAGGGCTCGGACAGTAAAGAAGTTCTTCTTTATGTCCAGCCTGAAATGATTTTGGAGAAGTTTGTGATCATTTGACCTTGTCATTTCTTGGGGCATGCTGGTGAACAGGCATTCCCCCAGATCCTGAAGTACACCCTTTATATACTTATAGACAGCCACCAGATCCCCCTGAGCCTGCATTTTTCCAGGCTGAAGAGTCTCATGGTTCTCAGCCTGTTCTTCTGCCCTCTCCTCTGGACTCTCTCAAGCTTTTCCACATCCTTTTTAAATTGTGAAGTCTAGAATTAGATGCAGTACTCCAGCTGCGGCCTCACCAAGGCTGAGTACAGTGGGAGGATGACATCCTGGGACTTGCTTGGGAAGGATCTATGGATGTAAGCCAGAGTTTTGCTCACTTTACCAGCTGCAACATCACATTGGTGGCTTATATTCATATTGTGGTCAATCATGACACTCAAGTCCCAGTCAGCCGTGGTGCTAGCAATCGCAGCACTGCCAAGCATATAAGTGTGCTGCAGGGGTTTTTTCCCCCCATGGTGGAGTACCATACATTTTTCAGTGTTGAACACCATCAGGTTTTTATTGCCCATTTTCTGAGCCTGTCAGGTCAGCCTGGATCACCAGCGTATCCTCAGGTATGGATGCTTTACCCCAAAGTTTGGTGTTATCAGTGAACTTGGCCAATCCACTTCTGATACCAATGTCTACATCATTAATAAAGATGTTAAAGAGTACAGGCCCACAGACAGAGCCTTGGGAGACCCCACTTGTCACAGTGCACCACAATGATTTACTTCCATCTATTAACACTCTCTGGGCCCAACCTCGGAGCCAAATCCCCAGCCATTGGACTGTGACATAGCCAAGGCCACAGTTGGCCAATTTTTTCATGAGGAAAACATGGAACACCAGATCGAAGACTTTTTTAAAGTCAAGATATATGACATCAGTCTCTTCTCCCTTGTCCAAATGATATGTTACCAGGTCATAGAAAGAGATTTCATTGGTCAGGCAAGACCCACCTGCAACAAACACATGCTAGCTGTCCCTCAGGATGTTGCCATCAGCCAGTTTGTCATGAATGGTCTCTTTGATAATTTTTTCCAAGATCTTCCCTGGGATAGAGGTCAGGCTGTAGGCCTGTAGTTCCCTGGATCTACTGTCTTCCCTTTCTTGAAGATAGGTACCACATTGGCCTTCTTCCAATCTTCAGGCGCTTCACCTGCGTACCATGAGTTCTTGAAGATCCATGCCAGTGGCTGAGCTATGATTCCTGCCAGCTCCTTAAGTACCCTGGGATGTAAACTGTCAGCCAGCTGATTTATAGGTGCCTGGCCTCTCAAGCTGTTCATTTACATGGTCTGCATTGATGTAGGGTAACAATTCTCCCTCACCCTGACTGTCCTGTACCATACAGAGCACAGTGGTTCCTTGGGGCTGGTGAAAAAACCAATGCAAAATACCTATTAAGCAGGTTGGCTTTTTCCTGGGTATTGGTTGTCAGTTGTCCCATTTGGCTTAGCAGGGGTCCAATGTTACTCTTGCTTTTCTTCTGGCTCCCCACCTATCTAAAAAAGACAATAAAAAGTCCTTGATACATGTAGCCAGTTGGAGTTTGGTCGCAGCCTTGGCTCTCTTTACAGGAGAAGACTAAAAGAACTTAGTTATTTAATGAAGAGTAATGCAGGTACAAGAACCAATGACTACTAACTGACCAGGAATTCCTTTAGGCTGCAAATTAGAAGAGGTTTGTAACTATCAGAGTAGTGAAGTTCTGGAACAGCCTTCCAATAGAAATGGGGATAAAATAAGGTCAATTAGCTTTAAGATGGATCTTGATAAATTGATGAAACAATGATAAAATTGATGAACAATGCCTGCAATAGCAAGGGACTGACTTTGATGATGCAATAAATCCTTCTTGTCTGATATTCTTTGAAATATTATTCATGAGTTCAGCAAAGTAGCCATATTCAGCATTCATGAAAAGGTTCAATTTTATTAGTGAATAAACTTAAGGAGAAGAGAAGACAATTATACGATGCAACTGCTTGGAGCCCTTGCTCCTCATCAACTGGAGGCAGCCAGCTCTCTCCAAACAATACTGTTACATTCATACAAGCCTCTTAAAAGGACAGTCTCCTTACATATAATGGAAGAATACATTAATTATTTATTTGAAGAAACATTTCACTTCTAGTTATTTCTCATATAAGACTCAAATGCTCATGGAGAGATGTATTTATTTTTAAACTCAGATTCTCAAGAGGTGTTAAACTGACAAAAATCCACTGAAGTTGATGATGCCATTTATATACTGCCTTAAGATCTGAGCCATAAAGTTTTATTTCCTTCTTTAAGTTTAACAATCTGATTCATATTATCAGTAAACTTTTGAAAATATCAAATGCGGAGGCAAAATTCTTAGTCCCTAATTACTCTCTGTAAGAAATGTAAGTCACTGACACTCAAGCCTTCTTCCTTCCTATCTCATCTTTCACAGACTACTTTTATAATGTGGTGACTGAAGTGGAGGAACATGACATTTAGGAGCAAGTGAATCGATAGCTAAAGACAAAATTCTTACTAAATCACCAATGAAAGCAGTTTGTCCGCAGGTCAGTATTCTCCTTCAGAACCACCTGGAAATGTACCAGTCCCTTGAGCTTCTGGGAGCATACAAGCCTAACATCCCAACAGAGGAAATGAATCCAGTCTGCAAAGCAGGTAATTGCTTTGGTATCACTTCTAATCTCAGTCCAACTCCAGAAGTAACTCAAGGTCAACAGTCACTGCCAAGATAGCAGTCCAAAAACCTTGGTGGCCAAAATGCTGAGTTAATCCAAAAAAGCAACCATCTAATTGAATGATGGAGTCACCAAAAATAATCAGGGCATGGGTACATATCCTCTAAACTGTGCTAAGGTCTCCAAAGTGAAGGACAGCATGCATGCTGTATGTGTACTAAGCCCTGAAACAGCTGTAGAGAACACTGTGTGCACACCAATTAGCTCTTTGTCTCAAATGATGTTTTTGCCACATACCAAATGCTGCTCTAAGTCACATATGTTTGGGGCATGTTTACACAAGACACTGACTGCTCAGGAGCCAAATAATACTGCACAGAAGTGTGTCACAGCATTGACAGTGCTAATACACTACTGCACAGTATTATTAGGCTACTGCACAGTAGCATCACTTAAAAGGCATTCACTCTGGTTACTGTGCATTTATTTAGTAATTGATTATACAAGTACTAAATAAATGCACAGTAGGCACCACGGAATAGCTTCTAGTGTAGATGTATCCTTTAGGTTTTAGGACACAATGGGCATGTCTATACATACATTTATGCCAGTTTAAATTTATTGTGAAGGAAGTTACTGCACAGTAAGCAGGAATAGGCTGGCATCTACACGTGCAGGCATTAAAGCGCATTAATGCTGTGTGTGGCACGACTTGGGACTCAAGTTAGTCCCAAGTGACTCCATGCATACAGTGTTACCTGAATGATGCAGGTATCAAATTTATGCTCAAGTTGGCGTAAGTCACCATATTTAATGTGCAGTATGGGCATGCACGTTTAGATGCACAGTAACTTTGGTTACTGCACAGTAAATGCACATGTGTAAACGCATCCACGGAGTGCACACAAGCTCAAGGGACTAGTAAGTTTCCAGGTGGTTCTGAAGGAGAATACTGACCTGCTGATAGACAGGTGATGAGCTTGTATAGATGTGCCACCATACTTGTATAGGTGTGCTCTGGAGACAGACTAGATGCTCTCAATATTAGTGAGCCTAATACCAGTGAAAGCAGAAGCTGAGCTCAAATGTCTTGATGTAGTATATATCAATGCTTCTCTCATGTTAATTCAAACTGGACATTACATACCAGGAAGGTGTGCTCTTTCAGTTAGTGAGACCAGGATGTTCCTAAATTTAAAGGAAACACGAAGTGTGCTAATACCAGTTTTCTATCTCCAGTTCCTTGCTAGCATCAAGCAATATGGAGTACCCAACCAAAAATACCCAGGAAATAATAGCCCTGTAATTTTATCCAGCCAGGATTTTGCTAGATACATAAAGTCAGGGGCTCTGTGATCATATCATAGTTGGTGTTAACTTTGTTTACCCCTTATCTTGCACTTACCAGCATAAATTAAGAACCAGAGGGTATGTCTACATGAGATGCTATGTCACCATAGTAATAAGCTATGGTGATGTAGCTTGTTGCTATGGTGATGTACCATCAGCAGACACTAACTGTGATGCCGCTTCTAGAGCACTGTAGGGTTGAAAATGACTCATGCACTGCTGGGAGTGACTGTGCAGTACCAACTGCTCAGCCAGGAGCACATGTAGATGCACCCAGAGATTAGTTTATGCTAAGGATGAAAACAGTAGTGTTAGGGTGATATTGTACCCATTATGATCCAGGAATTATGGGAAAAGCAAGAATTTCTTATGATGATCTTTTATTGGACCAGCTGCATAGTTAGACAGAGTTAGATAAGCTTCTGAAGCAAAACATTCCTCATCACATCTGAGTGAAAGCCATAAAAGCATAGTAAAAAAAACATCCATGAGTGATGGTGGATATTGCAACTATTCTGCTGACTGGGGATGTACTTTCTCTTGTGGCTGTAGAGACCAATGTTAGATTTTCAGGCATTGCCACAGTCGTCACCGGTGTACATAGCATTAGGGGCTACTGTGCTGACAGGCTATTTCCAGGTCATGTTTCTGTTGTAATTCAAGTAACCATTATTGACCGTGATGTTGGACCCTATGATTGAGAAGGGAGCACCACATTGTCCTGTCTCTTAAGGCCTCCCAAAGGTTTAGGTAAATTCCAAAAGCTTTCACTTTCATATCCTGCTTGCAGACATCTTTGAAGTGTAGTTTTGGTCTTCCTCCATTTCTCTCCCCACCTGCAATTTGCCCATATAGAATGTCCTTCAGGATGTGCCCATCTGCCATCCTGTGGAGATAGCCAAGCCAGTGTAGGTGCCACTGTTTAAGTAGTGCAGTGATGGTTGGCAGGTTGCTTTTGGCAATGGCCTCTGTGTTGGTAATTCTGTCTTGCCACTTGATGTCAAGGGTGCCACTTGATGTCAAGCACGGGTAGAAGCTGTTCAGCTTCTTTTCTTGATATGCATACATTGGCCATGTTTCAATGCTTTATATATGGGCAATGAGGACAAGTTTTGTACACAAGCAACTTAGTTTTGATTGTAAGTTTTGTATTGTTCCAGACTTATTTGGAGAGCTTACTGAAAGTGGTAGTAGCCTTTCCAATACATACATTCAGCTCTTTGTCCAGTGATAGGTTGTCACTCATTGTAGATCCAAGGTAGCAGAACTTGTTCACTGCTTTAAGGTATGTTGTCAAGGTTGGTGACTGGTGCACACCCTGTCCTAGGACCACAGTCTTCTTAATGCTGATGGTCAGGGTAAACATCTTGAAAGCCTGGGAGAGGTGATTCGTAAGTATTTGTAGTAGGCCTTCTTCAGGGGCAGTGGGTGCAGCATCAGCAGCAAAAAGGAGCTCCCTAATAAGTATGTGACTCACTTTTGTCTTACCTTTTAGATGTGATAAATTCTAGAGTTTGCCATCTGATTTTGTATGAAGGTATATGCTGTCCTCCGAGCCATCAAAAGCATAGTGCAGCAGCAGAGAGAAGATCCCAAAGAGTGTAGGTGCCAGAACACAACCCTACTTCATTCCACTCTTCATCTCAAACCTGTCAGAGATTGATTCATCAAACTGATCTGTGGCCAGCATGTTTTCATGGAAGAAGTGTATCATACCAAGTATTACTGGGGGGCATCCAATCTTTACCAGGACTTTGAACAAACATGCTCTGCTGACAGTGCCAAAGGCTTTCATCACGTTGACAAATGCTACATACAGTAGCTTATTTTGTTCTCTGCATTTTTTTTGCAGCTGGCATAAACAGAATATCATGTCCACTGTTGATCTCCAAGTGGAGGCATACAAACAACTGGCAGAAGAATAGAACCAATTACTGGGAGATCAAGGTTGATCGAAATGGAAGAGAGTCATTCAGGAAATCAGGTAGTTTATAATTGGTCATAAAACTAATATCAGTGCTAAGTCCTTGGCTTTTTGTGTCCAGACAGCTTATTAATTTTTGTTCCAATGGGGAAAGCACCACAAGACAAAGCAAACTGCACCAGGACTGTCTTGGATAAAGACAATTTATCCTTTGCCACCTCTCCCCCATCCTACCATGGCAAGGATCATAAACTCATAGAATCATAGAAAAGTAGGATTGGAAGGGACCTCCAGGGGTCATCTAGTCCAACCCTCTGCCTGAGGCAGGATCGTGCCTATCCAAACCACTGTATAAAATCCATAATATATACTTTACATAAAACTATTGTCAACCCTGACACAACAGAGACATAACACCCTGATCTGCCACAGGTGTGTTGCACTTTCCTGTTACTGAGTGCAAGGCGGGATGAGCTGGCTGGGTTAACCACACGTATTGGTTGCAAAGAACGGTACTTACTCTGCAGTTGATTTTAGCAGGGTTAAGTTTTATTATGAGGAACCACGAATGCAGGTTATGATGAACGGCTGCAGGAACACGGAGTTACAGAAACCATGTTATGGCAAGCTACCGCAAACGCACGAAGGCCTTTTTATGAGATGAGGAAGTGACTGGATTGTCACTCGGAGGGTCTCTTTGCCTTCCTGTTCCGCGGTGGTATACATATACTTGGATTCGCGTAAGCGCGCTATGTTATGCTGTGGCAAATTTTAACCTATGGCAGCGCATATTGAGTTTACCCAGCGACAAGCTCCTAGCCTATGATTGTTAGCCAAGCACTGGACATCTCTGTCCAATTAC
>JAGPOW010000304.1:43010347-43033206 GCA_030014935.1 Caiman crocodilus
TGTTAGCCAAGCACTGGACATCTCTGTCCAATTACATTGTGCTGAAAATTCCCCTTGCTCAGCTCTGCAGTATTCCTTGTCTGGGACAACGAGGAAACACGCGGTCTACTTCTTCCTGAGTTGCTTAAGCACTGCGACCCTCTCTCTCTAATCTGTGAGCCACGGTCTGTTTCCTTATTTTTGTGGTCATGAGTTCGTTAGTAGCTGAGCTTTGCTTTAAGCTGTCTGTGAGTTATACAATCCTTCTCAAGCTGTCTGTTAGTACTGTGTCTTATTTCTGTGTCGTGAGCATCTCACACTTCTACCTGACAAGGTGAAGCATCCAATGTTGGCAATATATGCTCAAGAGATCCCAGGTACACAGCCATGCCCCCCACTACAGTGGAAGGCAAAATCCCCCACAGTCCATATCAGTTGGACCACAGGATAAAATTCCTTCCTGATCCCAAATATGGTGAGCAGAGGGAAAAGAAGCTCTAGCCAAGAACTTCCAGCTTTGGTTCCAGCAGGAGCATTGGCACACACCAGTGAAAATCCTAAGCCCTGGCTGTAGCCAACACCAAATGCCTCTGAGGGAGGCTTAAAAATACCGTGATACTTGTAGCAGAAAGGGGGGTGGAGACAACCAGCTATGCCCAGAAGAAGGGAAATACCCATGGTGGAACATAAACATAACTTCCCCAGAACATCCTGAACTAGTAGCTGTCCAATGTCTTCTTGAAGACCTCCAGTGATAGAGAGTCTACAGCTTTCCTAGGCAGTCCATTCCACTACCCCATTATTCTAACAGTGAATACTTTTTTCCTGATATCCAACTTCAAGCCATTGGTCTGTGTCCTCTTTTTTGCAGGCAGAGAGAAAAGGTGTCTTCCCTCTTATTATGGCTGCCCTTCAAGTATTTGAAGACTGCTCTCATATTGAGTGCCTTGAGTGCCTTTTTGCAAGCTGAATTTGCCTAGCTTCATCAGCCTCTCCTTGAATGACTTGTTTTCCAAGCCCTTTGTCACCTTTGTTGCCCACCTCTGGACCCTCTCTAACTTCTCCAAGTCCTTTTAAAATGTGGAACTCAGAATTGCACACAGTACTCCAGATAACGCCCAAGCAGTGCCAAGTAGAGAGGTGCTATCACCTCCTGTGTCTTGCACCTAATGCCTCTATTAATGCATCCCAAAACCACATACAAATTTTGTGCAGCTGCATTACACTTGAGACTCATATTGAGTCTGTGATCTACTAACAGTCCCAAATCCTTTTCCATATTGCTGTCATCCAGCCTGGTGTCACTCATTTTATATTAGTATTTTTGATTATTCCTCCTGAAGTATAGCTAGCCCCTTGCATTTGTCTATGCTGAGCTTCATCTTGTTAGCTCTAGCCCAACTTTCCATTTTGTTGAGATCCTTTTGAATTACGCTTACATCCTCTAACATGTTTACAGCCCTTCTTAGCTTCAAGTCTTCTGCAAACTTGCTCAATAAGCTTTCTGTTCTAATAAAAGATATTATCTCTGCCATGAATTCTGATTTCTTTTGCTTGTAGACCAATCCAGCTACAACTTGTATCCCCAAAATAAGGAAAATATCAAATTTTAGCTGTTTTTTAAAATGAAAACTTCATAAGATTACAAGAAAGAAGCAAATTCAACACCTTGGAATCTGAAAGCCGACACCTTGGCTCCTGCCTATTGTTCCAGCTAAATCTATATGTTCACACATATCAAAGTGCCTCAACACAAGAGAATTTCTTGCCCAAGAGAGCATCCATCACACCATCCTCTTGTAAAATATGAAATAGCATAACCAGAAGGAAATATAATTCAACATCCTCCTTAACACCAGATAACATTGAGGTAAATAGATGGTTCTGACTTTTATCTAATCCTAATTTGCACAAAATGAACGATTCAAACCAGGAGATTTTATACCTTCAGCTCTCCTGTGAAATATGATTTTTCATTTCTACCTATGATAAATTTAACAATCTTTGTATTGTCCTATGCCTGAGGAAGGATGAATGTGCCCAAAAGCTTGCAAATCATGATTTTTTTTCTCCAAATATCTAGTTTGTTTAATAAAAGAGGTCACCTCTGTCATGAGTTCTGATTCCTTTTGCCTGTAGACCAATATGGCTACAACCTGTATCCCAGAATCCAACTAGTTAAACATGCTGAACAGTACCAGGCCCAGGACACCCCTGTGGAACTCCACTCAAAACTTTTTGCCATTCTGAGATGGACCCAATGATAATTAAAATTTACTTGGGGCTACTGAGTCAGTTATCAATGCACTTGATAGTTGTTTTGTCCAGCTCACATTTCTCTAATTTGTTTATGAAAATGTCATGTGGGACCTCATCAAATGCCTTGCTGGAGTCCAAATACACTATATCCACAGCATTCCCTTCATCCACCCCAGTAGTTACTTTGTCATAGACTAGAAGGACTGGAAAGGACCCGTAAGATCATCAAGCCCAGTCCCCTGTCATGGGTAGGAGGTGACTGGGCTCAAACGAACTCAATGAGGTACTTGTCCAGGCTCCTTATGACCACCAGGGATGGTGACTGTACCATCTCTGCTGGGAGTGTGTTCCACATTTTAGTTACCCAGACAGAAAAGAAGTTTTTCCTTATGTCTAGCCTAAACTTTTCTTCAACTAGCTTGTGCCCATTGGACCTCATCCTCCCAAGGGGCACCTTTCTGAAGAGTTCCTCCCCTAGATTCTGGTGTTCATGCCTGATATACTTGTAGGCGGCTATCAAGTCACCTCTCAGTCTTCTTTTACTCAGACTGAACCAACCCAGATCCTGAAGGGTATATCCCCCCAGGCCCTTGATCATGCAAGTGGCTCCTCTCTGCACCCTTTTGAGCTTATCTACTTCCTTCTTGAAGTGCAGTGCCTAGAACTGATCACAGTACTCCAGCTGAGTATCCAGTGCTTAGTAGAGGGGGAGGAACACCTCTTTGGATCTATTGGCAACACATCTGCTGATGCACGCCAGAGTTCTGTTTGCCCTGCTGATGACTTCATTGCACTGTTGGCTCATATTCATCCTCTGGTCAACTGTCACCCCCAGGTCCCTTTCAGATGCAGTGCCAGCCAGTGGACCACCACCCATCATATAGATATGGGGACAGGTCTTCCTACCCAGATAAAGAACCTGGCACTTGTCCCTATTGAACCTCACCTGATTGTGTTGAGCCCATAGGACCAGCCTGTCAGGTCATTCTGGATCCTTACCTTGTCTTCAGATATACCTGCACATGTCCCCACAGCTTGCTGTCATCCGCAAACTTAATCATTGTGCTTTCTAGTCCCTCATCCAGCGCATTGATAAATATGTTAGAAAGAACGGGCCCAAGTACTGATCCCTAGGGGACACCGCTGGAGATGGCCCTCCAGGATGAGGCCATCCCATCAATCACAACTTGCTGGGATCAGCCACTGAGTCATTTGCCAACCCACCTCACTGTAGCTTGGTCTAGGCCAGTACTCTCCAGCTTGGTTGAGAGAATTTAATGGGAAACAGTATCAAAGGCCTTGCTGAAGTCTAGGTAAATGATGTCCGCCTCCTGTCCCACATCCAGCTGGTTAGTTATATGGTCATAAAAGGACATCAGGTTTGTTAGGTAAGACCTCCCTGGACAAACCCATGCTGGTTGTTTCCCAGTACCCCACCAGTTGGGAGCTTTTGGTTGATGGCTTCCTTGACAATTTTTTCAAAGATATTTCCCAGGACCAAAGTCAGACTGACCAATCTATAATTAACAGGGTCATTCCTCTTTCCTTTCTTAAAGATGGGTACCATGTTAGCTTCTTCCAGTCATTAGGGACCGCTTCTGAGTTCCACAACTCTTTGAACATACTCCCCAGAGGCACCGCTATGAGTTTGGCCACTTCTTTCATTACTCTTGGATGCAGGTTGTCTGGCCCAGCCAACTTGAAAACATCCAACTGTTTTAAGAGTATCTTCACCTGTTCAGGACTGATATTATGTGGACTGCTGTCATTGCCATATTCCCTGAGCCTTTGTCAAAGAAGATCAGGTTTGTATGACATGATTTGTTTTTCATAAAGCCATGCTTGATGCTTGCGATCAGTCTTTTCTCCTCTGGATGTTTTCAAATGGCCTTCCTCTGGTTAGCCTCACATCACATACCTGGGAAATTACCAGAGTATAGCCTGTCTATAGTTCCTCAGGTCCTCCTTTTTGCCTTTTTTAAAGAGGGAAACTACATTTTCTCTTTTCCAGTCCTTTGATACCTAGCCCATCTCCCATGACTTCATGAAGATAATTGCCAAGGGCTCCAAGATCTCTGACAGTTCCTTCAGTACTCTGGGATGGAGTTCATCTGTCCCTGCTGACTTGAATTCATTCAGACTTGCCAAAAGCTTTCTGACTGACTTTTGTTATTTCATCCCTCATCTTGCCCCTTTCCTTATCCAGATAATCATTATTAGGTATGTGGCTGAAGCTTAATTTTTTTGTGTGAAGGCAGAGGCAAAGAAGCTGTTGAGTAGCTCTGCCTTCTTTGCATCTTCTGTTAGGAGTTCCCCCTGGCTTGTTAACAAAGGACTCACAGCTTCTTTGGTCTTTGTTTTCTAGCCAACACACTTATAGAACCTCTTCTTGTTGTCCTTACCCTCCTTTGCCAGGTGCAGCTTGTTCTTCATCTTTGCTTTTGTGATTTTGTCCCTGAGGTTCTTGCTATTTCCTGGTACACTTCCTTGGTGACCTGCCCATTCTCCCATTGCCTATATGCTTTGCTTTTGCATCTGGGGCATTTTAAAAGCATCTTGTGCAGCCACATTGGTCTCTTGCCATTCTTCATGTACTTCTGTTGCCTCAGGACAGTTTCTTGTTGGGCTTCCAACAGTGTGCCCTTTAAAAGCTCCCAACCCACCTTGGTGCCTTTCAGTCTATCTTCAGTCTATCTTTCAGTCTATCTTCCCATGGCACCATGGCTATTAACTCCTTGAGTTCGGTGAAATCTGCCTTTTTGAAGTCTAGCATTCTAACTTTGTTGACATCATGCTTTCCCTGCCTCAGGATCTAGAATTCTATCATATTGTGCTTGCTTCCTCCCAGGTTACCCATTGCCTTCACATCCTCCACCAGTTTTTCCCTGCTGGTCAACAAAATCCAAGATGGACAATCCCCTAGTTGTATCATCCATCTTCTGGAAAATAAAGTTGTTCTTCATACAGGCTAGGAACAGGCTTGATACTTTATATTATGTTGCACTGTCCTTCCAGCAAATGTCTGGAAAACTGAAGTCTCCCATCAGTACGATCCCATAGCTTTTGGATAGATTTGTCAGCTGCCTGTGAAGAGTGCCCCATCCACCTTCCTTTCCTGATTTGGTGGTCTATAATAAATCCCTACCATTTATAACAGTGTTGCATCTTTCACCTTTCATCTTTATCTAAATACATTCTGCTCGGCGCACTTCTTCCTGTTCAACCAGGGAACAAATATACATGTTTTTGACCTTTTCTCTCAACTGTTTCCTTCCAAAACAGAATGTAACCCTCATTAATTCCAATTGCAATTGGAATTCCAGTCATAAGAGCTGTCACACCAGGTCTCTGTAATGCCAAAAAGGTCATAGTTCTTTTCACAGGCTGCAGTTTCCAACTATCAGGTTTATTTCTCATACTTCTCACACCTGTATACATGCATTACATGTATTTTGCATTTTGATCCACTCACTTCCCTTTTGCACTACTTGTTGCAGTCCTGTAGCTGTCTGGTCCTTTCTAAGAGTTACAGTTGCTTCTTTGATTCCTCTGCCTCCAGACTGTATGCTTTGTTGCTGGAGGGGTTTGATCATCATCACCTATGGAACATAGTTTAAAGCCGCTCTTACTAGGCTGGCCAGACAATGCCCAAAGGTGCCTTTCCCCTTTCCCCTTTCTCCTCTAATGGATCCCACCTCTTGATAGCAGTCCCCTTCCCAAGAACATCCACCCATTGTTGAGGAAGCTGAAGCATTCACATTGACATCACCATCTCAGCCACTTCCAAGATATGAACGTCCCTGTCTGGACCCTTACTTTCCATGGGAGGAATCAATAAGAACACCACTTGTGCTTCAAGTTCCTTAATTCTTTTGCAAATAGCCTGATAGTCACCCTGATCTTCTCAGTGTCATTCCTGACAGTATTGTTGGTGCCTACATGGACAAGTAGGAAGGGGTAGTGGTCCAAAAGGATGGATAAATGTTGGCAGTCTCTCTGCGATATCCTGAATTCAGGCTCCAGGCTGGCAGCACACTTCCCAGACCCCCAATTTGGACAACAAATTGGTGCCTATAGTGGGACCAGGGGCCAGAGGTGGCAGGATCCCCCCCTAGTGACCTCTCAGTCTCTGCCTCTGGGTTTTGGGTCTCTCCCTTTTTGCTCACTTGCCAAGCCTTAGATGGAGAGAAAAACTAGTTGGGTTGCTGTTTGCATCCCTGGATCGTAGTGATCTGGACCACCCATCTAAACAATGTCTCTGTTCTTGTGTCCTATTGGTCATCCATGGTTTCCAACCTCTCCTAACCATGGACATGCCTCACAGGTGTCAACAATCAATCAGTTCAGCCAGCCTTCAGCCCCAGACTCTTCCTTTACTCTGTTGGCCATATAAGCTTCAGATCAGTCTCTACCCCTCCTACAACTATGGGCCTTTGGCTCTTGCCTCCTTTCTTCTTGGGCTGTGGGCCTTTGTCCCTAGTCTTTGTCCTTCTTGGGGCCACACGTTCCTGACCCTGGCTCCGCCTCACACTTGTGAAGGCCTCTGGTCTGATCCCAGCACCTTTCACAATTCTCTCATGCTGGGTGCCTGACCCTGGCTCTCCCCTCTCAGGGTATAGTGTCACTTGGGTCCCATCCTTGACAGGCTCAACTTTGGTCATGCCCCTGGGCACTACTGGGACCTCTTCCTCCCCTAATCGGTCTCAAATCTGGTTCACCAGTGCAAATCATGACAAAAAAGTCCACCCTCTGGCTACAATCAAAATCAAGCACTTCAGCTGTGTAAGGAAGTTCACCTCACAGAAAACTCACAGTTCTTTATTAGTACTCTGCCTGTTGCAAGGTCTCTGGCAGTCTCTCAGCTTGGACATAATGCTGAGCCCCCTCCTTGGTAGTGGAGCATCTGTGGTTCCTCAGGCAGTTTCCTAGCCAAGGTCATCATGAGGGTGCTCCTTTCCTGGCAGCCTAAAGAAACAGACTGTCTCCTAGTTTGAACCCCTGGGCTGACATAGGACCTAGGTCCCACCCCTCCAGATCTTGTGATCTCCCAGCCACCACAGGTGTCTTTCTTTAGACAAATGAGCTGGTCTTCACAGCCACTCCCAGCTGCAGATGATAGGAATTAACTGTCCTGCTTCTCAGTACCACTGTGGCACAGCTAGCCTAGCCACTGTCTGCACCCTTTTCTGCCCTTTGGACTATTGCAGTGCTACTATCTCAGCAACAAGCACTAAGGCTGTGCAAAATGGCACCATTCTGTTTCGACTTGCGTTTCGATGGAACAGTGTTGTGTTTCAAATTTTGTTTCAATTCAAAACTGATGTTTCATTTTGTTTCGTCGAAACAGTTTAACTGTTTATACGTTTCACCCATAGGTTATAATGGGGAAGCTCGAAACAGCCTATAACTTTGTCATTTTCTGGCCTGATTTGGATGAGACTTTCAGGAATGATAGTCCCTGCTGAGGCCACAAATCCTGCCAAGCTTCAAGGGAATAGGGGAATAGGTGCAGGTGTTGGGGGAAACTGCACCTCAAGCTGCGGACAAGCAAAACTCATGACATGGGTGACACTGTGTGTTAAGGCGCTGCAGGGTGAAAGCTGCAGGCCTGCTAGCCCCTGCTGAGGCCATGAAGCCTGCCAGCTTTCAAGGAGACAGCTGCAGAGGATTCTGGGTTCTGGGGCCCTGCACCTCTGGCTGCTGACAGGCAAAACTCATGACATGCGTGAGTGACACTGTGTGTGTGTTAAGGTGCACCCTCACTCAACTGACACCAAGGCAGAAAGCAGGGCAGTTCAAACAACGCTGCCTTTTCTGCAGTTTTTCCACCCCACCTCCAGAGCACTGGGATTGGAAGGGACCTCATCTTCTCCAGGGCAGACACCAGCTTACATCTGGTATAGATGAAGTGCTCCTGACCTTCTAGGGGGAACATGAACATGTCACAGCCCATGCCATGCAGGTCATAACAGCTGACTCAACCTCCATTTGTACCTGTTTTGCTCCCTGGAGAGCACCTGTACTGTAAAGAGAAAAAAAAGATGTGGGCAAGGGGGAAAAAAACCACACTGCAAGAACCTGCATTCCAAGCACCAGCACCTGGACTCTTGCACAGGCTCACACCACACACACACACGCATAACACAGCCAGCCTGAGTTGTTCGCAGTGAGTCTGTTTAGCCCCAATATATGGAAACATTATTCAATCCCCTTAATGAATCCATGTGGTAATCAAAAGGCTGCAGTTGCCTCACTGGGATACTTGAATAAGAGTTCTCATAAAGCTAGGAAGAATAAACCATCCTAAACCACTCAATAAACTCTCCCTTAAACAATGAGTAATTAGTTTTGCAAAACAGCTGGAAGTGCAGCTACTTATTACATACTTTCAGCTCCACTCCAAAAACAAATACAATGCAACCTGATCCTTGTTGATATCAACCCCCATTTTAACAACCCCAACCACAGGAACCAATTTTTATCATTATGAGGTAGCAAATTAACTAACCCAATTGCAGCCTCTTTTAATGAACTCTTCTCTTGGTCCCATGAGAATTAGTCATAATGAGGTTCTACTGTAGAAAATTAGAGCCCAGGTATCTGAATGTATTACTGTTATTATCAACATTTTTGGATTTTTCTGTTCTGTGTTGTTCCTCCAGTTTTTTGCTAAGAACTTTGTAATAGGCAAAAAAGAAACTGCCTCCCTCAGAATCCAGCCCAAATTTTACACTGAGCTTGGTAAATGCTGGGATTGGTGAAGGCTGTTTAAGTGAGTGCAGTATGAATATCTCCTATATTACAGCTATAGTCAGGTAAACTTATCCTTATGGACTTTATTACTGAACATTGGTTCTTAAGTAACCTGAATAACAATATGAGGTCCAAGTCAGTAATGCTGAGCAAAAACAATAAAATACAAAAACTTCCTATAAACCCATTCAATAGGGCAGGCAGTGAGGCTGCTTTATTCTTCTATCAATCCAATTCTCTCTCAGAGCGCTGAATGTTCCTTCAGAGGTCATTTCAAAAGGTTACTGCACAATACAAAGCTACATGGTTCATGTGCTTCAGAAGATAAGAAACTTTAGGGCAGTCTAAACTCTAACTTTCTTGTACAAAGTTAGTTTTTTGACTGACAGATTGGGAGCTGCCTGAAAGACTATCACTCTCCTATGCTGAATTGTGAACAGACCTACAGACTGATAATCCCCACCTAAAATAACAAGGTTGTAAACTCCTGGATGCCCCTTTGGTTTTTGAATCCAACATTTAGGCACCTCTGGTATTTAAAAATTCTGCTTAGCTCCAGCCACACCCCACAGGTACTAAAATTTCAGTGCTAAGCTAGTTAGCCAATCACACAAAAATTACGCTTTGATGCAACTCACAAAATAGACATCTTGCCAACACTGAGGTGGTGCCTGATATGATAGGCATGCTAAGGACATATTGACCTTCACACAACAAAATAGCCGAGGTAGGATAAGATGGCTTCCTTACAATAACCCAATGACTAGGTCATTGGCCCAAGATGTGGGAGAGCCGATCTTGTATTGGAGAAATAATGGGTGCATCTACATGTGCATGCCCTTAATGTGCCTTAAAAATGACCATTTTAGGCTATTCTTGCCTAGATTTGATACCTGTGAACAGCTAAAGTGCTTTAACGCATGTGTAGACACACAATATTAATGCACCTTAGTGTATGTCAGCTGACTTGGAACTAACTTGAGTTCAAAGTCAGTCTACACACTGCGTTAATGTGCCTTGGTGTATGCATGTGTAAACATGCGCCTAAATTGCCTTAAAGTGCATTAAGCAAATGCACATTAAATTTAGGCACGTATAAAAGCATGTGTAGATGCATCCTATAATAAATCCCTGATGACTTTCTTTTCACCATTTAGTATTTTGTAAACCCTTATCATGTTCCCTCACAAGTATCTCTTTTCTAAACTGAATAGGCTTAGCCTCTTTATTCTCTCTTCATGTGGAAGCCCCTCCATACCACTAATCATCCTTGTTGCCCTTCTCTAGTTCTTCTATAACCTTTTTGAGGTGTGGAGACTAGAACTGGGCGCAGTATTCAAGGTGTGGACACACCATGCATTTATAAAGGGACATAATGATACTTTCACCTTTGTTCGCAATTCCCTTTTTTATAATCCCTAACATTTTGTTTGCCTTTTTGACAGCTGCTGAGCACTGAGCTGATGTTTTTAGGGAGCTGCCAACAATGTATCCCAGATCTCTTTCCTGTGTGGTAACAGCTAAGGGCCTTGTTACATGGTAATTGGGTGGCTAACCCCTGGACTGTCCACACATTAACACCTGACTTGTGGCTGCCTGCACTGTCTTTCCTGGGGGAGTAGGCCAGGAAGGGTTAATCTACCTGCCTGACTGCTGCTGCCTCTGGACCAAAAGGGCAGCAGCCAGGCAGGCAGGTTAACCCTTCCCTACCTGTTCACCTGAGACAGACAGCATGGGCAGCTACACGTAAGTAATGCCCTAGGGTTGGGGGAAGAGAGGAGGCAAGGGAGCAAAGGGGCGAGGGAAGCTAGTGGAGCTCCAGGGGCAGGTTCCAGGCAAAAAGCCTGGAATTGGGGTCGGTGGGTGAATTTCATTCTTTCATTCTTCCAGGCCCCTGCTCCAAACTCAAGCTAGCATTAACACCCATCAACATTTGTATGGCTCACAGTGTAAGGTGTAACAAGGCCCCAGTGTAGAGTCCATCACAATGTAAGTATAGTTTGGATTATTTTTGCCCACATGCATCACTTTACACTTATCTACATTGTTATGCCTCATCCTACCATTATCTTATGCAGGCAGTCATTGACTTAAGACATTTCAAGTTACAACAAACAGCGCTTACAACATTTATAAATTGACACCCTGTTTTGAGTCTCTGACATCAGTTTTGACTTTACAACACTTGATCTGATGCAACACCATTTCAGTGAACAAGTTGGTTGTGCCACCTATCTCTCTGGAGAGCATCTCTCCAAACTTCCTTGGACACTTTCTTAAAGAAAGCAGACAAGACTCCAGAAAAACCTGCAGACAAGACTCCTGAGAAGACTCCAGCCAAGAACCCTTCAAAAAGTCCAACCAAGAGCCCTTCAAAGAAGTCCCTCCAAATCAGTATGATTGCTATTTACAATATAAATATATTATTGTAACTATATTACTCATCTGTAATTGATTGAGTACAAAATTCTGGGTTTTTTTTGGTGAAAATTGGTTGGTTCAGGAAAATTTTTGTTTCAGGAACCAATCCCCCAATAACATTGTTCCTATGGAAAAAATCAGTTCCAAGTTACAATGCTTTAACTGAAGATGTAGCTTTCAGGAACCAATTGTGTCATAAGTCCAAGGACTGCCTTTATCGCTAACGTGTATTGAAGCCAATAGGAGTTTTAAGTGTGAATCAATGATGGAAATTACCTTCTTAGATACTTTTTGCATCACAGAGGGCAAGCAAGGGGTTTACACATTTCAGCACACCTATTTCTTTACTAATAATGATAGTACTGGATTTAGGGCTCTACTTCGGGCAATTTGCTTTGCCAGAACTCCATTTGATTTCAATAGAAGTTTGGCATGAGAAGGAAAATCCTTCTTATACAGAGAGTTCATTCTTGAAGCCCTGGGGAGAGGATTCCTTCCACTTAATCTTTGCTCAGACTTGTTCTCCTAAGGTATCTCGCTGATGTTTTGCATTTAACATTTTTGTAGACATCTACCTACTAACACAGTTTCTTTGCCAGTTCTCAGGAGCTTCAAATCTGATTAATGAAATTATATATATATTGTTGTTTGTTGTACACTAGGAAACAAACTTAATATTGATCAAAATGGCACATGAACACCAAATGCATGCTTATATATTTATCACTGCTGTGAGACAGAAGTCTAGCCTGCCATAACTCACAATACATATTAGTTACTTTGCAAGAGAAATGTACAGGAAAGCACAAAAATCAAATCATATCACCAAAAATTACTAGGAAGTTCTCAATCATAGTCATGTTTCTGTATTTTAATGAGCACCAGAATTATACTAATTGCTTTTGTCTTACCCTGTAAATCATTTTCTACTGTTCCTCCTTTAATGGAGAAAAAGTGGGTTCAGTTAGTTACTGTGTTGGTGGTAGAACCTTCATGATAACGAAATGACAGCACAAATGAAGTCTCACCATTTCACATTCTCAATAACAATTAAACTCGTGTTCACAAGTACTCTGAGCACTGCCTTGCATAAGCTATTTCTGTAATATCTTTTTTACACAATGAGTTCAGACAGATTATTGATGAGGGTTGTATTAATGACTTCCCTGTTCCTTCATTCGCTTCAATAAATCAGTAATATTTGCCAGAATGTGACAGGTACAAGGTTAGTGGTCAGAGATTCTTGCTCAGATTAGAAGTTTCTATCAGTAAAGTGGATCACACATGATGCTGTTCAGACTAATGTTGCTTAAGTCAGTGATATGTGCAATATGTTACCTAAAGACTTTGAAGTACACTGTGTATGAATAAAGATTAGGTTTGTGTTGTGGGTGGTGTGAACATGGCACTATCAGAAACCAGAATCCCTCCTCTTTCCCCTCCCAAGAGTGTCTGCAACAACATAGAAGCCCTATGTTTCCCAGCTCTAGGAGCTGAGCAGCACAGCCTTGTATCCAGTAATGTATCTGGGGGCAAGTGGAATGGTGCCTACCAGCCCCCTGCTAGGAGCTTCTGCCAAAGCAGGAGCAGCCCTGTATTCAATAGCAAATCTGTGTAGGGGAGGGTGAAGAGGACATGTAACAGGGGGCTCTCAGGGCCACTCTGGCAATGGCCCGCCCACCTGTTTCTGGGCCAACCACTCGCCGCCTCTGCTGCCACACCTTGTTGTTTCTTAATTATGTTGTTAATTAGGCAGGAGGCTGCCCATTCTTGCCCCAATGCCAGGGGGCACTATCTGCAGCTCCGTTCCTCCCCTACACCAACATCCAAGCATTGCAAATGGCATCCATAGTTCTTATCATCACTAGGCCTACACTGGGCCCCAGAATCCTCCAAACCAGACCCCAACCAGATGCCTCCAATCAGGCAGCCTACTCTACCCTCATTCTGGGCTGCCTAGCTCCCTCAGCTCTTCCACCTCTCAGGCATGGTCCCCCTAGGACCTTTGGTCACACAGGCCCTGGCCTCAACTCCAAGGCCAGCCGGAAACACCAGGCCCTTAGGTCTAGGCATCCCTCACAGTGGGCCCCTGGCCCTCTTGACCCTTCAAAGTCCTGGCCTCAGCATTGACCGCTTGAGGGTGTTTCAAGTCAGGCTTCTGAGCCTCTAGGCCACTCTCTATGCTGGGTCCACCTTCTTAGCCCTATTATAGGGTAACCCATTACCCCAGACCAAACAGAAGTTCAGGTAGTTCCCAGGGGGAGGGGAATCTAGCTGTGGGCCTAGAGCCTGCAGCCAGGTTCACACAGCAATGGCCACAGCTCTCTGCCAGTGGTCACTGTTTTCAGTATGGGAGGGGAGAAAGGCAGAGGGAGCTCATTCTTGGGGCTCCCAAGACTGAACTCCTTCCACTGTCTTTCCCCCCTCCTGTTCTGAAAACAGCAACAACAGGCTGGGAGCTCCACAGACACAAGTTACAAAAGATCCTACATGTTAAAATGTTTATCTGACACCTGTAATGAGAGGTCGGATTTTCACCTAATCAACCATTTTTTAAGCTGTCTGCAGCTGTGAACATGTGTTTGATCACAGCTGGAAACTACTTTCTGTGGCCAGATCAGGCAAAAATTGTAACTTTTGTCTGCACCCTTTGGGTTCATACCATTGTACAGGTCCTACTTGCCATTAGAGAGTTGGTGAGCAGGGGCATGACTAGAAGCCAGGACATGTGGGCTCTATCTCTGCTCTGGGTGGGACAGAGGGCTGGGAGCTTGCATCCTGGGATTCATGAGGACTGCAAATTGCTGATCTTAACTCTGTGGAGCAGACTGAAGTTACTCTAACACAAGCTAGGTGTATTAACCCAGAGTTAACCCTCACCTGAAGTCATATTACTTTGATATGCTCCAAGGGCACTTAGCATGATTTAAGAAGCTTTAACATGCGGACACTTGCATTTCAAGTGCCTTTGGTATGATCTGAGTGTAACATGTAACGTTACTGTACCCATATGCAGAGCTTTGCTGGAGCTAATATTTTCATTTTTCAGCAAATGTTGCCATAAAAATACCAGAGATGATATTCAGGATGCTTGCTTCATGGATTCTTCAGCTTGCACCATTTGTTGCTAGCAATAAACTTTTCTTTATACTTCCACTGCCCGGTGTGTATATTGGCATCTGCATTCCGGGCACGAACCCAGATTTGGGCTGGGGCTCATCACTATGGAAACCCAAGCTTACATGAATCAAGGTATATTATTGGTTCCTTGGATTCAAAGTGTTCCACAGGAATGTGTCCTTTTCATTAAACCTCTGAGACTAGAAACAGACATCACTGAATGAAGCAGATTTGCTGCACAATGATTTGTTGCAGCACAGATGATCGATTTCAATGGGTGAAACACATCATCCCTTGTCCTACCCTTAATGATGTAGGCAAGGGGCAATGTGATCTCCCCACTTTCCCCACTCACCCAGATTCACTCCTGCAGTTGCAGGTCTTGTGTCTAGCTATGTGGGGGACCCTGATTTTCCTGCTTATGGAGAGGCATGTCAAGATTTCCTGGGATGCTTCTCTGTAAGCAGGGAAAGTGGGCAGGTGTTCTGGAAACTTGAAGGGCTGGAGAACAGTAAAAGCTCAGGCTGCTCATACTCTCCCACCACAGAGATAATAGACTTCTGCCACAAAGAGTAGCACAGTCTATTACTACCTTTTGTCACACCACTGATTTTCCTTTGATATAGCAGGTAGCAATGTCTGTTTGCTCACAATTTGTGCTGCCAAAAATGCTTATGATAGCACAAATGAGATATCAGGTGACATCTGTTTCCATCCTGATATAGCAGGCAGTTTTGATGGTATGGACATATATTCCTCTGGAACACTCTGATTTTATCAAATCAGAACCTTCTGATGGAAAACTGTTCAGTCAGAAAATGTTTGACCATCTTACTTGCTGTAGCTGCTCTTGAATAATACATTTCTTCACTGTATTAGGACAAAACTCTGGCAACTGTTGTTAAAAGTGTGTAAGCCATGGAAGCCTATGGTATAGTATGGGTATAAGTGAGGGCCAAATTATTTTTCTCTTATCGGGTGCAAATGCATGGAATGTAGTATGCAAAATTCAACTGAAATTACAGCTGACATTAATCTGCCCCTGTCAGTTTAATCATCTTGTAATTGAAAAGCAACATGTCCTTTTGTTCATGTCTTCGAGGGACCATTAACATTTTTATTGGAAACATAAGCAAATTCATTCAGGCTCCAATTCAGCAAGGTGCTAAGCATCTTCAATCCCATGTCCTTCAAAGGGAATCAAAGGTACTTAGTAATTTCCAGTGGCTAAGTACTTCACAGTTTTCAGCTCTTAATTCACATTCTGCTCTCAGGAACAGAATATAACCCCTTTTAAAAGGTGGCTGTTATACAGCACTAAAAAAGAAAGGGGACTAGGTTAAATTGAGCTATGGGTTTTTTTTAAAGAGCAGCTTTTCTTCACATCAAATTAGTTGCCAAATATATTCACCTCTGCTATCATAAAATTCTGTGTTCTCTCCTTTCATCTTGCCAATCTTTTCTCCCCCACTTGCTACAAGTGGTTAAAACGCAACTGCCTTCAAAGTCATCCTTTTAAGGAATGAAACAAACCATGGAAAGAATTCACCAGTTAAGATGTCAATGGCTTCTTGTTTGTTTTATTGTTTTACATCTTAGCTGAGAAATAATCTTGGACAAAAATGCTACTCTCATCTTGCTACATTGCCATGAACCAAAGTAATGGCATGAAGGCCATAGAATTCATTGACTCTTACATCTGACAGCAGAGGTGATGAGGCTTTTTAGCTACATAGTATCTTTGAGCCTTGTTACATATTAATTTTAGGCAGCTTCTGGAGCTCTTAACCTCTGGACTGTCCACACATTAGCACCCAAAGCAAGTTTTAAACACACTATAGGTAGAGATCTATACATTATGCAGGAAGGCCCCTCCCCCCCCCCCCCAGGAGCTCCTTTAATGTTTTTCATTTCACTGCTTGTTCCCTTTCCCCTGGCTACAACCCTGATTGGTAGAGGGCACCACTGGCTGGGCCATCTGCCACTGATTACTGGGGAAGCAAAAACTATGGTTTTAAATATGCCATATTTACTGTGTTTTTCAATAGTCCCATCACTGATTGGCAGATGGGCCCTGGTGGCCCCACCCCATGGTGCTGACTGGTGGGAAGGCAACCTGTCTGGGGTCTTGTGAACCCAGCATGCATTCCTGCCTGTGGCAGGGGGTCAGGCTAGTTGATCTGGCCTGGATCAGGTCCCTCCTGACCCTAGCTACTATGAAACCATGAAACATATTTAAAACCACAGTTTTTGCTTCCTCAGCAATCAACAGCAAACAACCTGGTTGGTGGAGACCTTCTGCCAATTAAGGGCGCATGTATGTGTTGGGGGGTGAGGGGGAAGGGAGGAGCAGTAAGCGGGTTTCCTTCCCAGGGCAGAGGCAGTAGCTCTCACAAAAGCATCTTCCCTCACTGCTCCTACTTCCCAGCCACCCTGGGAAGTAAACCAGTACTTCCCACACCCCATTCCCAAATCCAAACTTATTAAAAAAATGAGCCCTTCTTTATTTCCTCTTTATTTCTTTTTAACTTTTTTTTATTTTATCCTTCAGTGACTGACTTCCTTCATTTCCCCACCCGCTTTTCCTTTCTACCGAGTCACAGCTGTGTAGGTGGGGGACAGTCAGAGAAAGTGTTTAGCCTGAATGTGTGACTGCTCCAAACTTGTGCTAGCACTAATACCAATCAACATTTGAGCAATTCAAAGTGCAATATGTAACAAGTTACTTTGATGACAAATTACTTTGTTTCATTTTTCTTAAATCCACTCCAATTTAATTCTCAGTGGAGTGAGTCTGATTATTTTTGTGCCTTAGAGGACATTTGTACTTGCCTCAGAATAAGGCTAATGCAGTTTATCAAAATAAATGCTAAAGTCCATGCATGAAGAAAGCTAATAGCACTATTAAACAAGTTTTTTTACTGGAAGGCTGGGCTTCCCTGCTGAACAGTACAGTGGGAAATAAAGCATGGGAAGAACAACTGCACTGATCTTTGCAAAGTATCTACCTCCTTGCTGAGCCTTGTGGGAAATGTGTTGCAGCCAGGGGGAGAATTTGCTGCAAGGGCTCTGCATACTCTATGGCTTCCTGGGTTGGTCTCTTAAAATAGCAACATGGCTGTCAGCCTGGACATAGTACACTAGCTGATTCCCCTGCATCATTGCCTGAATGCTGTGTAGTAGAGAGCTTGATTTCCCAGCTTTCAGACACCCATTATGGACTCTGCCCTTTCATATCTGTAGAGACATAGATACGTTGCACATTTTTTTCACTTTTTTTTCTCTAATACAGAAAGGGTTAATATTAGCCCTGATGAAGATCAGTGCTTTGGCAGGCATTTATGGCCTGGTTAATCTGAGTGAGGTCTGCTAGCATAAGATTTATGAGATTTGGAAAAAAATATTAAACATTTCTTACAGACAGGCTGACAAAAGTTTGAATTGGTAAAAACTCATAAGTTTAATATGAAATGTCACTATCCCTAAGTCTTTTGCTATCTCATTTGCTTACCAGAGTATTCAATAACATCTTGTTGGCCACTTCAATGATGACCACCAAGGATTTTGATGCTAGTTCAAAGAACTAGCCAGAACAGAACAAAACAAAAACAATAGCCCATGCAGCCTGAAATTATATTAACCGATCTAAATAAAGGAAAAAAGAAACAGGAAATTCTTCCAGAACACGCACTTAGATTCTTACAAAGAGTACCCTTCTTCAGATAATAACCCCAAAATATAGGTATCTTGATGCAAACATTTATATATTTATAAATTTATGTTTAGTTTATAATTATACATTTCAATGGATTGGTAACCCATTGAATATTTATCTGATTTGTGTTTGTGTCTGAAATTCACATTATCTGTCTAGAGCAGTAATTCTCAACCTTTTTAGGCCTGAAGCACTCCCAGAAAATTCCAGCTCTTAACTTTCCTTCCTTTTTTGATTATGGAAAAAAATAGGGGAATTCTTCTGGTGCAAAGAACTCAAAAAGACCATGACAAGTCAGAATGTTTTTGACAGCGTGGATGCCCTATTTGAAATCTCTGGGTTTATCTTGGAAATCGTGTCAGTGGTTGCATACCTAACAGTATTACTACTGTGCAGCACTCTGTGACACCCTTAAAAGGAGCCTGTGTCATGCCAAGGTGCTGCAGCACCTTGACTGGGAATCACTGTTTGAGACTGTTAACTCTTTGGTAAGGACACGAGGTAGATTTTAAATTATTTGGGGCATATTTTTGCCTGTATGATGCCTGGTACAACAGGACATTGATCCATGACTAAGGGTCCAAAGCATCACTGCAGTGCAAGTTATTAATGATAATTTGTGAATAATTATTTATTCTGTACTTGCTGATTTAGGAAATGATTATATTTGTTAACATTACTCACAACTTCGTATCCAGTCAGCTGCAGTCTACCTAAGACATTAAAGTAGAAATTTTCAGTAGATGGACAAGTCTGACGAGATCATTTAAGGAAGGGAGAACAACCAAAAGTTAAGATGTTGAAATGGCAGTGTTTCTAATACCTACAGGGCTGCTCACAGGAGAACAAACATTGAGGTAGAAGTATGAACTCAGATATTGCCAAGTATAACAATTGCTGAGAAACAGTGCCATCTGCTGGGACTTGAAATTAACAACATCATGGAATTCCTAGGACTGCCCCAAAGCTTTTCTGCCTGCTAAGTATAACTTCCCATACAGTGTCTGATAAGCAATGTCCCCTCCAAAACAAGATTCTTCTTTTTACTTAAAGATACAATTGCATTAATTTCTGTGTGGTTTTGTTCTTTTTTTCATTAAAACCCAAATTTATAGTTCATGGTAAAAGATTCAAGGACTGACAACTTTCACAAAATGGTTGAAACATTTTCCCCAAAACAGTTGGTTTGAATTTATGGTTCACAGTGTTTATGGCACAAGGGATCATCTTTAAAACATCCAGTGTACTGTTCTGTGTATTACAGACTTTTAAATTTTACCTAGATGCCTCCATATTGAACCTAATCACTAGAATTTGACTAAAGCATAACTTAGGGTTGTGCTCCTGATTTAAAGTCATCAGGAAATGTTCCTTGGTAATCTGTTCCAGCAGTTAATCATTCTCCCTGTTTATGTTTTTCTTGCCATTTGAATTTATCTGGCCCCAGCTTTGAAACACTGGCTCCTACGCTTGATGAAAAGCCCTTTAAAACCAGTATTTTCTCCATGTGAAGATACTCATATAATGTAATCAAATAATCTCTCAGCTGTCTTTTACATAAGGGAAACAGACTGAGCTATATAAAGCTCTTACAGGATGTGTCTACACGAGATGCTAAATGCATAGTAGATTAATTCGACTGTGTATTAGCACATCACGGCAAAAAGCTATGTTATTGTGCTAATGTGCAGGAGACAGTCTACTGTGCATTAGCATCACTAAAAAGGCATGTGCCTTTTCACTGTGCTGCACAGTAGCACTGATTACTGTGCAGTGACTTAGTACCTGGTATTACAGGTACTAAACTTAATGCACAGTAACTATAGCACATTAATGCTCATGTAGATGTTAATCAAACCTGCTCATAGCCCATGTCAATCAAATATGCGCATGGCCCCTGTCTGCACCATATTAGGAAATGAAACGGATCACGGTACTTAATTGGCTAAGCATGTACTGCACTACTATAAAACCCATCCCTGGAGCTCAGAGAACTCAGACCTCTCCTCCTCCGAGGCCTTGCGGTTAAAGGCTATGAAGAGTCGGTCCCTTCAACTCGTGATCAAGCTCAATTCAATCCAGAATTGGGCCGAGTCCAGAGTGGGAAACCCCGTTATACTATGTTGTTGCTGTTGAGAAGAAAATAAAATTACATTTTGTAAGTACCCTCGTCTTATTTACTCCACCGCATAGCTGGGCCCTTATAAACTGGAACAGGTCGGAATAAACCTGTCCAGCAGCTAACTACCCAGAACTTGCAAAGCTCCCTGCAGTTAAGGGAAGCAAATCTCCCTGCGGTTAAGGGAAGCGAGTCGCTTCGCGGATCCCCTTGCGATTAAAGGAGGCAATTCGCGACAGTAGACATGCCCACAGTGAGGCATTTTCTCTTGTCTTTGAAATATTTTGGTGGCTCTTTCCAGCCTCCCTCCAATTTTCTTAACATCCTTTTAGAATGTGGACACCAGACCTACATACCAGCTTCTAGTACCAAATTCACTAAAGCTGTGTGAAGAAGTAAACTTAACTTGGTACTCTTACTTACTACTCCCCTGTTTATCCATTGCATTAGCCTTTTGCTTTCTCTAGTTCATTTAAAAGATATGCTCCCTCATTCCACTGGTAAAACCTATATTCTAGTTTCCTAAATGTACAATTTTCCTTTTTCATAGTTTCATAGTTGGTAGGGTCATACATTCATAGATGTTAGGGTCGGAAGGGACCTCAATAGATCATCGAGTCTGACCCCCTGCATAGGCAGGAAAGAGTGCTGGTTTAGATGACCCCAGCTAGATGCTAACCTCCTCTTGAAGACCCCCAGGGTAGGGGAGAGCACCACCTCCCTTGGGAGACCTTGGCCACTCTAACTGTGAAGTTCTTCCTAATGTCTAGTTTAAATCTGCTCTCTGCTAGCTTATGGCCATTATTTCTTGTAACCCCCGGGGGCGCCTTGGTGAGTAAAGCCTCACCAATTCCCTTCTGTGCCCCCATGATGAACTTATAGGCAGCCACAAGGTTGCCTCTCAGCCTTATCTTGCGGAGGCTGAAGAGGTCCAGGTGCCCTAGTCTCTCCTTATAGGGCTTGGCCTGCAAGCCCTTAACCATATGAGTGGTCCTTCTCTGGACCTTCTCCAGGTTATCCACATCACTCTTGAAGTGCGATGCCCAAAATTGCACGCAGTATTCCAACTGTGGTCTGACCAGCATCCGATAGAGGGGAAGTATCACCTCTTTGGATCCGTTTGTCATGCATCTGCTGGTAAAGTGCCATTAGCTTTCCCGATGACTTCATCACACCGACGACTCATGTTCATCTTGGAGTCCACTAGGACTCCAAGATCCCTTTCTGCTTCCGTGCCACCCAGCAGGTCATTTCCCAGGCAGCAGGTGTGCTGGACATTTTTCCTCTCTAGGTGCAACACTTTGCATTTCTCCTTGTTGAATTGCATTCCGTTGTTTTCTGCCCATATGTCCAACCTGTCCAGGTCTGCTTGTAGTTGTTCCCTGCCCTCCGGTGTGTCCACTTCTTCCCACAGTTTTGTGTCATCTGCAAACTTGGACAGAGTACACGTCACTCCCTTGTCCAAGTCACTGATGAAGACATTGAAGAGTATCGATCCAAGGACTGAGCCCTGCGGGACCCCACTGCCCACACCCTTCCAGGTTGATATCGACCCATCCACTACGAATCTCTGGGTACGATCCTCTAGCCAATTTGCCACCCACCAGACCGTGCAGTCATCCAAGTCACAGCCTCTTAACTTGTTCACCAGTATGGTACGGGATACCGTATTGAAGGCCTTCCTGAAGTCTAAGTAAACAATGTCTACCCCTACTCCTGCATCCAGGTGTTTTGTAACGTGGTCATAAAAAGAGACTAGATTAGTCAGGCATGATCTACCTGCTACGAACCCATGCTGGTTTCCCCTCAGCATAATATTTCCTGCTGGGCTCTCGCAAATGTGAGCCTTGATAATTTTTTCAAAGACTTTGCCTAGGATGGAGGTGCGACTGACTGGCCTATAGTTGCCTGGGTCCTCCTTTCTCCCCTTCTTGACAATGGGGACCACATTGGCACTTTCCACTCCTCCAGGACCTGGCCCGTGCGCCATGAGTGTCCAAATATTCCTGCCAGTGGCCGTGCAATGATGTCAGCCAGTGCCTTCAGTAGCCTCGGATGGAAGGGTCGGAAGGGACCTGAGCAGATAATCAAGTCCGATCCCCTGCCATAGCAGCAAAGGGTACTGGGGTCAAACGACCCTGGCAAGGTGTTTGTCCAGCCTCCTCGTAAAGACCCCCAGGGTAGGAGCCAGCACCACTTCTCTTAGAAGTTGGTTCCAGATCCCAGCTGCCCTGACAGTGAAGTAGCGCCTCCTGATGTCTAGCCTGAGTCTACCCTCTGTCAGCTTGTGACCATTATTTCTAGTCACTCCTGGTAGTGCTCAGGGGAACAGGGACTCTCCCAATGCCTGCTAGTCCCCTCTGACTAGTTTGTAAATGGCCACTAGATCCTCCTTCAGCCTTCTCTTGTGGAGGCTGAACAGGTTCAGGTCCCTTAGCCTCCCTTGTAGGGCCTGCCCTGCTGACCCCTGATCATGTGGGTAGCCCTCCTCTG
>JAGPOW010000304.1:43033306-43057321 GCA_030014935.1 Caiman crocodilus
ACCCTCTTCATGTTGTCCACATAACTCCTGAAGTGCGGCACCCAGAACTGGACACAGTACGCCAACTGCAGTCTGACCAGTGTTGCATAAAGGGGGAAGACCACCTCCTTGGACCTGCTCAAGATGCATCTGTGAATGCATGACGAGGTATGGTTGGCCTTCCTGACTACATCCCCACAATGTCGGCCCATGTGCATTTTGGCATCCGTAATGACTCCAAGATCTTTTCTGCCACTGCACTGATGAAAAGGGAGTTCCCCAGCCTGTAGGTATGCTGCTGGTTCTTCCGCCCCAGGTGTAGTACTTTACACTTGTCAGTGTTGAAACCCATCCTGCTCTCATCCATCCACCCCTGTAACCTGTCTAGGTCTGATTGCAGCCTATTCCTCCCTTCTAGTGTGCCCACTTCACCCCACATCTTAGTGCCATCTGCAAATTTGAACAGGGTGTTTTTTACACCCATGTCCAAGTCGCTGATGAAGATGGTGAAGAGTGCATGCCTGAGGACCAAGCCCTGGGGAACCCCACTGCCCACATCCCTCCAGGTTGAATATGATCTGTCCACCACCACTCTCTGGGTGTGGCCCTCCAGCCAATTAGTGACCCATCTGACTGTGTAGATATGGACACCACAGTCCCCTAGTTTTTTAATGAGAATGGGGTGAGAGACAGTGTCGAAGGCCTTCCAGAAGTCCAGAAAGACTATGTCTACTGCAACACCTGCGTCTAAGGATTTTGTGACCTGGTGATAGAAAGCCACCAGGTTGGTTTGACAGGACCTGCTTCTAATGAACTCATGTTGGTTGCCCCTAAGCATAATTTCCCCTGCTAGCCCCTCGCAGACATGTACCAGGATAATTCTCTCAAAAAGCTTCCCCAGGACTGAGGTAAGACTAATGGGCCTATAATTTCCTGGGTCCTCCTTCCTCCCTGTTTTGAAAATAAGAACCACATTGGCCCTTTTCCAGTCCTCTGGCACAACACAACACCAGAGCACCATGAGTGCTCGTAAAGCCATGCCAGGAGTCCCGCAATGACCTCTGCTAATTCCCTCAGCACTCTGGGGTGGAGATGGTCAGGACCTGCTGATTTAAATACATCCAGTCCCTCCAGAAGTTTCCTGACTAGGTCCTCACTGACCCTAGGCCTGGGTGCACCTCCCCTGGGGCCTACGGGGGTCCTGGTGGGGGGGTGACCCGGTCCCTGCTCAGAAGAATGGAGGCAAAGAAATTGTTAAATCGGTTAGCTTTGCTGTTTGGTGCAATGACCAGATTTCCTAGTGGGTTTGCTATTGTAAAAAGCATTTAGTTTACTGTACAGTTTACCAGGTCATCCAAATGTCTCTGCTTGGCTCTCTTGCCCTCATTATTATTTAACATCCTGCCAATCCTTGTGCTATCAGCACTCATTTATTTTTTTCTTGCAGGTCACATATTAAAACCTTGATTAGTGTTGGGCCTATAACCAACCCCTAAAGAAGCCCAATACAAACAAGCATATTCAATGATGATTCTCCAAAGACAACTACTTTTTGAAAGCTGTCAGTTAGCCAATTCCATTAAGTGAATGCTTTACTTATATTGTGTAGTACTAGGTTTTTTTATCAGAATCTCGTGTGGTACCATGGGTGTGAACACACATGCTAAGGATCTTACAAGTGCAATTGGAGGTGACAAGACAAATGCTACAGAACACTACCATACCACAAGTAGGACCTTTCCTATATCAAAAATAACTCCAGATAAAACAGAGATAACTGTGATGCACTTTCTGATGCCACCAATGGGAAATATGGAATTGGTCAGCTCAGCAGCATCCTTCAATGCTTTGCTTCTCGTCTTCCATGAAGGTCTGCAACTTCTTTCCCAGAGAACTCTGGGAATCATAGCTTAAAGGAACACTGGGATCCCTATTCCCCAAACCCATAGCAATAAAGTGATGCAATAACCCAGGCCTCAGCAAAAATTGAGATGATTTTGGTAGAAGAGGATAATATCATACTACTCACAAAGTACAAATTAAATGTGCTTCAAATTCTGCCTTTAATGGAAGCATTTTTGATGTACATCTGCTCATACCCTATGTCAAATATCTACAACAGTCACAGGGTCATAGGAAAGAAAGGCTGGAAAGGAAATCATGAGGCCATCAGTCCCCCATTCAAAGAAGGACCATCCCTGACAAAATCATCCCACTGAAGTCTCTAACTTGCTCTTGAAAATTTCCAGGGATGAAGAGTCTACGGGTTTTCTAGGTAGCCTGTTCCAATACTTCACCACACTCATAGTCAAAAAGTTCCTCCTAAATTTCAGCCTAATTTCCTCTTCTGCAGCTTTAGTCCATTGCTCTGACTTCTGTCCCTTATGGCAACAGAGAAAATATCATCTCTATCCTCTCTACAATCACTGTTCAGATATTTGAAAATGTTAGACCCTGACTCCATGCAGTGCCTAACAACTAGGGAAATGACGATTCAATTGCCCATGGATCCTGGTACTCATTCTCCAGTGCAGAGCAGGGAGCAAACACAGCACACATTGCTCACAACAGCTTTATTCAGAATGGAGACAGCTTTGGATGAGCTCTCTCACTGACAAAATATGGGGAGCAGCCCTGAACAATAGTTCTTTTCAATATTTATACACCTTGGTTCGTACATATTAACATTTACCCTGCTTTGTTCCACCTCCGGTTCCACCCATTTCTCCTTCCATTTCAAGCTCCTCCTCTGTTTACTGTTTACTTCATTAACATGGAATTGTCTATGTATTTCATTCATTTACATGCCTCTTTGCTAAGAGTGCACGCGTAAGACCATGAACTCGAGTACTCTCGGTCACTTGCTGGTGCTTTCTCGTTCTTTGATGATTTCAACACCATCTCCAAGGTTTGGCTTCTGTCTTATCTCCTGACGATAGCTGGTGGGCTGCATCTTATTCTTCTTACACAATGGGCTCTAACACTTCTTTGCTTAGAAAACCGCTTGCCTAAGCATTTGCAAGGTTAATCTTAATACATCATTCTGCCTTGTGACCAGCAGCTCTGCTGAGACACAGAAAAAAGCCTTCATTCAGCTGCACACTCAGTGCCGCCCAAAATTCATATCATTATCCTAACAGAAGGCTGTTATCAAATCTTGTCTCAGCCTTTTCTTCTTTATATTAAATAATCCCAGTCCTTTCTGCCTTTCTTCGTAAGTCACGCTCCCTAAGGCCCCCAGTAATTGTCTTTGCTGTCAGCTGGACTCTTCCCAATCTGTCCACATCTTTCTTGAAATGGAGGGGCTCCATACTGGACACAGTACTCCAGGTGCTGAATACAGAGGAAGAAGTGCTTTTTTTTATTTTTAAGTGACACTCCTGTTAATGCAACCTAATATGCTGTTGGCTTTTTTGCAACAAGAGCATACTGCCAGCTCATATTCAGCTTGTGGTCTACTGTAAATCCCAAATCCTTCTCTACAGCAGCCTAGTCAATTGTTTCCCAATCTGTATTTGTACGCACAGTTTCATGCAAAATCTGAGTATATGACATCAGCGTAGTTACTTTTCTCATCCAAACATATAATTTCCTCAGATAATGAAATCAGATTTGTTTGATAGGATACAGTAATGAAACTGGGGTGGGAGGGGGGAAGGGAGTGACTCGGGCGGGGGGGGTACCAGTATAGTCTCTCTCCCTAGAAGTCCTGCTACAGCAGGTGCATCCCAGCCATAGGTGCTGGGAAGATGCAGCCCTGTGCCCCATAGTGTATCTGCAGCCCCTTGCCCCTCCCCTCCAGCTCTCCGGTGGTCAGTATAATCCCTCCCTGCCCCCACACATTTAACCCTAGCACTGAAAGAGCTCTCTACACCACTGACAAGACATGTTTTCCATAAAACGCTTTTGAGTGGCATTAATGATCCTTTAATTTAGTATTAAATGAATGTCATATGAGCATACCCACTTTTTAGCATAGAATTGTTATCAAACTAGACCAACCTATGTTTACTTGAGGTATCCCATTCCTCTATCGAATATCAGAACAATATTGGTGTACTGCCAGTGATTTGGAATTATGTCTTTCAATTTCTATTCAAAATTATTTTCTCAATCAGATCTTTTAGAATTCTTGGGTGCAAGTTATGTTGGCCTGCTCATATAAAAATGTTTGTTCCTTCTAGATGTTGTTTAATATCTTCCTCATTTACTAATGGACTGGGCAAAATGTCATTATCATGTGATACATGAACATCTTTTTCATTTAAAAATATAGAACAGAAATATTGTTGATCACTAGGGACCTACTTAAATTGCAGTTTTGCAATTTTCACGGAAGCCACAAAAAACAGCAATGTCCATGATCACCATGAAAAATAGCATTTCCTGCAATTTTGCACAGAGTCACCCAAAAAAGGAAAAGAAAAGCTTACCAGAATACAAAGAAAATGTAGGAATCACTGCAGCCATAGACCAAGTGGTGTGAGACAGGAAAGGGTTTCATCACCATCTTTTAAGAGGACTATACCATTGTTTATAGTTTTTATTCTGAATATATTGGAAAACCTCCTTCTTATTCTCACCAGAGATTCCTCCCTATTGTCTTGTGATTTCCTTATTAATTTTCTGTACTTCATGACTTATCTATTTTTTTTTACTATCTTGCTATCTATTAATCATATTTCCATTTGCAGTACATTGCTGTTTTATTATAGTTTTTTTTTAATAGCTGCCTTCTTTTCACACAGAGCCAGCATGGGTTTTACTCAAAAGATTTCTCTTTCTTGATTATAGAATCATGTAATAAAATCTACTTAAAGAATTTCTCATTTTCATTTACATTCTCTGCCTGATTTTTCTTTCCATTTACTTTCCCTCATAATTTCCCTCAGCTATGGGAAATTAGCTCACTTGAAGCTGCAACTGTTTATGCATGTCTACGCAAATAAGAGTTGGGACTGTCCTGGGCAACTGCCCTTACAGACAGAAGGCATGTTAGAGATGCACTGTAACTTCTGTTCTCTGCTGTAATTCTGTGATATGTTTATATAAGAGGCCTTGCATTGGAAATGGAGTCATGATCCCAGGTCAGGAAAGGCACTTTGTGCTTTTCCAACATCAATTCCAACTGTAAAGCTTGTCCAATAAAAGATACCATTAAAAAAAACAAAACAAAACCCTTGAGCATGGTATTTTTCTGGCCTATTTCCTGAACCATTATAGCTACAACAACTCTCTGACCCTACTTAAAGAGAAAGAGGAGTATCTCTTTTACAGCAATATTGCAAGCCATTTCTACTGGTTCCTCTTCTGAAAGCATAACAGAAAAGCAAAGCAACAAAAGAAAAACAAGTCAAGCAAAGAAAAAGCTATTCACGCAGTAGTAGTTTAATATAACTATTTTAAAATTACATTTTAAAAAGGTAAGCATCCATTAACACTGTGATACATTTAACATAAGATCTCTGAGCATCTCAACACTGAAGCTATTTTACTGAAAACTATCATTTATATGGGGGAAAATGACCAAAATAATTAATATTAATAACTCAAGTCATGAAGAAGGCAGAAGCAATGAACAGAGGCCACAGTGATTCTATTTGATGTTGTACCAGCTTAATTAAAAATGGGCAAACTCACACTGGATATTGCATTGACTTAACTAAATGGGTTTAAGAATCATGTCTCTAGTTATACCTGTGCAACTCTAGTGATAAGGCCAAAGAAAAGTGCTTCATTAGTGATAACCTAGAAGTAGTGCTGCAGATCTCTGTATCTACTAAGTGCAGTAAAGCTCTACAGCAGGGGTTGTCAAGCAGGGGTACACCTCTCCCTAGGGGTACTTAGAAAAGTACACGCAGGAAGGTGGGGATGGAGTGTGCCCTAGGGCGCGGTGGTGGCAGCATCTCCCAGTTGCATTCCCATACTTCACCTGTTACCCATGGGAAGGTGAGGGGCGTGCCGGGCACTGCTGGCCCCACGCAGTGCATCACAGCACCTCCCTGCCCCCACCTCAGCTTGTTCTCCTGATTGGCTGTGGGCCAATAGCCAATGGCGAGGAGGCACCATGGCCACCCCCTTCCTGCAGAGCTGTGAGGGTCTCAATGGCAGAGGGGGTAAGTGCGTTTCTGTGCCCACTCCCAGGGCAACACATGATTGGCCAGTCACAAGGTCCATCAGCAGCCTACAGACCTACATATGAGTCTGGCTGTGGGAAAGCGGGGCATGGTGGTGGCAGCCTGAGGTGGTGGGCAGTGGTGGCGGCATGGGGTGGTGGTTGGGTGCTGGTGGCATGGGGCAGTGGGTGGTGGTAGCCACTGCATGCGAGCTGACCCCCTCCCCCTACATCCAGCCGGCCAGTGCCTGTGCAGCCACAGAGGGGTGCCACTGCCTTGGCCCCCCAGCCTTGCACCTGGGAGTGGGCACAGAAACACACTCTCCCTCTCATACACCATTCAGACTCTCTGTGCCTCCCTACTGCTCCTTGGTTTGAGTGCAGTGCAACAGCCATGCCAATCCTGTCACTGGGTGGGCAGCAACCCGGCAGTGAGCTGCCCAGTGGTCGGATGCACATGGTGTCACACTGCTCTTGAAGCAGTGGCAGTGAGGTGCAGAGGCAGAGCAGAGCCCAGCCACCACTGAGCTCCCATTGTCTCATGTCCCAGCCCGGGCCCCATTCACCCCTGCTCCATTCTCTCCTGCACTGTGCAGGATCTTACCCCCCCAGGCTTTTCCCTCTCCCCCACTCCACCCCACCCTTTCCACCACACTTACTTGCTGGGGGGGAGACGTATTGTTTGTGTCTGCATGTGTGTGTGTGTCTGTCTGTCCCCTTCCCATCTGGTGGCAACAGGCACATGGCATCATGTGGCTCTTGGGCCAGCGGGGTGCACAGTCAAGTTTGCAGCAGCAGCTTCTTCCACCCCATGCACAGATAGTGGGGCACATGGCCCCCAGGCCACTACCACAGTACGCACAGTGGCAGGAGCTGTCCCCACCCCGCACCTCCCAGACAAGCCACTCTTGCAGCTCCATCCTGCACTCTACCCTGGCTGTGCAGTGCGTGGCCTGCCCATGTTTCAGCCCCAGCCTCAGTCCCACTCCCTCCCTAACTGTGGGGGCCTCAATCTGCCCTGCCCCTTAAAAACAAGAAATAAATATAAAGGAAACTTTGAGGCAGAAGGGTTACACTTGTTAAAACCGGTTGAAAACCCGTGCTCTACAGCATTAAGGCTAAAATTCATGAAGTAACTTAAACATAAGGATGCTGATCACTCTCCTCCTAAAGGTTAGGGATCAGGGAGTGCATGAGACATTTACTGCAGAGCTGCCTAATTAGCTGTCCAGTAAGCATCTCCATGTCTACACATGCACCCTATTGCGGCACATGAAACTAATAAACTCTGGAGCAGGCTAGTACTTATAAATACAAGTAATATACTCCAGAGCATTTTGCTCCTAGGCACACATTCAAATAGTGCACCCAGGAGCAAGAAACTCCAGCTCAATAAGTTCTGGAGTTTATTTGTGTACATTAATATCACATGTAGACATACCCAGTAGGGTCTTATGAAATTTCGCCATCCATTTCGTTCCAACACTGTTTCGACCAATTTAGAGGTCAAAACAGCAAAATCAGAACAAAACAAAGGCCATCAAAATAGCCTCAAACCAAAATGAGGCTGGCTGAAACATTTTGAAATGCTTCTTGGTGCCCCATGCTAGATCACGCTGGAGGCAGGAGGCAGCCCAGATGGGCTGACTCCCCATCCCCAGCAGAATTCAAAACAGTGTCAAAACAGCCTTTCTGTTTTGATGGAACAGAATGGAACAGCTGCTTCGATTCAAAATGGAATTTGAGATGAAACACTGTTCTCTCGAACTGTCAAAACACAAGGTGAAACACAACCATGCTTTTTCACACAGCCCTAATGCCCAGGATCTGGGAATATAAGCCACAAACCCAAATTAGGCACAAGTTCCTTCTGTTTTACCTAGGATTTCATAATACTTAGTTCACAGAGCAGAGGGACATCTTGGCCAGCCAATAAAAAACGCTGAACAGGGGGATTCATCTGAAATCCTGCCTCTTTCCAGACTTAGGCATCCATCCTCAGCCCTGAATTAGATGCCTAAGTCAGGATTTAGGGGCCTTTGTTACTGCTTCTACAGACAACTGGATCAGAGTGTATTTCCATAGGAACTTAGACATATTATAAGCATCTTTTCCAAACAGAAGGCACCTTGCTTTGACTTTATTTCTCTAACTTAAATACATAGCAACATGTATATTTTAAAAAAGAACAACTGAACAAAAATTTTATCGAAACAAAACACTTTACTGCGTACACTTCTCCCTCGGGGAGAGGATCAGAGAACAAACAATGACAGATGTTAGTCATGTTGCTTAATGCAGTAGTATAAGGCACTCAGACCCTATGGTGCTGAGGGTAGTATAAGAACCTATGTAGCACAGAGGACACAAGAGTAATTTAATCTGGGACTGTAAAAGGGATAGACGACTACAGCACAGTCTGTATCATATGCCAAAGTACATGTAGAGCATTCAGTTACCCCTGTGAAGAGATCATATGTTGTTGTTAAAGAGCAAACTTTGATCGCTGGCTTCAATCTGCCCAGTGCACTCCAAAAACAGAAGTGTTTTTCATTTTACCAGCTCCGTTTGCCTGAGGTGATATTCAGTTTATACACATTTATTGGTAATGGGTAGTTTGCAATTTAGCCTGTCTGATGATTGTATATCATTCTATAATTACACATTTACCTGTTAATTTCTTGGAAACTGATAGTTCTAGTTAGATAAAGGTTGCACATGTTTGGATGTTGCTTACAGTTTAAGGGCCAGAGAACAAGACAGCAACAAAGAGAAATAGCTTTATGCTAACCCAGGTTTCATCTTTCCCTTCCACAACGAAAGATGTTCTCACTCTCCTTCCTAATTAATAGGAAGAGGGAAACAGAAAATGAAAGGTCAAGGGGTTCAATACCATAGTTTAGGACAACTGAAGCTATGTTATTAACAAACTAAACCGTTTCCTCAGGAGAAAAACACCTTCTACCACTCCTGAGCATACCATCCCTTTTATAATGAATCCCTGCACACTTCTACTGCCCCCAAATCAATATGTATGGATTAGATTCATGTTGTTTGTTAGAACAAACTGCTTTCTCCCTGCATGAATCATGACCTTTTCATATTTAGTAATCCCTGTTCTAGCACCTGTAACCAAAGGTGAAGGTGGTGACACAGAAATGGGATTTAGAGCCATATGAATCTAGCAGATTTTAGTAGAGCACTCCATTGAAGAAAATGGAAATTTTGCTTAAAGATAATGGCTTGATAAAAAGTTCCCAATATGAAATGGGCAAAAAGAAATTAGTGTAATCTTAGCAGCCTGTGGCTTTCTTTTCTTATTGATTTTGATATTTAGATTTATAAACCATTTGTTGTTTCCCTATTATTTAAACAGAGATTAGTACTACTTCTGCCAAGTATTTTGGAATGAAATCCTGACACCAACAAAATCAATGTCCAAAATTCCATTGAGTTAAATAGGGCCAGGGTTTCACCTTTCAGTTTGAGAAGAGAAGTTGCAGACGGTTAGGTCTGATATATAAACAGGTAAATTGGGAACTGTGTTTAAAAAAAAAAAGAATTTTAAAGCAAATAAACTGAAATGGAAAAATGAAATATCTGTTTTAGAATGTGACTAGGTCTCTCTCATTTGAATGTTTTCTTTAATTACCAACATTTCTTTGTTCCACCATACCAGTCACCATTTAGTCAATTCTACTAATTTCTCATTCTAGATGCAGTCACACTTATGTTAATTTTGAGTGTGGTTCTGTTGACAAATAAAAGCAAAATGTACTACTCTCCTTCTGATATCCTGATCTCTTTTAAAGGTAATTCCCACACTATGGCTTTCCCAGCTATTGCAGCTTTGCAGGCAACTCCAGGGGACCCCACCTAAAGGACTAAAAGTAACATGGCATCAAATCTCTTGACACATCCCAATAAGCATGCAAGTGCAGGGGCACATAGCAGTGGCAAAGTCACCGAGGCGGGGTAAGAGAGGCTTGGACCAGTACCTGTGCTGGCTCCAGCAGCCTTACCTTGGGTGCTGGGAGCCTCTCAAGACAGCAGCAGTGCTGGAGCCTGGCCAACAGCCAGAGCGTAGCTCCAGCTGGCCACGCTCCCTTTCTGGTGACATAGTGAATGTTTGCATGTGTGCCATATGTGGTTTGCAGCACTGCAAACCACTGGTGTGTGCTGGTCAAGACACACCCACTAAGCCTATTTCCATCATGGCTGTATGAGCAGTGGGGGGGCAGAAGAAACATTAAGTCCCAGCTTGGGGCTATATGGGGAGGCCCCTGCATGGGTTCAGCTGAACAAAAGCAGTCAGCTGGTCTAGCACCAAAATAGTGCTTGACATTCCCTTGTTAGCTGGTAAAAAGAGTTTAAACTGAGAGAGAAAGAAGCTCAGGCAATCTAGCTTAGTTCCTGCATCCATAAGGGACCAGCACTTCAGTGATTACAGTGGCAGAGAAGGAGAGAGATCTGACCTATACCAGCTACCAAGGACTAATGGATTTTCCAGAAGGCTTCTAGATTAGGAAAAACCACTAATCTTGGCTAGAGTTTGGAGAGGTCTGTGCAGCACAAAGGAGTGTTACAAAAGTAAGGTGACTTGTTCCAGTGGTCAGTTTCACATTGCTACAGCACTCCATCTCAGGAGAAGCAAGCTTGTGTCAGCCATGTTGGGAAGAAACTAGCAATTAAGGTAGGAGTTAATTTCTTGGGAAGGAGTTTATTGTAACCACCAGGGAAAGAAAAGGTAGAAGTTTTGTGCTACACTATGGGGGAGGGACTATCTAGAGAATACTGATATAATAACCTGTGCAATACATGACCTGACTTCCAGTGATTTTACAACTGTATAAATTGCCCAGAATTTAATCTGCTAATTTAGGCAACATTGTGTTTGTAAATTGTTAGCTTTGTTTCAAAAACTTGTAAAAGCCTCAAATGACAGTTAAGACTGTTTTTAAAGCAACTTGAAGATGAAGAGTCTTTTGTTAATAAAATAACTGAATGTAACTTTATGGTTTATAGGCCCAATTTTCAGCCTTATGGGTGAAATTCACTTTTTTGAAGACAACCTACACATAACCATGTTCATTACTTAAGCCTCATTTAAAGTCACTATCCAGATCCTGTGTGTAGAGGCTTTACTCGCATGAATACATGTAATAACATGTATTTATGTAGAATCTGCACCTAAACTCTCTAGGTGCAAATCCGAGGCAGCAATAGACCCTGAGGTTCCAGTAGCCATTGATCATACAGCTTTGACTATGTTAAAAGGTTGAAATAAATTTCTACTCAATCATGAGTAGATATCAGATTTGTCTTGTGGACCTGATCTAAGCTTCATAGACATCAATGGAAATACCTCGCATTGCTGTTAATACGCTTTAGTTGAAGCCCTTAGTGGTGTTTGTTATATCCTCAGCTTTAATTTGCATACTGTTTCTCCGATTGCTACTACCTTTGCTTTGACCCTTTCCCATGCTGTACTAAAATCAGTTTTCCTTTCATATACCTTGGGAAAGGATCAGTGAAGCCTATTTCCAGTCTTCACTGCCCTTCTCTCTTTACTGATTAAGCCTTTATTGAAAAGAAGCTACTGACCTTTTTTTACTCCTACATGATTTCTAATAACGACGCTGTCACATGGTTGTATCCTAGTAACTAGCTGTTACAGTGGAAAAGTCTATTAAGGAAGTGTCCAAGAAAACCATTCTGCTGCTCCAAGGTAAGAATAGTTTGATGATTTCTTCTTCTAGTTCATTTTCTTTTTATTTACTGCATGTTACAATTGTTATGTAACATACTAGAGATAAATAAATATAATAGCAACATCCAATGACCCATCATTTTTAATATAGTTGTTTGCATTATATAGCATGTAGAGGTGGGTGGATTATAAAAGTGATGGAAAATCCAACTGTGAAGCCACTGATGAGGTCACTTAGACCTTTAAATAATTGTTGTATATTTAGGGCCTGATCCTGCAAGTTTCTCTTGCACTGAGACAGATTCTGACGCTCTTCCATACGTACAATAGCAGCTTATTCTGAGAGTATTCCCATTGTTAGCTGACTTAATCTGATGTTTTGTTTTGTTGACTTGCATTTCCATTGAAGATTAAGAGGAGCTTTCTGACTGTTAGAGTGGTCAAGCATTGGAACAGGCTACGTAGAAAACTTGTGGAATCTCCTTCCCTGAAAATTTTCAAGAGTAGGTTGGACAGAAACTTGACTGGAATGATTTAGTCTGGGGTGATCCTGCTTTGAGCAGAGGGCTGCACTAGTTGACCTCGTGAGCTCTCTTTCAGCCCTACTTTCCTATGATCTCATGGCACACTATATTAAGTGTTAAATTGTTTAACATTCATAGACTCATAGATTGTAAGGCTGGGAGGGACCTTGGAAGATCATTGGGTCCATCCCCCTGCACCAAGCAGGGGTCACAGTGCTAACCCCTGGTTAACTGGGGGTTGGGTGACCCCAGCAATGTGACCGTCTAGTCTCCTCTTGAAGATTTCCAGGTAGGTGATTGCACCACCTCTGAAGGGAGCTTATTCCAGTATGGACACCCTGACTGCAAAGAAGTTTTCCTAATGTTGAACCTGAATCGGTCTTCCTGGAGTTTGTGGCCATTACTCCTAGTTTTCTCTTTGCGTGCTCTGGTGAACAGTTGCTCACCGAGCCCTTGATGTACTCCTCAGTGTAGTAGTAAGCTGCTACCAGGTCCCCTCTCAGCTTTCTTTTGTTCAGGCTGAAGAGTCCCAGATCCCTTGGTCTTTCCTCATATGGCTTGCTGTATAAGACTCTGATCATACAGGAGGCTCTTCTTTGGACTCTCTCAAGCCTGTTAATGTGTGGTGCCCATTAGGATTGTGCAAAGCTTTGGTCCCTGACTCGATTCAGCAGAGATTCATCCGTATTCAGTGGCCCACAGGAGCTCAGGGGGCTCCCCAGCGTGCTCAGCAGCAGACCTGGAAGTGGACTAGAAGTACTTTCGGTCCACTTCTGAGTCCACCAGGGAGTGAGCAGAGGGCCCCCCACATCCCCTTGGCTCAGCAACTGGTTCCTCTGGGATCTGGGGGGGGGGCAACTGGGGTGCCCTGCAGCCAATCACTGAGATGTGGGGACACGGGGTAGGGTGGGCCCTAAGCATGTTTCCTGGAGGACCCAGAAGTGGACCAGAAGTAGTTTCATAGTTAGAAGGTACCTGAGCAGATCATCAAGTCCAACCCCCTGTCATGGCAGGAAAAAGTACTGGGGTCAAATGACCCCAGCAAGATGTTTATCCAGCCTCCTTTTCAAGACCCCCAGGGCAGGAGCCAGCACCACTTCTCTCGGAAGTTGGTTCCAGATCCTAGTCGCCCTAACAGTGAAGTAGCGCCTCCTTATGTCTAGCCTAAATCTACCCTTTGGCAGCTTGTGACCATTATTTCTAGTCACTCCTGGTAGTGCTCAGGGGAACAGGGACTCTCCCAATGCCTGCTGGTCCCCCTGACTAGTTTGTAACAGGCCACTAGATCCCCTCTCTGCCTTCTCTTGTGGAGGCTGAACAGGTTCAGGTCCCACAGCCTCTCCTCGTAGGGCCTGCCCTGCTGACCCCTGATCATGTGGGTAGCCCTCCTCTGGATGCTCTCCATGCTGCCCACATCCCTCCTGAAGCGCGGCATCCAGAACTGGATGCAGTACTCCAACTGCGGTCTGACCAGTGTCACATAGAGGGGGAGGATCACCTCCTTGGATCTGCTTGTGATGCATCTGTGGATGCATGACAAGGTATGGTTTGCCTTCCTGACTACATCTCCACACTGTCGGCCCATGTTCATTATGGCCTCAATAATGACTCCAGGATCCTTCTCTGCCTCTGCACTGATGAGAAGGGAGTTCCCCAGCCTGTAGGTATGCTGCTGGTTCTTCCTCCCTGGGTGCAGTACCCTCCACTTGTCAGTATTGAAACCCATCCTGTTCTCATCCAGCCACCCCTGTAGCCTGTGCAGATCTGATTGCAGCCTATTCCTTCCTTCTAGCATGCCCACTTCATCCCACATCTTAGTGTCAGCTGCAAATTTGAACAGAGTGCATTATACCCCTTTGTCCAAGTCACTGATGAAGATGTTGAACAGTGCGGGCGCAAGGACCAAACCCTGGGGAACCCCTCTGCCCACATCCCTCCAGGTCGAAAATGACCCATCCACCACCACTCTCTGGGTGTGGCCCTCCAGCCAGTTAGTGACCCATCTGACTGTGTAGGCGCTGACACCACAGTCTCCTAGTTTTTTACGAGAATGGGGTGAGAGACCATGTGAAAGGCCTTCCTAAAATCCAGAAAAACTATATCCACCGTGACACCTGCATCCAGGGATTTGGTGACCTGCTCATAGAAGGCCACCAGCTTGGTCTGACAGGACCTGCTTCTACTGAACCCCTGTTGGTTGCCCCTAAGCATAGTCTTCCCTGCTGGCCCCTCGTGGACATGTGCCAGGATAATTTTCCCAAAAAGCTTTCCCAGGTCCAAGGTAAGAGTAACGGGCCTATAGTTTCCTGGGTCCTCCTTCCTTCCCTTTTTGAAAATGGGAACCACATTGGCCCTTTTCCAGTCCTCCGGCACATCGCCAGAAAACCATGAGTGCTCGTAAAGCTGTGCCAAAGGTCCTGCAATAACTTCTGCTAATTCCCTCAGCACTCTGGGGTGGAGATTGTTAGGACCTGCTGATTTAAATACATCCAGTCCCTCCAGAAGTTGCCTGACTAGGTCCTCACTGACCTTAGGCCTGGGTGTGCCTTCCATGGGGCCTACAGGGGTCACAGTAGGGGGGATGACCAGGTCCCTACTCAGAAAAATAGAGGCAAAGAAATTGTTAAATAGGTTAGCTTTGCTGTCTGGTGCCATGACCAGATTTCCTAGCATGTTCTGCAGAGACCCCACGTCACCCAGTACTTTCTTTTTACCCCGTTTATTTAAGAAAGGACTTCTTGTTGTTCTTGATCCAGTTAGCTTGTCCCAGTTCTATCTCTGCCTTGGCCTTCCTGACCGCCCCCCTACAGTCCCGAGCAACAGAGGTATAGTCCTCTCTGGTGATGGCCCCTCCCTTCCAATGTGTGTATGCCTCCTTTTTAGCTTGGAGACATTTCTGGATGCTTTTGGTGAGCCATAGGGGCCTTTGCACTCTCTTGCACCCTTTGATCCATGTTGGGATTACCTCCCTTTGGGCTTGGAGTATCATTTCTTTAAGGAACAACCACTCTTCTTGGATACCCAATCCCTCCTCCCCCCCGCCCCGGGACCTCAGTGTCTCCCCTACTAATCTCCTTACCTCATTGAAATCCACCCTCCTAAAGTCCAGGGCTGCTGCCTTGCTGCAGGCCTTCACCACGTTGCACTGGATGGTGAATTCCAGCAGGCAATGATCACTGTTACCCAGATGGTTGAGCACCTGCAGTCCCCCTACCAGGTCATCACCCATGGCCAAGACCAGATCCAACAAGGCGTCTCCCCTGGTAGGGCTGTGCACCTCCTGGGTTAGATGGAGGTCCTGTATCTCAGCTAGGAACCTACATGAGCGGTCAGACTTGACTGACTGCTCCTCCCAGCAGATGTCTGGAAAGTTTAGGTCGCTCATGATGACCACATCCTTTGACCTAACTGCCTCCGTGAGCTGACTTAAGAATTCCTAGTCCAGCTCTTCTCCTTGGTTGGGTAGTCTGCAGTAGACCTCTACCATTAGGTCCCTTTCTCCCCGACCTCCTTGTATTCTAACCCAGAGCACTTCGGTGTGCCCCTCCTCTGACCCAATGCTACTCAATGAGGATGTGTATTGCTCCTTGACATAGAGCGCCACACCCTCACCTTTCCTCCCTGTCCTATCTCCTACTCTGTATTGACACCATTATATAAATGGGTATTATTTATATTTCTATGTGGTGCCTTCACCCTACCCTCCTTCGCTCTACCGTTGTTGGAGTCTCCCCCCTGCCCCTTCCTACTTGCCCGCCTGCGCAAACACCAGCGCAAATGCTGGCGTGCTCTGTTTGTGTGTGGCTTGGGAGCGCAGCTCCCTGCCGGCTCAGCAAAAAGGGACCTGGGGGGCTTCCTCGCCTGATCCAGCTCTGCTGCACCGGTTCCCTCCTCCCCCAATTACCTTAGGGGGATCAGCTGATGCTGCCTCCACTGCTGCCTTCACTCCCACTGCCTCCAATCAGTACTTCCAGTCTACTTCTGGGTTCGCTGCTGAGCAACATAGCCCCCCCATACTCCTGTGGGATGCTCCATCTGCCTCAGCATTGCAGTGTTCACAAAGCGACAAGTACCTCAACGTATGTAGAAAGAACATTTAAAGCTATGTCTATGGCCAAATTGCTGATTCTCCAAATCAGCACTGAATCTTCAGATTCAGCCAAATCAAATCGGGGACGGTGATCCAAATTGACTCATTGAATCGCTGTCCCAGATTCAGACCGAATCTGAATCGAATATGGCCTGTTCAGCACACCAGTACTCAGAACTGGATGCAGTACTCTAGCTGCAGTCTCACCAGTGCTGAATAGAGCGGAAGAATCACCTCCTTGGTTTTTCTGGAGATGCATTGATTGATGCATGCCAGGGTGTTGTTTGTCCTACTAGCTACAGCACTGCACTGCCAGCTCATATTCGTAGTGTGGTCTATTATTATCCCCAGGTCCCTTTCATTCGTGGTGCTAGTCAGTTTGGTGCTGCCAAGCCTATAGGTGTGTTGGGGGTTGCTCATCCCCAGGTGGAGCACTTTACATTTCTCAATGTTGAACTTCATCAGATTCCAATCTGCCCAACTTGCTAGCTTGTCTAGGTCCACCTGTATCTGTAGCCTATCTTCAAATGTGACCACACTTCCCCATAACTTGGTGTTGTTCATGAACTTGGCCAGTGAGCTCTTCACCCCTACATCCAAATAATTAATAAAGCTGTTGAAAAGTACTGGACCAAGCACCAACCCCTGAGAGACACCACTGCCCACTTCTCACCAGGATGACACAGATCCACTCACTGTGACTCTCTGGTTCCTATCCTGCAGCCAGTTTCTCACCCATCTGACTGTCTTGGAGTTAATGTGCCAAATTAAGAAAAGTTGAATAAAGTTGTCTGTGTTGGAATTAAAAATGTTTCCATTTAATATTCAGCTAAGGGTTTAAAAATACTTAAAACCTCAAGTTCCATACAGTTAGGCTCTAAAATATTAATGGAGAAGTCCTGCTCAATGCTAAACTGGCTGAGATTAGAGAGACAAACACTTGTCATGAAACAATACTGATTTTGCTAGCATACTTCATACAGAGTGAACAGAGAATCCCACCCAAATACATATATAATACTGTTTTTGTTGAAAATTTTAATTACTCATTAGATAATTGGTAAAGTAAACCTAGATTCCTATTTTTAAATTAAAAATTGAACTATTTAATACTAAATGTACATATTGATATGTAGTGGAGTTACAAATGAAATTTGTAATTAGAACTGGATGCACATTGTGTAAAAGTACTCATGAACACTCATTCAAAATAAAAACAAATTCTTCAAAAAACAAAAAATGCTTCAGTGAATGGTACTTTTATCCCTTCTATTCATGGACTGTCATACAGGCGGCATTTTATTCTGAAGATTGTTTATGGAAACAAAGTACCATTTCTGTGCAAAAATTCTTTTGTCCTTCTTGAAAGTGTTTTGTTGGTTTGAGTCATTGAATCACAAATCAAAACAAGGCCATATATTTAAACATACACTCATAAAACATGACAAAATTTTAAATAGGGAACACTAAACAGTATTTTTCAGATCTGAACTAAAAATGTTTCAGAAGGCAGCAGTTAGGAAATAAAACAAGAATATTCAAGTAATGCATGATAAATGTTTCAACTATTTTGAGGCAGTTTTGTACACAGGTTTTGAGATGTCTTGGAGAGCAAATTAAAATGTTTGGCTAAAAATGAGAGGTGTACAGTTACATATCTAGAGATGTATCATAAAGCACAGGCTTCTGGAAATATAGTCTATTTACTTGAATACAATAAAAGTAATTGTATTCCCTCCCAATGGCAAGGTGAAAAAAGCCCCTCATCTTATAATCACATATAAGGAAATCTTGCTAAATACATTGTCTATCATTAAACTGCTGCCAAAAATAGCGTGCACTCACCAATAGAAACCAACTAAGTTGTTAATTAAATGTAGCCAACACTGAGCATGACTATAAAACACATGGCCCACATTGGGCAAGCATGCTGATAGGAAGCTTTTTTCTCTGTTTTTAACAAAATTTTGTAAAAAAAAGAAATCTTATCAGCCTACACTTACAAAGCTTCACATACTGAGCATCCTTGTTTAACCAAGACTTCATATCGCAAAAAACAACTACATCTCAAAGACATACAACTACATATATTAAACCCTTAAACAACATAAATCAACTTCCCAGAAAAAATCCCTTACAAACTCTTTTTCTTCATACAGAACCCCATGAAAAACTATTTCCTCAGTAACCACCTGAAACTCTCCTCCCCTCCCATCAGTTCTCTCTGTTGGTTCAGGCACTCTCTTACAGTGAAAGCCACGCCCTTAAGAAACTCTGAGGTTTCTTACTTTCTATAAACTAATTTTAAAACATGCTAATAAAGTCCTTAATAACTTTTCTTCTGGTCCCTCTAGTATGAGTCCATATAGTACCATCTCCCAGGCTAACAGCAGGTTTATTGTGATGACACTCGGAAAGCGGCAGACCCTTTCCCACACCACCTTTGTATACATACGCTCCCAAAACATGTCCCACTTTTCCTCCCTGCACCTCTCCTCAGACCACCTTGATGTGGTCATCAAGCCCCCTCTGTGTTGCACCTCTCTCACAGGCAAGATATCTTTTACAGTCGGGTCCCCTTTCAGTTGTTTACCCACCACTGCTCCTCACACCTTCTTCAGGACCTCCAGTCCTACCTGCCCTATTTTTTACCTCTGCATGAAATCTTCCATCCTAGTGTAATGAATCAGCAGTTGCCATAACCATAAACTCTTAAAAGAGGTCTGATATACTCCCCATTTCTTCAAAATTGCAGCTGTGTGAAATTGAGCAATATATACTGCTTTCCCCTCTCCCTCCATTACCACCTTGCATACCACACTTAATTCACATAGATGGACAATCACACATCTGGCAGCCCCCATGTCTCTTGGTTTGTACACTTCAGCTCTAGCCAGACTTTCTCTTTTGGCATTTCAAAAGAACACACATATTTCCCTCTGTCCTTTTGCTATCTGCTGCCTTTTCAGTGGAAATACAATTGCCATACATAAAATAATTGGCAGTAGCACAGCCTTAACTGCTACCACTTTTCTAGCAAAGGACAGTGTCCTTCCAAACCATAACCAAAGTACTTGCCATATCCTTGCTCTCACCATTTCCCATGCTTTATCATCTCTTCTCCCAGTGTCCATCAGGATCCCTAGCACTCTCATTTCTCTCTCTCTCATTTGAAGAGCCACCTTCTCCAAGTCCCTCCAGCATCCCACTCCCATTATGACACTTTTCAATCTATATAGTTTAGCTCCCATTGCTTCTCCATACCGTGATGTCTGCTTTAGCACTCTTTCCATCAAAAGTCTATCCCCAACTACATCTATATCATCCATATATAATACACATCTTACCTCTCCCCCTCCCAGTATCTTTACTTCTCTTATAACAGGGGTGGGCAATTATTTGGGCCAGAGGGCCACTTATGGAGTTTTGCTGAGATGTCGCAGGCCCGGTCAGTACCACTTTGCCCCCCTGTCTCACTGTTTCAGCACCCCACAACAGCTCACCAAAACTCTCTAAGTGGCTATGCTCCATGTGTGGCCAGATGGCTGGGCTGGGGCCATGGGCAGACAGGGATTGGAATCTGGCAGTGGTGTGGGTGGGAAGGGCCAGAGCTGGGATTAAGACCACACAGGGTTGGCACCCAGGGTAGAGCCACAATCTGCTCCTTACACACCCCTGCTACAGACACCATTTCCATGGGCAGGGGCATATGGGGGGCAGATCACAGCTCTGCCCTGGGCCCTAGATCCATGCTGTCACCACCCCAAGATTCTGTCCCATGATCCCCACCCCACCTACCTGTCCCACTCCCAGATGCCACTCCTCACCTATCCACAGCCTCATCCCATCTGCCTAGCCATGTGCCCTGCATGTGTGGGTCCCACCTCTGGCAGTGGACAGGTTGGGGTGCCCAGGCAGTGGGGCCAAGGCAAACAGTGACAGCAGCCAGAAGGAACCACTACTGATGGGGCTTCTGGAAAGTGAGTGGTGGGACCAGCCATGTGCACCACAGCCTGGGCTGCCCCCCATACCTGGGCTGAGCAGAACTGAAGGACCCACTGCAGACCAGACAAAATCCTTTGGGGGCTTTCTCTCACCTTTGTGTGGATTTTAAAAGCCCCACTTAGATAGCTATTAGTTTGGACTTGACTCTCCACTTCTTTATATAATAACCTTATTCAACATATACATTTCTCTGAGAACCCCATTTCTCCTAGCACCTTGAATATTTAATCATGATCCACTCTGTTGCATGCTTTTTCTGAATCTAGGTCTGTTATATCTGTGTTTTATTTTCCTCACTTGGATATGGGACAGTGCATCTCTGATCACTCTGACTTCAGAGATCCTTCTACCTGGTACTGTGCATACATGGTCTTCATGTATTATCTTCTGGAGGTTTTTTCTCATTCTCCAAGCCAGAATCTTGGCCATTAATCTATAATACATATTAAGGAGTGTAATTGGTCTCCACTTCTTCTGGAGTTCCTTCTCCCCTTCTTGAAGAGTACCATCATAATGCTTCTTGAAAGATCCTTCCCTGCCTCTTCTGTTTCCACTACTTCCTCAAAAACTTCCACCACATCCCTCCCTACTCATGCCCAAAACTTCTCGTAAAATTTGATAGACATCCATCTGCTCCTTGTGATTTCTCTCTTTTAAAGGTTTTAAAGAACTCCTCCACTTCCTTTAATCTTATCTTTTCTTTCATCTTCTTCCTGTTTGTCTCCTTTTTCTGACATAGCTCTTCATTTTCTCATTGCCTTAGACACCCCCTCCTGCTTTTCCACCAGGGGAACCACCATCTCCCTACACTGCTTTTAGCTCTCCTTTCACCATCTTCTCTCTAGTCAAAAAGTATAGGGATTACTCTTCATTTTCTCTCATCCAGGGTCTTTGTGCTAAAAACATTTTTTCTCTCATCTTTCTTTTAAACCAGCTTTCTATCTTTTGCCTTATTTCTTCTAGTTCTTCTCATACCTGTCTTCCCTCTGTGGCTTCCTTTAGCAGCTCCTGCAACTTTCCTTGCAGCTCCCTCAGCTCTTTCATTCTCTTCCCCAGTGCTCTTTGGCTTTCCTTCCTGAAAAAAGAACTCTCTGTTCTCTTCACCATCATTCACCATTTGTCACTGGTATTCTTAAAGTATGTCTTCCGTGTTTGCCACCCCTCAGACTATCTTTTGTACACTTGACATATTTCCTTATCTTGTAACAGCCACACATTTAACTTCCACACTCCCCTTCCTCTTATGGGGCTCTTCCCAAGATTCAGTTCTGCCGTCAGCATCCGATGATCACTAAATGCTACACTTACGATTTTCTTTTTTCCTTATCTCTATTTCTTTTGATATAAACATAAAGTCAGTTCTTAATTGTTTCTTTCAACTGGGGTCAGTTCTAATGAAAACATTCTCCCCTGCCCACACATCTTTTAATTACTCTTCTTTTATTACCTTGGTTAACAATCTGGATGAACTGGCTAAAGTTCCATCTTCTCCTTCCCCAGGTCTGTCACCTGCTTCGATTATACAACTGAAGTCCCCCAGTATTATCCATGGTCTTCCTCTGACCACACAAAATGCTACCTTCTTAAGCAGAGCCTTCCTCCCTTTTGGTGGTGCATATACATTGAAGATTTCTAATTTTGTTCCCCCAGCTGATAATATAATTTAATGCTCCACTGACGATGTCTTCACCTGTTTTACTCTGAACTCTAGATTCTTGAAAAATATCACTACCCTGCCACTTTGTTCTCATTTGTGCCTGACCACCAAGACAGTCCCTATCTCCACCTTTGCTCAAAGCATTTGTAATCCCTCTTCCCCGGTATACCACATTCTTGTAGGCAGATTGTGTTTGCCCTTACTTGTTTCAACACTTGTTTAACCCACTGAGGGACGTAGGGACTTTAGAAGATAGTCTGGATAATGGACTAGCTCTGTTGAGTCCTGTTGAGACCATACTTAACTCAAGCCAGTCTGTTAATGATTTCTTGTTCCACAGTTTCATGTCCAAGTTGGTTTCTGGAGTTTTGTTGTTTAAGCACAGCTACTATGATGTAAGTGATAGTGATTTGCCACAGGCTTGTGTGTCTTTCTGGAATTGATGAGAGATCAGTATCCATTCCAGGAGTATAACTAGGGTGGGACAAGGGGGGAATCAGCCCTAGGTCCCAACTTAGAGGAGGTGCCTGTATTGCTCCCTCCCTCTCAGGAGTCTTTTCCATGGCAGGGGCAGCCCAGTGCAATCCAGCCATAGGGAGCCAGGCAGGCACAGCCCCATTCCCCAAGGTGTATCTCTGGAGTGGGGGAAGGTGAGTGAGATGAATGCTATGTGCTGCCCACCCTTTCCACCCAGCTTTGCCATGGGACATGCAGCCCTGCACTCAGAAGGGTAACTGAGAGGAAGGGGAGAAGGGGCAAACGGGACACCAGGAGTCGTTCTGGGAAGACTGCTGCCCCAGATGCTGCACCAGCTTGCAGCCAAGTTCATGCTGCTGTAGCAGAAGCAGTATCTGTAATAGCTGCTGCTGAAGCACAGAGAGCGGGGCAGGTAAGATTCTGCTCCTGCTCCCCCTAACTGAATTCCTGGTCTTTATGATCAACATAATTTTACCTCTTGCCCTCCCACTTCTGCCATGGTCACTAAAGTATCTTGCTATGCCTCTGGTCCATTCATCCTTTCACATTGGATGTTATAATCTGTGTTGATTAGTTCAGTGGTGATGTTGTTTGTGTTGATGAGGGGTCACAGCTGGCATCTGGGTTTGTTGCAAGGCTTGGTGGCATGGTGAGAATAGGTGTTACGTAGTCTGTTGCCAGAGAGATGATGTTTGAGTTTATGGGACTGCCTGTAAGCCAGGACAGACTTATCCCTCAAGGCTGCCTTGAGGTGGTTGCCATTTTCTTAGAGGGGTCAGAGATCATTAATGATACGTGTATGGTGTTTAGGCTAAGGGCTGAAGTTTCAACCAGAGGGATTCTGTTGTCCTTATCACGGTGTAATGTGTTCACAGGATGGCATGGTCACAACAGATATTCTATTACCTGGACAAGCTTGTTTAACTCATATGTCCCCCAGTGAATACTCATGCATTCCTGAACAAGTTAGTCTATAAAGTACCACCCCACTCTGTCTTTGCGTTGGTCTTCTACCTAATGCAAAGAAGTCATAGTCAAGTATTTTTTGTAATATTAAAAAAATCACATCTAGTCACCACGTTTTAATAAGCAGCTTTGTGTGGAAACTTGAAACTAAAGTTTGCTTCCTTAATGAAATTTCAGGTCCATATGGGTTTGTTTTCATAGTACCTAGCATAGGATCATGAATACATGAAGGTTTTATTATTATTATGATTATATTTGCTTGCTTCTATATGAGCATAGGCAGACAAGGTTCCTTGGGTGAATTTGATATCTTTTATTAGACCAACCCAAATAGTTGGAGAAAATTATTAAGCAAGCTTTCAGGTTCAAAAACCCTTGTCAGGCTAAGGAAGCTTCAGCAGTTGGTGTGTGCTCTTCCTGGATGGAATGAAAAGTAAAGAAGCCAGGGGCTGGGCTGGGGAGTCAGTTGCCAGGCAGATTATAATGTATCAA
>JAGPOW010000304.1:43064673-43081526 GCA_030014935.1 Caiman crocodilus
CTCTCGGTGATCAATCTCTCTCTGACGGTTGTAACATTCCTTCGGTCATCTGTCTCTGTCGGTTGTAAACGGACCAATAAACTGCTACTAACAACAATGTGTGAGTACAATCAACCTTATCTCGGCAATCTCGCGATATCTGATCTGCCTAGCAGCCAATAAAAGGGGAAATCAAAGCCTAGTGCGGGAAAAATAAATTAGTTAGAGTCCGTTCGTTCTCGCCCTAGGGGCCTGTCAGAATTAAGGCTCCGGAGGTGTGACAACTTAAATTTGGGGTTCAGTAGTTAGAACTACTGCCGTTGCTTCTTGCTCCTTTTTCAGCATTAAGTATTCAAATACAAAGACGGTGTTGGTGCGTTTTATGCTCATTTTACATGCTCTGATCTAATAGAGCTAACAATTCCTTGGTTTTTTTTTTATCAAAGCAGCAGCATCTTTTTCATCTCTATGCTCAAATTGGCTTTGTGAAAATATGGAGAGGCACTGAAAAAAAATCACATGGGGTGAAGAATTATATATTTTTTTTGGTTATGTATTCAGTCCCAGTGGTATCTAGGCATATAACAAGTATAAACATTACAAAGCAGAAATTAAGTTGTGCAATGATCTGTCACTGGCAGCAAGCAGAGGCCACTGTTGTGGCTTTTAGGAGTTTAATTCTAAACTCCTGGCAGTTGGATCCAAAAGCTCAGCTGAAGAGACGTGACATTCATGCAGATACTTAAGCATGATTGAGGGCAGTCATGCACACCAAAACACATTTTGCTCTATCAGAACTGTATTAAAACATGTTACCTGCAGTACAGTCAAGATTTGTAAGAGTTGTGAGTGATGGCTCATTCAAGTCAACAAGAAGTCACGAAGTTAGATGTGAATCTTCTTTAGAGAAGATTCAGTCAGGTATGGACCAGTATCCTAATTCCTCAGACTGGCATCTGTAGAGGGGCTTCTTAGTAATTCTCTGCACATCTAGTGTGTTAGGGTATGGACAGGTGTTCATTTGTAATGCTTTGAAGTGTCACAGCACATTGTAGCACTAAAAAATTGTAGCACTTTGGGATGTATGGATATTCTAGCTCCCTGGTTGGACAGCGATAATGTCACCTCCAGCCAGTAGGCAGCATAAGACTACTGGATAGAAGACTACTAGATGGAAGATCCTCCTCCCCAGGTGAAGCCCAGTCACTGAAAGTTTACCCTACTGAGGAAAGGGGCAGGCTACCATTGCGCACCTGGCAGCTGCTGAAAAGCAGCTCTTCCCACCACCAGTAGGACTCTCTCCAGGACTAACTCCAAGACTGATTGTCCCCAGGGTTTGCATCAGGACTGTTCAAGGGGTGGCAGGAAGTACCCATCTTCACTGTCAGGGTTGGGGAGGAAGAGCAGAGGACTGTAGGATGCTGAGCATCCTAGATACCCCTGTAGCACTATATGTAACTGTACAAGCATTAGTTATTGTGCTGCAAAATGCAGCACTGCCGAGAAGTCAATTTTTGAAACAGCTAATGGTAATATTTCATAGCAATTTCATAGCATTATATGCTAGAGACAGCCTGAATCGCTATATACTTGCATTTTGTAGCACTACAAGGGCATATTTAGCACCACAAATGCAACACCTTTCTATAGCTTTACAGCTTTTATTTTCCCTTGGCTTGCATTCCTAGTAAAACCAAGAATTTATGCTGGTGGCTTTCAAGTCATAAAAAAAACAAAAATCAAATGACTTCTAATTTTTTTTTGCCTGGGTTGGTGTGACACCAGTGAAGATGGTACTCAGGCAATCCATTTGGGAGACAGAATTAGATGCAACTAGCTGTAGGAAGTAGGGTAACCTATTACCTCTGAGCACAGTAGGCTTTTGTTTAGATGGTTTCAGACATTTCAAGGAGAATTTGCAGCAAACAACAAGTGGAGCAGGAAAGAAGAGGCTAACACTTAAACTGTACCTGTTGATTTGGGCAAGTCTGACAATAAGAAGGAAAATGCCACAGAGTTCACACAGCTGTTGCTACATTATTGAATATAATGAATAATATAAACATTATTTTTCTCCCATTGTTTGTTTCTCTGGTATGCCATTGTTGATTCCATCTTTTAAAAAGGTTTAAAAGCAGATTTGAAAATCAAAGCCAGATTCTGTTATATAAGAACTGAATGAAAAAAATAGTTGCATTTCTAAAGGGAAAGTTTACAATGTTATGAAAAGATTTACCACCAAAACTGCAATAGATTTCTCAGAGCTGTGTTAAAATGATCATATGAAGGAAAAATTGGACCTTATATCTAGTCTACCTAAGTCTTTAGTACAGAGATTTCTGAGCACCAATAGACTGAATTATGGAAAGTTAAGAAAGCTGTCTGAATGCTAAATAAAATATGCTTTAATAATCTTATATGCTTATTTCACTACATAAGGCATAGGTGATTGAGAGTTTTAAATTAACAGATATGTGGGGAAAATCATAATTACCTCCTCTTTGCCTTTCATCTCCTTTTTTACTCCTTCTATTATATAAACTAATTCTTTTCACCTTGGTTGCCCTCTTGTTCAGATTTTCTTTGATTGGCACCTGAGGAGAGTTTTACTCTTAATTTTTTACATGTAAAACCTAGTGTGTATTTATTAAAATCCATTACCAACTTGCTTATAATAGATATTCATCATAGTATACGAGTAACTTATTAAACTATAACAAAAGGAGATTAAACTGTTTCAGAAATTGCTTGCAAACCTGTTTAACTTAATTTTTATTTTCACTTTAAATCTCAATTTACGATCATTTAAAAAAAAATCTCCAGACCCTAAAAATGAATACTGTTATTTATTTCTTCAGCTAATGCTGTTTAAGAAGCTGATGGGTACACAGCATATGGTGGCTTTTGTTAATATTTCTTTAAAAAATAGCGTTACACAGGTACATCACGTATACTTCAGACTTGGAACGGAGGCATGAATCATAAGACAGCATAGCTACTGAGGTGAAGCAGGTATGGATGACATGATGTAAATATCTGGCCAAATGTTGACTTTTTCAGCTAGGTAGGTAAGCTGTATAGTTGCAGGATATTTTATGTTAACATTAATAATTATGTTCTTGGAACTGCACATTACTTTTATGTACATGAGATGGAAGTGCTTCCTTTTCCCACCTCTGTCATGTCTTATCTCTCCACGGCACATTAAAAATGTGACTGAAGTCAATCACTCTGATGATGAAAAGAAAGCTAGCGCTGGTGCAGAGCTAGTTTCCATTGACTTTCCATTGCTGTTATGAAGAATAATTCAATGATTATCTATATGTATTGAAATAATGCATTAAAGGTGGCAGATGCATATTAAATACAACCAGTTTAGCATTTCAAATAGAGTAAGTAGCATTTAAAAACTTCCCAATACGGTTCATAGGGGTTATGGTTAATTCTTTTCCAGGTAGTTAATGGGATTGGCTAAAAACTATGGGTAGTATTGGGAGCAGATGGACATTGTGGTATATATTGGAAGGTAACTCAAGAATTTACATAGACATACAAATTTAAAAGTGTATCCAAACTTGTCAAAACTAGATATCTTAAGTTAGGCTTCTAAATCCGTATGTAAGGTTCATTTTTTCTAATTTGACTGATATTCAGGTATGCAAAGCATTGGCATTTTCCATGGATTACAGTGGGATTTGTGGGTGCTTGTTATTTGCAATCAGTGATATTACTCACTGTGTAAAGTTAATTAACTGAATTAATCTTTGCAAGACTTCAGCCTTACTGCTGTCAATTTGGGGAAAATGTGTTGTGTTCTTAAGGTAAAACAAAGGTTAATTTCCTAGCCAAAATTCATCCCTACCGTACACAAAGTTCACATTTTTCTGAATTTATGCCCCTGTCATTTGGATTTGGTGTCTCATTGAAGGGAACTAGAGATTTGAGAAGTGCAGTAAGAAAGACAAGAGAATGAGAAGGAAGACTGAGAGTGCAAGTGAGAAGAGGATGAATGGGACCTGAGAAGGAGATGCCTGAGCAGAATGTGAGGTAAGAAAGGTAGTAGAATAATTCCTACATGTGGGGATTGGTAGTACTGAAGAAATCAATGGGGTGAATACAGGTGCTTGTGATGGCACCTTGGACCGCTCTGTGATACTGGTTCATTCTGCTGTTCCTGGTAGATGGTTGCCCTGAGTTTTTCTGAGTCTTCCTATACATCCAGAAAGCTACATGCTGAGAATCCACACTCATTTGGCCTGGGATTGCAGATGCCTGGACCCACTTGTAAATCATGCTTAACAGTTGCAATCACACCCTTTAACAGCTCAATTCATCTATGACCAAGGGCCCAACCCAGGGGTGGGCAATTATATGACCTGGAGGACCACTTAAGGAGCTTCCATGAGCTGTTGCAGCTCTAGGAGGATGGTACTAACCTGGGCTGGTGTAATATCCTCATTTCTTATCAGGCACTATTTAATTTTTAGGGTAGTAGGAATATTCCATCACATGCTCTGTTTACATATCTCTTTTGTATAGTGTGAACCATTCATTGTGCTTCTCTGATTTATGAGAATTGCTGTGTTAATATTTACCAATCTCTGTATTCATTTACAGATGCAGTCTATGCATCCACTGAAAGACCTAATGGCACTGTCTAATGTTTTAGTACATTATCAGACTCTAAATACCCAAAGGTCCATATTAGAAATACATTCAAAAACATTTTGCACTTTCACCAAACTTCACATTGCTCATTGCCCTCCAGGTGCTGGACCATAACAGAACATAACTTCATAGCACTGATGAACTTACCCACTTCAGACTTCTAAGCTGTTGATGTGAAAGCCCTGAATTCTGATGCCATCGGATAGAGTCAGCTTTCCTTAAAATGTTACTATAGTAAGAGTGATGAAAAGAAGCTGTAAACTAAATACCTTCAAAGTGCAAACTGCAATGCAGACCCTGAGTTTTCAGTTTAATCAAATATAACAGAAGAATGTTAAAAGGAGAAAAAAAAAGACAGGAATAAAATAGAAATGAGAGAGGAGAAAAAAAATGCATCTCATCCCCAAAAGTGACCAAATCATTGAAGAGTGGCAGTGGAAACAGCCTGTTTTGGATTTTCTTAGCTATTCTTTATTTATTACATTTTTGTGCTTAGAAAATAAGGTGATTAGCATTCGGTGAATTTAATAGATATACTTTTTAAGTATTTATTGTAGCAACCTTCATGCTACATCAGTATAAAAGTATTAAATTCAACTATACTAAATTATTATGGTATGTAAAATATTTGTAGTTTTTGTTAACAGAAATCTGAAGAGAAAATAAGTTTGATTAAAGCCAGGGTTTTTTTTTAAGTTGCAGATGATTGCTGCATATTATTGTAAGTCTGCCTACTAACATATGTTGCATATTCAGTTGGGAACAACATTTATGGCTTAATATGGTGAAAGCTGAATTAGTGATTGTTGTCATGACACTTTTCTCTGGAAGATCAGCGTGTTGCCATTCTAGCATCCGTTGCTATTACTGAAATAATGAGATTTGTGGATTATACGAACTTGTCCCTTGTCTAGCATAATGAGCTGATGAAACAATTGTATAAGAAAAATGTTCCATTATTAGTAATAAAATAATGAAGGCGTTCACAGTAGCCCTTGGAACAACTTTTAAAGAATGCTTTGCTTTATTTGCATGTTCTGGCTTCAATGAAAAAGGCAAATACCAAGCTGTGGCTGAGTAGTATCAGGAAGATTTAATTCCCAGTAATAAATACAGCATTGCTTGTTCTTCCGAGAGTAACACCATAGCTGGACTTTGTTATCTGGAAAGCAGTATTCTCCTTTTTAGCTATAGAATAGGATGGCTAATAGTGATTGAGACAATGGTTGATTTACCACATATAATACTGTTAATGATTGCAACCAAAATAAGAGAGATTAGAGTTGTTCAGGAGTGAGACATTTGTCACCAGCAAGTAAGGAGCAGGTTAGCTGGTTTGATAATTGGGATGGTTAGGATCCCTAGGGTTTGGGAAGGTCTCTTCAGCATATTCCATCTCCTTCTCTGAACACCACTGAATCTCTTGTCCCTTGCTGAAAAGGGGAGTCCAGTTTGGTTAGGATCCCAGCATAGTGCTTCTCAATTTAACTAATGGAGTTGTCCAGTTAGTAAAGGTGTTTGGCATTTCAAATCCCAGATCATGAAGTCCTTGATTGGACAAGAGCTGAGAAAAGGAAGCTGTGCCCTGAGTAGCAGTAAAGATGCTTCTGAAACTGTTTTTTGATATTTTTAAATAATGAAAAGGATCATCAGGATCTGTTCCTGAGTCACTCAGTGGTGTTTACCAGTTTGCTCTTTCTGGTAGAAATTGAGAAACTAACCCCTACCCTAAGACTCTGAGGCCACAATAGCTGTAAATGGATATGGTATGAGAGGCAAGAAGCCACCTCCAGGATCAGTGACAAGTACACCACTCCTTGCATATCTGGTGAGAGCAGATTGTATTTTTTATTCTTGCTTTAAGACGCCAAAATCTGTCACATATTCTATATTTCCACAATGTTAATTCTGGCTATGGACTGCCAAATTGTTCTGTTCTCCATATTAACTATCTAATTAAAATAATAAAGGTTTACTGATCCAAACAAAAAAAAACTGGCAGAGAAATTCAAATTGAGACTGAAAGGATATTAAAAATCAGATATTCTACATGTGACTCAAATAATCCTAAAACGTACTTTCACATAGACTTGCCCAAACAACAAGCAGGGAAGGAGAAGGGACATTTTTGTGAACATAAGTTCAAATAAAAAGGATAGATTTGCTTTAATAGCATTTCTGGCTGCATTTCTTCATTTTGAAAACTTTCATGGGAATAAGAGCCTGCTTCCAAGAATGCTTGTGGCAAGAAAAACTACTGTGAATATACATGAAACCTTGTATTCGTAGGAATATTCATCCAGAAATATTCAATAGCTAATTCGAAAGCTATTTGTTTAAGAAGCATCCAGCCAGAGAATAAAAGCAAATACCATATGACTCAGGCAATCAATTAAAACATAAATTGTGAATTACAAATAGAAAATATAGACATTTACACACTAAGTTATGTCCAAGTAAGCCTTCCAAATAATTTTGAATATGAAAGAAATTCTTAAACAATCAAGTCTTTCATTGTTTTTGTCAACAGTAAAAGGAGCTGAATTCATCAGATTGCTTTTTCAGTTAGTAGCTCTCACTGTTCTAGTTTTTGCATTTGAACACAGTACCTTTGATTTTAAGATTAGGTAACTCTGATCATTTGAATTAAATAAATACATGATATTACGTTTCAATTTTGGATGATTCCCTAGACTTTAAGCCTGTTTTAGCTCTGCCTACATGATTTTTCTACACTCAAACTAACCTACATTCATCAGAGTCGCATAAAGAAAAATTTTGTTCTTGAACAGTATTACTGGAGTCATCATTTGTTGTAATTATCTCAAACTTAGAACCCATGAGTCCCAGGAAGAAATTACCTGAACTGTGAAGGAGGTTGTTCCATGGATGGAATGACATGGGTTGGACAACTGGAAAATCCATGTGAAAGAAATATGGTCCCAGAGGTGGGATCTTTACAGTGCAATTTTCGGTTTTCCATACGAAAATACTAGTAGTTATTCAACTAAAGAGTTCTGCCACTTTATAGCAATATGGGAAATCCAGTTCAACTTCCTTGCAGTACGGACACAGTGATATTGATATGAAGGTATTTATTAGAGCTAATCAGAACTGTTATGATGAAAGTGTTTGCATTAAAAATGCTAATTAAATGACATTTAAATATTCTGCGAGAACATTTTGATTTCCTTGAAACTTCTGAAGGCAACCAGGCAAGTTTTCTTGGGAATCCTGGAACTTTGTTTTATAAGCAGTGGTCCAGGAATGCTGGAAACCCTAGAGAAAAGCTGGACCTGACCATCTACGACTCCATGCCACAGAACCTGAAAGGTCTTTCAGGTCTGGAAGCAACTCAAGACACCTTGTTAATTTTATTTTGGAAAGTCAAAAGTTAGATTTCCCAAAGAAATCCTATGTTCTATGCAGAATGTTTTTGTTTGTTATTTGTTTGTTTTAATTTTGGAATTTCCTGTAGAGCAGAAATCTGGTTTCCAACCAAGAATCATGCTTACACTATTATATATATATATTATTCAGTTTAGAAACTTAATAATTTATACCACTACAAGCTGCTTTTCTATAGCTATATATAGACATTCATAAAACCCAAGGCAGAATCATTCTATGTTATACAGTTTTCTGTAAGCAACATAGTTTAGATTGGTAGCCAACAAAACACACACTCCCCATTTGAAGGGCAGTGGGGGAGGGAGGGACAAATCTTAGACAAGGCTCTGCCATTTTTAAACCAGTTTATTGGTGCTGAACTTCTGTTCTGTGATGGGTATAGGCCAGTTTCTGATCACATATTCTGATAGAAGTGTAATATCTGTACCCTCTTCTGAGTATGTGTGTGTCCACTCTGAGGCTAATATCACTATAGCTATATCAGCAAATTAATACCTAGATACACTGGTATAACTTTTCTAATGTATACCAGTCATCAGAGGCAGTATCTACAACAAGTTTTGGCTTCCTGTGAAGCAGGAAGGACACTTACCAGGGAAGTAATTTTAGCCTCTGTGCCTCTATAGGCCCGTAATTGCAGACCTATCATTGAAGAACCAGCTAAATACAGTTTCTGCATCAAAACAAAAGGTTTGTGGTACAAGGCATACGTTTTTGCTCGAGAGGATGTCTGTGGACCATATGGACAAATCAGAAGAGGCAGTGAATAGTTTTGAGTGGAGAAACAGGAGTAGCTATTTTGTATCTATAGTCTGAGTAGACCCCATGTAAAAATGTACGACTGAGATGGAGAGTACTAGGAGTCACCTTCTGATAATACTGGTAACAGTGTTTTTGTCATAATTGAATTCGTTTTAATGGAGTTACACATGGAGGCTCATTGTCTCATAACCACATTGAAGAACAAAGAAAAACTTCAGTTTGTGAAAAATTAGCTCTGTCCAACCGATGCAGATGTAAAGAGTTAGGTGATCACCCAGAGTGAAAAGTAATAAGGCTTTATTTCCCAGTGTTGCCAAACTGAGCCAAAGCCATTTAAATCTCAGTTTCAAGTCTTACATTTTTCAAGGGCAGCAAAGTGCTAAGTGAAGTGTCAAGGACCATGGGAAACTAAAATACCCTCCTAATGAAATATACATCTTAATTCACTGAATGTGTAATTCAATTTCTATTGCACAGCACATGACAAATGAATGGCAAGCATCTGACAGGGACACCTTATAAGAAATTCAGGGTGGCACAAGTGAAAACCTGTCAGAATTATTTATAGGGGATACTGTAACTTCTAAGGATAAAAAGAAATGCAGGAGCAAGGAATTTTCAGTTCCTCTTATGCTATCTGGATTATTATTTCAGAAAAAGCTATTTGCTTTTACGTGATACCAGTACCAGATCCAATATGCTGAAAAGAGCTACAGCAGTAGCAGGGAGCTCAATGCACATGTTTCTAGAGGCTAAGCCTGGCATTCTTGGTGGCAAAGGAGGCTATGATTACACCCCCTATGATTCTCCCCCGGTATTTTAGTCCAACTATGGCAGGAGATATGCAGTTTACTAGTTTTGGTAGCTGATGTATTAAGCCTACTTTTCTAATTGTGAATCAGCTAGGAGAAAAGAACAAAGACATTTTGTTAGCATGTGTCATATGTCCATGTTATTGAAAATTTGGACCCCAATAGCAAAACTGTCTCCACTAATATCTAATTCCAGGAAGAAAGATGATTGGCAGTTAAGTCACTCTCTTATCTATCCAGGCACTAACAGAGACTTTGTCCTACCACTGAATGACTTTTGTAAAGTCAAACACAGCAGGGAAGGGGGATTTTTCAAGAGAATTCTAAAGTGAATGAAATTCAGAATTTCCATCCTACAGGAAACCAGGACAAAACATTAAGATTTTTCCTGTAGTGGAGATTAAAAAAAAAAGAAAATGCCCAAGTGGTTTGTTTCAACACCTTTAATTTAAATATTTAAATGAAATACCTTCTTAAATTAAAATGTTACTGAATGTTGGCTGAATTGGCTTGGCTTAATTCAGTTCCAAATTAAACTACATTTTTCCACAAATGTGCTTTGCCTTGTGGGAATTGTAGTTCAGACACCTGATAGCCCCATTTTACAATCTAGGCCATTTTCTCTTATGTGTATATTTGGCTTGGTTTTGATCTGGGACTCTTGGTTTTGCATGAGGTTTTGGTTTGGGACTCTCTCACTTTATGGCTTGACAACATATCTCATAATACAAGCAGACGCAGGTGATTCCCATGAGGAAGCACATGGTAGTATATTATATACTAACATAATATATAGTATATAGCAGTCTGGAGACCTGGAAAGAATGGGGAAGGAGGGCCAATAAAACAACTACTTTTAAGGCAACAAGATGCTAGAGAAACAGATTAGCATTTTTAAATTATTTAAAATTTAACAATGAAATTTAAAAAATTCAATTCAGGTCAAACCAATACAAAATAATTATTATGGTTATTGAGTTATTGTACCTTCAAGTTAGTATACCTTTTCTCTTTATGGTTTATACCTTTATGGTTTTGGGGTTATTATACATTTTTCTTTCAAATGAACATTAATTAGAACATGATTCCAACTTTTGGGGAATCTGTGGTCAAGCTGGTAGGCAAACCAAAAGTGTTGCTTCCAGTTTAAAAAAAAAAGAAGAAAGAAATCAGCATTTACTAACTAATACAAAACTTGCATAGAATTTCCTCTGAAATTCTGTAGAGCAGAGTGCCACTGTATTCTGTAAGATGCTCTGCGAGTACTACCTGCTGGCAGATAATACTTGTGATTAAAAAAACTAGTACTTCAGTTGGAAGGATTCTACTACATATAGTGGACATGTCCTAGAATCAAACTGTACAAAAATGATGGAGACATGGTGAAGGAAATAACAGGATGCCAGACATCAGATAACATCTTATTGTAAAATCACTGACAGGTTGTAAAAAAACAAACAATGCTTACTTATAAATTTGGTGGAAATTCTTCAAATTTGCTACCAAAAATAAATCAATCTTACACTTGTCTCCAAACCAGAAAGCTTGAGAAACGTTGTTGAATAATGAAGAAAAACACAAGTTCTATGATCCCACAAGAACAAAGTTGTAATAAATTAAATATCTAAAATCAGATGAGTAGAAGATAGCAAGATTTGTGTTATGCAAAGTTCTGATTAAAAGCAGAAGGTGAAATATTATGTAGAGATGAAGATGAAGACAAAAGCTTAACCATGACTGAACATAAAGGAACTGTCAGAGCCTGAAAGGAAGAGAGGAAAAGAACACAAGACTGTTTTTATGTATATTTTAGGGAAATGGATACATCTTTAAATAGGTATTACACTTATTATTTGCTAAATTGGTTTCATGAATAAAATAAAACAATAGCACTTGTTAGTTCACGGACACTTGAACATTAATTCTGGTAACTGATTTCTGAATATTGTGGCTAAGGGTTTCTGGTTCTATTGGCTTTGCATTGCCCTGGATACTAGATAACCTCCCAGGCCCAAGGAAAATTGCAATATGTAACAGTTTATTGTTGGCCTTGTTAAGCCAGGCTGTCTGCTTATTGTTTTTTCTCCCTTGGATTGCGAGCATGCTTGATGGGGTTTTTTTTAAAACAAGCTGTTAAGATAATGTCATTGCTACTGACAAATATCAAGGGCATGCTCATGTAGCTTGGTGGAAATTTTGTTCATTACAAATGAGTGATTTGCCCACCTTTTAGCAAATCATGTTATTGGTTCTATCTGCATACATCCCCAACTCCCTCTTCTAAGAAAGAAACATGATCTTCTTTAGTGCCCAAAGCATGGATCCTAGCCACTCTGAAGGTGACCCCTATACTTCAAACAAGTTAAGTTAGTACAACCTGACTTGACACTGGCAAGTTTCCATTTCTGTAATAAAGTTCACTAGTCAAGGACTTATGAGCATCTTATTTTGAATTGTAGATGCAGAGTCAGCTTAATTCCACTATTTAATAAAAGAAGGGGAGAAAAAAAGATCTACAATGAAGGACAATTTAACAACACTTTTACCTACCCGGGGAGAAACATCTGAGCTTCTCTCTTTGGCCACAGTTGTGACTGTGGCAGGTTAGGGTGTTATGCCTTGTGATTGTGCCAGTGTTGACTGTGTAGTTTTATTAACTGGGTAGACCAGTGATTCTCTATTAGGGTGATACGGCACCCTGGGGTGTCTTAAGTCAAAAAGTTTGAGAACCACTGGTTAGACAATGGATTTGTAGAGCATAGTTTGAATAGGAATGAACCTGCCTCGGGCAGGGGTTTAGACTACATGACCTTTGGAGGGCCCGTCTAGCCTTACTTTCCTAGGATTCCATGATTTCAAAGATAAAACTACAGATCAATTTAAAAAAAAATATCAGAGGAAAGTAAAGTACTTGCATTAGGCTTAAGCAGATAGGGTGCAAAGTGCTGTGACACTATGAGAAACCTGAATTTAGGATTTATAACTTAACCTTATTTGTAATTCTGTCTTAAAATGAAAAAGCCCTGAAACCTCAGACAGTGCTGCTTATTCCTAAATTCTGCAAAGCCAATCTAGCAAACTAATCAGCCAGAGAAAGGGCTGGATCAAAACCCCACCAGACAAACTCTTCTGAGAAAGCATGAATTACGTTAATTTTGCATTCTGTTTGCCCTGATGTAGTGCCAGAGGGTCTTGGTCATGGCTGAGCCTGAGTAAGCAAGTACTGTATGTACCTATCTGCCCCAAAGAATTTTAGCTCTGCCCCAAATTTCTGTTACCAGTTGAATAACCATCAAAGTTTGGAGAAGACTTGTACTGAACACCATCTCTCAGGCTCACTGCAAGTATCAACAGGGGTTATATATACAAGTTGACTTTACCAAGTCAATATTATCATTTGTCTATATAATTATTTGGGATCCTGTAGTTTTTCCTTATAGAGAGAGCATGAAATAACAGCACTATCTGAAATACCACTGGGGGATAATTGTTGGTAAAAGCTTATTATATAGAGCAGTCCATAGCTAAGTCCTGGGTCCCTTATTGTTATGATGATGCAGGTATCACTGAAGCCCAATGGGATAAAAAATATTTCAGCATGAGAACAAACTGGTCAAACAAAATATATGTTTTTAAAAAGGCTTCTAAAAATAATATTATAATTGGCTAACAAAACCGCTGTAGAGGAATTAAACCTGATGCAGGAAAAGTACAAATGTGGAAGGCATAGTGTTAGAATGGACTCTTCATTAGTCTCAATTTTTCTAAACCAAGAAGCAGCTTAGTTACCATCAGACAAAGAAAGAATTGAGAGGATATTTCAACTGAGAAGTGTCCAGCGAGGCATGTAATTAGAAGGAAAGGTATTAGCGAGTGCTCAACATATCACAGGCAAAAAAAGGGCATGGTTTTAATGGCTTGCAGAAATGAGAAGAGACACCTTAATAATTCCTGAATGTAACAGTGAAACCAGCTTAAAATAACATTGCTAGGAACACAGAAGAGGTAACTCAGATATTTTGAGCATATTTTTTGGAATTTTGAAAATCATCTTTCAATTAGATTTCACTATATTACAAGGAGAGTTGAGAAACAGGACAAAGCTAAGGATGTTCACACAACTAGATGAATTTAATTACAATACTCTATTTCTGTATCACCTTTCATCTAAGGACCTCCTGAAGGCTGCTCTAATTTGTTCTAGCTCTAAATGGCTGGAGACGGAACAAAATCCCTTTCTACTGTAACTTATCCCTACCTGCCCTTGGCAAGCCTCAAGGGTTGAAGACAATACAGGCACCAGCAACGGCTATGCCCAGGGGTGGACAGTACAAAGGGGGTGCAGTTTCACCCACTCCACCCTCAATTTGGACCAGGCTGTGGAAGCAACAGTCAGGAAGGGTTTTTTTCACTGTCCCCAAAGCACGTAAGAATTCCCACCCCTGCCCCTTCATTCTCAGTGGTACTCCCCCACCCTCCCGGGGCCAATCCTCTGCCACTGTTCCCACTGAACCTGGGGGCCAGAGGAGTTCCAGAGGTGCTCCTGTCCTGCTCGAGCTGCGCTGCTCAGAGAGATGGGCTCAGCTGGGAACATTGGTAGTGCTGTCAAGGAGTTTCCCCCTCCCTGCCCAGTCCCCCTAGGGCAGGGGTAAGCAATTATTTGGGCTGGAGAGCCACTTAGGGTGTTTGATGAGCTGTTGGACGCTGGGTCAGCACTGCTCCCCACCCCACCCCCAGCCTGCAACAGCTCACTGAAACTCCCCAAGTGGTAGATTAGTAGATCAGTGTGGGGGTGACTAGGTGGATAGAACAGGGCCGCAGGCAGGTGGGTGAGTGGGAAGCAGCATCTGGGAGCTGGATGGGCAGGCAGGGCCAGGGCCAGGGCCAGGGCCAGGGCCAGGGTGGTGACAGCATAGGGATGGAGTCTAGGGAAGTGCCATGATCCACTCCCAGCAAAGCCCCACACTGTCACTGCCCTGAAATCCTGGCCCCACCCCCAGCCCACCCAGATGCCACTCCCCACCCACTCATAGCACCATCCCATCCACCTAGGCCAAGTGTGGCCTGCCCATGAGGGTCCTGGGCTGGTTTCTATGGAGACCCTGCCCTCCCGCTCCATCTGGTGCTTCTGGTGGTAGATGCAGAGTGGATGGGCCAGAGTGCCCAGGCAGTGGGGCCTGCCTGGCAGTGGTGACAACACTAGCAACAGCAACCATAAAGAGTTGCTGCTGCTGTGTCTGCCATAAAGCTGAGTCCAGCTGCTGCACTGCCCTATGCCCCCTGCATGTCCAGTGGCTATGGAACCGGGCACACACACTACAGCTTAGGTTGCCCCTTGTATCTGGGCTGGATAGGGCCAAAGTACCCATTGTGGGCCAGATAAAAATCCCTTCATGGGCCAGATCTGTTCTGTGGGCCATATTTTGCTCATCCCTTGTTGCAGAGGTATCCTTCCTGCCCTGGGGGGAAGGTCTGGGAGGGACAGTTAACCCAGTGCTGCTGCTGGCCCTGCCTGAGTCTAGCTCCCTGAGCAGCACAGCTGGAGCAAGGCTGCTGCCCTAGCAGCCTTGCTCATGTCAGAGATAGTGCTCATGTCAGAGAGGAGTGAAGGGGACTAGAAAGGCAGGGAACATGCTTGTGAATACAGAGGGGAAGAAGGGACTGCTGAGAGTGAGGGAATGGGATTCTTCCCTGATTTAGAGGCTTCAAAAATAACATTTCTCTGACATGGTCTGCCCATCTTGGATGGGGTGGGGGAGTGGTGGTTGCAGCTAGCCCACAGAACCAGTTGTTGCTCGTTCATCCCCTCTTTTAGAAAATCATGGATCAGCCTGTGGTGATGTGAATTCTACTTCTGCTATGTGGGGAAAGAATGACATCAGAAGACTAACTTACATATTGCAGATATTTCTGGGCCAAATTATCTGGCCTGTTTTAGGTTTTGTTTGAGGTAAATGCCCAGAAGTTCAGTTGCTTTCCTAAATGCTTTCAAGTCTAGAAACTGAGCAACTAAGCTCACATCAACAAGTTCTTGTGAGACTTTCAGTGCTTTCCAATTATGGGCCACTGGGAATTTCTGCAGGAACAGGCTTTTTTACAGGCAAAAGGGAAAGCCACTTTTAAAAATTGGACACTTAGATTATTTGCACCAGCCTTATCACACAGAATAGAACTCTGTTCAGAAGTGGAGACTGCTTAGTACATGCACAAACAGCTCTGTGAAGCCTTCAATACTTCGAAGTAGTAATATTGTATCTGTTAGGTTCCCCATGGCTTGAACCCAGGCCTTCTGGACTCGTAGGTGGAGGCCTGGATAGCACCCAACGGCAAACTAGATGCTGAACTTGGCCCAGCCTGGGACCTCCCATGAGGTTCTCCATGGGGGACCATGTGAACCAAGGGAACCAATAGAAAGCAAAAGTCTTTGATGCTATAAAACCGCCCCCACTTACCCTGGGGCCTTGTCCTAGTAACTATGTTTGTAAGCTATGCGGCTTGGGATTCTCCTGTCTTGCTCCTATCTCACCTCTACCTCAGACATCACTAACCTGTACCTGCCTACCTTACCTTGCATACTGGATTCCTCTGCTCCTGACCACTGGCTTGACCTTTATCACAGATGCACATGATCCCCTGAAACAATCCATCAGACTTGGACCAACACCTGGTACTGCAACCTTTGAGACCCTCAGTTCTTGAACCCTGACCCCCCACCTCTAGACCACACCCATGACATTGTCTGGCTGCATATTCATATACAAGTGTTTATTGTATCAAGGCACTGAAATTAATTTATAGGATATCATCACTATAAACATCCACTGAATACTTTACTGTATCAAAATATTAAAAAAGAACAGGTCCAACAATGTAGGTAGAAAATAGAAACATTTTGCTCATAAAAACCCTAAATTAAATGTATGCCACTTAAGAAAATATTTAATAAAAGTTTTGTTTGCATTACTCAGGGGTGTACTTGGTAGCCATGCTGGTCCGAGACAAGAAGACATACAAAAAACTAGAACTCTTGGTTCCAAAATGATACCTTTTATTAGACCAACTGGAAAATGGCAAGAAGATTGTCCTTTTGTGCAAGGTTTTGGGAATCCAAGTCCCTTCGTCAGGCTCTGGGAAAAGTGTAGATGGTACAAGATGGTAAAAAGTCCCCATAGGTTGGAAATAAACTTCATTTTTGCACAGAGGGAGCTGAAGATGGAAGTC
>JAGPOW010000304.1:43085363-43121250 GCA_030014935.1 Caiman crocodilus
ACAGTTAGGGTGGCTAGGATGTGGAACCGGCTTCCTAGGGAAGTTGTTCTTGCTCCTACCTTGGGTGTCTTTAAAAGTAGATTAGATAGGTACTTGGCTAGGGTCCTGTGACCCTGGCACTCACTTCCTGCCAATTGGCGGGGGGTCAGACTAGATGGCCTGCTCTAGGCCCCTTCTGACCCTAGGTACTATGATACTATGACTATGATCTAATAAACTTTAAAAACTCCATAAGAGGAAGAACAGAAAAACCAAGGAGCAGGAAAGAAAGTTTCTCTGAAGTCTCCTTTTCTATTTCTTTGCAGGGACGGATGCAAAGAGAGCACAGTGGTGCTGCTGAACTCCACCCCTTTCAGACCACTCCATGAGCTCAACAGCTTGGGACTTTAAGTCCCCAAAGCAGGTAAGAATCTTCACCCTCCCTTCCCTTCTGTGCTCAATGGCATGACCGCTCCTCTCCCATTCTCCTTCTTCCCTGCCTACCGCTGCCACTGCACCCAGTGCTGCTGGCTGCCCAGGGGGTAGGGGGAACTCCAGAGCTGCTCCTGCCCTGCTCCAGCTGGGCTGTGTGGAGGCCATCACTCAGCCAGGGACAATGGCAGCAGTGGTGGCAGTTGGAAGATTCTGTCCAATCCCCAAGGTGTTCCCTTCCAGCCCAAGAGCAGACCCATTGCTGCTGTCCCCAGCCAAACCTGGATCCCCTGTAGACCCTCCTTGCAACTCCATCAGGAGTAAGGCAGGAGTAGCCAGAAGAGTAGCAGCAATGGAAGGGTCTAGAAGTGTTAAGTACACAGGGTTATGGGGTTTCCCCAACCCCTACATCATTGGAAGTGGGAGATGGGAGGGAGGGGGGGAGATGGGAGGGTAGGGAAGCGAATATGCTCCTGTGCACAGATGGGAGGGAGAGATTCTCACTAGAGGTGTGCAAAATGGGCCGTATACAATTGGGATTCAGCCTAAATCAGGAAGTGATTTGATTAGTTGATTTGGATCACTATCCCCGATTCAATTCAGCTGAATCCAAATCTGAAGATTTGATGCTGATTCAGCGAATCAGTGATTCAGCCATAGACACAGTTTTAAATGTTTTTTTCTACATACCTCGAGGTACCAGGCATAGCTCATGAACACTGCAAGGCTGGGGTGGATGGAACATCCCACAGAAGTGCAGGCGGCCTCCCGCGTTCTCGGTGGTGAACCCGGAAGTGGACCAAAAATACTTCCGGTCCACTTCTGGGTCCACCAGGAAGCATGCTGCCCCTTCCCACCCAACCCCCGGTACCCTGTTGGCTCAGCAATTGGCTGCAGGGGGACCTCAGGTGCTCCCTCAGACCCAGGAGGCACCAGTCATCAAGCCTGGGAGGCATGGGGGTGGGGGCCCAGCACACTCCCCAGCAGACCCAGAAGTGAAATGGAAGTGCTTCTGGTCCACTTCCGGGTCTGCTAGGGAGCCCCCTGTGCTCCTGTGGGACACTCCATCCGCCTCACCATCACAGCATTCATGAGCTCCCTACTACCTTGAGGCATGTAGAAAAAACATTTAAAGCTGTGTCTATGTCTGAATCGATTCAGAGGGTTACAATTTGATTCAGAGAGATTAAAGGGCCTCCTAATTCAATTTGGATTCAGAGATTCGACCACCAAATCAAATTAGGGACCGAAGCTTTGCATAGCCCTAATTTTCATCTATTTCAGGCACTTAAAAAAAGCCCCAGCCCCAGGTCATTCGCCCCTGGGAACACTGAAAACTGGGGCGCAAGCCAACCCCCTCCCCACACCACTCATCTGCTGCACAGCATACGGTGTTAGGTGGTCACTGCCATCCACTGGTGTTGGAGCCACAGCACTTGAACACCTACAATGTGACATTCTGTCTGTAATGCTAGAGCACTGTATGTGCGGACACTTCTAACCTGTGACGATTGTGACTCAGTCCCCAATGAGTGAAATTTGGGAACAGTTCAGTTGTTATGAGTTTTTTTACCACATTTCACCACACCTGGAGTTTTTCACCACATTCTACTTACAATGTCTTACCTGAAATTTTTGTTTTGCAATAGAAACTGTCAAAATGACAAGCCATGAAGCCAAAATGCCCTTTTAACACTTACTCAGATATGCTTTATACAGGGAATATTCCCCGTGTGAACCTGAGTAACCTCTGTTAGTCACAGACACACTGCTACTATTGTTCAACAATTAGCAAGCTTGCACTTATATCTGATGCTGAAAGATGACTCGAGGGAAGATTTAGAAAAGTTCTGCTTCTTTATACGCAATTTTTAAAAACACAGGTCACCATACATTGTACAGTGTTTTTCTCAAGCCATTGTTATCCTGAATATTTTAGGTAATTGTGAATTTCCTATGATATTTCAAAGTTCCATTGTCTCTACCACCATTTTTAGATAAAATTGAAAACAAGGAAAACCCAAATCATGTTGTTTTGTAAGCCAAAGTAAGATAGCATGATTTATCAATTCCCCCTCGGCAGTGCGACAATTAGGCCACATTATTTAATTGATTATTTTCTCTGGCTTTTAATAAAAGTGTTTGCCTAACAGCATATTTGCAATAATAATTTCCAGCTACACTTCAATCTATATTTTTTGAAGGATTACCAGTTGCTTTACTAACAGCTAATTTGCTGGACTGTATTTTTGTTCAACAGCAATTAATTTTTCTTTAAACAGATGGATGATAATATTTCATGCCACCTTGAAAATTTCTATTATGTGGGTGCTGCCTAAATGATACTTCATTTCAGTAACATTTGCCAGGTGGTGTAGTGCTTGATTATATTGTTCCAGGTATTAAAATTGCTTTCCTTTGCATGCAAGGAAATTTTTCTGCAAAATGTCTGTGTAATATTGGCTTATGAGTGGGGACATTAAGCTTGTGAAATGTTTCTTCTGTGCTAATGCAATGAATGACAAATTAAATTCCTTAACATATTAGGTGATGCTTACATGAAAAAAGCAAGGTGGTTGCTGAATTTGTGCTCCCCTGTATGTAAATAAACAGTCCCAAATTAAATACTTTACTATGCATTTTAAAGTGTCCTTGATGAAGTAATTCCAGAATTTTGAAGAAAATAGTTATTTTATATGCTTAAACAAAAGGACTTTAAGTTTAATCCTACACACTGGATAGTATTTCAAATACTGTATTCATATTAAAAAACAGATAAAGTTACAGATAAATTAATGAAAGACAGGAAATCATTATTATATCTACACTATCTAGCACTGCAATAGGTACTTTATAGCAGGTATATCAAATATTGGCCAGATCTAGCCCACAGAGCCTCTGGAAGTTGGTGGGCTGGATCTGGGCCACTAGAAATTGGTGGACATGGCCTGCCATGTAATACAGCCCTCTGGCTTCACTAGCCTTGTCTGTGAGATTCCCTCCCCTGGTTCTCTTGCTGCCCTCACTGCTATCTCTGGACCCCTCATTGCCCTGGTGGCCACAGCAACTGCAAACACCCCTTCTGGCTAAGGCTACACCTGCCTCACGAGGCGCTCCAGGGCCCAGATTCAGCCCTGGAGCCCCATGTGAATCTGAAACTTCTGCTTTATAATATAGATACACATAAGAGTTCTAATATAAAACATTGGAAGAGAATGATTAATTATTGCAATGACACCCACAAAAATATACCCTGGAACAGGACCCACCATGGTAGGTACCCGGAAAACAGAGAACAAAGAGATGTGCCCTGCCCAAAAGCTAAATTAGAGTGACAGAGACACACTTTAAAATAAAAACAAGCATTAGAAGGAGTAGAAATGACAAGCTAAGATCAGTTTTTATATCCTCCCACTACAAACCTCAAAGTCTAGGGGGAGGAAACACTAGTGCCACAGACATGGGGCAAAAAATTGTGCTGACCTCAAGGTAGCTGTTCTTAAACAGCAGGAAGCTGACTTGAATGCAAAATTGTGGAACAAGATATTATCCACAAATTGAATGTGTTAAGTATGGTCTGCAAGGTACTATAGATTCTTATTCCCATTGCCTGTATTAACCTTTTTGACCCCTATGTCCCTATGGACTTTGTATTTCTTTGCCTTTCTCAGCACTGTTCTCCTCCTTCCTCTCCCCACCTTCTTCCCTTTCCTGTCTTCTGTATTGAAATCACTCTCTGGTAGCCATCTCTCTGCCTGTCCTTTCATAGCATCTGAAGAAATAAGCCTTCACTCACAAAACCTTCTTCGTCTCTGATTCAACTAGTGTATGAGGTGTATCTTTACTTTCCCTTCTACCTGACTTCAAGTTAACATGGCTAACGCACTGTCTCCATCACAGACCTGTAACAGTATTCAGCTGAAATAGACCCTCTTTTCCCCAGATTTTATGTGCTGCACCAAATCAGAGCTCCCACTCTTTTGTGCCTCTTAAAATGAGCAAGAGAAGCAAAGCAGTTGTTCTGCTATTGGGGTTCTCATAAAAGGCTGGTATGTTCTCTACTCAGATCTACCCAGAGTACTAGGGTGTCGCGGTGCACCCTGCTACACTGCTCCTCATGTGTGAAGGCTGCTGGGGAAAGCCCCAGCACTGTGATAATGACCAGCACAGCTGAGGGTTGCTGAGGCAAATAAGGAGTCAGCTGACCCTAAGAGGCAGGGCTCGGCTCCTATAAAGCCCAGAGCCAGAGTCAGGCTGGTAGTTCCCTGCCAGCAGCCAGAGGGGCAGGAGCTCCCAGAGACAGGATGTGAGTGCAGCTCATGAGTGCTCCAGAGGCTGGAGCAACAATGTTAAGTTGGAGCCAGGAGGCTTATGCTATTATGGCCAGGTGCCTGATGTTTGGTTATAGCCAGGAGGCTTGTGTTGGATCCCGGTGCCAGTGGGGCGCAGTAACCTCAGCAGGGATCCCAACAGTGTGGGGATCCTGGCGCCTGGGAGGGCGCAATTCAGCACCAGTTTGGGCGCAGCAAGCCCCAGAGAGGGGGTAAGCATTGAATAAGCCCAGTGGGGCACAGCAAGTGCCAGAGTGGGTGCGATATACTCATAGGGACCCACAGGAGTGTGGGAGCCCTAGTGCACGGGAGAGCGCGATCTAGAACCAGAGAGGGCGCAGCAACATGGGGTGCGGAGACCCCAGGCCCATGAGGGGCAACATTGACAAGAAGGCCCATGAGGGGCAGGATTTGAGAAGCCCTAGGCAGGGGGCAGTATTTTAAGGAGCCCACAAGGGGCAGCATTATTGAGAAGCTCTGAGGGGACACGGCGAGCCCTAAAGAGGGGAGCGCCATTTGAGAAGCCCAGACGAGGGGCAACGCACTTGAGAAGCCCTAGAAGGGGGCAGTATTATTGAGAAGCCCAGTTATAGGCTAGTATGGTGGCAGACCTCAGCCAGGGGGGCAGGGTGCTGCAGTGGACCCCAAGAAGAGGGTTAGCAGCACAGCACCTCCAGAGAAGGGCAAGAGGCTGTGGTGGTCTCCAAGGAGATAGCAGCACAGAACACCTGGCTAAAGAGAGCATAACTGTGCAAAAGGCCTAAAAGACTGGGACTCGACAGAAGGTCCCAGAGCAGACAAGGTCCCGGGGAGGGACGATATTTTAGAAAGGCCCAAGAAGGGGCAGCACTGAGAAGCCTGAGAAGGGGCATTGATATTATTAGAAAGCCCAGAGTGGGCATCGAGACCCCAAGAGAGGGACGATCTCATTGAGAGTCCCAGGAAGGGACAGCAGCACTGGGAGGCCCGAGAGCGGGAGAGACTATAGAGAAGGCCCGAGAGAGCGGGTGTGGGTTTGGACAGGATGATGTCTTTCACGTGTAGCCCCTAAGGCTAGGGTGCCTCGGGAGTGCCCATTGGACAGTCCGAGAGATCACAGGGACAGAGGTGGTCCCGAGATGCCATGCCCAGGGAGGTAGAAGGAAGCCTCCCTATATATACTTATCACCAAAGTCGTGGCGGGCGAGAATTAGAGGGTGTCCTTGGGCCGGCTTGGACACAGTGCGAGGGACCTCAAGGGGATCATGGCCCTCCCTGCAGGTGCCACCGCTGTGACATAGGGAAATAAAATTGCTTCCCAAACCAGGATCAGGATAGTCCTGCTGGTAAGCAGCTTCTCCATTATTGGTATATCAATTCATAGGCTGGATTAGTGCGCACTGCCTCCTACTCGCGAATTATTCTGAGTACTGGGACCAAAGGATGCAGGCTCACATACATTCCACCTACCTGCTCAAGTATCACTTCCTTGTCATCAGGTGCTGCTAGTCTCTTGATTTATCCTCCTTCCTGCACTTTCATCAGCTTCTGAACTGCTGGGGAGAAATGCTGCTGTAAATGAGAAGCAACAAAAGACTTCCAGAGTAATGAACTTTGCCATTCCTGGGCTACAGCCCTTTCTCTCTGGTCTGTGTGACCTGCTTCTCCCAGTTGCACTAGCTCACTTCTCTCGATAGCTGTAGCATTCCTCACTCCCTCAGCATGCCACAACAGGGAACCCTCCCTATTGTGGGAACGCTAGGGTGCTCTCTTACCCAAATCTTCCTCTCTAGCTTTTCTTCAGGCTTGTAGGCTGCTCCCTGCTGCTTTTGTTTCATCCCTTGTCACCATTTTGCTAGAGAATCCTTCCTGCTTTATGTTACCACTGTTTACAAGAGAAGAGAGATTATTTGTATACAGCTTTCCCTCGCTTTATGCTGTACATGTGTTCCTGAAAAACAGCACATAACTCAAATTCACATAAAGAGAACATAGTTTACGATGCAACAAATAGGGATATGTTCCAAGACTTTGACTGTACTGACTCCCAGATCTATTTCTACCACTTTAACAAGACAATTTTGGTACTCACCAACAGCAGACCGTGCACACAAGCACAGGGCACTATCATTATGGTGATGGCAACTAAAGAAATATGTATCACAGACAAGGAGCAAATGGTACAGATCCACACAGGAGACTATATTTTGGTACGTGCCACTCCCACAATGCAGTGCACAAAGCAGCTGACTGCAGGCTTCCACCACACTGATCGCATAAGAGTGAATTTACCTCGCATATAACAAACTTTTGGTATAAAAAGGGGCATCACATAAAAGTGAATTTGCACATACAGAACCTGCATAAAGCAAGGAAAACCTGTACTTGCTTCCCCCTTGCTCAGCCAGCTTTACTCTGAACCTACAGTTCCCATCAGTCTTTCTGGGAACACCCCACCCAGAATGCTTTGGTTCTGACAAAGTTACATAAGCATTGGACTTAGGGCTTATCCTTAAAAGGACAGCATGCCCTTTTAATTATTTTTAATGAGACATTGCATAGGCCAGAGCAAAGAATGTTAGCCAAATGATCTTTCCCTCCCTCTGACACAAAGCACCAATGCAGAGTTTAAGGGGGCTGGAGGACTTATACTGACTCTCTGCACCAGGAATACACCTCACCCAGAGTTGACAGCTGCAGATTTCTTCTGCACAGCTTACAAAGTCTGGAATGCTGCGATTCTCCCTTAGCAATATGGTTGGTATGACCGAGGCACACTTGTGACTGAGCTTTCCCAAAGGGTTGTGATAAATATTAGGGCTGTGCAAAACAGCAGCATTCTGCTTAGACTTCCATTTTGATGTTTTGACAAAAAAGTGTTTCATTTTGAGCTCTGTTTTATTTTGAAAGTACTGTTCCATTCTGTTTCGTTAAAATGGTTTTGCTGTTTCAATGTTTTGCCCAGAAGCTAATGGGGAAGCACAAAACACCCTATAACTTCATCATTTATTGCCCGACCCTGATGACTCTTGCAGGGACAATAGCTCCTTTTGAGGGGATGAAGCCTGCCAAGTTTCAAGGAGATCTGTGCAGGGGTTTCTAGGAAACTGCACTTCAGGCTGTTGACAAGCAGGAGTTGGGAAACAGGAGCAGCATCCTATCATTAGCAAGCAGATTGGGGGCCTGCACCCCCAGGAGGAGTCTAACAGAGCCCCTGCAGCCCTCCTGGGGGTGGGGACATCAATTTAACAAAATGTTTTATTCATATATTATCAATTTTAAAGCAATTTGGAAGTCTATCAGTCCCACAATTAGTATAATAAAAAAATTCTAAATACCTAGACATTTGGGGATTTGATTTTGGGTATTTTATCATGGAAAAATCAGAGCTCTCCCTGCCCCCTTGGCTCACACAAAGTTCCAGGCCTCTCACTCACAAGCCACAGGCCCCCCAGGCCTGCTGCTGCCTGTCATAAACTCCCCCCAGCCATCAGCCCTACTTGTGCCCCTTGGCCCCCAACCACAACTCCCTTTCCCCCTCAGAGGGAGCCCCCAGCTGCCAGGGCTACAGGGCCAGAGACCTGGGTCCAGAGCCCCTTGTCCCCCCACAACAATGCCCAAGCCTCAGCTGCAGCCCATGGAAGGCAGCAGCTGCTGCAGCAGAGCAGAGTGCAGGGCTTGGCTCCTCATCCAGCATGGCTGGAGCAGAGCCTGTGTGGGGGGCAAGTGCAGGCTGCCTGCTGCAGGCTCAGGTGTGGGGAGCAGCCACTGTGAGCTCTGCACTGCGTTGACAACATAGCTCTTGCCCACCCTGGAGCAGCAAGGGGCACAATCCTGCATCACTGTCCCCACAGCTGCCGGGCAGATGGGAGACAGCATGTCACTAGGGGGATGTGGGCCTTGCAGCAGCAAGGACCTTCCCCGCTTGGCCCCACTCTGCCCTGATGCACTGGGTCTCACCCACCACGATAAGAAGTCCCTGGGGTAGAGAAGCAGGGCAGGGAGCCTAAGCCTGCAATAGGTAAGCCACCCCCACTCCCACTTCATGAACAGATATGGGGGGCATGGGTACCCCTGCCCCCCCCAGGAGTGTGCACACTGGCAGGGAACCGGGCCCACCCCCTACCTCCCAAACAAGCTGCCCACAGCCCTGCCGGGATTCTGCAGCTGTGCATTCCAGCCCCAGGTCCCATGCACTGCCTGGCTGAGTAGTAGTCCCATGCCCAGGCCTGCCCAACTCATTCCCTCCCTCCCTATGAGGCCTTAATCCCCATCTGCCCCCCCAGACTTACATGCAAAAACTGCTCTCCAGGCTGCCTGGTGGCCATGTGCATGTACATGCATGTGGTGCCCCCTGCCCACTTCCTCCAGTCCCATGCTGACTGGAACTCTGCCAGCATGCAGAGAGCTCATTGCAAAAAAGCACAAAATCCACATTTCTCCGTTAGAAATGAGGAATCTACATTTTTCCAAGGGAAGCGGAAAACCCAGATCCCTGCTTATCATGTTGCTTTCATTTGAAGTATAAGTGGCTATGAAAAATGACTGATTAACTTTGCAATTTTCTAACAGCAGCTCCACTGAATAGTGTGCCAAAAATATTTTCCACAGCACCCTCATTTTTTTTCTTCCTGAGATTAATTTTTTTATTCAACTTTGAATCTTAAAGTATTTTAGCAGTCAGCTTCATTCAGTACTCAAGTCACAAGTAACTATAACAATACATTACTGCATTGCACGCATGATCTACTTAGGCAGCAATGGCACTAATCTCCTCAGGAGTGCCCTTGATGGTACAAATATTTTTTTGTGAGTGCTCACAACCCCAGTGGCTTCACTTTCTACAGAAAATGATACTGAGCATATGGCACATTGAGCCATCATTGGGTCCTTATGCTTTGAAACCCAGTCTGACAATCAGCAGGTTGTTTTCTGTGTCTTTTGGGGAAAAAGTATCTATAGTACTCCAATGAATGTTCAAGCTCTTCCAATTTGAGAGGCTACCAAGGGACAGAGGAGGGACCTCATAGTTTGCCAGCTATCTATGTGAGGCCAAGAACAGAAGACTGAAAGTGCCAGGAAATTCAGGCAGGAACAACAACAGCAGCAGCAGTTCCAGACACCCCATTATGGGATGGCAAAGAGGCTTCCACACAGCTATGTGAGTTCAGAGTTTTTAGGAAAATCCTGGAAGTCCAAGAAATGACTGCAGCAGATTGGGATGAGGAGAAACCTCTGGGAATTGGAAATTAGGCTGAAAAAAAAAATCAGAAAAATCCACACAACTGGAACATTGGTGGGGGGGAAAAAGAGTGTTCTACAAGGTTTGTTCAGGGCACAAGAGACAAGGTAAAAACAAACAAACAAACAAAAACAAAAAAACACACACCCAAGACCATCCAGATAGAATTGGGATAAGTGGCAGCCCTTCTTAAAAAGCATGCAAAAGAAAGTCCCTGCTGCTATCTCCCATAAGTGTGAACAGGACACAAACTGTTCCAAAGATGTGCAAGGGAAAGTCTTCTGGAAGACCCAATATCTCGGAATAGAGAAGAGATTCCTGTATTTCTTGGGAGGGTGGGGGTGTCTGGGTCAGTTTGGTTAAGCTTCTTCATTACTTTTTCCTTGTCAAATCATCTGTTGCTTAAGTTTCTGATCCTAAAAAGCACATATGCATGTCCTTAACATTAATTATGCATTGAAAAGATTTCTCCATAAGATGTTAGGCAGTGACAGTTGATGAATATTTTTTGGATAATTGTTTTTGTTGAGTCAGGTGTATAATCTGTGCCCTTGTGTCTAGCAGCTCTACAGTCAAACCTGATCTTGTTTCCTTTCTAAGTTGCCTAAACATTGTATATTTTTATTCAGAAAAGATACAGTGGACTTTTGAAAAGTAGTTCAGTCCCATTGACGAAGTCGTTAAGGTACTTTTGAAAAATCCCTCTCGTCTTCTCACTATACATCTTAAAAGGTCAAAACACTCTCTAAAAGGCTGTCACAGATAGGTTACAAAGCTCTGTTAAGTCACACTAGCTAAACAAAATATTTTATTACAGTTTTACTTAAATTAATGATATGTTCCACAAGTCCGTTATAAAATATACCAGGAACTCCTGAAAGGGAAAGGCAAAACAGGGACAATGTGGGTTGTGATATATAGTATAGTCTACATGGAAAATATTTATAACTACCTTTGAAAGCAAATTCATATTGATGCTATCAAACTGATTCAGTAATGGGAAAAATGCATTGAGTTCTCAAAAATCAAGAATGTTTTAAGTGAATTTTCAAAATTTCAAATCAGCTCATACCAAATTCTGCAGCTACAGAACTGGGGGAAAAACAAACAGTCTCATGAAATTTCATGTTTTGAAGTGTACTCATCTCATCTTTTCCAGCACTGACTTCAGGTCCCCCATGTAAGAGGTGCTTAAAGTAGATGTACCTGTAATTTTGTGAAAAGGATACATGATTAAGTTTTGAGTTCCATAACCCATTCCGCAAAGCTTAGTCATGTATGCAGTTTTCCTTCTAAATAGATCTGGTGCAGTAATCTAAATATTCTAAAATTGGAAGCGTCAGTGGGTTGTGCACAATGAAAAAAAGGTTTTGGCTGCATCTCTTTCTTGTATCACTGTTATTTTTAGTTCTGTTCCCATGCTAAATTAAGCTGAAGCTAAGATTATAGGCAATTATGAGCTGTTTGGTTGGCTACCACCTCTTAAAAAAAATTTGACATTGAAAAGAAGATGTTAGATATCTAGGAAATGCAGAGTTTGGGCCAGATTCTATTACACCTATTAGGTACCTAAGTAGACTTGATGTGACCGGGGTCCATCCCCACACCTGTCTAACAGAGACCTGTCCCTCTGTCTCTGGGATACCCACCCAACTATCTCATTTGCCACGCCTTGATGGAAGAATAATTATAATGGTACTTAGGTGGGAGGCTGCCCATTTAATACCCCAACACTAGGGGTTGCTATCTACTGCTCCAAACATCCCCTACACAGTGACCAACACCTCACAGATAGTATGAATGCCGATCTATGCCCAAGGGCATTGGATCAGCTCACTCTGTTGCTGTGCCTCTTGTCATTGGGGTCTGCCCCCTGTCTCTGCACCACCTGACGTTGGGGTCTGATCACCCCATCTGTGCCCCCCTTGGCACAGGCTCTGAGAACCCCCTGGCTCTGGAATCCAATCATCCTCTGTCATCCTCCGTCTCTGCGCCTCTGCCCCTTGCCTCTGGCATCTGAGCACCCCCCACCCCATCTCTGGCGCCTGAGCACCCTCCTGCCCCATCTCTGCGCCTCCCCCCCAACACTGGCATCTGAGCGCCCTCCGTCTCTGTGCCTCCCCCATCCCAGCACTGGGGTCTGAGCACCCCCCCATCTCTGCATCTCTCTCTGTTTACTGGGCCTCCTCCCACCATCAGTACCTATGAGCTCCTATAACCCCTTTATCCTACCAGAAGCAGAACAGGCAGTCTAGCATCTCCAGTTAGTTTCCTCTATGAGGGCTCCTTCCTTCTTGGCAGCTGCTAGTGAACTAACTCTCTAGCCCCAACCCTGGGGTTTATATGTGCCCAGGACCCTGCTTTCTTCTGGTCAGCTGAATGGCCCAGGAAGTTGGGCTATTAACCCCTACCCTTCTGGTGCTTGGGGTTCCTGGAGCCCTGGATCTTAAAGGGGTGGCCCTGCCTCTTTGTAACAGGCTAGGGTCCCCTGTTAGACTTGGGAACCTAAGTTTGATTGTATATTACCCTGTTCAAGTCCTGCAAATCCACTAATGCATCTACTTTTGAGACACACCATCATCTTACCCTTAAGACTGAGTGACAAAAAAGTAAAAAGGAGGATTCAGTGACCTTTTACATTAATTTTTTTTTCAGGGACTCAAACAGTGTGAAGTAGAATTGCACTTAGATACCTCTTAGGTGCCAAAGTGCTTCCAGTCAAGGGTAAAGCCTCTTAGGTACCCAAGTCTACTAACCCACCTAATAAATGAAATAGAATCTGACCTTACCTGCACACATCCTGCAGGTAGTATCATAAGATGATTCTGGTTCCCTAGTCTAGGAAAAACTCAAAAGGCAATTAAGGGGTTAGATGCTTAACAAAGCCACTGCGACAGGGACAATAGGACCATAGTTTCTTGCATATAACCTACACTTTCCCCCCAAAAGCAGTTGGTGAAAAGTGGGGTACACATTATGGGTGCATCTACACGTGCACTTAATTGCACAGTAGACTAATTTGCTGTAGTGTAAAGTGTCACAGTCTACACATGCAATGCTATTAGACTGCAGCAAACTAATTTTTGCTGCCATAAGATAGTACTATCAAGGACAGTGGTGAAAATAACAGCACCTTAACACACATGTAAATGCTGACCTAAATGTAAATTGCACCTGATCAGCCCAGGCAGCTGGGAGCCAGATCCCTGCCTGCTACCTAGCCACATGGCTCCACTCTTTGAGCATACTTGAGCTCGCCAGCCCGGATGCTGCCTCCCAGAGCCTAGGCCTAGGCCTGACCCCTGGGGCCTCCTGCCAGCCCACAGCTGGTTTGCTGTGGTTCAAACTGTCATGGTCCCAAGTGTAGCATCTGCACATGTGTCCTGGACCACAGCAGTTTGAATATCTACACATGCCATTAAGGAGCCATGATAAACTCTAGTTTAAACTGTGCTGGAGTTTATCTGGTCACTTTAATGGCACATGTAGATGTACTCTATATGTGAGAAAAACAGATTCCCGTGAGTCCAGAATTTTGGTGGTGGGAGAGCAGTAGCAGCACTAATTACCAATGCTCTGGGAGCCATGCTTATTTCCTGTCTCCTAACAGCACCCTTCAACAGCTGTTATGGCACCCAAGGGTACTGTGGCATCTTGGTTAAGAATCACTGTTGCAGAGAGACAGTGGCTGCTTATCTTCTGAGTAGCACTTCCATGCTTTACTTCCACAGCTCCATCTTGCCTCCTGGAAAGAAATAGGTCTGTGAAGAGACTCATCACTCTTCTTGTGCTCATAGAAATCATGCACCTGAAGAACTGAAAAATCCTGTCAACTTTTTTACTGGAACCTCTTAAGTTCACTTATCACTAGTTCCTCAACATCCCCCATGCTATCATCATGACTGGGTAAAGGAAGCTTGGGCCCCAGTTCAGCAAAGCATTTAATCATTCAAATATGCAGAAGACATAGGTACTTCCAGAAGGTGGAAGCTGACAGCTTGTCATTTCAGGCAATAGACAGCACTGCTTTTTGAACCTGCAGTTGTCCAGCTGGAAAACAGATATCAAACAAGGAGGAGCCACTCCAGGGCAGGAGAGGCTAAGCCATGCACCCCTAAGTTGAGGAAGGATTGAGACCACTGCTGCCAAAAGGAAGTGATGAATGGTGCTGGTTGGTGACTCTCCCCTGTGGGGCATGGAGACATCCATCTATTGGTCTGGCCTGTTGATTTGTGAGATCTGCTGCCTGCCAGAATCCCACATCCAAGATGTTACAAAAAGATTGCTGAGACTAATCCAGTCCTCTTACTACTATCCTATGCTTCTCACCCATGTTTGCACTAATAATGCTGCTAACAGGGTTTAACCCCTCCAAACTGGGCTGGCAACAGAGATTTCAGTGCCACTGCTGCTGCAGTGCTGTGCCCAGCGCCCCTGCCACATGCTCTGCTGCTGTGTGCACAGCACCAGTGCACACCAGCCCCAGATGAGCCCTCCAGGAGGGAGGAGTGGAGTCAGGCAAGTGCACTTCAAACTGCCCAGCTCCCCCAAATAATATGTTCTAGTGCTGCTTATGCTGCCAAGGGTGACCCTGAGCAGATCAAAAGTGACTACATGGCTCTGAGTGCAATGATGAAAGGGACATGGGCCAAAGTGGTGTTCTCATCAGTGCTTCCAGTCAAGGGTAAAGGCCCAGTTAGGAGCAGATGCATTTTGGAGATCAATACATGGCTGCATAGATGGTGTCACCAGCAGAGATTTGGCTTTTTTTAGCTTTGGGTGGTGGTCCAGGAAGATGGACTGCTGAGAAGACATGAGGTCCACCTGACAAAGAGAAGGAAGAGTGTCTTTGCATACAGGCTTGCTAACTTAGTGAGGAGAGCTTTAAAGTAGGTTCATTGGGGGATGGAGAGAAAAACCAGGAGGTAAGTAAAGAGCCAAGGGACCTGGATAAAAAACCTCAATAAAAAAAATCAATAGCAGAAGTCTCAGGAATGTTTCCAGAGAAAAGAGAGGACAATCATTTAGGTACTTGATGTGAGAAGCAGGGGAAACAAGCAGGAAGCATTAGAGGTCCTAGTATGAGCATAGAATTATGATGCAACTGGGACTACAGATACATGGTGGGATACTTCACAGGATTGGAGTACAGTTACAGATGGGTATAGCTTGTTCAGGATAGACAGGCAAGGGAAAAAAGGAAGAGGTATGGCCTTACATATAAAAGGCAATGTCTACATGCCTTGAAGTGCAGTATGAAATGGAAGGTAGGCCTTCTAAAAGCCTCTGGATAAAGGTGAGAGGAAACAGCAGCAGAGGAGGTGTCACAGTGAGCGTCTGCTACAGGAGGAGGTGGACAAAGCCTTTAAATAACTTATGAAAGATTCCAGGTTGGAAGACTTGGTTCTCATGGGGGACTTTAATTATCAAGACTTGTGCTGGGAGGGAAATACACCAATACACAAGCAGTCCAGCAGATTACTGAAGTGTGGTCAGGATAACGTTTTTATACCAATGGTAAACAGACCAACTAGGGGGAAGCTCTTCTCAACTTGCTGCTCACAAACACAGAGCAACTGGTTGAGAATGGGAAGGTAAAAAGTAACTTGGTTGATAGTACCTGCATCTACATGTGCAGTTAATGCACCTGAATGTCACTGTGCAGTAAATTCAGGTGCATTAAGCTTTGGCTGGGAACACATCTGCACATGAGCCCTGTCGGGTACAGATTTGCACCCAGTGGGAGCAGACAAGTCCAGGGCTGCTCCAACCCTGCTCTGCCCCCCTGCAGCAAGCAGGAGAAGCTCCAGGCTCTAACCACAGCAGCCTGGGTGCCAGCCCTGGGCTGGCAGGGGTACAGGGGCAGCCTCAGGCTGGCAAGGGGTGTCATCCTGGAAGCTGGTGACCAGCACACTACAGACACTCCTTGCCCTCCCCCTGGCAGCAGCAGCCAGGGCACTGTGTCTATGAGGCGCTTGCTGACCACCTCCTCTTCCGCCTACCACAGTACGGTGACTGAAGAGTCACCCATAGACCCCAGGTCCACAGTGCTACCCCAAGAACATGCAGACTCTGGACAGTTGCAAGCAACTGCCAAGGGAGAGAGGGGGTCAATGGGGTGGAGGCACCTATGGTACAGATCCTGAAGAGGGGTGCCCGGCACCCTGTCCTCTGGCAATACCACTATGGGTGTGGATGCTGCAGCAAACCCAGTAGGTTGGGGGCTGGCCCAGGGCCAAGGGCAGGCACTGTCCAACCTGCTCAGCCTTTTCTTCATCTCTTCCATGGGGTCATGGACAGCAGGCCCTGTGTGCACGGCCAGTCCAGCTCTGGCCAGCTCCCACTCAGGGGCCACAAGGTAGTGGGGTGAGGAGCAGCTGGGGGCCAAGCCACTGGGAGACCTGGCTCAGGAGCTGAGGCAGGGTGTCCCTGCCAGGGCAGGCAGCAATGCACCTCCTCTTAAGCCAACTGAGGGGTTTGGCAATGGGCCACAGGTGGCTGCTAGAGACCATGCAGGGTCAGAGCTGTGGGCTGGACATCGGGTAGCACAAAGGTGACTGCTAGGGCCAGGATGCTGTCAAGGACCCAACAGTCCTCCACTGTTGCCTCCAGCTCCCAGGCCTCTATGGTACCCTGATGGTCCTGGGCCCTGCCCACTCTCTCCAGGAAGGTGATGTGCCTCTTCTCAACGTGCCCAGTCCCTCTCCTGATCTCTCACCAAATCCCATGCTCACCAGGCCCAAGAGTCCATGAGCTACTCCTCCACCACAGTGACCAGTTATCCCAGCAGCAAGATCTGGTCCTAGATCTGGTGCTGGCACAGGCAGCGCATGTGAAGGGCAGCAGCCGATGGTGGCAGTGTCCTGCAGCTGCATCTCTGCTGGAGGCTGGTGGTTCTCCCCTGTGTGCAGCTGCTGGACTGCAGAGCAAGGACAGAGAGGCTCTTTGTGAGACTGCAACATTTCAGAGATAACATTCACTGTATGGAGTGGCTGTGCGGTGCCCAGCCTCAGTTCAGGGGTTGTACATGCAAAGGTGCCCAGGCACTAGGGTGAGCTGGCAGGGCAGGCCCTTCCACAGGCAACTGCCAGTCAAGTCCTATGTCCCCACTCCCACATTGAAGGCAGATGGGCTGCTTGCCACTTGCTGCAGACAGCCTGACTTCCCTTCCCCCTACCCAGGCCAGGCCAGGGCTGGCTTCTGTCGGCAACTGTCACATCATCTCCAGACCAAATTTCCCCCCTTCTCCTCCTTACATGCCAGGCAGCTTGGTCCTGTGCTGCTGGGCCTATGGTGCCTGGGTTCTGGGGCTGAGGGGCTTCTACTTGTGAGGGCCGAGTATTGCTGGCAGAATGGGGCCGCTGATGGAGTGTGGAATTAGAGCACTAGACACGCAGGTTGTTGGAAGCAAAACAAACTTTACTTACAGTCCTTAGGCTCTGGGCACGTTTCTTGAAGTTACAAAACTCAAGCAGGAACTCAGGCACACAGCAGCTCACACTCACGCAGGGTATGGAGCATCGGATGAATCCGGCGGGGAGTTGTTGTCAGTTGATCAGGCCTCCTTCGTGGCTTGGAAACGCACGCGGATCTTACCTCATGCGTGTCCCAGCTATCCTTCGGTTTGGGCAGGCATCACCCAAGCCTCTTATTCGGTCAGTGGACCAATTGCCGACCAACACGTATGCATAATTTAACGTGAGCCAATCGCAAGCATGCACTCACTGGTGCAGCTGCAAGGTTTTGACGGGCTCCGACCGTGCACTGAAACTTTTCCTGTGCTACAGGGGTAACTTCTTGCTTCCGTACTCATCATGTGCTCAGCACAAGCTGTGCCGAAGCATCTCTTAACCGTTATGCACAGACACCACCCAGCTGGGATATAGAGCTGGTGATGCCCCTGCTCCCTGGTGGTACTCTCTGAAGATGCACCCTGAGACAGGGCCCCCCACCACACATGGCCTGCACCCCAAGTGTGCCTCTGGTCAGAGTCACCTGGGCGAGCTGCAATGAGTTGCCTGAATGTGCTGAGGAGTACCTAACCTATAATCTCTTGTTGCTGATCGACAGGGTTCCCTAGGCACAGGTTCCCTGCAATGGGAACTGCTGGCTGGAGGGGTATCTCTGCCTATGTTAAAAGTGCCTGATCCCCACAGCCAAGAAGAAGAACTCTTCTTCCATTGATTCATAGATTTAGGGGCTGGAAGGGACTTGCAGATCATCAGGTCCAGTCCCCCAGCTCTAGGCAGGAAGACAACTGGGGTTAAGTGACCACAGTGAGGTTACTGTCCAGTCTCCTCTTGAAAACATCCAGGGTCATCATCATCTCTGGAGGGAGTTTATTCCACAGTCTGGACACCCTGACTGTGAAGGAGCTTTTCCTGGTATTAAGCCTGAAGAGGCCATCTAGGAGTTTGTATCCATTGGGTCTGGTCTTCCCCAGGGGTGCCCTAGTGAACAGTTGTTCACCAAGCTCCTGATGCACTCCTCTGATATAGCGGTAAGCCACTATCAGGTCCCTTCTCAGCCTTCTCTTCTTTAGGCTGAAGAGTCCTAGGTCCCTCAGCCTTTCCTCATATGGCTTGCCTTGCAAGTCCCTGATTATACAGCTGGCTCTTTTCTGGACCCTCTCAAGTTTTTCCATGTCCTTACTGAAGTGTGGTGCCCAGAGCTGGATGCAGTGTTCCAACTGCGGTCTCACTGGTACTTATGTACAGTGGGAGTATCTCTTCCTTAGTTTTACACAAGATGCATCAGTTGATGCATGCCAGCATGTTATTTGCCCTCCTGACCACCGCCTCGCACTGACAGCTCATATTCATTCAATGGTCAATCATTACCCCTAGGTCCCTTTCAGCTGTGGTACAAGTCAAGCTGCCACCTGTATGTGCCTGTATGTATATTGAGGGTTGTTTGTCCCCAGATGGAGCACCTTACACTTGGAAGTGTTACATTTCATCTGGTTCCAGTCTGCCCAACTCTCTAGACTGTTCAGATCTGCCTGTATCTGCAACCTATCGTCTGACATGACCATACTGGCCCATAACTTGGTGTCATCTGCAAATTTGATGATTTTCTCTGATTGTGAGTTTCTCTGCATTTCCCTGAAATCCTGGAGGAAGGACAGGCCTCAAGCACATACTTGGGAAATTCAGGATCACACTTATTCCTGTCCTTGCAGGCTTGCCACAGAAACCTTGCCTTAAATTTGCACACTGCACCTCTGCCCTCTGCTTCACACCTGCTGTGACCTCCCCCCCAGTTTCCACGCATCTTGACTCTTTGAGGGTTTCCTTAAAGCCCCATCATAAAGTCCAGTGCTCCTCAGTCATATAAATGGTGCAATCCCATGCTCAACTGCCTCACCCCCAACAGTCTCTGCATGTACTTCTACACCCCCTTGCTGCAGCCTTTGAAAGCGGCATGGCACCATGTGCATCCCACCGCTGGGCAGACCAGGCAGAGAAGAGGCACATGGTGTCAGGGCTCAGAGTGAAGCTTGCTCAAAGGGGCTGGGGAGTGGAGCAGTTCCCCGGAGCCAGTGGGGTCCGCGTGGTGCCCAGCTCTGCCTCTGCCCCAGTCCCTGCCCCCACCTCACCTCAGGGAGGAGCCACTGCCTGCCCTGTGCTGCTCTCCCTCCCTGTGGGGATGCCGGTGTGGTGAAGAGTGGAGCTGAGCAGAGTGGCCCCCCATACAGCTGAGGTAACTTACGCTGGCAAGTGTCCCGCACCAGCCCCCGTGCCTCTGTCCTGAGTCACGCTCTGCGAGCAGCACCTAAAACTTCCAGAAAGCCACAGCCCTGTTCCTCTCCAGGCAGGTGCATGGCATTAGAAAGTTAGTGTGTGGAAAGATTTTTTATTGTGCACAACCAGCATGCATGCAGTTTAGAGGAAACCTTGCATGTGACAGCCTAGTTGGGAGGCTGCTGGCTGCTTAATAAAATCCTGAACTGCCTCCCACTTCTCTGTGGGCTGGGGGCGGAAACTCCAGTGGGCAAGGGGAGAGCTCGGCCAGCCAGGGCATGGTGGGAAGGGGAGGGGAGGGGAGGGAGTCCCCCTGTGCAGGGCCCCTGGCTCCAGGCATGCAGCCTGGGGGTGAACAGGTGAACTGGTACAGGCACAGGTCACAAAGCAACACTGATAGTGTGTCACCAGATGTGTCCCCCCCACTCTGAATGTTAGGCCAGCCTGGTTTCAGCTATCCATCCCATAACTGTTTGTGTGCCTATAACATAGGACAATTGGGGATGCCCTGAAGTTCAGGTCTTCTTACAAGATCCAAACTCTCCATGGAAACTGAGGCAGCAGATGCTTTTAGATTCAGGCACATCTATGTCTATTTTAAACTGTGAGGGGCTCTGAATCTCTCTGATTAAAGATCCCCGAGTAAGGAATCTTGAAGAATTTACTGGCCATTCCACTATTACCTGTATTTCCCATCCCTTAGAATTTGGGTTGGTTAACCCACTACCTTATCCAACAGTGAAGCTGAATTTGTCCTCACTCCACTAGGAGCAGCTGGGATCCTGGAAATGAATGCATTAACAACCCTTGGCTATCCATATTCAGCTAGGAAATAGTGTAAAGAAGCAAAACCCAGAAACTGTATCCATCCATGAAGTACATAGATGTTCAGTCCTTAAGGTCCCCTGAATCATTACAGCTACCTGAGTGTCCACCTGATGTCAGGGAGATGACAAACACTGTCCCAAGGGTCTGGGCTCAATCAAAATTAGATTGTGGACAGATAGATGCACAAAAAAACGTAAAAGGATTAGGCTCACCCCCTTAGAGACAGTATCGCTTTCCAGCATCTGCAGAGGACAGCATAGAGGAAACAATTCACATCTTGCTAAAGCAAGGAGTTCTAGTGGAACAAGTCAGCCCTAACAACAGCTTTATCTGGCCAGTCCAGAAAACAAATCAGAAAACTTGGCATCTAACTATGGATTACTGTGCCCTTAACAAAGTTACACATACCCATACACATGTGGTAACTAAGTACCCTGAAGTAATGGCTTCTATAGCTGGTGGTGCAAAGTGGTTTTCTGTATTAGACTTATTAAATGCATTATTCGCCATTCCTCTGCACCCAGACTCCTGGTACAAATCTGCCTTCACCTTTAAGGGATGACAATACACCTTCACCTGAGTTCCCCAAGGGTTCTACAATGCCCCAGCTATCTGCCATGCCCATGTCTCACATATGTGGGACTATCTTCCCTCTGAAGACCAGCCTTATGTTATTTCTTATGTTGACAACATTCTGATTACTGCTCACTCATAGGCTGAGTGCTTAAACAGAACTCAAAGAGTATTTCAAATTATTCAGGATGCTGGGTTTCAAGTTAACCCTCAAAAGGCTCAGCTAGTCCTGCAACAAATTCGGTACCTTAGAATCTGCCTTGATTAGGATGGCAAAAGTCCCAACAGGCAAAGAGTAGAACCAATTAATAAGCTGCTGTCTTCAACTGATGTTGCAACTCTCTGTTCCTTTATGGGACTAACAGGGTTCTCCCATGAGTTCATTGAAAACTATGCTGAATTGGCTTCCCCCCTGTACCATTTATTAAAGAAAGGAGAAAAATGGAAGTGGGGTCCTGAGCAACAGACCACTTTTCAGTCACTACAGCATGCCTTAACCAAGGCCCTGGCTCTAGCATACCCAAGACCTGAATTGCCTTTTGAATTGTGGGTTGCTGCCACTGATCACAGCTTGGGGGCAGTACTCCTGCAGGACCATGGCACAAAGCCGAGACCAGTAGGTTATACATGCAGGGTTCTCCAAGCCCCGTCAAAAACATACAGAGCCTGTGAAAAGGAAATGCTTGCTTTAACTTGGGCACTTTAGCATCAGGAATATCTTGTAGGGTCCAGCCCTGTAGTGCTGAGGACTAGCCATAGTCCCATCAAATTTGTGCTGTCTGGAAAAGTTAATGGAGATCGTGTTTCAAATCCAAGATTAGTGTACTGAATGCTGACTCTAGTAAACAAAAGCATCAGCACTGAACAGGTTTCTCACCCGTGCCTTGTCCCATATGTTCACAGCACAGCCACTAGGAAAACAGGAAAAAAGAAAATGGGGAGCCCAAAACCTCAAACAGCCATGAATGTCCTGAAATACTGCTAACATCAGAAAAATTAAGTCCCTTTGAAAATTGCTTAGACTCACCAAACCAAGTACCAGAAAACACTATAGTTTGGTTTGTAGCTGGATCATGCTTTTATGAAGAGGGCAAGCCAAACACAGGATTTGGAACTGTAAATCCCAGAACAAACCAAAAGATATAGGGCAAGTGTGAGCCACATTCAACTCAAGCTGCAGAAGTAGTGGCTATAGCAGTTGCATTAGAGCACACAGACAAATCACAAGATGTGGCTATATTTACAGATTCAGAATGGGTTAGAAGGGCCTTGCTAGACTGGCTCCTTTTTTGGGGAAAACAAGATTGGAAAATCTCAAATGGCAAGCCAGTTGCACATCAAAAGAAATTACAGTACGTGTGGAAATTAGCAGAGCAAAGGAAAGGGTACACAAAAATTGTCAGAGTACAAGCACATCAGAAAAATCAAACTTTCAGTGCCCAGTATAATGCACAAGCTGATGCATTGGCAAATGGAGGAGCTGAAACAGGTCCAGTGTGGAAGGAACCCAGTGACTGAATACCTGTAGCTGCATTTTCACGTTGGATTGCACGGGCTGTGGATTTGAAAGCTTTACAGGACACTGATACTCAAGTTCAAAAAGGTTAACCAAACAGGGAAAGCATATGTAACAGACTGCCAATGTGGGCTCACCAGATTGGCTTGGGATACTTATCCTGGGCTAGAAACAGTGCCAGTGAACTCTGAACAACCCCAAGGGTGGAACAGAGGAGCCCTGCCCTGTGGAAAAGGAGAAGCCAATCAAAAGAAGGGGTTTTCAATCCCCTCATTCACAGGGAAGGGGGATGGCCAGAGTGGGGGGCCAGCCACCCTGAGCCCTGGTTGGCCGGTATCCCTCTGGTATACTGCCAGAGGGGATAAAAGCAGCAACCAAACTGGCATGACGGACTGCTAACAGTGACTTGGGGGAATGGCACAGGATGTCTAAGAAGAGCTGGGATGAGCTGACAGAGCAGAGAGAGCCCTCAGAAGAACCTTGAAGGCCCTGGGAGAAGAAGGCAGCAGCAATCAGCCGTGCCTCCAGCCCTGCAGCAGAGAGGGAGCAGCGGCCAGGGCTTGGGGCAGACAGCTGGTGCCCCAAGGCCCCATCGTAGTGTGCTGTACCTGCTGGGCATCCCAGAGGCTAGGGGTGGCAGTCGGCCCCCCACTCCACTGCAGAGAAAAAGCAGCGGCCAGGAGTGCAAATGGCATCTTCATCTGGAGCGGGGAGCTGAGCCGGTGAGTTGAGGAAACCCCTTACCTTCCCTGGGGAAGTGGGACAACAGCAGGTAAGACATTGGGATCCTGAGGAGAAGCAGAGCGCCAGGAGAAGGGTCTACAGGAGCTCGGGGCACAGGCCGGCATTCAGAGCAGGACTGGTGAGCTGCAAGGCGTGTGGGGTGCCCAGCTAGTCATCTGGAGCAGGGGTTTAGAGCAGCTACCCTTGGGAGCTGCCTGTGCTGCTGACCCTCTGCCACTGACTGCCCCAGAGGGGACTCAGTCCTGTCCCTTATTCTGCTGCTGATTGTCATCAGATGGAGTCCCTGAGCTTTGTGCTTGGGTCATGCCGGTTGCTAAAGAAGCCTGCTCTGTTGCCTTTTTAGTTGCCACAGAGTGTCACCCTTCACCTTCTTTGCAGGGGTTGAGGTTTGATATAATTTGATTGTTGCAGACCAGAAAAGCTAACCTGTTGCAGTCTGTCGCTTATTGGGAAGCCTGTTGAAGCTGTTGGGAATGAGCACCCTGCTTCCTTGTGGTAGCATCTCAGCAACGCCAAACCAGCCTATCTTAGGATTGCTGGCTGGACATATTCCTTTCCCTACTGGAAGTAGAGGAAGCTCCCCATTGGTGTAAAAAGATTTGGGGAACTGGCATACTGACTACTTAATTAAATACAATCATACTGGATGCTTGGGAATGATGGTGCAGTATAATTAAGACTGCGGCCACTCCAAACTAATGCTAATGGACTATATTCTAAGCATGGACTTGGGAGTACATGATAAAGTGCTAAAAGGGAGGCCAATTATTGGTATACAGTAAAAACATTGTCCTGAATATCAGACCACACAAGAGACATGTCTGTTACACACACAGTAGCCTCAAGATTTAAATTTGACCCCTCTCTATTTCCAGTGCCAAAGTATCCTGATTATTTGTAGCTAAATTGGTCTGCAATTCCTAACAGGATTCCAGCAGGTCAAATTGATGTGTTCCTAACAATAAATACAAATTCCTCTCAATCTAACTTTGTGTGAGGAATTGATACCCCACAGGCTAGACACACGGTAACTTACAGCGTAAGCAATGCCACTTTGTGCTATCCTTTGCAGTAAATAGCCCTGATAGTGGAAACTTTGGGGTCCAAATGAAGCAACAAAAACACAATTGGTTAAAATACAATGGCACACAGAATACCAATAGGTCCGGGGGTAGTAAAATCAAATGTGCAACTACATGTGGGAATCCAACCAACAGCTTGGGTAATTAACATTTCAATTAACTTGTCCTCAGCTATCATTCAGCAAGAAAAGTCTCTGTGCTTAAACCTTACACGGCCTTTATAAAGGGTTGGAAAAACTGGTTAGAAGGAAAAATCCTTATTAACACTGGGCAAAGAAAGAAAAGATCACTAGACACAATTCTTGGAACTACAGGAACTGGCTTAGGAGTGCTTAATTAAGTTAATTTTGGAACGGTGGCTAATAAACTCAGGAGTCTGTGATCCATTATACAGAGAATGGGAATCCCTTTACATGAAGGATAGCATGAAATCAGCCAGTCTAAGCTGCAACTTGAGTGACACCCTGACTGCTAACAGTGCTGCTTTGGCAAAAGCCCTCCTGTGGCTGGAAGCGAACACCTCCACCACCCCTACATGTGTGCAAGCATAGATATGGTAATATGTTATTGCCAAAGACATAATCAATCAAGTCTTAAGAGGAGATGTACCTGGAATGATTAAACACCACATCACTAGTTCCTGGGCAAGATTAACTGCATCAACACTTAGCGTCACCACAAATGCACTCAGCCTTGTTATTAAGGAATATCAACCACAGCAAGTTTTAAAAGCTAGCCTACTGGTGCCTCTAGGTATCACCATCGACCAAACTGTCTTCATGCCTATTACATCCTCTCAGTGGGTAAAGTGCAAGGCTGCTGGGAAGAAATCAATTTCCAGTCCTGTGAGAAAATTAACCAACATCCCTATATATGCCCTAGTCATGCTTTGTATTATAAAGATGTATGCTTAATAATCAAGAAGAATGTCAATATTCTATGTACATAGTATTCTAATGAAACTTTTGTTACTGACATTAGGGAAGGGTGTGTATGTATTTGTACTATGTGTAAAATGATAATAAACAAGGTGGAAAATGCCTGTGAAACTTTCAATGAAAGTTCTAATTGTTTTTGTAATATTATAGAAATTATAGGTTGCATTTTTAAGTTTGAAAGACCAAACTACAGCAACAAACTTTTACATGGGGTTTTCACATTTTTGATAAAACTGATTTAGATGATGTCCAAATAGGGATATCTCCAGATGAACTGCAAAGCTAATTAGTCATCCAGACCTTCATAGAAAAGTCCAGGAAATTCAAGCGTCAGCAGAACACCCTGTTGTTACAGTACAATGTGTGGGTAAAACCATAATTCACTTACTAGATACAGCACAAGAAGCCATGCAGCATCGCTGGTGGGAAAGCCTTTTTGGATGGCCACCAATAGCAACTAGCATTCTAAATGTGGCCTTACACCCACTTGTGGTAGTTTTGTGTGCTGGCGTATTATTAGCATTGATATAATGTATCCTTGCATGTAGGACCCAGCAGCTGATTCTAAGAATGGAGTCCCATGCTCACAAGGAGGAACTAAAGGCCCTCTTAACTCAGGATGTAGGTAGCACACCTGCGTGTCTAGCAAGAAGACCTAACCCAGGAGATGTTGACCCCATCTGCCTTGATGGTAATGCTGGAATGTCTCGGTGATGCTGCATAAATGCATTATGAGCATCAAGGCAGGGACTGTTGATGGTACAGCAACAGCTCAGCCAGGCCCACACATAAAATCTTTGTGACCAAATTAAAATAACAGTGCATCTTGCACAAATATGCAAAGTGGCAGCTGGGACCATACAAAATGGAGAAACCCCAATAGGTTTTATTCTCTGTTCCAAATTCTGTCAAATCAAGAAAATGGTCAAGAGAACTGACAAGCTCATCACATGTGTCTATCTCTCAGAAGCCAGTAAAGGCAAGAAAGCTACCTGTGCATTTCAATTGATCTAGCTACTAAAGGAAACAAAAGGCTAAATATGCATCTCAAGAGAAACCTGTAAAAGATATAAAAAAGATGCCCTATACATGACAAACACTTCTCCCAACAAACATCCTAAGATATAGGGTATTAAAAATGTCTGAATCATTAAATGCATGTCTGGAATTTGAAAACAAACTGTCACTTGTACAAACTACTGAAAATGTGCCCCATTCATATACAAATACCCCAAGACAGGTTTGGTGACACCTAGAAGCATCCTGTCTGACTGCTCAGGCCCATCACCTGTAAACTGACCTAGAATTGCGAGGTGTGCAGAGATGCACAAATTTTTATGTCTAAACAATGCAAGAACAGGAGCCAGGCAATTAACACTTAGAATATGATTATCAACACCTTTTTGTCTCTGTTTGTTTGGACTTTAATCTGCCAACTATAAAGGAAAAATGTTTTGAAGTTGTACAATTAAACAGTATAAGAACTAACAGAATTAGCTAGCAAAGTGTGCACTCCAGGGGAAGCAAAGAGAGATTCCTGCTACATCCCACCCAGTTTAACCAGCAATGGATCCTGCTTGGTGAAAGCTGCAAGACTTTACCAGCTTTCTTCACCAGCATTGGTGAGAGAACACTATGGCTGCTACATATGTACTAGGACTTTGTGGAGTAGCTCATTTTATTTTAGGAAGGAGTCTTTTTCTGTCATTTGGTTTTATAAGCTTGCTGGTGGTATTATTATTAAAGCCTTTCTGCTATTGATCAAGGTTGTGTGTAAATTCTTGGGGCACTACGTTTAAAAATCTGCTTTTTAAGTGCAACAGCCATGGTACCCCTTTCCTCCCCTCCAGCCTTCCTCCCTGTATGGGGCTTACTGGATGGGCATGGCAGGCACTCCTGGCACTAGAACTCAGTCCCTGGCTGTGGTGACATGGTCTGGCTGCTGTGATGTGGTCTGGCTGCTTGCGATGTCCTGGGATGCGGAGGCACTGTACCTGGCCACCCAGGCAGTGGCCCCCTTCATGGAAGAGCTGGAGCTGTTCATTGCTGGGGTCAGCCTTGGCCTGTCCTCCTGACTTGGGGTGCACTCTACAGTTGTCAGGGTAGGTGGTGACCCAGGCTGCCTGAGCTGCCAGGTGAGACAGCGGAGTTTTCCTCCTCACTGGGCCATGGTGCAAGCTCCAGTAGCCTGACCATGCTGGAATACACACAGCAGAGCTCACTGGGATCCCTCAAGGGCAAAATCTGGTCCACCTACTGCTAGAAGGGCATGGGTATCCTTGGACTGATGATTGTGGTCCATGACTTAGACCCACTGGGCCTGAAGAGCCTTGATCTTCACGCAGCACTGGCAGCTGGAACACTGGTGGTCATGCTCCCATATGTGGTCCAACATGGCTGCCTAGGTGTGTGCATTTGCCCAGTGGCCTGGAGGACAGAACTAGGGTCGTTGGGGCTGCAAGGTCTAGCACATGCCCATATTGGTGGGGCACAGAGCCCACAAGCCAGGCAGCTACTAATACGAGCCCTGGGGGACAGATGTGGGGTCCATGGGACCACTGTCGCTGGCATATGCCCACACTGGTGGGGCATGGTGCCCAGGGGCAGGTAGCGGCTGGCACAGGTCCTGGGGTCAGGCCAAGGGTCCAGTGGCCAGCTTGAGGCAGCCAATGAACGGTGCCTGCCTTATGGCTAGAGAAACTGTCAGCCATGAGCCTTTCCACCATGCAGGTGGTTGGCCCCCTGCTAGTGTGGCTGACAGTGTAGTTTGTGCCCAATGTCATCATCTACATGTGTACGACTGCACATTAGTTAATGCACCATTTTCTAGTACCTGTATGTGTTCATACTAACAAAAGGCAAATTAGACTAATTTAATGTGCAGTAAATGCCACACACATGTAGATGGTGATGCTTTACTATGCGTTAGATTAGTCTAATGCACAGAAAAGTTTCTCAAGTAGACTCACCCAGTGATGACAAGATGATAAGAGTTCAAGAACTTAAGGGTAAGAAGGAAAGAGACCAGCCAAGACACTGAACCTTTAGTCTGTTGTAATTTAGGAACTCTTGCTGAATTCATATTAGCTGTTGTAAAAATATCACTTCTATCTTTTCTAATTCAGTGGAAACCTTTTTAAAGGGAGTGACTGACATCAGACTATAATACTGTAACTCTTCATATGTACAGAATATGTGTGAAAACGTACAATATGTCTTTTTAGCATTCACAAAAACATTGTGTACTTTCTGTCTACTTTCTGTCTTAAATGGTGTTATTATAAACAGGCTTAAACAGTATGGCACTGTAGAACTATTTGGAAAATAGCCAAGTGCTGTTACTTAAAGATGATGGCAATGTTGAGACAGAATCAGAAGCCAAATAGAGTTTTTAGATAGCAGATATGTTTTAGAATATATTGTAACAGCTTAGTACTAAATACACTTGTACATGATAACTATTTCATCCTACACATGCATCTGTCCTCTAAAATGACCGTATTTCTAATTTAATCTAAACTAAATGAACATTATTAACTTGGATTTTGGTAATCCCTTTTCACTTTTGGTTAGTTTATGAGCCTTCAAGCCACAGTGGTATGGTCACAGATACTGATTATATAGATCTTCATCTCTTTCTCCTGGGTTCTCATGTGATTTTCATAGGATGAAAAAGAGTGCCCAGGCACTTGCTACAAATAGAGGTATAACAGGGCAGTTCCACACCTAAGCAACAGTGATGCACAGGGCAATGCTGGCTGCCATATTACTGGTAGCAGTGGCATGGCTTGCTGTCAGCTGCAGTGGAAGCTATTCTTGCACCTTCCCACAGATAGTGCCACAGCCTGCCCCCATTCATTCCCAGTACACTCCTGGCTACAGGTAAATTTTGCACACTTTATTTTAGATACAGGTAGCCTATTAAAGAGGCCATACAATTTTGGATTAGATTTGGCAGCTTCCCTCTCTGTAGGAAACACTACCTTGTAATGCACTTTCTTGACCCCCTTTAGAATTTCACAAATCCTTCTTCCAAGGAGCTACACATTCCAGTTGTGATTTTCATACATTTCTCAAGGTTTTAGACTGTAAAATAGCCACATTATACCAAACTATCACAGTGTCTTTCGTTCAATAAACCATTTTTCCTGTTCCTGCATTTGAAAATTAATTTTAAAATGTGACATTTTATGGTTAGCCAATCACTAGAATTCAAAAAGTGTTAGGAGCATCACCGTATTATCTTTTTCCTCACCAGGGAACAAATACCTAGCTGGTAACATGATGCAGGAGACATTCTTACTGTCAGAACACTTTTCCAGGAGTTTCTCATGGTTAAGGTGACCATAAGAAAAACTAAGACATCAGGGACACTGTTACCCGCCCCAACCCCCTAAGTTAGCAGCACTGCTGCAGGCAATGGCTGAGGCCGATGGGTAGGGGCGCAGGTGCAGTCTAGCAGGGAGGCACAGCAGCCATGCACCATGTGCACCATGCCACTCTGCCTTCCAGCCAGACTGCGTCCCACACCCCTGTGATTCTAGGACATTTGTTTTAATTTTCACTGTCCAAATGGCACCAGCCTTTGAAATCTGGTAATGCCCTAGGCAAGCCAGGACATATGGTCACCCTACTCATGGTGCATTATGATACATTTTAATATAAAAATATCCAAATACATTTTTAGGTTATATTCAGTTACTGTCAATTCCATTATAAAGTGAAATTTCAAATAAGCCATTGCTTATGCTGATATATAGCTCTGTGATTGTCTATTTTGCAGACACAATTGGCTATGTTGTGCCAAAGTTTATAGGTTTGGAAGGAAAATTCAGGTGCCCACAGCTAAAATATTGCTCCAAATGAAAAAAAAAAAAGGATTATAAACAGTTATAAGTTCCAGATCAGCCAAGGAGTTAACTGTGTGTTTAACTTTAAATAGGTCAGTAATCCTTTTGGGAATCAAATACAATTCAACTGGAACTGCAAATGCTCTGAAAAGTCAGGCCCCATCTGTCATAACTTGGCCAGTTAAAAAAAAATGACAAGTCCCTTGATTACAAATACAAATGATTTATTGCAGATATAATGGGTGCTTTCATGTGTTTTAACTAGGTGTGTGTGTCTTGGTTTTGAGTACTCAGAGGGATACATGTGCACAAACCTAGCCTGCACATTATCAGATTTTCTGGCAAATTGAATTAAAAGATTAATTTATTTTATACAAAGAGCATAACAAAAAAATAAACACCCACAGTGTTTCAGTCTTTTCTCTTTACTTGTTGTTGCCTAAGGAGTTTGCATTTGACTACTCAGTCAGTCCCAAGGATACTAAAGATAATAAAATACAATTGAATCTGCTATATTCCTATTTCTTTCTCCTCGTGGCCTGGGATATAATTATGTCTCATAACTACAATATTGGCAGAAGGCTCCCATTTAACATTAATTGAAATGGAATGTGTCACATTGACAACATCAGAGGCTGAAATCCTTTGTAAAATAGATAAAGGAAGCGGCAATAGAAGATGCCTCCATGTTTCTGTCACTTGCTCCTTGAGCTTTTTGTCAGAAACCACCTTGAAAAGTGCAGCTGCAGTGAAGTGCTCATGCCCATTCGTTCTTAGGCTTTTCTGTGAAAAACTTCAAGAGAGACAGGTTTTTGCAATAGGGACACTGTGGCTCACTAAAAAATGAACAGAAACTATCACCTCAGCTCCTTGTGTACCATGGAGTTATCAGTTGGTCCTGATTTTTGAGTTATGCCACATTCAAATCACTGGCCTAGGAGTGAACTGCATACATTTATTATGAAAACACAGTACTATCTATTCATTTCTTCACTAGATAAAGTGTCCCTCAAGGAATGTTCCATTTCATGAAAATGCCTAACAATAGGTAGTTTTTTTAACAAGCTCTCTCATTTGTTTTAAAATACCTCCTTTGTTTTAAAATACTACCCATCAAGGCTTGAGCATTTCACCTTCATTCTGAAAATATAACTGCAGGGACATAAAAAATGTCCATGCTACAACTGAGCCTCTGAATCCTGAGAATCTGAATGCCTCCAAATCCTTCCTGCTTGTACACAGGTGATAGATTAAATTGCTTTTAGTTGATGGCACTAGCAAACATATAACACTTCTTCTAACAGAATACATTAAAAAGAATGAGATGTGCATGCCCATGTCTAACTTTCCTGAGAGGTATATGAAAGCAGAGTATTAATTAAAAAAATAAAGTCCTTTCACATCCAGCCAGTCAGTTGACAAATGCATCAAAGCATCTTTGTAATATTGCTCATCTGAACTGATTAGACAGTTGATAAAATTCCTAAAATAAACTTTTTTTTTTATATGTCAGGAGCTCAGATTCTTCTGTCGTATTTTTTCTTCTCTGGTTTCTTGTAGTTCGAACTTGCTCCTCTTTAAAAGAAAAATCACAAACATTGCATCAGCATAGCTGCAAAGATATGCTACAAAGAAACTGCAAAGGCTTGCATATGACTTAATGTCCTCCAGTCTATGTCTGCAGTTATTTTGAAGGCACCAAACTCAAAGGCCATCTCTGAAAGGGATCTAGTTCTTTAAATGCAATTATAATTTTCCTCAGAATAGCATCTCTTTATGCCTACTAGTTTCTTTTATGGCATAGAGAATGATATATTAGCCATTTTGATTCTTTGTACTTTTAAACAGTTATTCTGAGGTAACTAGTCGAGTGTAAAAGTCAAGTTCCTTAAAGAAGTTCATAGCATAATAAGATAGTCAACATAATTGTACCAACCACCATAAAGCACTAAATATAATATGCTGTGCATGCTATTTCAGGAAAACCTGATCTTGCTCTGGACTGAACAGAACATGCCTTGTGGAAGAAGTGTACTGGAATGTATGAACATACGCTACGTTTTCCTTAAAGAATATTCCTTTTCAGGTGTCATTCAGAATAAAGTTAACTAACAGACTAATAAAATCAGAGGACAGTAGCTTGCTAGGCAGCATTTGGGACTGGCCTTTATTATTGATCCAGGGCCTGATTCAAAACCCACAAAAGTCAATGAGAAGGTTCTCATTACCTTTAATAGCATTTGAATCAGGTACTTGTATAACACTTAACCCAATACATCCCTAATCCTGACTGCAGACTTTGAGCATTCTTTCAACAACAATAAATTGTCACTGCTGTCAAGTGAAATGGTAATTTGCAGGATTTCATCCAGTAAAATAATCTCAGATTGATGTCACTTATGGAACAAAATTTTCTTAACAAAATTGCCTATGCCTGTCACAGATCAGTAAATCACTGAAGAATGACAGAGACTAGGATCATCAAAACAAGATTACATTGGTAAGTAACAGGGACTGATTACTTCTCCTTGTTGGATTACTGCACTTCAGGGAGTAAATATAGCATCAGTCATGGAAAAACATTAAAATTAAATGTATAAGGAAGCTCAGTACATAATAACTCTTACCCCCAGGATAATCTTGTTAGGCTGATTTTATACAAGATTATCCAGAATGAGAATTACCATGTGTCAAGCTGTTTTATATAAACCTTTTTTTTTTTTTCAAACTAACTGTGAATACAGCATTTTAAACATTTCTCCCTTTTTAAAGCAAATAAAGTAAATAATGCAAAAGCAGCACTAAATGTGCAAGGAAATTTCTGATTCATTAATTCCCCCAAAAATGTCATGTGAAGCTGCTTGTTGTAGGCTGCTAATTTTCAAGTCTGAGACACACACATGTGCAATTTCAGCTAACTTCAACATATGAAAATTTAAATTTCATATGCAAGTAAAAGTTAACAGTTTTATTCCACATAAACTCTAACTGCAGTCATTGTATCAATGCTTGATACTTTTGGCAATTGAGTGCCTCAGGAGGGTTGTTCTTATACATCGTTTTTTAATCTCAAACTAAATGTGTGGGGTTGGGGATGGGGCAGGAGCTGCCCAGCCGAGACCAGGGTGGGCGCAGGACAGAGGCACAGCTCACTGGGTGGGGTGTGGGAAGGGAGTGGGGACCGCTGCACACAGCTCGTCTGGTGTTCATCTCGCGGCTCCCACCTCTGCTCCCATCACTTGTCTGGGAGGATACAGGGTAGGGGGGCACGTACCCTCAGATCTGTGTGGGAAGGGCTTGGACTGGGTCCTTCCCAGCCAGGCAGAACTGCAGGCACACCACACTCCCCATCCCTGTGCCTTCCCAGACAAGTAGCAGGAACAGTGGCGGAAGCTGGCAGATGAGCACCAGACAGTGGCTGGAGCTGCCCACCCCAGCTCTTCCAACACCCCCCTGACAAGCCGTGCCTCTATCCTGTACCCACCCTGGCCCCAGCCCCAGCCTAGCTTTGTCCCATGCCCCTTCCCACCCCAACTGATCAGTGCCTGCCCCTGCTCCCTGCCCCAGCCTCACTGCAGGAACCTTGATCTACCACCCTACACCCCTACAACCACACCAGACTTCCCAGCTGGATGCAACTCTTCAGTCTGAAGATCTGCATATCAGAAATTGGATCAGTATTGGCCAATACATCTCCTTAAAAATTGACTATCAGTATCAGTCCCAAAAATCTCTACCAGTGCACTCCTAGTAACCTGCCAATGAAAAGATCCTACTGCTAACTGTGAGGCACCCAGTTCTCTCTCTCATGAATTTTGAAGTACAAGGAAACATGGGTTTTTCTCTCTCATTCTGCTCACTATTTCCATTGCCTTTTTCCACTAGAGATTAAACGGATACTGCTTGCAGCAACTCATGGATAGATTGAAAATTTTGAAAAGCTGGGAGGGGTGTTGAGAAGCAGGAGCCTATGGTACCCTTGTTGTATGGGCTCTGGGCTCAGGGACCCCAGGATGCCCCAAGGAATGGGGGCAATTGGTGAGGGTGTGGGTAGCAGCCTTTTCTGTGCACTGTGATGGGACGGTGTGAGAGCCCTGTGCCCCCCAGTTGGCCACTTTTCTGCCTCACCCAGATTGTGTGGGCTTCAGCTCCCTGGGAACAGCAAGATAGGAACTGGGGGGAGTTACCTGCCATGGTATGGGCTCTGTGTTCCAGCTGCTGCAGCAGCTGAGGGATGGGTAGTACTGAATCAACAGAGGGGAAGAGGTGGGCACAGAGCAAACCCTGGGCATCAGACTGTTTGCCCCTGGGAAACTCACACCATGGGGACTGCTGCAACCAGGGTACAGGGAGCCTATCCACAAGCCACAGCACTACCAACTCAGCCCATTCTGCCCAGAGCACCCTACACATTTGCCCTGACACCCTACTATTCCCACTGTCACCACAAGCCTGGCTGAAAGAGTTAGAGCAAGACTAAGGAACAGCATCTGCATCAGCTGCTTCACAACTGTTCCTCCCCTTCTTGTTTCCAGTGAGAAGCCTGGTCACTTCTCTTTACACTATGGCAAGAATGATTGTGGGACATGAGCACACCACCACACTCCCACTGGATCCACTCCTGTACCAGTTTAGTGTGACGTAACTCTGTATTGAAGATCCTTCATGGATGACTAGTCTTTTCAAGTTCTTCAGAAACCTTCTTCAGCAGTTATTATAGTTAGGATTTTATTGCATGGGTGCTTCTACATGTGCAATTAATTTGAAGCAATAAATTCTGAAGCAATTTGAGCTAGAGTAAAATCCTCCTGGGCACAGCATCTACATATGCACCTGGTGTTACCAGATTTGCCCATCACTGTGCTCATTTACTAGTGGTACGTTTCTGGGGGTCTTTGTAATTCTATCAATGTGTTGCTTGTTTCTATATAGAGCTGTATTTCTCCCTACTGCAAGTCCTCACCCCCCAATAGACCTATCATGCAAGACTCAGTTTCAGTTTCAATGGGGCTGGGCTCCTCCAACCACCAAATCAGTCAAACACATGTATGCACATAAATCAACAGGACACACCTGAGCCAGGACAGGTTATTTAGCATTGACAGGCTAACACCCTCATATGCCTTGAACTCAGTTCATCAGGGCAACGATAAAATGCAGTCAGACACAAGCACGCAGGTTAATGGAGCACAGCTGAGTCAGGCCGGACTATTCAGCATTGATATTCAGCACTTTCAGAGAAAAAGTATAGCAACCAGCATGACCATAAAAGTTATTTATTGCCAGGTATATGAACTTATGATGATACCATTAAAAATAACCATACAAGAGCGAACCAAATAAACAGTTACAATATTACATAGTTTCAATTAGGTTTTTGGGGAAGTCTAGCTCAAGTTTGATTAGCAAAAGTCAGGTTTAGAAAGCTGTGCCTGAAGTAAGAAAATAGAAGTAAGGTTCCTGGAGTCAGAATGAGAGTTGGGGTCTTGCTACTCAGCGAAGCTTGAACCAGTCAAAGTTCCCAGGTGTTGAAGCTTGCAGACAGGCAGAGTTCTGAGCACAACCCATGGAGGGATCCAGGCAGAAAAGGCGTGGAACTTGGGGGTCGGACTCAATGATCTATTGAGGTCCCTTCCGAACCTAACATCTA
>JAGPOW010000304.1:43121350-43161081 GCA_030014935.1 Caiman crocodilus
CTAACATCTATGGTGCAGCTTTGGATCCAGGCATCAGGACAAACTTGAGCTTGGGTAGGGGGGTTTGTAGAGAACTAACAATGGCTCAGGGGAGAACAGATTTGTTTAAGGGTAAACAATGGCTCATATGGTGGATAATAGGAACTGATCACTCCTGGCTATGGGTGGCACTACTCTGAGGGAGCTCACAATACAGACAGGCAGATTCAGTGTTTTGGATACCAGTAGAGGAGCCATTACTAGAATTGGTCTGATAAATGCTGAGCTGGGTGTGTGTAGATGTGGGTTGATTAGCAATTGGAGCAGGGATCCCGCATCATGCAGTGCTCCCCTGCTTCTCTGATCCCACAATTCAGCGCGGTCCTTGCCTTGGAATCTCTGTTCTCCCTCCTGAATGCTAATGAAGGTGCATGCCTGTCCCATTTCCCTTTTCATCTGGTTCCATCTTGGATGCAAATGAGACCAGGGGAGTTGCTTCACTCCAATTACCGTTGTGTGGAGGGCTTTAGGTGCATCTCCCACTGCATCTTCTTTGTCTTTTGTAAGTCCTTCCTCCAATCAGTGCTTGTTCAGGCAGAGGTGGGGAGAGGGTTCTTTGCGACTCAGACAAGCTGTGTCCTGTGCCAGGGTTCCCCAAGAACAGAGCTGAAAGATGACACTGGGACACCAGCAATTTGAGCCAAGATGGGGCAATTTACACCAGGCTCAACCCCAAGCTCCAGTGGTGGCATCAGGGACTGCAATTTATGCCTGCTGTCAGTGTCTATACATGCGTTTAAATCACAGTTAATTACCCCACCATAAGATAGTACTGTCCCTTACACTACTATCTTACTGAGGCATTAATTAGTTTACCAAGGCCTAATAGTGTCACATGTGTAAACAGTGATGCTTTAGTCTACAGCTAATTAGTCTATTCTGCAGTTAAGCACACATGTAAACACAACCTATAGGTTTAAAACAATGGCCCTCTTTTCTTCCAAGATTAAAAGGCACAATCTCTGCCAAAGTAATAAAACAGTATTTTTATCACAATCTTATGACTGGACTTCTCTCACTTGTGTAAAAAAAATAAAAGAATGCTATGCTTCATGTTTCCATTGTCTCCTAAAGAAAATAAATCAGGAGCTAAGAGCTGATGTAGTATAATATGCCTGAGCATATCAGGAGCACCAAACCCCCACACAAAGCAATTAAGCAGAAAATGAGAGATAAGAACCTACACTGATTTTTAATAACTTACTGTGATTCATTGGGAGACAGATGATATAAAGTGTATTGCTTGGGCAGTCAATAAAAAGAGAGTTATACAAATCACTGCAAAGAGGTAATTTCTAAATAGAATTTTATGTAATTATCATTTATCATGTGCCAGCCACAGACTCAGTTGTCTTTGGGCTCTCAGACAATCAGAATGATGAATCAACAATTATCTACTGACAATTGATTTAGTTTTTATTTATGAATAAATCTAAATAGGGAATTCTAAAGTCAAAGAAAAACAGCAAATAGCAGCAGCTATTCGTATGTCCTTGTCTCATGCCAGGCTCTGTCCTGACAGCAGTTTCACTGCCTATTGTCTTCTTCTGCTCCTAGCTACCTGCTGCACCCTTCAGGTTGTCAGTGTTCACAAGCAAAGACTTAACCAACCAGGAAATGTTAACAAAGGAAAACTTCACTCCTAAGTAAAGTCAAAACTAACTCCCTTATAAGTCAATAAATAGACTCCAACATATTTCACTTAAGACCTGGATCAGTCCCAAAGCTGCTAAATATTCTTATCGTCTCTCCTGCCTGCCACTGACAGACACATGGCCCTTCCCCAGCTGCTGAAGTCTACAATTCCACTTAATACATGGCCAGGCTCACTCAAAAGTTTGGAGACACTTCAGTGCATCGTTCAGTGATGTTTGTTTCTAAGTTGGCAGCTCATATGGAATCAGATGAAATTCCAGTTCCAAGTTTTTAGCTCTAAAAACAGAAAGAAAAATAATCAAACCTTAGTGTAACATCACAAATCTCGCCAGTGTAATGCAGGAAGGGTACATTGTAATTTCTTTTCAAAGCAAGACACGAGCTACTGACATAAAATTTTCACCCGTCTACCTTCGTACTGGTCTTTGTAGACAAAGGGCATGTCTATGACAATGTTGTTACTGCGTCATGATTTAGGACTTCCAAAATGAAGTCCTAAATCATGCCACAGCAACAACCTGTACTACACTATACACACTGCACACAGTTATTTTTAGCAGCTACTTTGCTGTAGTGGTGCGTACAATGTGTGGAGCATGTCACTACAGTGAAGTAGCTGCTGGTCACATGTAGACACCCACAGATGCTACATCACTGTAGCACATTGCTACAGTGACATATACAGTGACATATACAGTGACATATACAGTGACATATACAGTGACATATACAGTGACATATACAGATGTGCCCAACAGGTTCTACAATCAGGCGCCAAAATGATGATGCCGATATACTTTTAATCAAAACAGGGACATTGCCAAGGGAGGCCATAAAAATTAGTAAAAACCAGAAGAGATAGCAGCACTTCAAAAAAAAGTAGTAAATACAAAAGTAAAATTTAAAGTGAACGAAAAATAGTTAAGTCACTAAGGGACTTAGTATCCACACAAGCATTTGATCTGGGATCAGTTTACTTGCAAGTAAAATCCTGCGGATGGAGCATTCCTGGTCAGGCATCTACACATGCAGGGTCTAGGCAGCAGATTGGCTGCTTTTAGCACCAAATTTCCTGCAGCCCTGCAATGGACCCCTAATGCCACTGGGGGAGCTCCAGGCTCTGGCTGCAGCTGCCAGCCATCTTCAAAAGGCAGCCCTGCTCCCTGCTTTCTGGCCAGCCACTTCCCTGGCCAGGAGCAACATTCCCAGTGCAGGGACTGCACACAGCAGCTCTCTCCTTGCCCAGTCTGCCTTCCCATGCTATGGCTGCTTCATCACCTAAGCTTGGCAATGATGACCAGTGCCTTGGGCTCTTGCTGGTGGCCATACTGGCCTGCCACACTGTGTACCAACTGCTGCTTGGCCTACGGCGGTCTGGGCCTCCCGACCCCCCCACATGCAGTAACCACTTGCCTGGCTGCAGCATGCTATCCCAGGGCCACTGCCACTGGCACATAGCTGCTGCCAGCATGGACACCAACAATGGGCTTCTGGACTCCACTGTCAGGGCCACTACTGCCTCTTGGACTGTCAGACCATCCAGGACTAGTGGCTGCACATCATCCAGCATATCGTCCAGCACACAACAAGCAGTGGCTGGAAGCATTCAGGATGAGCTGGGCTACCTTCCAGGACCTGGAGTGTCAGAACACTGTTATGAGGCCATCCCTCCCCAAGGACACCAAGCTGGTCCTTGCTCTACTCAAGCTGGCTACACCTGCCAGCCTACGTGGCGTGTCTCTTTGGAGTGGGCAAAGCCACCACCAGGGAGGCTATCCTGGAGCTGTACAGCAACCTCCAGGACTGCTGCAGCCCACTGTCCTCTGGGTGCATGACCCTATGGCAGAGGTGGCAGGGTTCCATGCCCTGAGATTCTGTCCCCCATTCACCAGGACCCTGGACGGGACCCACAGCTCCATCACCTGCCTGCCTCAGGGAGACCAGACCTACTACAGTTGCAAAGGATTTCACTTGGTTCTCCAGATTGTCATAGACCACCATGGGTCCTTCACACACATGAGTGCTGGCTCAGTGGGCAGTGTCCATGATGCCTGTTTGGTCTGGAACTCTGCCGTTCCAGGCCTAGTGGAGAGTGGGCGTATCATGCCAGGGGTATCAGACCTGCAGCTGGGTATCATCATCATCCTGCCTGCCCTTCCTCATGTGGGACTCCATCTATCCACTCCTGCCTTGGCTCATGTGTTCCTACAACAGCCACCAGGACCCCCACCAGGCCCACTTTAACTACTACTTATGTTGGACCTGCACTCTGGTGGAGTGCGCCTTCAGGCACCTTAAGGGACACTGGCACTCCCTCACTGCCTGCCTTCAGTTTGCTGAGGACAGCTTCCTCTAGGTCATCATTGCAGTCTGCATGCTGCAAAACATCCATAAGGCCTGAGGAGAGCTCTTCCATGAGGCCTGAGAGAAGGAAGCTCAGTGGGCAGAGGGAACTTGGCAGTGATAGCACCAGCAGCAGCAGTGGGCCCTTCCCCCAAGGCCTCAGGTGAGCTGCACACCTACCAGCGGGGGCCAGAGCACCAGGTGTGGAAGGTGCTGGCCAACTACCTCCTCCTTCACTCCCCACTGTAACCCACCTGGACCGCCGCTCTACACCAGCACCACACTCACTGCAGATGTGTCAGAAGAATAAAATTTTTATTTTCCTCATATCAAACAGTTCCCCTCCACCACCCACCAACAACAAAACACCTTCTTCTCTGTGCAAACTATTTACAAAGTGCTTTGTGTGATGACCTGGGGTGGCAGGTCATACAGTGGGGGGACCTAGCAGGTAATGACCAGGGACAGAAGCTGGGGTGCCTGTCTGTTCCTCCATAGGTGTGGACACCACAGCAAGTGCAATGGGCAGTGGACTCACCCAGGGGTGACAGCAGCCACTGGGACCCCAACCCAGGTGGCTCCCTCTCTGGCAGCTGGTAGCCATACCCAGCCAGGCTGGCATGTGGTCCTGGCCACATTGCAGGCAGCTCCAGCTCTACATCCACATAGAGCCAGGGCATGTGGTGGGGCCCAGGTCAGGGGCTCCTGGCTGCTGAAAGTGGCATAGGACCTCCTCCCAGGCCCAGGTGAGAGCTTGCTGCTGAGTGGCAGCAAGCTGCCAGGGGGCAGGCAAGGCTAGGGATAGGGGCTGGGCAGTGGGTAGCACACAGGTGACCACCAGAGCCAGGATAGTGTCCAGCACCCAGCAGTCATCATCTGTGGCCTGGACTTCCCAGGTCATGATTGTGTTTTGTTCCTCCAGCAATTCAAGCTGCTCATGCTCCAGGGCCAGGAGCTGTGCCTGGAACTCCTGGTTCACCCGGTCTTATGTGTCCTCCCAGGTGAGTTCTTCACACACTAGGCCTTCAAGTCTTCCACCTAAAACTTGAATGATACCACCAGCCACTGCAGAAAGATGGTGTGTTCCACTGTCCACCTTTGGGAGTAGCAGCATGGACAGCATGTGGTGCAGTGGAGGAGCACCTAGGTGCATCACGCAGCTGGGAGACACTGCATGCAGTGTAGCAGTGGGGGTGATTGGGCACATGGTGCATCAGGGAGGCTGCATGCAACCCTCATGGCCCCCACTGACACAGCCCCTAATAGTGTGACCTGAGGAGTACACAGCTCCCCATTCACCTAGAAGTTGGACAGCTCTGATCTAGACTGATCTATCCCCTGTTCTCCAATATTTTATGGATCAGAATCTTTTTAACATCAACCAGTTACGCTGCAAATCCAGGATAACCAATACCTCCATTAGTGATCTTCAGTAGGCCGGCAATTATGTTGTGTGTGCCCATTCAGTTGAAGAATTCTAAGACACTCTTAATTACTTGTATGAAATGCACAAAATGCTTGGATTCACTATCAACTTCATAAAAACCAAAATACTTTACTAACGCACCCCAATTCAACCAACTAGGGTGTTGAAAGCACTCTGTCCAAATTTGCAGACAACACCAATCTATGGAGTACAATAAGCACACTGGAAGGCAGAGAGTGAATTCAGGAGTATCTGGATAGACTGGGGAAGTGGGTAAATCAGAATAGGATGCAATTTAACAAAAATAAGTGCAAAGTGCTGCACCTGAAGAGAAAGAATCTCCAAGACACCTATAGACTGGGAAGTACCATTCTGAGTACCACAGCAGTGGAAAGGGATCTCAGAGTCATAGTTGACACAAAAATGAACATGAGTTGCCAATGTGACAAGGTAATAAGTAAAGCCAACCGTACTCTTTCTTGCATTAGTAGGTGCATCATGATCAGGTCTAGGGAGGTGATATTTCCCCTCTGTGGCATTGGTGAGATCATAGCTGGAGTACTGCATCTAGTTTTGGGTGCTGCACTTTAAGAGGGATGGGGATAACCTTGAGAGGGTTCAGAGGAGGGTTACTCATATGGTTGAGGGCCTGCAGCTAGGAACCTATGAAGACAGACTGGGGAACATGAATCTCTTCAGCCTCCACAAGAGGAGTCTGAGAGGTGATCTTGTGGCTGTCTACAAATTCATCGGGGCGGGGGCGTGTTATCAGGGTGCCCCTCAGTTACTAGAAACAATGGCCATAAACTGAAGGAGAGTAGATTTAGATTGGACATCAGGAAGAGTTCTTTACGATGAGGGTTGCCAAAATATGGAATGGGTTTCCAAGGGAGGTGGTGCTCTCCCCTACCTTGAATGTGTTCAAGAAGAGATTGGACAAACACCTGGATGGGGTTATTTAACTCCAGTGCTCTTTCCTGCCTGGGGCAGGGGTTTGGACTTGATCTACTAGGTCCCATTCAACCCTAGAAATCTATGAAACCTCCTCCATCTATTACTATTAAAAGGACAATGCTTTGAGAATGTTCAACATTTCCTCTATCTGTATAGCTACCTTTCCCAAGAGGTAAACATAAACAACAATATTCAACACCAGATAAAATCTGCCAATGTTGCTTTTGGATGTCTCCAAAATCATGTATTCAATGATAACATCAGCCAGACTTCTTATCTACCAGGCTGTTGTTGTCCATACCCTGTTGTATGGGTATGAAACTTGGAAGACATATTGAAACACCTGAAATCTTTGGAATATTACCAATCTTTAGTGTCTTTGGAAAATCCTTCATATCAACTGGAAGGACAAAAGAGTAAACACCAGCTTTCTGGCTTAAGAAAACACCACTAGCATTGAAGCCAAATGTATATGGCACCAACTCCACTGGATAGGACAAATCATAAGGATGCCTGACAACCGACTCCCAAAACAAATTCTGTTCTCCCAAATCATGAATGGTCACTGCCCTAGAGGTGGACAAAAGAAGAGATTCAAGGACACCTTGAAGGCCAATCTGAGGAAATACAATGTTAACAAATACCTAGGAGATTCAAGTACTGAATTGCCCCCAATGGTGCCTCAAAGTAAGACAAGGCATCAAAAATTTCGAGCAAACTTGCATCACTATGGAGGTCAAGAGATGAGATAGACAATGCTGTGACCTGACATCACCAGGATCTACTACTTCTTTCTGGAACTATTTGCCATGTCTGCAGTTGAAAATGAACTCAGATCAGCCTCTTTAGTCACCTACAGACTCACCAATGATTTCCTCATATCAAAGGACTGCTGCCACCTCTGTGTCCCTATCCAATAATCTCCTTTGCGTCCACCATCATTAGTTTAAGAGACACCAGCTACATCTCCAATTGTTCTGTGTAATGGCTATTAATAGGATTAATCATTTATTAATGATTCCCTTTTTGAACCTTAGTATACTATCTGCCTCTATAACCGCCTGTGGTAATGGGTTCCACGAGTTAACTACATGCTGCATAAAAAAAGTTGTATTTTGGTTGTTTTAAATCCATCTCCTACCAATTTCAGTGCGTGCTCCCTTGTTCTAGTTCTGAGACTGGTGAACAGCAGTTCCCTATTCACTTTGTCATTGTCCTTCATGATTTTGTAGACCTCTGTCATACCTCCCCCCTCAGCTTTCCAAACTGAAGAGCCTTAACCTATTTAGTTTCTCCTGGCATGGTAACTGTTTCAAATACCTGATTATTTTGGTTGCCTTTCTCTGCATGTTTTTTAATTCTACTACATTCTTTTTGAGATGCAAAGATTGAGAACACAGTATTTAAGATGTGGATACACCATGGATTTGTATAGTAGCATGATGATGTTTTCCATTTTGTTTGCAATTGCTTTCTTAATGATACCCAACTTTTTTACTGGGGTTTTTGGTTACCACTGTACATTGATCAGATATTTTAAAAGAACTATCTACTATGGCTCCAAGGTCTCTTTCCTGAGTCATAACAGCAAGTCTGCATTTGGGCTGAAGAAGTCCTGGTTCAGTTTTATAAGACTTTGCAGTAGTAACAGGCAAACAAACCATTCTAACATTCTGAAGTAGAAGAACAACCTGGAGAAAACCTAGTAGATGTACCCAAATGTGTGCCACCCTAGGGTCACCATTTGTTATATTTCTATTCAGATTGCAACACTGGAAATAAGATAAAACTGCTTTCCTAAATACAGTCCCTAATTCTTGGAATGAAAGCATTAAAACAAAGACATGGAGTTCACTTTGCCCTTGTGTCCATACAATTGTCAGAATTTCACAAGAGTATATTTCTCCTACAAGAATTCACTAGCTTATTTCTAGATTATGTACCACTGTAACCTCATCAAAAAATCATAAACCAAACAAACATAGATCTTATTCAGCACTTGGAAAATCTAGAATGCTGAAATATAGGATGCTGGCATTCTTCTCATTAAATACCTAATCAATATTATAGGCTAGTGATAGGAGGCTGTAACAGGTTTCCCTCCCCAGCTCCATCTTCCCTGTTATCTGCACTTTATGTGGGGCACCCTTGGAGTCCCCTTTAAGGTTCTTGTGTTCTGCTCTGTACTCACCTGCCACGTCTCGATGGAAATTATTATACTGGTGTTCTTGTAAGCAGGAGACTGTCTATTATATTTCATATGTTGGGGTCTTCTGCCTCCACAGGCCTTGACCCCTGTCTTTCTCTAGCTAGGCCTCCCCATCCAAACCCACCAAACAGGGTTTAACTCCAAGGCTCTAGCCTTTTTTTTTTCCTCTTGTCTTGAGGCTTGTGGCCCTCCTTTCTGCTCCAATCTGGAGCCCAACCTCCCTGGCCTCTGGCCCCACAGCTAGGGGGAGGGGTCATAAGTTCAAGGCTGGGGAACAGCCCTGAACCTTCTATCCTAGTCCAAAAAAGAAAACCAAAACTGCACCTCAGGTGCCCCAGACCACTCTGGCTTTTTAGGATCGCACCCTCTGGCACCAGGGTCTATACATCCCAAAATCCTGCACCCACACTAGCACTGGGTCCCCATGCTGGACTAGGGTCCAAATGAGGCCTCCTCCTTCCCCAATAGCTTCATCCAAACCACCAGTTTTATTCAGTAACTAAAAAAATATGAACAGTCCTGTCCATAGGCAATAACCACCACCAAGAAAAATGTGACTAAAGAAGACAGCACACCAGCTTACATTTATGCAGGGGTTCATACTTCAGCTCCCCAGCATCAGCTACAGTCCTTCTTCTGGGGTTACTGAACTCTTCAGGGTCTTCTATAGTTCCCCTCTTCCAGCCTCTGGACCACTCACCAAGTTTCTCCATGGAGCTCTGGGACACACTCCTTCCCCCTTTGGCTGCTAGCACCTACTGGTGCTCAGCCCAGGGTTTTTATAGTCCCGGCCTGCCCCCTTCTGGTCACCTGACTAGCTGGCCAAGCTCATCTTTTAACCCCCACATTACTGGCATACTGTGTCCAGCAAGTTCTGGCCTTAAAGGGGCCAACCTGTCTTCTGGTAACAGGGCTAGGGTTCCCTGTTACAGAGGCCCTCTATTCCTTCAAAATAGAAACTATCATCACAGGTGATTCAGCTGCAATTTTTGCAAGTGTAGAACACTTTTACACCAGTGTTTTGGCCAAATTTCAATTTCACATACTACCTCCTTAAAGTTTCCCTATAATATCAATACTCTTACCTTACTCCATTATAAAGTTTTGTAGTCAGCTGTTATATACTCACCACATTCCTCATGAAAAAGGTAGCTGAATTCAGTGGGAACCAAAGTAATTCCTTTGTACTTTTTATATAGTGATTTGACTTCTAGAGAAAGGTGCTGCAACTAGGATGTGACTGTTTGAGATTTTCAGAGAAAAACTTTGGCCAAAGATTGAAATCTTTAAGTGGGAAACAGGATAAAACTTTGCCCAGATCAAGCAAATTAAACACAAGTATTTCTGTGAGTGGAAAAAAAGAATATGAAGACAGATGGCTAGTTAAAGCCTGTTGCCTCTTTACACCATGCAGTAAGTACCAAGGTCATCCATTTTTAAAGGTGATGCATTCACAAAGTTTGGTCCATTCTCCTTAACAGGTTACACGTTCGTTGACATGGAAGTGCTAGGTCTGAAGCTCTCCAGAGTTATCATTAATAGGATTACTCCTCAATTTCACTTTCTGTCTTGTGTCAAAGTAACCTGACAAAAAGCTGAGACCACTTTTCAGAAGTAGCCCCTCCCAAGGAATGTAAACAGCATGTCTGAAAATCATGCATTTTGCACCTTTTTTGTTACATGAAAAAGTTCAAGGAGTTAAAAATTACAAAAACAGAATATATGATAAACATCAATGGAATCAAAACATATAGTGAGAACAGAAGATAAACATTGGTGAAGCAAATGTGATAAAAGGGAAAGTTAACAGTCAAGCAGAGAACAAAATCAACAACAACAAAAATAGGAAGTGGGTCCATGAGCTTAATTTTTTTAATCTCCCTCCAGTGAGATTACACTCAGGAAGGGTAAGATTTGTTTTTCAGTTGGTTTAAAAGCAGAGTTTCAAAGGACCAAAGTATTCATAAAATTGGGTGAAATTCACCTAATTGGCTGAAAAGAAAGCTGGGGAAAGTTAAAAAAAAAAGAGGCAAAACATTCAATTTTGACATTTGCAAAATGGAATGTGTTGCTTTGAAAATGTGGAAGAGTTCCCTTTTGAAATGTTGTATTTGGAAATGGAATTTTTGCTTAAAAATCGAACTCAATCTTTAAAAAAAATGGTTTAAAAAATTAAGTCATGTGAAAAAGAAATTAAACATTGCATTTCATATCATACAACACATGCGAGACAAGTCTGAAATTAAATTGGAGATAGGAGGAAGGTCATATTTCCTCAGTAAATTTGAAAGTTTTTTTGTTTCAATTTGACCAAAACTGAGTTTTTCCTCCATCATTTTCGGCTGGTCCACAAGCTGAATAATCTATCCTTTGCCCAACTCAGCCACATTGCTCACGATCATGAGACAATAAGGCAAACAATTAAAGTTGTTGACCCTGATAAAATTCGCACAACTTTAAAAAATTATAAAAATTACAGCTCTCTAACAGTCTGCTATAAAGGCTTTGGAAATCAATGGGAGTCTTTGTCAGAAGGGATGTCCTAAACTTGCAAGTCTTCAGAGAATTTAAAAGGTATTAACTGGGAGCATCTACACAAGACATTTATTGCAGAATAGACTAATTAGCTCTGCAGTAAATGTCTTATGACTACATACTCAGCCCTATTAAGCTGCAGGAAACTAATTCCACATCAAGGTAGCACTTGTAAATACAAGTACTATCCTGCTGCAGTTTTTTTACTCTGCAGCACCACACATTTGAACACTGTCTGGGCTGGCTGAGGCTTGGAGGTGCTATAGTGCAGGGACTGCCTGCCAGTTAGCCCCACACTGGACCACACTCCTGCCCCAGCCAGCAACTTCACAGCACATTGAGTTGGAGCAGAGGAGCCCTAGGCTGGCAGGCTGACCCCTCAGACTGCCTGCCAGCTGGGGCTGCTTCAACCCAGTTCAACATGCTGCAATTCCAGGAGCATGTGTAAATGCAGTGCCTGGAAACAAACTCTAGCACAATATGCGCCAGAGTTTATTGCTGTATGATAATAGCATGTATAGATATGCCCACTCACTCCAAAAGGGCTGGTCTGATTCGTCTAGCTGGATCAATGGCTGGGTTAATTCAGTATTAAACAATTTTATTATTTAGAAAAACATGATAAGCAGCACATTAATTTAACCACAGATGAGATTAAATTGAAATGTACTGCAGTCACTAGTTAATAAGATCAAATTGGTACAATGATGGGGGGAAAAAAACTCAGGACAAAAAAAAAGCTTACTTTGGGAAAAGGCAAGCTGATATATTTTGAAATAAATTGAGTAATAAGGAGATATTTGGATAGCAATATTACCCCCCATCTTCCAAAAAAAGTAGAGACCATCTTATAGTTAAGGCAAGCCTGGGAGTTTAGGAGTTCTGGTTTCTCTTCTCACCTCAGCTACAGACTTCCTGAATGACCTTTGACAAGTCACTTTAGGGCCAGTACTTTCAAATCTGGATGTTCATTTCCAAGCATCTCTGATTCTGAGATACTGAACATCCAAAGCCCTTGTTGAAGTCTACACCTAAAAATCTCTTAGAAAGTCAGGCTACAAAAAATATACATTTAGATGCATAACTTTAAGTGCCCTAATTTTAAAGTACATGTGTTGATTGATGTGCTGGTGTCACAGGGCACTCTGATTGCCCTGTGCCTGCAGAGAAGAAGAACTGCCAGAGGGGGAGCCCTTGCAGTGATTAGGCAGCAGAGCTGTGGGTTGCCGAGGCAACCAAGGAAGGTCAGCTGACAAAAGGGGGCAGGGCTTGGCTCCTATAAAGCCCAGAGCCGGAGTCAGGCTGGTAGTCAGGGGTGCAGGAGCTCTGAGAGACAGAATGTGAGGGCAGCTCCTAAGAGCTCCAGAGGCTGGAATGCTGATGTTAAGTTGGAGCTAGGAGGTTTATGCTGTTGTGGCCAGGTGCCTGATGTTTATGTTATAGCCAGATGCTTGTGTTTTTGTTGCTGTTATGTATAACTGGTGGTTTGGGTGAGGCTGTAGGGGTGGAGGAGGCCTCAGGGCCAACCCACAGTAATGTGGGGCCCTAGCACCCACAAAGGGGTATGATTTGGTGTCTGTGGGGGGCGCAGCATTCTTGTAGGTGCCAGAAAAGGTGCATTATCCTCAGGGGCTGACCCCAGCGGAGAGGGGACCCCAGCGCCAAGTTGGGCGCAACAAGTGTGAGCCCCAGAGGGGGGGAGCACAGAATGGAGAGGTCCAGGTTGGACACAGAAGGCCCCGGGGAGAGGGGGCACACAATTGAGAGGCCCAAGAGGGGCCGCATGTGAAGAGGCCCAGGAGGGGCAGTAGGGAGAAGCCCAAGTTGGGCACGGTAAGCCCCAGAGAGGGGGCATTTGATAAGGAGCCCAAGTTGGGCACAGCGGGCCCCTGGAAGGGGGCTGCTATTGGAGAAGCCCAGGAGGGGCAACACTGGGAGGCCCAAGTAGGGCCCCACTGGAAGCCCAAGTTGGGCATAGGCAGCCTCAGGAAGGAGGTAATATTGTGGAGCCCAAGTTTGGGGCATTGGGAGTCCCCAGTAGGGGACCGCATAAAGTAGGGAGTCCAAGTTGGGCCCAGTCAGCCTCAGGGAGGGGGTGTGCCAAATATTGGGAGAGGCGAGCCCCAGGGAGGGGGCAGGAGAATTGAGGCCCAAGTAGGGCGAGGATTAGGAAGCCCGGTGGGGGCACAGCAAGCCCCAAGGAGTGGGTAGGAGCTGTAAGGAGTCCAAGGGGGACACAGTGAACCCCAGGAAGGGGGGGGCAGTATTTGAGAGGGCCCAGAGAGAACGGGAAGGGGCCAAGATTGAAAAGAATTTGTGGACATCCACAAGGCTTGGGCTGCGGTATTGGGGAGGAAGGAGCCACAGACAGCGCCCCCTAGTGGAGGGGGCAGGACAAGGAGGGCAGCCTCCCACTAATGAACCAATTAAGATCAAAGATGTGTGGCAGGCGAGTAGGCAGGCGGTTGCCCAGAGACAGGTGCGGGGGCCATATTGAGGGTGGGCCCAGCGTACCCTGTCACAGCTGGTTTCAGTGTCCTTCCTAAATATCATATTTACCCAAATCCAGGAAACCCTGAATTTAAGATTCCTCCCCTCCGCCCCTCCCCACACCCAACAATTAGATTCTATTCATGGAAAATTTGTTGCAATCAATTTGTTTATAATTTTCCATGTATAGAATCTAATTGCTGGAGAGTCATCTTAAATTCACCCCCCACACACACACATGCACTATTGCAGTGGGGAAAGCAGGGGTAGGGGAACAGGCAATGAGGAGAGCAGTGGGGGGGTGGAGGTGTTGGGAGAGTCAAGGATCTTGACCCCTCCCCCTGACACCTTGCTCCCTGCCATATGCCCCTCCCCACTATTTGCCTTCCATGCTACCTGCCTCCTTGTAGCCTCTGCCCCACAGCTGCACCTCCTCACCTTACACTGCCTCTAACCCCTGCCACTACTGCCCCCCTCCCCTCACCTGTACCTTTGCTCTGACTTTGTCACATCTCTGGCCCTACTCCAACCTGTGGTACAGAGCACATGTTTATTCTGGCCCTGCCTGGCACAATAGCAGTGGTGATAGTAGTAGCAGCTCCAGTCCTAGCCCCAGGTCTGGCTGGAGCTGGCCTCATTGCCACTAACTGTTACCAGGCCAGGCATGGGCCAGAGTAAACAAGTGGTCCATGGCCCAGGCTGGAGTGGAATCAGAGCCAGGCTGAGGTAAGTAGCAAGAGAGGGTATGCAGACAGAGGTGACAGAGGGGCTGGAGTGCAGAGGAGGCAGGGGTGTGGGTAGGCAGCAGCTGCAGCTCCAACTCCAAATCCAGATCAGGGCCAGAGCCACACCAACCACCTGTCACCCCCACCTCATACTTCAAACCAAGATAAGGGGCTTCCCTTCTCCCATTAAATGGTGGAGGGACTTATCTTGGATTTGAGTAAACGCAGTAATTCGGAGAACGAATCTTAAGTATTATAAAGTTTGTTCAGAAACTATATTTATTATTAGGTGAATAGAAAGTGTCTAGATAGTTCTATGATGGATGCTGGGAAAAAGACATGTAAGAAACAACAATAGATTTGAGGATAATGAACAGCAAATATATATGCTCTTTCAGTAATGTAGTGCAAAACCATTAATACCATCCTCAGCATCATGATGAAGATCAAGCAAAAGAAAAGTCCTTTCTGTATAGCACTAAGGCACACTTAGAATGAGAATCTAAATCATAAACACATTGTATAAAATACCAAAGAACAGTTTTATTGGTGAGGTATACCTCCACTTTAACAGGATACTGCTTTAAGAGAGGAAAAGAAAACACTAGGACAGATTAACATTTGTTGAAATAAGCACATTATACCTATTCCTAACTTAAAGAGAGAGAGAGATATGCAGGACATGTCTACACATCCACTAATACACCTTAGATACTTTACATTTTGTTTAGTAATTCCTTAATAAAGTACTAAAGTGAATGCACAGTACCTAAAGTAGCACCAGCAGACAGTTATTTAGTGATGCTTACTGTGTAATAGGTTATCAACATGCTCCTTGCCGTGACATGCTACTGCACAGTTCTAGGAAGCTCATGAGCAGTCAGTGTCTCATGTAGACAAGCCCACAGACACTGAAAGAGACACCCCCCCCCCCAAACTGCTTACATGTGATTTATGCTCCACCTTAAAAATTACCTTAAAAACTATAGATTGTATTTGAATTTTATAGTGTATATCTGAAAAGCTATTTCACAATCCTGTTCTCTCTCTCTAATTTTACATTACTGCAGATTAACTTGAGTCTAGTAACAAGCCTGAAGTAATGAAGGTAAGAGATTGAAATGCTAGTAGCTGTGATTAGTGAAAAAAAATTGGAGGGAAGGAACAAATTAATGTGATGATAGCACAGAATATTGTTTGTTTGTGTGGGGTCTAGAAGTGTTTCTGTTTTTGTTTTTTAAATGAATCATACAGTTGAAACAGCCATCTTTAGCTTTCCAACACACTGGCATGCTTCATTTTGTCGTATTTCAGTCTTTTTATTACTAATCGCATTTTTTACGACAGTGCCCAAAGACTCCATTGTGCTCATCACTATACTAGGCCAGAGTATAGATCTCCTCTTGCAAAAGGAGTTTTCAGTCCAAACAGGCAAAGCACATATAGAGATTATAACCCAACAGGCAAAATGAACAGCACAATGGTAGCAAGTATTTTGGTTACCTGATTTTGCAGGGCTTGGAGGAGTGCAGTAAGGGAGAGATAAACAAAATGGAAAAAAAAAGACATAGGAACGAATGAGTGGGATGGGTCAGGGGAGAAAAGAGCAAGAGGGGCAGATGTGCAGTGAAGCAGAGACAGACACTGTGGGTGCGTCCAGACGAGTGCACACCTGCCTCTTGCCCATCTCAACCCCTTTGAGACAGGGCAAGAGGCACATGCAGGAATGAAAAAACATCTAAAAAGAAAAAATCGAAGTTTAAAAAAGTGGGCCAGGGCAACCAGAAGCTGGATCCTCCCTGGAGACTTTCTGGCTGCCTGAGCGTCTCCATGGTTGGCCTTCACCCTGGTGTTGAAATAAATGGCCAGCCAGGCCACATGTTCAGCACCAGGGCTCCGGTGCCAGTGAGTAAAGGGTCAGGGGGGCTGGAAAAGAGGGGAGGGGACCATGGGGGGGTCCCCCACTACCCCCACCTACTTCCCCAGACCCCTGATCCCTGCTCCACCTGGCCCTAACCCCTGCCTGACCCCTGACACCCCCAATCACTTCCCTGCCCAGTCCCTCCCCTTGCCAGCTGTGCCGACTACCTGATCACTTCCCCGCCCAGCCCCTCCCCCGCCAGCCCCACGGCCCTTTCCCTGCCTGGCCCTTCCCTGCTAGCCCCCCAACTCCTCCAAATTATGCCCTGCCCTTTCCCAGTCCCCCAAGCCCCCCACCAACCCTGCTCCCCACCCCATAGTTTAAAAACAAACAAACAAACAAACAAAAACCCCAGCACTTATTCGCAGTCTGGCTGCCATCTGGCCAACTGTGGCCCTGCCTGCACAGCACAGGGCAGGGTGACAGGCCCAGCAGCCCCAGCACAGGCCCTGCTTTCCCCTGCTGCCCTGTGCTGCCCAGGGGGACTCTGCTAGGAGGCCCCAGAGCTGCCCCCCCCCCCACTTCTAGGGTAAATAGAGGCATTTTTTCTGGGTTTTTTCCTCCTTTTTTTATTTCTTTTCCTTTAAAGTAAAAGTGCCTGGGGTTGTGGGGGCAGCCATGGTGATCTGGGGGTGCAAGTAGGGGGTGGGGCAGCAATCGGGGCACTGGGGTGGGGCATGTGGACTTTTTAGGGGGGTGGTAGCCCCTGAGGGGGCCACAGTCCCTGTTAGAGGGCCATAGCCCTTGTGTGGGGACCAAAGCCTCTGTTAGGAGGTTGAATCCCCTGTTGAGGGGCCATAACCCTTGCATGGGGCCGGACCCCCCAGTTGGGGACCATAACCCCTGTGTGGGGGGATCATAGCCCCTGTGGGAAGGCAGCAAAATATATATCCACATATTCATGAAACATGTATTTAGAGTTCACTTTATTATGATGATAAGAGGCATGCTTTAACACTGTTGATATATCAATAAAACACTGTCCAACAGATCGCTGTCTCTGTCTCTCACTCTCTCACTCTCTTTAGTGTTTTTTTTGTTTTACTTGTGGAGGAACATGGATTTTGGGGTAATTTACAGAGTGACTTTGGGATTTTTCATCAGGAATTTTTCAGTTTTCTAATAAGGGAACACCAGAATTCCTGCACAGAGCTTGCACCTTGGACCCAGCTGGCTGTGGCTGATCTCCTAACCAAATGGGGCCAGGAAGACATGCTCTGACAGTTCAAAGCAGGCCACCACACCCAAAACATCTTCCGGGCAATAGCTGCCCAGATGGTCGGGCAGGGGGTACACATGGCAGTAGTGCAACACAAAGGCCAACCCTGCAGCCCCAGCCCACTGGCAGCTGGCTCAGAGTGGCAAGTGCCTCTACTGGCTGTTCAGCCCCAACCGGGTCTGGCAGGTACACAGCAGGTCACAGCCAGGCAGCAGCCCCCACTGCCAGACTGCTGCAGTGGGTAGAGGGTGCAGGGAACTCTCAGGGCTGCTCAGCTGAGCTACTTGCCAGGGCAACTTTTTATATTGCTGGGGCCAGGACAGGGCCGCTTTTTATATTGCTCGGGACAGCACAGGTGCTAGCCACAGGCTCTAGCTCCCCCTGACTGCAGATTTAGGAGGAGCCAGGCAGGGTTATTTTGCTCCAAATAGCACAATTTGATCCATAACAAAGTGCGTATCCAAGCACGTGCACTGAGGCAAAAAGCCGCAGCTCAAACTTGCACCTCTTCAATTTGAGATGCTGCAAACACATATGCTTGTATGTGTGGTTACGCCCTGTGAGGGAGCAAAAGGGAAAGGGTCAGTACACACAACTAATCAGCACAAGGCAGAGAATTCTTGCACAAGACCTGTCTGGTCCAGAGAATTATCTGAATGTCAGAAGGTGCCTGCATCAGCTGCTCCTGCAGGCTGGAATCTCTGCCTGGTTCTTCACAGCAGTTAGTCATGTAAGCCATGCAGGTGTGAGTATGGGTAGTTGGGGAGGAGTGGGGAAATAGCGCCTGCCTACATCTTTGTCTCCTGAGGGTTGAGTATGTCCTTGTAACAGGAAAGCGGTCCAGTGGCTGCAGGAAGAGGATCTACTGAGGGCTCCCAGAGAAGCGGCAGCAACCCACAGAAGAAGGACTGTAGCACATGGTGGGAGAGTAGAAGCATGACTCCCTGAGAAACTGTAAGCTGGCATGCTGCCTTCTTTAATCACATTGTCTTGGTGGTGGTTATTGTGGGACACGATTCCTGGTTGGTGGTTGGAACCGGCCGCAGTTGCGTGTCAAGCAGGAGCACTGGGTAGTGGCACCAACCCAGACATGCTCGGGGATGCCAGATGTTAATGAGAGAAAAGAAATAGATGCAGGAGATAGTGGGGTGAAATAAAACTGAAACTTTACTCACACAACAGTTGAAGATTGCCAGAAGAATACAGGTGATGAACTATATACAATAGTAGGTAGGTGATGAGATGTTGACGGGTGAGACACTAGACAGATGATAGATGATGTACACACGACAGAAGACAGATAGTGACTGCAGTCAAGACCCAATACGAGTACAATGCCCACTGGGACAATGTAAAAGGCGTTCTAGATATGCGATAGCCTGTACTGCTCGGAGCTACCAGAGCAGCAACTTCTATTGGCGACCTAGGGGTCTAATCAGGCTCTGAAGTAGGTGATCAGTCTACTTCGATGGCTGGAGCCCAGGGACCTCGCGCTGAAATGCGCGGTCCCTTATATAAACGTTTCGAACAATCAGTGGGTTCCCTTGACAGTGGGTTCTAGAAGCTTAGGGTATGCTGGCCAGCCAGCCATGCCTCTTAGGTGGTCTCTGATTGGTAAGGCCATAGGCGATCATACACCGCTCGCATGCCAGGTTAGACTGGGGACAATCTCTGCCACTGCATTACCAGTTGACATACACGGGTGGTCATTTTACTTAACCTTTCAAATAACAATTTAACTCAACACAATGTAATCTTCTAAGCAACAATCTGGTGGAGTCAATTTTCTACTGACAGTTATAGCCTGTGGACAGGACTGTTCATATTTTGTTGTTATTGAATAACACTGGTGGTTTGGGGAAGGAGACGGCCTCACTGGGGGTCCATTGCAGAATGTGGACCCTGGTGCCAGAGAGGGCACAGCACTTGAGGCGCACAGACCCCAGTGCTAGTGTGGGCACAGGATTTTGGGGTGCACTGACCCCGGCATCCGAGGACATGATCCCCAGGGTGATCTGGGGCATCTGAGGTGTGACTTGACTTTGTTTGGGGGTTTTTTTGGACAGAGATAGTGCAAGTTCAAGGCCATTCCCCAGGCAGAGCAGAAAAGAGGGCCACAGCCCTCAAGACAAGGAAAAAAAGGCTAGAGCCTCAGAGTCTAGCCTCGTTTAGTAGGTTTAGACTGAGAGGCCTAGCTAGAGAAAGACTGGGGTCAGGCCTGTGGAGGTGAAAGATCCCAACATATGAAATACAATAGGCAGTCTCCTGCTTATAAGAACATCAATATAATAATTTCCAACAAGACATGGCAGGTAAGTAGAGAGCGGAACACAAGAACCTTAAAGGGGACTCCAAGGACGCCCCACATAAAGCGTGGATAACAGGGAAGAGGGCGCTGGGGAGGACAACTTGTTACAGTCCTTTGCATAGTTCTACAGTTGCAAAAGTTTGTGAGAGGGTTGGCCCTATCTGGACCTCATTTTTGCCAGCAAGAGATTTTTGGGAGATTTTCTGAAGGAGAAAGATGAAGTAGGCTATTACATATGAGAGCCCATGCCTCTCTGAACTAGTTTCCAATGTGCCATCCTGCCCTGCCTTCTGCTTTTCTAATGAACATAATTGCCAACTAGTGTAGTAACAACAAATTCCTCACACACATCGGGCACATCCAGACAAGTGCAGCTGTACAGTATGTGGGGCTGCTAACACGTTTGCAGTGCCACATACTGCACAGTTTGTAGTTCTTCGCATTACAAGCACATGCTGCTCAGAGCTGTGCTGTGGCTGCTGGCCAGACCCTGCCTGGCAGGATCAACATGGATGCAGCTCTGGGAGGCCTCAGGAGCCCAGGTAAGGCTGCTGGGGCCAGCACAGTGCTGATCTCAGCCTCCTCTACACCATCCAGGGCAATTTGCCTTGCACCAAAGTGCGCATGGCATGGGCATTCCCTGGGGACAAGCAGCAGCAATGCAAGGTGTGCTGCCACTACTTGTCCCCGGGGAACCAAGCATCCACATGTGTCTGGACATGCCCATTTAGTTCTGATGTAAAATTTGTAAAAGTTATATTTGCTGTCTTCATGCCTACGATATTATTAATGGAAGCACGTGTTGGATCAGTGGTTCTCAACATTTTGAGACTTGGGGAACACCTCAACAGACTCAAGGCACTCCTTGGAAAATGCCAGCTCTTAGTTTGCATACAATTGTATTACAGAAAGAACTCAGAAAGCCCATAACACGGCAGAATGTTTTTAAAATCATATATTCCTATTTGAAATTGCTGGGTTTATCTTATGAATTGGGCTTTCATACCTGATGCTGACAAAATTGCATAGCACCTCACAGGTCCCTTGAAAGCATTTGAAGGCACCCCAGGGTGCTGCTTCACCCTGGTTCAGAATCACCTGCTGCCTCTAGATAAGTGGCTGACTGAGCATTTAGTACTTGCTTAACCTACTAAGTGACTGCACAGTAATCAGTGTTACTGCACAGTCCTGTAACCACACAGTTATTTTCAGATGCTATTGCTGAGTAGCAATGAGTTACTGCATAGTATCATTGCCATCATGGTTTGTGCCTCATGACACTATGGCACTGTAGCAGCTAATACCATCGTGTGTAAATGCACCCACTTTGCTAGATATTATCTAATTGAATTAATTTTACTGAAGACAGTTTTGAAATGCTGAATCGACAAGGAAGAAAGTAGCTGGAACAGAGGTATAAAATTAATCTTTCTATCGTGCACTTTATATTCATACATAGGGAAGCAGATACTTGGCTCCTTCTGACTGCTCTGTACTGGGAATTCTCAAATGGGTGGCATATCAGAGGGGATCTCTCTCTCTCTCTCTCTCTCTCTCTCTCTCTCTCTCTCTCTCTCTCTCTCTCTCTCTCAGACACAGAGTATTCTGACTCTTCTCATGTGCCAGATGATTCTTTGCTAGGTTTGGTGCTAGGTAGAATTTAGAGGAGCTCTGAGGCAGCTGCAAAATGTCCCAAGGGCAACAGCAGTCTTCAGCATCACAAGGAATCACCAGCATGCAAAGATGGCTGAAAGCCACTTTTGCCAGCCCACTCTGTTCCTCAGCTGCACAGACCTGAGCTCCAACACAACTGGACAGGATCTTCAGCAAACACCTGGATAAAGTGTGAGAAATCAGGATGATTTCTCATTTCCATTAAAGCAAAGCCAATGAATGGGGTCTCCATAAGCAACTAAATACAACCAAACTGTAGGAAAATATAAACACTTGGTTACCACACAATTTGAAACGTCAGATTAGGAGACCATGTTGCCACTGCTGAAGATAATGCAGCCTTGTGTGCAAGCTACATAAGTATTTATGAGGCAATATTTTCACCAACTTACATCAGTCAAATAGAAGGTATTTGTTTGGGTAGCCTGACTTCTGTTTCCACTATACTATTCAGTAAGGTTATACTGTACCTTATTTAAGCAAGTACAACACTGAAGTCAATACAAAAACACAGATTTAAGCCACTGGTTCCCAACCTCAGGGCACAACCCAAATCAGACTCTCAGGTGTCCTCAGTAGGGTCAAAAAGTGCCCGCATACATACACATGCAGCCCGGGATTGGCAGGCGGGCGGGTGGGGGGGTAGGGCCGCCATGCACAGACAGGGCAATGGCGGCTCCCCCATCCCCGGGCCACCACACTTTGCTCCCAGCAGCCCTCTCAGTGCTGAGTCAGGAGGTTCTGTTGGTAGCCAATTTAGGATTGCAGAAAAATAAGGTTGGGAACCACTGACTTAAACCATGTGGTGATGACTCCCTTTCCTTTCCAGTGTGTTTAAATAACATGGAGTGGACAGCAGGATGGATTTGGTCTTTCTGCTTCTGCCTCATCTGTTACAGTATTAATGCACATCTAGAATTCCTCCATCAACTTTGACTTTTTCCTCTGCCTGCATTTTTTACCTCTGTTGCCAGCCTTGCACTCTGACCCTCTGCAAGTTGTAAACACTCTTTATTCCTTTCTCCAAAATTCATGAGCTTATATTCCTACTTGACCAGTTTTTTTCCCCACACGGTTCAGTTTGCAGCAACTTAAAGTCTGTTCCACTTTGTAGCAGTGTTTTCCAGCTTCCTTAATCTGAGTCCTCATTTCTTCTGTTCAGTCACTGTTCATGCAGTCATCCCTTACACAAGTATATATTCCAGACAACATGGCTAGAATACCAAAAGTTCCCTTTCTCTTGCAGTTCTGCTTTCAAAGCACTCTACTTAATTATATAGATAATACATTCAGCTTCATGAACATATTTACTTGGACCTCAGTTAGTTTAGGGCACCATATTTTAAGAAGAGAATGGAATCCAGAGACAAGCAACAAAGATGATAATAGGCTGGAATATAAGAAACAATTGAATGAACTCAGACTGTTTAGCTCGGAGAAAAGGAGTTGAAGGGACCACTTTTTAAAAGTTTGAAAGGTTCCTGCAAAGATGAAGGAGAAACATTTTTTTTCCTTTGCCACACAGAGTAGGGCATAATAATGGGTTTAAACTGCAGCAAAGCAGGTTTCAGTTAAATCTCAGGAAAAATGTCCTGTTAGAACAGCAGGACAACAGAACAAACTACCTAGGGAAGCTATAGAATCTGCTTTGTTGGAGGATTTCAAGGAGGTTAGTAAAGATCTAGATGTCCACCCTGAATTAGGAACGGCACATAGATATGCATTGCTTGAATCGAGTGACCGTGTTTACCTATGTAAACATTTGATTTTTTACTCCTTTAAGAATCTCCTATCACCATTCCCAGCTGCAGTAGAAGTTCCCAGCTCAGTTTGGAATGCTTGTATCTTGGCTGCCTCATCTTTAGCTAATGCTTTACCCTGTTCCTGACTTGGGTTAGGATTCCAACAGATCTGGTAACATTGTGCCATAGAGTATTTTGCCTTGTCCAACTGACAACTTTCTTTTCCAAATGCTGGACAACTTTAGTGTGGATGAGGCTTGCTTCACATTCTGTCAGCCAATGGTTTTCAACTTCTGGTCTGCAAGGTCCGCAGACTGGGGGTTGCAGACTATGTACAAGAGGTCTGCAAAAAATGACTATGCTCAATTAAAAGTGTGTGAACACCCACACTTAAAATTCAGAGGGAGTCCATACCTCCATTTGATATTTTTTTAAGAGGCTGCAAATGAAAAAAGGTTGAAAACCACTGCTCTAAGCATCTTGAGACTTACTCTTAGGGTGTTGTTACATGTCAACTTAAATACATGTCAAGTGCTCTTAAAATAGAAATGTTCACACATTAGGGAATGGAGACATGTATTAACGGCTCTCTGAATGGCTCAGAGAATCATCTTCCATCCAGGATTATCTCTAACTGGCTTTGGGCAGCTTGTGTTGCAGTCATGGCTCCACAAGACAAACTGGTTGGGAATGTTTCTCCCGGGAGGCACTGATCACAACTACTTTATCTATAGCAACAGCACTTAAGAATTCCTCCCTGCTCTAATTCCATGCTATTCCCAGCCCCAGGGCTTCCCCCATGCTACTGCTGCCCCTAAGAACCCTCCCCCACCCTTGTCCTCACTGATGCTCCTTTCCTGCCCCCAGGGCTCCCTTTCTGCTCCCCCCAGGGGAAGGGGGCTCCCCCCCTGCCCCCCATCCCTGAAACTTCCCCCCGTCCTCCAGGGCTCCATCTCTGCTTCCTCTCCCAGCCTTTGCAGCTCATCTATGGCCAGTCCTGGAAGAGCAGGCAAGAAGAAACTGTCTGCCACTGCCTCCAGGCAATACTGCTCTCTGAGCTGAGCTCAGCCCAGAGTGGTGGTGGCAGTGGTGCGTGGATTCCCCTTGCTTGCTTTCTCCCCCAGGATAATGCTGAGAGCTACAAGTAAGCTGGGAGCTGCTGGGGGTGGGTAGTGAATAGGGATCTGGGGTACAGGCGTGATCCAGGCCACTGTGGGGAGGGAGAGGTGGGTGGCACAGTGGACCCAATCTAGGGGTGCAGGGGATGGCAGCATGGTAGACCTAATCTGGGTGAGCAGCAGGGAGGATGGCATGCAGCATGGTAGGTGCAATCCAGGCCAGTGGGGGAGAGGGGGAGCATCACTTGCCCCTCCTGGATCACTCCCTCCCCCCACACCCCAGATCCCCACTCTCTGCTCCTACCAGCAGCTCCTAGTTTACCTGTAGTTCCCTTCATTATCCTGAGAAAACAAACAGAGAAGGGAAACCCACCTGTCACTGCTGCTTTCTGGCCTGGGCTCAGACTAGAGATGCGTAGCAGTAGCAGCCAGACAGGCAGGTCCCCCTTCCTCACTTGCTCCCCTGGGACAGAGCTGGCAGTCACAGGTGAAATAGGACACGGGAGGAAAGACTGAACTGGGAAGGCCAGCGGGACAGTAGTGGGCCTGATCTGGGCTGGTAGGGGTGGAGTATGCAGTCGGCCCAATCCAGGTGGTGGGTGGCAGTGGGGATCCAGATTGCAGGCAGGTAGGGTCTGGCAGGTCCAACAGGATGCTGCCAGACCCTGGCATTCTGCAGTCTGGGCCACCTGTCCTGCCTCTGAGAGCAGGTGAGCTCGGCAGCCACAAAGACAATTTGGTTCTTAGCCACACCCCTGCTTGCCAGCACTCAAAGGGCAGGTCAAGGATTACAAGTTACAATCTTTAAAGTGCACTGATCAAAGCACATGCTAGTTTTAACAACAATTAACATTAGCATGGGCTAAATTGTAATGTGCAACTACACCCTTACTTCTCAAACCCTTACTTTTTATTATTGGAAGGTCTTACCTGACCAACCTCATTTCCTCCTATGACCAGACGCTGCATTGCCTGTACAAGGGAGACGAGGTTGATGTCATTTATCTGTATTTCAGTAAGGCCTTTGACTTGGTCTTCCATGATGTCCTCATGAACAAGGGGGAAAACTGTGGCCTCTACCATCTCAAGGTCCAATAGCTGGGCAACTGGCTCCAGGGTCAGACCCAAAGGATACTAGTCAATGGGAACAAATCAACTTCATGCAAGATTACCAGTAGAGTCCCCCAGGGCTCAGTGCTCGGGCTGGTACTCTTCAATACCTTCATTAATTATCTGGATTCAGGCATCAGATGCAGACTGGCAAAGTTTGTGGATGACACTAGACTATGGGGGAAGGCGGCCATGCTGGAGGACAGGCTGGTGATACAGGCCGACCTGGACATGTTTGCAAAGTGGGCGGACCAAAACCTGATGGCATTCAATGTAGAAAAATGCAGGGTACTTCACTTTGGGAGGAAAAACCAGCATCATACATATAAGCTTGGTAGTGCTACACTTGCTAGCACTGTGACCGAAAGAGACTTGGGAGTCCTGACTAACCACAAAATGAATATGAGCTCCCAATCCAATGCCATGGTCAGCAGAGCAAACTAAACCCTGGCAGGCATCCACCGATGCAAAACTAGGAACGTCATCCTCCCACTTTACTCGGCCTTAGTGAGGACACAGCTGGAATACTACAGCTGGGCTCCCCCATTTCAGGAGGGATATGGTTAAGCTCAAGAGAGTCCGGAGGAGAGCCACCCATATGATCAAAAGCCAAGAGAGCAAGCCTTACAAGGAGAGGCTGAGGAACACAGAACTCCTTAGTCTGGTGAAAAGAAGGCTCAGGGGGGACTTGCTGGGTGCCTATAAGTATATGAGGGGGGTGCAGCAGGACCTGGAAGAATACTTGTTCACTGGGGCTCCCCAAGGGATAACTAGGTCTAATGGCCACAAACTTCTAGAAGGCTGATTCAGACTCTATTTAAGGAAAAACTTTTTTATAGTCCAAGTGTCCAAGGTCTAGAACAGACTACCTCCAGAGGTGGTGCAAGCACCTACTCTAGATTAATTCAGAAGGCATTTGGATTTTTATGTTGATGCAGTCATTTGATCCTTGCAGACTTCTAGCCCCTGGCATGGGGCCTGAACTCTATGATCTCACAAGGTCCCTTCTAGACCCTAATGTCTATGAAATGCATGAAACCTTGGTTAGCCATGACTACAATAGGCTTTCTTATGAAGCATTTAGCACAGAATGTGCACATATTTCCTCCACTATGGAAGAGGGATGTCCTTTAAGGTGTGGGAAACAGAGCAGCACTACCCCAAAATACCATTGTGCAATTTATTAATTTGCCTTGCGCACCATGCAGGAAGCCAGCACTATTTCTTACACTTGTAGCTTTTATCATATTGGCAATCATATTACTACTACCAGATGCCAGTTGTGCTTATGGTATTTCTGTATGAGTTAGGTGCTCTCAAAAAACCCACCTATCAAAATCATTAGGCACCTAAATATTTTTGAAATGTGAGTCCTGTGACTACTGTTTTCTACAACAACAACCACCAGAGACAACTTGAGCAGGGTGCAGGGCCTGGGGCAAATCAGCCTGTGTGGTGGGGCCCTGCCCCCAGATGCAAGGAAGCGGGCAGTGAATTCAGGGTGGGCGGGCGCTCGCCAGGAGTCCAGATGTAAAGCTGGCAGCAGCATGGAGTTGCTGCACTGCTCTGCCTGGCTCTGCAGGGCCCCCCAAAAGCTCGAGGCCCAAGGCCATTACCCCAATTCCCTCCCCCGCCCAAGGGATGGCCCTTACAACAACTACAACAAGAACAACAAAGCATAACCTACATAAAGAAAAGCCTGGAGTTTGCAAGTTTGCATATGACTAAGGGAACATCACAAGATTAGAATTTTCATATGCTAAAGAAGCATGTGGAACCCACAAATACTAAAGATTTAATAGTTCAACTTGTGCTCTGTATATTTGTCATCCCTATTCATGTTTTCTAGCTGATCTCCCAGAGCACGCTGGTAGATTTTTTAAAGTTCCCTAACATTGTGTGTTTCCCTCCTCCCACCTCCAGATTTACATGCATACAATATGAAAATCAGAGCACCCACCATTTAGGAGCAGAGAACATTTATGACTCAGAAATGCATTGATTTTTGCCATTTCAAAGAACACAGTGCTTCTGCTATAGCATAGTCCTTTATGCAGAATTTCTATAGTATTTTAGGCTTTCCATTGCTGATGTTATAAACCACACGAAAAAAATGGTTTCTGGAAGCAGAAGAAAAGAGGACAGAATAGGAAGCCAGAATGGAATTGCTTGTAAAATAGCCTTCGGTGTGCTAGACCATTTACAAAATAGTACAAATGAAACAAGTAAAACAATAGCTTTGAAAATCAATGTTCAATTTCTTATTGTGTTTATGCCTAAATCTGTCTGTTAAAAGTTGTCAAGCACACCAATGGGCTCAAACTCATCATGTAAAACTTGCAAGCATCTGCTCAGCAAGTGTCACTGGGTGGGCACTATTCATTACAAGTCAAAATTTATCCCCAAGGATCCCAATCAAGAGCATAAAGAAAATCTTAGAAATCATGATCCTGAGTTGGTAAAAACAATAAACCTTTATTAACATGGGAGTCTGATGAGCTGCTGAAATAAAAACTCATATTCATCATGAGATCAGTATATTGTGATTTCAGTTTAGAATAGGATTCCTCTCCCTCCCCCCCACAAGGCCAAACTGATGACTACATCAGATATAAGGAGATAAGAGAACTGAAGGAAAGTGCCATGAGCACATGTGAGTTGAACACCAACACAGTGCTTTTCTCTAACATTCACTTCAGTACAAATGTTGTAGTTAATAATTTCCATGTAGACAATAAAAAGAAGAAGAATAGGAGTTATGCACAAGCCCAGGGCAATTCAATGTCTAGAAAAATGCATATTACTTGCCAGTAGTTTTGGGCATTCTAGTCTTTTAAGGAACAACTTAGATCCTCTGAAGATGCTGGAAAAAGAATTACATAAGTCCTATCATCAGCACCTTAGAAGGAACAAGCTGCACATGAAGCAGTTTAAGCTACCAGGCTATATTACAGAAGGATCATTAATCTATCTTCTCTTATGTCCTTCATCACCATCATACCTTTATCTCAAAACATGAATTACACTTAGTCTTAAAACATCACTGGGAAACAAATGGGGGGAAAGGCACAGAGAAGCTTATGGACTAAAGGCAGAGCTGTGATCCCCTGCCTGCCCAGAGAGTGCAGGCTACGGATCCTAGCTCTGCCCTGGCCCTGGAGCAAGCTGACCCTGCTGCAATATCCCAGTGGCTCTGGAGCAACCCCCTGTTATGCTCTCCGATGGGCCCTGCCAGTGTGGCTGGAGCCAGTCTCCATGTCAACCCCAGCCTTGAGCTTTCACAGCACAGGTGCAGCTGGGGTCTCCATGGAGACTGGCTCCAGCCATGCAGGCAGGGGCAGCTGGGAAATGGAGTCTGGCTGCTGACCAGATTGGCCATTTAGCCCACCCCAGCCTAAAAAACTAGATTTCCAGCTTCTTAACCATTCAAGATATGGGGCTAAAATATGGGAGGCCTTCTACTCCTACATTTTGTTGCTGTCCAGGAAGATAAGTACATAGTCACCTAGGTGTTCTGGGTATATACCCAGGAAGAGAATGGCTACCTGAGCATGTGGCAAAAATGCCATGTGTACAATTAAAAACTGATACTTAGATAACAAATTTCTACCCCAAGTACTCAAGAGAAGCCTCAGGACTGCCAAGAGTGGCCTTGCTGTTATATTTACAAGTCTGGTACACCTGCACAGAAGCAGCTGGCCTTGTGCTCAGGAACATTGAGCAGAGAATGCTAAAAAAGAAATCTGCTACTAGGGATACAGACCTATGTTAAGAATTAGGGAAGAAAATACTGTCTTTCCTCCCCCCTCCAAATTAGTAATCATTTAAAACCGTATAAACCATAAATAAAAGATGATTGTGTTGTCTGCATCTTGCCAATACAGGCTTGTTCCCTACAGCCTGGCTTCAAAGAAATGTGCATAGTTCAGTTTTAAATGACTTGAATGATTCATCCATCACTTGTTTAAAGAGATTTTATCCAATAGACCCTACTGTTAAGATATTTTTCTAACAGTGTACTCAGAGTTCTCTCTACTCTGACTATAAATTTCAGGTGCCCTTCCCTACAAGTGTTATTTTACATCTTAGTCTGTAATAAGATGTTTCAGCATATGCACCACAAATGTTCCATTGTCTTTTGGTTTTTTGTGTGTTAGTTGACAAATCAGTGATGAACAGAAAAAGTACTATTATCAGCTCTCACTGTATTTCAACTTTACTGCCATTCAGGTATTGCTTCTGTGTTGTGTTTTCTGTTATTTTTCTCTAAGATCCCATTCCAGGAAGTGCTTCAGTCTATCATTTCCACTTCTCTTTCCATAGTTACGTTTATATAACAACTCTATCCTTCCAGGTGTTTCAGGAACTCACAGTGTAGTACTTTCTGTGAATATTATTAACCCACAAAGGAAATGTTAACTTTGTTCCTATGCTTCCAGCCAATTAACATCAAGTTGACTGTATAATACATACATTTTATTTGGTGCTCTGGTACAGCCTCACAGGCCTCATCAGCACAAGTGGGAATATGTAGTTTGCAGTGCCTCAAAGCCTTTTGAGTCACCACAAAATGAACACAGTGTATGTTAACCTGTTCACTGCACTGCATATTTGGAGTGTGGGGACAAAATTAGATATGGAAAACCTTAGCATCTAAAAAAAAAATGCTCAAAAGAAGGTGCATGTAGAAGCAGTGCGAGCCACCTGAAATGAGCCTGGTCGGCCAGGGCCATGCTCTGCATGCCAGTCAGGCTCCATGAACCTGGACTGCTGCTGCTACAACCCTGGGAGGCCCCCAAGGCTTCAGGTAAGTTTTCTCTGGGCCATCCCAGGTACTATCTCCTCTACTTTACCCAAGGCAAATTTGCCAAGCACCACAGCATACATGCAAGGTGTGCCCAGGGACAAGTAGCAGCAGCATAAATATGTGCCGCTGCTATGTGTCCCTGAGAAAACACTTGTGGAGATGTGCCCACAAAGGCTCAGCTATAGCAGAAATTACATTCTTGATATGCCAGAGGCAAAAAAAAGACAGCCAGATCACAATCCCAACAAAATTTCCAGTTCACTACAAGATTCTTTAATACACTAATGAAAGAGTATATACACTGAGGGAAGAGCATTTGTAAGGTCAAGCAGTGTGGGCAGAGTTTGAATTAACACAGCCAAACCCCAGGAAGGTTGTAGAGAACTATACCTTTAGGAGGCTCTTATATAAGCCAGTTGGAGCTGTGTGATATGTTATGCAAAGACTAAATGAATGCAAATCCGACTAATCAGAACTCAGATACTAAATGAAACAGACTTGCCAGACTCCATCTCACAACTGACCAATGCAGAGTACTACGAATAAAACAATAACATTTGCTAAGTGGTAAAATGGAGCTTAAATCCATGCCAGAACCATGACTCTCTGGAAAGATGAAGGACAAGCAGACAAGATTGAAACAGCACTTTACCCTGCACGTGTAAACAATGGGTATCAGCAGAAAGGCAGGCAGCCAGAAGGCAGCCTTTTTCTAACAAGCATAAATTCTGAAGCACTTGATTTTTTTAAGTTTTCAATTAACTTAGAAGAAGCTAACTGGGAAAGTGTAAGATAGAAATGTGAGAAGTACTGCCTTCCATGTGTGTCATTTGTTTTTAAATAGAGACTATGAAAAGAAGCTATAGAAAAGACTGTGATTAGCCTAAGGCTGAAGAACTAGTCTTGCAATTTTGAGAGTATGACCCCTTGACAAAAGGCCCAGATTGCAATTTGGATCCGTAACAACATACTCAGAGAGAAACAGTCTCTTGCACACATTGCATTTATGGCATGATTGACATGTAAATCATACCATAAATAGCAACATGCCACCTGTTCATTGAATTTATGGTGCCATTAAATGACAAATTGGCCATAAATGTAGTCTACAAAAACACAGAATACTTTTGGGGCTAGTTTGTATGGTGCTATAAGCTGAACATGTGGCACGCCCCATCATTCAAATACTGATAGTTAATAGGGGTGTGCAAAGCTTCAGTTGTCAATTTGGTTCAGAGGAGATTCAATCTGATTCGAAGGCTGAATCAACAAATCGAATTGAGAGACTAACCCAAAATCCTCTGAATCAATTCAGAACAAGATTGGGAAAAAGATACAGAGATTCAGCAATTCAGAAGGCAGTCTTCCAGGGAAACAGAAATTGAGAAGAGGGAGGGAGAGGAAAACTGACATCTGTAGCTGGCCAGTGACCATGATCTTTCCCCAAGTCCCCTTCCAATCACAGTGCTCTGGGAGAGGGACAAAGAAACAGCATATAAACCTCTGTCTGCAGCCTTTCTGTCCCTTTTGTGAGCTGTTTCTCTCTAAGCAACAGCATCTGAAAGGTACTACTGGACTGGCTTGGCTTCCTAGTCAGTCTCCTGCTAGTCTTTCTTCTTGGAAAGGATTGGATACAGCTTACTAATTACCCTTGCCTAAAATCCCTCTACTTATCCCTATCCAATCCATTTCTTCCAACTTATTCTTCCCCCAAAAACCTCTTATTTGTTCTTGTTATGGTTTTTCCCCACACTTCTTAAAAAGAAAGCTGTGTTTTGCCTGACAGTGTGTGATCCATCACCGTGCATGAAAGCATACATATACAGTAAACAGAGAGAAGAGATATTACAGTTGCACACACACACATTTTCCAGCACAGCAAACACTATGAAGCAAGCTGAAAAGGCAGGTTCCAGGTCTTCTGGCAGGGGAGGGAAAAGCTCTAGAGGGAGTAGGGGGAGAGCTGCAAGTTTCCTTCTGCTCCAAACACAGAAGCATCCTCTTTCCTGGCAGCAATGAGTTGCGAGCAATACTTGTCCCTGCACCTGCACCTGCACTACCTCCCCTAACACCAGAAATAGCCACCAGCACTAGCATGACAGTCCCCTCCACCCCAACTTCATCTCTCAGCATGAGCCTTCCAGTGCCAGAGGAGGAGCTGGATCTGAAAGCATGGGACCAGAGCGCCCTAGCAAAAGAAATTCTGGGGAACAAAGGGGAATCTGAGTTTCTGCTTCATACCTCACAAAGTTCCCCTAGAGCCAGGTCTCCTTCTCTGGAAGGCACCTTGGATGAGGTTGTGGGGCAAGTGCCTCAGCTTCCCTTGTTGTTGTGCCTCTGCCTGCTGAAGAGGGGGATAAGGCAGCATAACCACCCCCAACCCAGAAGCAGGAAGATAGTGTAGTGAGAGATCATTTTGAGGTGGCAGATGATCCCAAGTATGCTATCTGCCAGTGCTGCTGAAGGCAGATCAACCCAGGCAAGGAAGTGAAACACTTCACCACCATGGTGATGCTGCTTCATCTCAGGAGGAAGCACCTCCTTGCCTTTGTTCTTCCTCAGCCTGGCACCAGTGGGAGCATGCCTACAAAGTCCCCCTCTTGCTCCAAAGCACCAGTCCCCATGAAGCAGAGGCAAGCCACCTTGGACTGGTGGGGGAAAGCTGCAGACAAAGATGGGGGGATGCACTGCAAGGGTGAGCGAGGTCACCCAAAGCATTAGGGAGATGCTCACTGTGGATGGCCAGCCCTTCTCCTTAGTTGAGTGGCCAGGGTTCAGGTGGCTCATGATGCTCATGGCCCTATGCTATCAAGTACCCACATGCACCACCATTACTAGGATGGTGGTGACTGCCCTGTATGAGGCATGAAGGGAGTACTCGAGGGAGAAGCTGCACAAGGCGGACCTACAGGTAACTTTGCACTTCACTGTTGACATCTGGAGCAGCCAGGGTGGCGATCATGCCTACTTTTCCCTCACAGGGCACTGGTGCAATCACTCAGGCCATCTGTGAGCTCTCCTTCAAGCTGAGGTGATGGATGAGTCCCACGTGGCAAGGGAGATCATGGTGGCCATGAACTGCATGGTGCAGGGGTATCTCACCTGCAGATGCATGGTCACTGACAATGGGGCCAATATGGTCAAGGCAGTGCATGATGCCAACTTTTTTCGCATCCACTGTGTGGCGCACAAATTCCACCTCATAGTCAGAGATGCTTTGGAGGGGGCCAGGGATGTTGGTGATGGTTTCATCACTACCACCCAGTGGATTTCAAAATGCAGGAAGGTGGTGGGCTAGTTCCACCTGAGCATCAAAGTGGACAAGATGCTTTGGGACAAACAGGGAGAGCTGAGCGTCCTGCAACACAAAATCATGAAGGATGTGGAGACTCAGTGGAACTCTACATACATGATGCTGGAAAGTCTGGTGAAGCAACAGAAGGCCATCCATTAGATGGCGTTGCTCAGGGAGACTGGGATCAGCGGCCCGCTTAAAGTGGAATGGGATACCATCTCCCAGATCTTGGAGGTCCTCAAGCTATTCCTTGAGGCCACCAAAACCCTCAGTGCTGGTGATATCCTCCTTAGCCAAGTGATCCATGCTGTCAAGGAGCTTGAGAACCAAATGAAAAGTTTCCAGGGGATTGATGTTCCTGGCTGAGGCAAGCTGCTTTCACCAGAAGTGCAGGCACTGGTAAAGTGGCTGAAGGAGGGCATCAAAAAATGGCTGGATCTATTGCAGTCCAGTATGGTCCACATGCTGGTGGGCATGTGTGACCTGAGGGTGAAGGGGACCATGTGCAGCACCAAAACACTTGATCACTGGATGGAGGTGTTGGTGAACAGAGTCAGGGAGGCAGAAGGGCAGAGGTGAGGGGGCGTGGAAGAAGGGGATCCACTTCCCCATGCCGGCACTCCCAGCACCAGCCAGTCTTCTCTACGCCAGCTGCTGCCAATGTGGGTCAAGGGCATGGCTTCAATGTTGGGGTCCAAAGGCACCAGACTCCAGCCTCAGGCAGGTAGGTAGCCACCGAAGCCTCAGCGCTATATTGCCAAGGATGTAGAGCCACTGGATTGCAGCCTCTTGGCCTACTGGGCAACCTGCAGCCACGTGTGGCAAGATCTGCCCACGGCTGTCTGGGAACACTTATCCTCTCCACTGAACAGTGTTCCAAGTGAGAGGTTGTTCAGCATTGCTGGGACTGTTGTGACACCCCACCACACCTCCTTGGATCCTGGTTTGGTGAAACAGCTGGTGTTCTTCAAGGTGAACCTCCTGCTGCTGGGGTCCCCCAAGCTCCACCTGCAGATGGAGTGAGTGTCACCCTCCTGACTCTGTTCACACCCATTTACTTTCTTTTTTTTTAACTATTTAATAGCCTGCTCTCAGAGCTGGAGGCGGCACTCACTGCATCACCAGCCAGCAGGGAAAGAACATCTTCCTGCTTAGCTCCCATACCAGGATTAACTTGGAGGTATGGGCTGGGGCAATGGGGAAAGATGAGCCCTCAGGTCCTAGGCATGAACTGAAACAATAATCTGAAACAGCACACTGCCAGGGCCTGGAGGAACTTCCAGTGGCATGGCAACCCGCCAAAAATGCCAGGGCCGCAAACCTCCCTGGTGAAAGGTGGGTAGGAGGCACTTTATAGCCTCCAGCCACCACACACATGCACAGTCCTGGCTAGGGAAAACCCAAACCTGTAAGATCTTTGACATGCCTGAGGCTCACTGGCTGCAGTGCAATTGTGAGGCTCCAGGTGAGCTTAGCTGCCTAGGATACCATCTGCGAGGCATGGGCCGCAGTGTTAGGGGAAGTATGGAACTGCGGAATGGTTGCATGTTACCCCTAGACATCAGGGGCCTAAATGTTTCTCAGGCAGCAAGCTGCCCATTTGAATCAGTTTTCCATCAAGGTGTGGCAGATGAAAGAGGGGCGGGCAGTTAGCCCAGAAACAGGTGGCTGGCCAAGATCTCACCCACACTGGGAAGGCCCCCTGCTCTTTCTGGATGAAATAAAGAAGCCAAAGGCTGGCATGCAATGCAGGCAAGAAAGCCAGTCAGTGAAAATGTAAATTGAGGTGTCAGGGAGTAAAGGACAGGCTGGGAAGGAGGGCAGGGAAGGGGGATGTAGCAGGTAAAAGTGGAGAGGTACCTGGGGAGTTGAATGCTGGGCAGGTTATAGTATGTCATAAATCCAATGTTTATATTTAGTTCATGAGTGTCTGTATCTAGGAGGTTGATGAAGTAAAGTTCATAGGCTTATCTGTGAAAAATGTTTTACAACACTTTATAAAAGCAGAATATTGGTTGCCATAATTCCCCTGCTTTACCTGTGGCAAGTTAGGGTTGATGGTAGTCTTACGTAGTTTAGATTGTTTGTATGGGATGGTTTAGATGAGGATGATCCTGTCTCAGACAGGTGACGGAATTAGATAACCTCTAGAGGTCCCTTCCAGCCCTATTTCTCTATGACTCTCCAACTACTAGCTCACAGGAATTCTTCATGAGAACAATTGACAAAATGGCAACAGAAGATGAAAGTACCCTTAGTCTGAAAGTAAATGGCACATTTTTCCTTTAAGCTGCAAACTATTGCATAAGCCAATGAGGTACTGTAATCCATTACATTAGCCCTGACAGACAAAAGAAAAAAACATGGGTACCGAGACGTAAATGCGTAATACACAGGGTTTATTTTCAGCTTATCCCCACTAAGGATGTCTGTGATTCAATGGAAAGAAGTAACTATTATTGGGTTATAAAAGCATGAAGCCTTGGTCTCATAAAGAGGGTGCAATCATTGTAGAGGCAGGAAACCAAAACAATCAAGGAAGAATTTGAGGATGCCCTCTGGCCATTAGGGAGAATTTCAACAGAATACAAAATAGTGTTAAAATGTGCCCACAGGAGAGTTCCATTTGCCTTGTGGCAGCAGGTAAAAGAGCAGTTAAAAAGATCTATTGCTCTGCTGAGGAGATATTAAGTAAAACTAATACAGTGGATATACTTGATAATCACCTTCAGGAGCAATGCATAGGGGGTGCATGTGCACCCCCCTGCACATGGCAGTGCACCCCCTACAGAAAGGCACTGCCAACACTGTCAGCATTCACCACCCCACTGCTGACACCACCAGCAATCCACAGTCTTTGCTGGCCACTACCAACACTGCCAGCCGTGGCTGAGGGTGGTCACCAACCCCTGGCTGGCACTCACCACCTCTCCCCACCCCCCAGCCACCAACAGCACTGGCAGTGTCTACAGAAGCTCCCCCACTTACCATCACCACACTCCTTACACTCCCACCACCACTGTGCCCCCAGCAACAGGGGGCACGAGCCATTCATGATCATCTTCAAAAATAAGGATGGTATCTTTTGTTTAAAATATTTATTTATTTATTAGTAATTTGTAAGGAGTTTATTTTACATTATCTTCAAGGAGAAAAAATTGGATAGATGGCCGATAACAAATATTTTTCTTTGCTTGATCCATCAGCAAGTTTTTGATGGGTGCCCTTAAAAAAAAAGCACATGCTTGTCATGGTTTGCTAGGATAGACACGCCCAGTACGTAGAACCAAACACCCTAGCAGGTAGTCAGAAGCTAGACGGTGGTCAGGCACCAAGACAGAAGGCAAGAGGAGGCAGCAAATGTGAGATACCTGGCTGTGCCGAGGGGTGTAGCCAGGATGTCAAGCCAGACATCTAGAGACTAGAATCCAGGAATCAAGCTGATGTCAAGAGCTGAAAGCCAAGGTTGGTTTACAAGCAATGTACTGGGAATCAGGGTGAGGAGCAGAAGATAAGGCAAGGAGATGCAAACCAGCCTGAAGTCATTTATAGATTGAAAGCTTTGTGTACTGCATAGCAAAGGTCATCTGTAGGACATTCCCAATGAGAACCTGGAGCCAGCCAGGTCACTGAGCAAAGGCTATCTTGGAACTGAGTTGAGACATCTATCATAAAAGCTAAAAGGGATAGATGGGCAGTCTTTAGGCTTATCCAAGGCCAAAGACCTATCCTATTACAGGAGAAAGTGGCATAGATGTAAGGAACAATGTTTGTGCTCCCAGAGCAAGGGGAAAGGGAGCTTTGGATCCAACTGGGACAACTAGCTTGTTAAACTGGGGGAGCAGAAATTTAACGTGTACATCTCTGCACACTCAGCTTTCCTTTGGAAGACATTGTTTCCACAGACCACCTTTTGGTCTTTTTGGCAAGTGAGAAGTTTCACAGGAAAATATAGCAAAATTTTGATGATCTGAGGGCACTGGGGTTTGAACACACAATGTTTTGATCTGAGAAAAAAATTAAATAATCTGAACAAACATGGTTATAGGCTCCGACAGCTTTGAAAAGAAATGGAGCTGCTTAAATAAAGCTTACTTTTCTTTCTTTACTATATTCTGAGTACTAAGAATTGCATACCAAGGAAATTAGTCAATTCAGCAAGATGTACTGATAGATCCTAGTCAGGTTGCCTCTCACAACTAAAAAGAAAGGGGTAAAAAGAGAGTCATTTAGTGGTAAATCTTGTGGGGAAATTTATGCTTAAACTAGCTGCCTGAACCAGCAACATAAAAGCATTACTGTGGAAAGAATTTAACTGAAGGGATCACAGCTCTATGATACTGAGCACATCTACATGAGATGCTTTACTCAAGATTAGAGCTAATTACTGTACAGTAAGTGTCACAGTCCACATGTGCAGACAATTACTATGCAGTAGTGTGTTCTAATCATGAATTAGTTTGCTACCTGTAAATACAAGCAGTAAATTTACTCTCAATTACTTACTGCACAGTACAGCATGTGTAAACAACCAACTGGTCACAAATGTGCTCCTGGTCAGCTAGGCAGTAGCAGGCAGAAGATTGTTCCCTGCCCCTTGAAGCTGTCTGCTGCAAGAGTGGCCTCCACCACTAATGCCCAGGCAGGGACAATGTCCCTCCGCCCCAGCAGTGAGACCCATGGGGGCCCAGGCTGGGAGATTCTTAGCCCTGTGACCACACAGCTCAGGTGGGAGATAAGTATCTCCCAGCCTCTGCTCCCCGATCCTGATTGGAAAGCAGAAACAGGGAGCTCCCTACTGCCAGGACAGGGGGACATTTTCCTCACCTAGGCTCCAATGGTGGAACCTGCCGCAGCAGCAACAGGCAATCCCCAGAGACAAGGAGCAATGTCCCCGCCCCCACCAGGAAATAGCTGTCTCCTGGCTCCATTCTCCCAGCTAAGCTCCTGAGCTGACACTCAGGGAGAGCTTAGAGCTCCCTCTGGCTGCTGCAGGGGCCCAGTGCAGGGCTGCAAAGAGCAAGAGCAGTCCGCTGCTAAAATCAGCAAATCTCCTAGGTCTCTGTACCTGTAGACACATGCCTGGAATAGTTTACTCTAGAGTGGTTTGCTCTAGAGTAAATTGCTGCTGCATTTTTTTGCACATGTAGCCACACCCAATAAATTCAAAATATTTTTTTTCCATGAAAGCTTCCAAGCCAAACGCTGGCTAAACCAGAATGACTATATTTGCCATCACCTGACAACAGTGACTGATGTCTCAGTCTGAGACCAACAGATCGATGCAACACAACAAGCTCCCCAGTTTAACTGAACATCACTACTTATTTGAATTAAAAGATTGGTTATATGCATTTGAAAATCTGCATTATGTTAATGTTGACTGGCAAAGGAAGGTGTGAGGAAAAGAACCTTTAAGACTATCTTGTAGTTGGTGTATTGTGCAAAAGCTTAGGTTTCACAAAGCTGATTAGTTAGAAATTATACTGGAAGACTTCAGCTTCCTTGGTTCTTAGTGATTTCAGAGCAACAAAAAGACAAGTAACAGTCTGAATTCACTATTCCCTTCAGTATACCTTGCAATACCAGCCCTACCCTCCATGCTAGATATGCAATGGCTCATTCATGTTGGGACCAAGAATTAAGTCCCATTTCTTTTGATAAATATCTTTCCTACAGCAGGTTGTGATGGCCAGAACCAGAGGGATTAATAAGCAATAAATATGTGCTGCTTGGAGGCATTTGGTATTTTGCCTAAACAGGTAATATTAGTTAATATAAAGCTTGTAAGTTTGTAAACTGCAAATGTAACTTGCCTGTCATAAGTTTAACCAAAATGATAAAATTAACTGCTCATGGAACTGACTGGGCCCCATAGGCAAAGCTGTAGATGCAAGATTAGCTGACCTAATGGTTTCTGCTCAGGGTTCAGCTTTAATGATAAAAACTGGATCCAGCTGGCATACCCAACACATTCCAGAAAAGCACATCCCAAGAAAGCATATCCAAATGAAACCTAAAAGGGGTTGGGGCTTAGGCAGAGTGATGTCAATTTCAAACCTAAAGGTGCTGCATTATAATTTGCTTATTGGATAAACGTGAGTCTGGGAAGTAACATTTTTATGATAATTTTTAATACCTTTCAGTCCCATAGGGTAAC
>JAGPOW010000304.1:43165964-43195105 GCA_030014935.1 Caiman crocodilus
AAAAGCTTTTTTCCTTTCAAACTTCCAACTGGCATTCATATATTGGCACTCATGCATGCCGGGCAACGAATTCAGACTTGGGCTGAAGCATAACAGTACAGCTGTCTCCTCCTTATCACTGCAGTTGGGCATAATTCACAAAACAATCTTCCAGTCTTGCCTTGTATCCTGTCTCGGGAGGATGACTCGAGGCCATTTATCATGCCTTTAGGAAAATGGCTCGAGGTTATTCACAACACTCTGACATGCCAGTCTTGCCTTTTGTAACATGTTTGGGCTACTGCCTGCATCCAACACCCCAAGGCTCTGGCCCCCTAGGCATGCTGTAAACCAAGTGCCCTGCTGCACCCCAGCATCCTCCAATCCACCCCTTACAGTTATTCTGGTCCTCCAGTTTGAATGTAAGTCCACTTTAAAACACAAGGCTTGACAAACACAAGCTCCCCTGTCAGCATTAATTCTCACCCCAGAGTAACACAAATTCAAAAGGTACAAAATACTTATCTTATGCTTATACTTGCAGCACAGGTTCTTTTCCACCCTTCTGTAGTAGACAGTCTTTTTCCTCCAGGCAGTCCAAAGCTTTTCCTTGGAGTTCTGCCTCCAGCCAGGCTCCCACTTCTGGGCTCAGCCCTGGGCTTTTGAGCTTCTCCCTGGGTCACCTGACCCACTGCTCCACCTCAGACCTATCAATTACTGCCTACCCCTGTGGTGGGCACCTGTCTTATATAGGTCCCTTTTACCCTTAAGTCTGTTCTAAGGGGCTAGGCTGGCCAGTAAGCCCTGGGCTCCTTCTCCTTTCTCACTAGCGGGGCTGGGGCCCCATTACAGATACCTAAAACATTTTTTACTTTTATTAAGTGATAATTATATTAATGAATTCAGTGTCTTATACATCAGCTGACAATTGTATATGATGCTGGAAAGCTGGGAAAGGCCAGAAAAGATTTAAAACTAAATTTGAAAAAAAGTTGATGTACAGCTGTGTTAATCTGCCAGTCCAACTGGTGACAAATATGAATCAGTACTATCATTCTAAGGCTCAAAACGGTCTACTATTGGGCAAATATAACCACTTCCAAATATCGTTATAAAAGTGTCAGCCAAGGTATAAGCCTTTGAGAATACCTAGTGAGCAATTATATATAGGAACCAAATGGTAACAGCCAGGTCTATGTAGTTTAAGTAGATGAGATGGGAATAGAAATATAATAAATCTCATATTGTAGAAACTTATTTTACTGTGTAGCAAAACCCCCAAGTATTGCTTTTTTTTTTTTTTTTTTTTTACCTAAAATACATTCCCTTCCCTTCCCCAACCATTTCTGATTTTCTCTCTGTCTGTCCTCTCTATTCCTTATAAGTAGTCATAGGTAAGCTAAGTTCTTGTAGTCCATTATTGTGACAAGCCCCTTTTTATATTGTAAATAGTGTTCTGTTATATTTCTATTGATTTTTACTATTTTATGCTGTATTCCTATTCTGTTTGTATTGATTTGTACTGTTTTATATTGATATTGTAAGGTTTAGGCCTGTTCCTGTAAGTTAACCAAAGTAATGTCAACCCTCCATCTTGGAATGTCAAGTCCCCATTTTTTCCCCTGCCCAGGCATACCCTATTGTAACTGTGTTGCAACTATGACTCATATCTACCCCTCCTATGTAAATTAGTTCCTGTGTAAATGAGAATGAATTGAGGGTACTTGAGCAGGCCTAGAAACAGTTCCCGCTGAATGACCGGGCCATCAACCTAATGACCAGGTCATCACGTTGCATTGACTCTCCCTGAAACCACAAACCTACTCCCAGGACCAAAGACAAAACCCAGTACTTGAAAGATAAAGACCCTCCAAGAAACCAGCAACATGGAAACAAAGAACAGAACAGAAACCAGCAACTCCACCATTGTATCCCACTGAACACTGAGGACACCTGGAACTGCATGACCTCATCTGAGCAGGACTGGCCCTTGCCTGGGCATGTCCTTCCCATTGAAGTCATAGGTAGCCCACCCCTATGAAAGGGGTGATAGAGTGTGACCTCTTTGGATGCCCCCTCCATCTGGACCAGCACTATGCCACCCCATCTACCCACCCAGAGGCCCTGCTGGTGACCCACTCTGGACAACACCTCACTGGAGAAGACTTTGACTGGCCATCAAGGATCAACTCACAGCCTGGATAAGTAGCTATCACCTACCTTCTTCCCGCAAGCAAGGCACCTGAGCTCCATCTCTGCACACCTTCTGACCTCAAACCTTCCATTAAGCCTTTCCTCTCCTACTACCATTGTGTGAGTTTGTAGGAGAGTTTGTGTGGGAACCAATAACTTTGTGGGCTGTATGGTATGTTGCCTGTTTAATAAAACAGTTATTTTGGAACTCCGATTTGGGTTTTGTCTTACTTATCTCCTGGCCCTGCTCCAATTTCTGCCCCTCTGACCTATCTCCCATCTCTCTCTCTCCCCTCAGCTTTCTGATCTTTTAAACCCCACCATCTCCCAGCTCCCCCCGGTTCTGCCCTCTGCCCCCCCAGCTCTCTGAAAACCCAAGCTGTCTCCTGGCTTCAGCCCGAGTTCTGCCCACTGCCTCCCAGATCCAACCCTCACTGTCTCCCAGCTTCTCTCTCTGCCCCTTGCAGCCTCCTGGCTTCTCTGTCTCCCAGCTCCTTACCTCTCAGCCTCCTCCAACTTTTACCTTCCAGCTCTCAGCTTTTTTCTCCACCACCCCTGCCCTCACCTCTCTGCTGCCCTGGCTTAATCCCCTGGCTCTGCTCCTTCACCTCCCCCATCTCTAAGATTTTCCTTTACCCCCAAGTAACATGGGGCACCAAGTGACCCCGAGTAACCCCAAGTGCCCCCTACTATTAATAGACAGCCACCACTGAAGTGCATGCTTGTGTGTATGTGCATGTGTGCGTGGATCCATAGTGTTGTATGTGTAACTTGTGTGTGTGTGTATAATTTTTTTGTCATACTCTCCTGCCTAACATCATGATATTGAGATCCTGAGCATCGATTTGACACCTGTCAAGTCAACAATTGTATTATTTGTATTACAGTAGCACCTACTAGCTAGGTCCCCATCTATAGTGCTAGACTTTGTACTAACATAAAAAGAGAAAGTCTGAACTGCAAAAGTTTGCAATCCAAGGGAAATATAGATCTCTCTTTCTAACACATTTAAATGGCCTCTAATAATATAAATTTCAGAGTATTTTACAATCTAACGCATTGATCCTGACAGTCCCCCTATGGGGGAGAGAAATCCTGTTATCACCATTTCACAGAGGGGAAACTGTGTCATAGAAAAAGTAAAGGCCAATTGTTCTAAAATATGCCAGCACTTAACTCTGAAAACTAAATGTCTTGGAATTTTGCTTTAAAAAGTCTAATGCTGTGTAAATTTGAAGCAGGGTTCCATTTTATACCAACCTCCAAATTTTGGACAGTGAACAGTTTGGGATAAATCAATTCTGAATTGGAGACTTCCTTTATTCTGAAGAGAAAGTTACATAAAGGGGGTATTTGAATGTGGGTTCATGAATTCATGAACTTGGTTTGTATCATTTTGCATTATCTCGAGAATAGTTCTTAGTTAAATTTTAGGTGGGGCACTATAACCTGTACTAGCCTACATGTACAGTGCTTCTGCCAAGCCTGACACCAGATCCATGAATCAGAGGAGTAGCAGAAAGCTCCATGCCCTGGGCAATGGAGTACATGAAGAAGCACTGGTTGCTGTGTGGCCAGCACCAACAATGGCTAGCTTCCAGTTGTGGCAAAAGCTATTTTTGTACCCCCCTGGAAAGGTGGTACCCAGGGATGCTGCCTTGGTGTTTGCCCCTCCACTCCCCCACCATTTATACTACTACTGTGAAGTCCTTCTGCAGCTGCTTTGGAGATGCTGTAAGAAAAGTCTTTATGGAAAGAACATAAAGACATTTTCATAAGTGTTTGTTATTTTGACCCTTCTTTGTCCTGTGCAGCCTCCAGGCTGTTGCACATTCTAAGCTTGGGATCCAAAGTAGCAGAATTTGGATAGGCCCCATTAATTCTTCATCTAAAAGCCCCCTGTACTATGACATTAACAATGATCAATGGTGTAAAGATACATCTATTCATCTTTCTTTCCTGATTTTTCTGGGCAGGGCAGTTCTTCTGGTTTCCCTTATAGCATACAGTATCTGAATGTATTTGGGCTCATTGCTCTGTTTACTAGAGACTATGGAAGAGAGGCAGAAATCAAATTCTCCTGTAGTCAGTAGAGTTTTGATGGATAGCTCTGGGTTTAGACCTTCTCTGTCTGAAAGTTCTCTACAAGACAACAGCCATAACCAATATTATTACTACATTTAATAGTCCCCTAATAAGTGCTTGAGATATAACCAGGGGACATTTACAAAAACTTGCCAGAACATCAACTTTCTGAAAATTAGGAAAGAAAGGAAAAGCACATTTCAAAGGAAACCATTGCACATTTTTAGTTGCAGCAACTAAGTGCTGGACAATTTAAGAAAACACTTCACTCAGCTTCAAAAGTCACAATATTTTATCTTGTTGAGGGCAAAAATAACATTATGTACTTGGGTATGTAGCTGTACTTCCCTAATGCTCTTTTTGTTTTCTGCCCACATAATGACTATACCACTGAAATGATATATATCAAAGGATTTTGGAAACTGTTGAATTAGTACTGCCCCAAAGTCTGTTTGTAATTAAGTGATAAGGCTTCCAATTTCTATCTAATTAGAGTGCTAGCTGATTTCCCCAAATCCTCGCTAATATTTACAGAGTTGCCAGATAATGCAACAAGCTTAATGAAAAAAAGAAATTAGCCTCAGAAAAACTATTTTTTCTACATCTGATAACATGAACACAGTGATTCAAATACTTAGAAAAGGTATGCTGCAAAGGAGCGGCACTACCACAATAGCCATAATTATACTTGAGCAAATTAATTACCCTTGACATGTGCAAAGGCTTCATGCTTCTGCCCTTTTCTCTGAGATTTCTTGATACATTTGTACCTTAATGTAAGTAAGCATCAGCTCTATTAAGTGGCACATCTGTTACTGTAGTAAAAATCACTCCCCTAAGATAGTGCAACCTTTGGAGACCAGCAGTTAAGAGTTAATTTTCATGTATTATAAGATAATTGGATTTTGTTGGAAAAATCTAACACGAAAGCCAATCACAGAAGAAACAGTGACATGCAAGTATGAAAATAATAAAAGTGGATTGTTGGCAGAGGCAGTCCCCCATACAGGAAATGATCAAAATCCTCCAAGCATTGTCTTTTAGTTGTAATATATAAAGGAGAAACTGGTTTGGGATGGGTTGGTAAGACTCTTTGTTTCCATTAAATTGACAGCGAGTCCAATAATTTCATAAGCTTCACAGTGACCTGGAGCTCTTTGACAGAATTAGCACACACAACCGAATTGCCAGCATATTGAAGGTCAGTAACAGAGGTGTTGGTTATCCTGGATTTGGAATGCAACTGGCCGATCTTAAAGAATTTCCCATTCAGTTTCTCTCTGGAGTCAGTATCCAGAGTGATAATGGATGCTGCTCCAAAAAGAAGTCTATCAGCAATGAGATATAAAATAGATGGAAAAATATGCTGGTGCAATCACACATCCTTGCTTGACTCTGATTCTAATAGTGAAGGGGAGTCTGTTTCCAAGTTATTGCTTAAGATGATTGCTGTCATGTCATCATGAAGAAATATGATTACAGTAGCAAATTTTAGCAGGCATCCAAATCTCATCCAGGTCTTCCATAGGGCCTCTCTGTTTGAATCAACAAAGGCATTGTAAAGATCTCAATATTGCTTGCAGCACTTCTGCTGTAACTGTTTAGCAACAAAAGATATCTATTCTACCAAGTTTTTTATTGTATGTAAGTGTGAAAATAGCAACAGCTTTATTAGTCCCTTATTACTTAGCTGGCTATCAAAATGTCCTATTACAATAATTCAACACTCAAGAGGACTCTCTCTACCTATAACAGGGCAACTCAGTCCTACACACTTGTGGCCTGTAACTTGTTCTTGATGTCCACTGATTCAGGCCACACAGGCAGCAGGGAGCTACTCAACCTTTTAAGGGGCTTTCAGAGAAGCAATGGCAATCTGCTCAACTGTCAGGGCTGAGTATCAAATCAGAGGCAAGATCTGGAGTTCTAGTCACTGATTAAAAAAAGTTGAGTTAAGAAAAAGCCAATATGTTCCAGCCCATATCAGTGGCTAGGTAGTAGGCTTGTGCAAAGCGGCAAGTATTCAATTCAGATGTGGACGATTCAGAGGGACAGTGATTTGATTCAGTGATTCAAGTCACTGCCCCAATTCAATTTGGCTGAATCCAATTAAAAAATTCAGAGCCAATTCAAAGATTTGGCCATAGACTAAACAGGCAGGAGTCCTTGACCACGCTGGACACAGCTGCCTCCAGCTGGTAAGTCAGTTGTGGTGGGCGGAGTGGGGAGGGAAGGGGCATGGCAGGGCACCCCCACAGTGAGGGAGGGATTGAGGCTGGGGCTGGGGCAAGCTGCCCATCTGGGACGGGGTGGGGTGTAGGACTCAGGGTGGGGGGCTCCTGCCACTACACAGCACCGCACACTGTCGGTCCAGGAGCTTCTCTTCCGGTGTCTCCTCCAGTGGCTCTCACCACCAGTATAGGATGGCATGGCAGTGAGTGTCTGCCCCCAGATCTGCATGAGGCAGGCTGGGCAGTGCTACAATCTACAGCCTGCATGCCCCAGGCAGGGATATGCAGGCAGTGGATCATGGCTCTGCCCTGGCTCTTTGCAGCAGGGACAAAATTGTCTGGTGCTGGGGCAAAGCCATAATCTGCTGCCTGCACAACCCTGCCTGGGGAAGGCAGATCACTCTACCCTGGCTCTGGACCATGCCATCATTCCTGCAATATCCCAGACAGGCTTTGGAGCAGCTCTGTACTCTGCAGCATGCCCTGCTAGCAGAGGCAGTGATCAGGTGGCACTTGGGGAGGGCTATAGCTACCCTAAAATTCTCTGTAGTCCCCCGTAATCACCGCTCCCAGCAGCACTGCCACCGCCCACCCCACACAGGCAGCTAAGCCCACCCCACTCCTGCCTGCAGCACAACCCCCCTCAGCCTCTCTTCAGCTTTCCCACCAGGAAGAGGCTGGCGCAACTGCTGCCTGCCAACCCTACTGGGGTCAGTTTCCATGGAAACCCCAGCCCCATGCTATAACAGCAGGCTGCTGCTGAGGTCTCACTGGAAACTAGTCCCAGCCATAAAGGCAAGGGCTGCTGGGCAATGGAGTCCATTGACAGCCAGATCCAGCCCATGGGCTGGACTTTGCCCACCCCTGCTTCAGAATGTCATAACCTGGTCCAGGCCAGCTGATCAAAAGTCCCAGGCCAGACGCTGGCAGGGATGCGCAGTGGCATGGTGCGCCAAGCAGGCAGCACATCCTTGTTCCTGAAGAAGCTGTGCCTGCCCACCATGTCACTCTGCCTCTCTGCTAGATTCCAGCCTGAGACTTGTGACCAGGGGCATGGGGGAGGGAGAACAAAGGAGGCAGACAATGATTATCCCGTTTCACCCAACAGTTAAGGTGCTTGCTTACTTAGGAAATGGGGAATACCCTCCTCAAAAGGGGTTTGAAACTTGCATTTCCTGCTTCCCAGCACAGTGATCTAACTACCAGACCACAGGTGAAGCTTAACAAGATCCCTTCTCTTCAAACTGGCTCTTGGGGGGACAAGGTAGGGAGATGTGTGTGGCTAAAAGGAAGAGAGCAAAATAAGGCATATGGTTCAGTGAACTGGCAGTTCCTCTGCCCAGGAAGAATCTATAGTCTCTATCCTGATTGCTTGATCCCAATGGGGAAGAAACTGCATTATTCTTTGTCCGTTTTATCAAATGAACATTAAATGCAAGGTGCAGTAGGATAACTTCAAGAGGAGGTCAGGAAAGGGTTCTGGATAATGCCTAAACCTGCATACTTAACCACTAAATTATTGGGAGCCGCCTTCTCCCCAGGTCCCAGCTCCTGGCTAAATGTTCTAGCCATTACACTGTTCTGTAAAAACCAAAGCAAGTGATGCTACTTCTCTTTTGAAAGGGAGGCCTCAAGATATCTAAGTCTAAGAGACGGTTTCAGGCTTTGAGTACAGGTCTAAGACTGGGGACTCTCTGGTCTAGAATTAGGTTTCCAAGTCCCCAAGTAGGTTCAGTCCTACAAAATGCTGTCTTCAGCTTTGCCTACCAGGAATTAAACTGTGGCCCCTGGGCTTCTCCCAGCCACCACTCCCCCCATCACTTTGGCTGCAATGTCAGCTGGAGTTTCTGGGCTCCCCCTTCCTCCTCCAGCTGCCATTTTCTGACTCTATCTAAAGTGTGAGGCAATGCAGAAAGTAGTGTGGGGAGCTGAGAGTAAGTAAAGAGCCATGCATCAGATCAGAGGAATGGGGTTACATGTGGGGATTGGGCCCACATGTTGCAACAGTGGTTGGGAGGTGCCCTGTACAGCCCTGTGGGGGGTGCCTGAGAGGGCACATAGTGCAGTGGGAGTGGGGGAGGGTGGAAGGAGTGTTCACGTGCCTTGTCCTGTGAACGCCAGGGGCTTAAAAGCTGAAGCTAGACCGCCCTGATCTAGCTTATAATGATTTGCCCATGATCACACAGAAGTCTAGGAACAAATGAGTCTTCTCAGGTTCAGACTCTGGGTAGATATATTTATTTCAGCATAACTTCAGTGGATTTTACTGACCACATTTGTATCAAAGTCAACCTTAATCCAAAAGAAAGATGTTCACGCATAAGTTTGCACCAAAACAACAAAGTGTATAAATTACAACTGAAGTACTTAATACAGCTCAAACTGTATAAAGAAGTCCTCAGTGGGGTAAGTTCTCAACTGAGGTAACACCATGAACTGTCATTTTATACCATCTTCAGATCTTGCCCAAAATCATACATGCATGTGTGAAAGGTGAGGGAGCAGGAAAAAATGCAGAGTCAGACTGTACTGGTTGTAGGCATACACATGCATGTATATATAAATATAGTTTTATAGAGCCATCTCTCTCTCTCAAAAGTATAAGAAAATACTTTGTAACATTCTATACGTGTGAGTATATATACGCATATGTAATTTTAGCTATGTGGTCTTTCATGCAGGATGGGTACCAGAAGCCTTTCTTAAACTAATCTAGCATTTACTCTCAGTTTGTATCATCTCCTCAGTAGCTATTGCTAGCTGAAAACACCTTCTGATTTATTGGTTATGTTCTATAGGTAAGTGATTCCCTTTCACAGCTAGCACATACATCTAGTAATCCTAACACCAACCAACAGAAGTTTGATGCATAAAGCAAAGTCTAAGTTTTTTTACTGCCAGCAGCTGAATATATTATCTTTACAATAAACATTGTGAGAAATACAGGATGCAAATACTGACCTTACCCTAACCCAATTATGTAGAGCATTTAACAGTATTAAGGTACTCTGCAAGCTGCATTTATGAATATGATGTCCTTCAGGTCTTCATTAATCTTAATAAAAATACTCATTAGCAGATTAAATAATTTTGTATTTGAGAAGCAAAATTGTATGTAGCCTAGGATTTGTTTATAGATGAACAGGCACTGAACTTTATCAAAAGTGGATTCAATGAGTGATCAAAATAATACTAGGAAAACTCAATCAGCAGCAAAAATTGTGCTAGATCGGAAGGTTACTTTATTCTCTAACATTCAACATGTCAACATACTTTCCTCAAAGGGAGAAGTCCATTAAACTTATCAAAGCAAACTAGCTTAGCTATGCAATCTCCACAGATATTATTCCCAGGAGGAACCATTTTTATTGTTGTATTTGTTCTTGTCAGTAGGTCTGCCTCTTGCAGATAATACAACAAACAAGATACTTTCCATCTCAGTCCAAAACAAAACAAAAACAAACAAAAAATCAAAACTCTTGCACCTAGCATCCGTTAGTGCAGGGGCAGGCAAACTGCAGCCTGAGGGCCAGATCCAGCCTAACAGACCATTCTATCCAGATTATGGGGCCCCTCCAAAGAACAATTATTACCAGCCCATAGCTTCACCTCTGAAAGCCAGCAGGAGACAGGCTTTCAGAGGTCACACACCATTGGACCAACTCAGCTCTGTGCTTCCACCTCCATAGGGCTCCTGGCACTCCAGCTGGGAGCTTCATGTGGAGGCAGTGGCTCAATGGCACACAGCTGGAGAGCTGGTGAGTAGGGAGGGGAGCTGCTGCCTGCAGGAGTGGGGGTGGGTGTGCGTGGGCCCCCATGCCATGCATCCCTCCCACCCCCATGATACACAATGCCAGTGTCAGAAGCAGCAGCAGGCAGTGAGCCCTGCTAGCACTCCTGGCCTGAAGCAGGTAGAACCCCTTGGTGGTGCGCAGCTCCAGCTGAATCCCAGGATCTGCATATGGCAGCACAGAGCCTGCCCAGCATGATGGCATGTGGACTGGGAGCCATGAAACATTGGGCCAGGCAGGCTTCATGCCTCCACATGCAGCTCCCTGTTGGAGTGCTGGAAGCCGCATGTGGAGGCACAGAGCCGGCCCAGCCTGGCTTCAAGTTGCACATCAGTGGGCAAGGCAGGTGGGCTCCACGCTGCCACGTGCAGCTCCCAGGATTCAGCCAGAACCAATGTACCACTGGGAGGCCTCTGCCTGTGTATTCACTTCTGGCTCTTACTGGCTACCCAGCCTGAATGATCAGGTGCCTCATTACAGCTTGGTTAACTGGGAACTAGGGGGACCACCTTTTCAAAAGGGGAAGGTTGGACACATGCCATCTTCCCCCACCCCTACTGGACCAGAGCTGGGTAGGGCAGAGGCAGATGCAGGCTGCCCATTGTGAGCTCAGAGATCCCCACACTGCTGTGCCAGGTATGCGCCCCCAGTCCACTCAGCAGCAGTTGGCCACCACTACCACGCCTGCTGCTGCTAGGAGGATAGGGGCCATGTCACCATGGCAGTGTGAGGCTCCTGGAGGTGAGGTGCAGCAGGGTTCCTGAGCCCACAGTAGGCAACCCACATCTGTACCCACTCTGCACACAAATCTGTGGAGCACATGCCCCCCATGACACCCCCTTGGAGGGGTGCATGCAACAGCAGGGAGACACCCTCCCCCCACCCATGGCTCCGTCTTGCTCCCCACCATGGCCCCAGGACCATGCACTATCCTGTCTGGGCTGTAACCCACAGCCTGTCCCACTGCTTCCCTCACCATGGAAGCCTTAATCTGCCCCATGCCCCCTCCCCCATAGACTTACCTGCAGGGAGCTGCTCTCCATGCTGCCCAACTCTTTCCTGGCCACATGCATGCGTGTAGACACACGCATGCACTTGGTGCCCCCTGCATTCTGCTCCCAGCAGCCCCTCACAGCCTAGAATGCTGCCAGCCTGCAAGGGAAAACCCAGATCCCTCTACAATGTTGCAAATTCAGGAAAAATTCTGTCCCAGAGTTGTGCAGTCCAGAACCAGGACTTAATTATCCCATTCTGGAACTATCCCACCCAATTAGGGACACATGGTCACCCTACTGGGAACAGCCTCACCCCCTTTTTGGCATGGTTCCAGAAACACTATTTTGTAAATAAAATGTTTATGTAGCATCTTCTTTACCTTTTTATTGCTAAGCCTAACTGTAATCATATTCAGTTACCTGCTTGGTATTTTAATCAATTTGTTTCTTATAATACCATTGTCAGTGTATAAGAAGCAGTAATAATAAGTTGCATTTCTACTGATGGTTTTCTTCTGAGCAAAGTGCTTTTGAAGTAAAATACTATCCCATTTCACAGACATAGAAACTAAAACACAAGAAAGTAAATTGAGTTACCCAAAGTCATATAGTAACCCAGATCTCATCCTGATTCAGACTTTCTTTGCTTTAACTACTATTCTACATTATTGTATGTTTCTCTTCACAAAAAAAAAATATAATGGGAATAAAAATGGAATCAACCATTCAAACATACTCAGAAATAGTAGTCTTTATAAACAAAAGCATGTTTTTGGCACTCTATAAAAATGTCATTCACTTTGAAAATACAACATTCAAAATATGCATAAGCAAGGCAGTTTCATGGGTCAAGATATCAATCATCAGCAATACAACACAAAGAATTAAAAGTTACAGTGACATTTTCAAAAGTGCCAAAGTCCTATTGAAAGTGGAGCAAGAAATGGATTGTCTGCTTCCTGGGAAATTCCATGAGTTGTAAATTTTCCCCCTCTAAGAATGGAATGAAAACACAACATTCAACATGTTTAGTGAAACAAAATCCCAATACAAGTCCCCTTTGGGTCCAGTGAATCTCTCATTTAGATAAAAACAACATATTTCATGTTGCCATTTTAGATAGAAAAAAAAAGAAAAAAAACTTTAACATCAAATAAACTTCAAAACAAAACACATTTCTGAGCAAAAAACTCAAACACCAAAAAAAACGTGCTGTTCTATAAATGTCAAACCAAATGTTATCAAAACTTTGTTATTGATTCCTGAACAAAAATGCATTGACATTAACCTGATTTCACAACATGTTTGCTTTTGCTAATGAATCAGCATTTTCCAAGGAAAAAACCTTACGTTAAAAATTTCCCAATCAACTCTCGTCTCACTGACTTTCAGTAAGATTTAGGGAACATCAATAGGGCATGCAACCAGTATCAGGCCATGACACCTTCAGACATAGAAATCATAGAGAAGTACAGTTGGAGGGGACCTGTGTGTACCATCTAATCCAACTCCTTGCCTGAAGCAGGGTAGTTCCTATCTAAACAATCCAATACAAATTCATAATCTAAATTCTCAGTAAAATTACTGTCAACACTAACACAACACAAGACATAACACCCTAATCTGTCACAGATAAAGCTGGGTGACTATGATAGTCATTGTCCTCTTTCTGTAAATGTTGTTAATATACACTTGAGAGACCCCAGGTAGAGGGCAGTGCCTCCCACTACAGAGAAGGACAAAAACCTCCAACAATCCATATCAACCTAACCATGGTCTAAAATTCCTTCCTGACCCCAAATATGGTGATTGGTCTGACCCTGTGTTGAGGAATGAGATGCTCCAGCTAGGAACCTCTTGCTTTAAGTCCCAGCAGGGGCATTGCCACACCCCAGTCAAAATCCCCAGCCTTGACTTCAGCCAACATCCAAAACCCTGATATGTGTAGCAGAAAAAGGCTGGGGGAAGGGGTTTTCCCTCCCAGTCCCATGCAGCAACTAGAACCAAAACCCAGAAGCCTGGGAAATACCCATAGCAGAACATAAGCATAGCTATGCCTTTATCGTCCCTAATTAACGGCTGTCCAGCCTCTTGAACACCTCCATAACTTACCCAGGCAGTCCATTCCACATGTCATGTTGCTCAACACAGGCAGCCAGTTAACCCGGTAGCAGTATTGCCTCTGCATAGTGCTTCAGGTGGGCTAATTAATACTGTTGGTTGATAGTGCCAATTAGCCTACGCTCCATGTTAATAATCCTGTTAAAACATCACCAGTGCCATGTACATAGTTACACTCTTTCTGATCTAGGAGGCAATCTCATAAAGCAATGAAGCCTGCCTGATTTGAGGATGCTACTATCTGAAGTAGTAGATTTGCTTTATGCTGTAAGTCACCAGACAGCCTGATTTTCAGAGGTATTTAGGCACCTTTAGATACAGATAATCTTCTAGTGGAATATTTACAGCCTTTGAATGTTATTGAACTAACACTATTGAAATATCTGACCTTGAACTGCTTCTGAAAAATGGACTTGGGCCCTTCTGAGAACTTACCACAAGATAATTTTGTCACCATATTTTGTATCGTTCTCTTTGTTCCTTTCTAGAGTGCACCTATGAAGACTGTTCATTTTACGCTCAGTAGTTTACTTTTTTAATCACTAAATCTGTCTGATGAAAAACTGTTTTGGGGAATCCTGGCCACTTGGTCCCTAGAACAGACGGTTGTAAAGATTCACCATTTGCATTTGATGGCACAGTCTATTCCCACCTGACAGCAGAGTCACATCAGTAACTAGACTAATGGATTGTTAGGGAACAATCAAGCTATCAATGCTATTGGCACAGAATTGCTATTGGCATGCATATGTGCTCTAAACAAGTAATCCATCTGCTATTATTTTCCGGAAATTAGAAGAGAAACTAGCAGCAAGAGCTAGTGAACTGTAATTGCCACTGTTCCCACATGCCTCATGCCAGGCTTAGTTGGCTTTTCTATAAAGTGGTCATTGTTCTTGGCAGGACATTGTTCTTGGTGTTTCCTACAGAAAACGTAAGTGCTTTTACAGGTGCCAGACCTGTCCATCTGTCTAGATATTTATGTGGCCCCCAGCTTCATAATATCCAAGCATGTCCCAATCATTTCAAATTAAGAGAAATATAACAATAATATGTTGTTCTAAATGACATCACCACTCTGGCATGTAAGCTACCAGAGTAATGGCCATGGAATAAAAACACAAAGATGGTGAGAGAGAGGGTGACATGCTATATTGTGGCTCCAAGGGTATGTCTTCACTAGAGAACTATCTTGGGCTCCCTTTCATCTACACATTACATCCTTTTACTTTGATTTAGAAGTGCTTAGAACTTGAATTAGCTGACTTAGCTGGGGACATGGGTTACAATCTGAGTTCTGCTTGGGCTACAACAGAAGGTGCAATTCACCTACTTCTTAACAGAGATGCAAGCTGATAGTCCTCTCTGTGCCTTCCCACAACTCCCCTGGGATATATTTTCCTTCACTTGTACCATCCTTCTTCCCTGGAAGTCACCTATCACTTTGGCTAAGTACAGACAGTCAAAAAGCCTGGGGCTCCATTGATTCATTTTTCAATGTAAACTGAAGGTTAGTCTAAGATGCACAGACTAAACTGAAAAGCAAGTGAAAGACATTCACTTTTGTTTCAGGAAATGCATTCACATGCCTGCAGTGGCTCAGGCCAGAAGTCAGGGTGCTAGGACATGGCTTCCAGCCTGCCAGTCACTGCCAAAGGGAAGAGACTAAAGCTCCAAGGCTTTTCCCCCTTCCTGCTTGAGCAGAGGGGGCATGGCCAGGACCCAGCCCAGGGCTAGCACACTGAGGCCAGTGGGAGGGGCACTTTAAACCCCCTACCATGTGAGATCCCAGCCCTGGTCCTAAAGCATCAGCCGTCAAGGCACTAGCTTCCCCCCACCCCACCACCTCTCTTCTCCCCCAAGTGAACAACTCTTGCTAGCCACTGCAATGCTAAATCTTGCACCCAAACTCTCCAGCAACCTTTCAGCTGAAGGGGGAAATATGAGGAAAGTCATTTTCAGTCTGCCCCAGAGTGTTCTGAGTCAACTGGACTCAGTCTCTATACCATCAGTGCCATTTTATCAGCCTTCCCTAGGCCTAGGGAGAGTAAAGTCTGGCAAAGGTGAGAGAAGAGGGTGTGCATATCTCCTTCAGAGGCAGCCAGCAAAGCCTGAACTGCAAACCTCTCTGGGAAGAAGGTAGGCAGCTGCTCAGACCCGCTTCATTTTCTCCGTTGAAGTGAAGCACTGAATGGGAAGGGGGAACAGAAAGAAGGCAGGGAGAAATGGGCTGTGGGGAATGCTCAGCCTGTGTATGATTTATTAGGCAGTGAGGTATGTGTGTGTGTGGGGGGGGGTTGTGTGTGTGGGTATGGGTATGTATGTGGGGGTGTGGGAGAGCATGGTGGGGGTTCATGTGTATCCATGTGGGGGGAGTATGTGAGTGCATCCGCATATGGGTGTGGAGGGTTGTGTGTGCACGCATGACTATTTCCAAGTGTTGGTCTGAGGGGTGAAGGGGGGTTTATGCATGTGTGTCTGCTCATGGGTATGGGAGGGTGTGTGTGTGCATGCACATGGGTGAGTGCATGGGCTCAGGTGCTGTAACTGCATCCTGAGCACCTCAAAGATGGCGTTGATGGCGTACACCTGGGTTCACTCCTGGGCACTGGCCAGCAACCTCGGAGTCTGCTGTAGGGCTTGAGTGCTGGGGGCAGGCAACAGCCTGGGAGGGACTGCCTCCACCAGGCAAACCCCAGCTAACAGCATGATGGCTCTGGGGGAAGAGCTAGGTCTGCCTGCTTGTTCAGCCAGGTGTTGGGGGTGTATGTGTGTCCCTGGCTGGGGGCAGGGGTGGCAGTGGTGACCCAAGTGTGGCAGAGAGTAGTAGCAAGCCCTCTGCCCAGCCAGCAGCATGAGAAACCTGCACCTGGCAGGGGAGGTGGCTTGGGGCAGCCAGTGCATGAAGCAGCTCCATGTTATCAAGAAGATGAAGAGAAAAGTGCACATCCTGAGGGTCTGGGGGGCCTCAGCACCCATGGGCAGTGGCTAGCTGGGCAGCAGCACAGAGGCAGACTCCATGGGTCATGTCCTAGGTGATAGGGCAGCCACTGGAGGGGCACATGCCACATGAGATGTATAAGCAGGGATGGGCAATGGAAGGGTGGGGCTAATAGGGCTTAGGTCTCGCCAAACATGGGGCAGCAGTAGGGCCACAAGGCAACCTAGCTGTGGGCTTTCTGGCAGCTGCAGATGGGGTAGGGAGGGAGTGAGGCTGGAGCTGGGGGAGGGACAGGTGCTGAACAGCAGGAGTGGGGCAGGGTGTGGGGCAGCTACAAGCAGCTCATCCAGGGGATGCAGTTCCTGTTGCTGCATGCACCCTGGGAGGCATGGGAGACAAACTCCCCCAGATTTGCATGAAGCAGAGAAGGCTGCGAGTGTAAGCTGGGCACAGAGCTATGCTGGGCTCTTCCTGGCGGGGGGCTGGGCTGTACCCTGGATGGGCAGCGGCAGTGCTGGGAGAGAGGCTGGTGGGGGGACTACAGCCATCCCAAAATTTGCCATAGCACTCCCAAACCCCACTCTCAGGGTCACTGCCACCCACCCCAAGTACAGTGCAACCCAGCCCAGCCCAGCCCTCCCCCCCTCAGGAAGAGACCAGCACAGCCCTGGATGCAGCCCACAGCAGCACTCTGCCCTGCCCTGCACAGATCAAGGGCACATGACTCCCATGCCCTCCCAAGGTACATGCAGCAGTGAGAGCTGCTACCCCCCTCCTCGTGCCCCCCAGAGGAGTCACGGTGCCATCCTGCACCCTGCTCCACCCTAGCTGGGCAGTGCCTTTCCCAGACACAGCCCTATTCCCTCCCCCAATTACTCTTTCCCCTCCCCATGCAGACCTACCTGCTTGGGGGGGTGCACGCTTAGCACCCCCAAATACTTTTTTCACCCTCCACTTATGCAAGCAGGCACCATGCAAGGAGCATGACAGTGGTGACTACAGGCACGAGCCCCCATGGCAGGCAGTTGCTGGGCTCTGGGCCTGCCAGCACCTCTGAGCCAGCTAGGGCAGCCATGGGCAAAAAGGGCTTATCCTGCACAGCCAGTCTGGCTGCCAGGGCACCTGCCTGCAGCTTCAGTGGTGTAGGCTCTGTGCTGCTGCCTGGCCAGCAACCGCCAGTTTGCACCGGGGCTCCCAGGATCCTCAGGGTATGCACCTTGCTCTTCCTCTTCAGCCTCCTGATGCCATGAAGCTGCTTCATACACAAGCTGCCCCATGCCACCTCCCCAGTAAGCTGCAGGTTCCTCATGCTACTGGCTGGGAGAACTCATTCCTGCTCTCGGTTGCTCTCGGGTTGCTGCTGTCACCTCCACCACAGCCAGGCATGCATATACACTTCCCCCTGCCCAGCTGCATGAGCAGGCAGACCTGGATCTTCCCCTGGAGCCATCAGGCTGTCATTCAGGTTTGCCTGGGAGGTCAGTCCCTCCCAGGCTGTTCCCTCCTCCCCTGCCCCAACTCCATGCCCCGCTCAACTGAAGAGCAGGGAGCATGGCCATGCCCCAGCCCAGGGCCAGAACACAGAGCTGGGGAAGGGGGTTTGAACCTCCTCTCTGGCCCTGGACCCCAGCTGGGGCTTGCCTTTTGGGGGAAGTCCTTCCCAGGTTTAACACCCCCCCACCCACATACCTTATGCCCCCATACTCTCCAGTGGGAAAAAGTCTGGCAGGGGCTGCTTCCACCCAGGCAGACCTGGCTGCAGTCCCCAGCTGGGTTTCCCACTCCCTTGTCAGCCAGCCCTCGCAGTTCTGGCTAGGAAGCAGAGGGGTGGCACCAACCCTGTTCTCTGGAGCAGACAGCATAGCTCAGGGATGCTGGAGGACTATGGTTTAACTTGAACCAGGAAGGGGTCTGTGACAGAAGTTTCAGAACCCAGTTTGACTTAAATCAGTTCAGTCTGATACTATATTCAGCTAGGTTTATCTTAAACAAGTTACAGCCATTTTGAAACTGGTTTATGTGTACTGAACTTCTGTTCTGTTACAGATTTAAACCCATTTTTCTGATCACCTACACTGGTTTATGTGCAACTTCTGTCCCTAGTCTTTATACACACCAGGTTGGAATTTTAAAGACATCTTTGACACAACCTGTCAAACTTCTGTGTGGCACACAAGCAGAGCCTAACCAAACAGATATGCTGCCTTAGTGTGCAAGCTGGCCAGAGGGTGATAAGAGAACTCTGGTATGAAGTCAGTAATCTCCATGATTTGGGGAGATTGACCCAAAATCAGCTGTTCTATGAGAACAGCTGATTTGGGGAGATTGACCCAAAATCAGCTGTTCTATGAGAACAGCTCCAGCAGGCTGGCAAAGGGGACTCACTAAGGGATTTCATTGCATAGACAGAATCAAAATTCTGAAGAGCAAACAATGAAAGACAAATAGTGACAATTGTAAGCCTGCCAGATCTGGGAACTTGGCCTCACTGTGTTTCTGTTCCCATTGTAAGGAATGTGATTGGGTACTTAGTCCTACCTCTTGCAATGTTTGTCATTATGCTGAATTGGCTTTGAGATGAAATGAGGTTACTACTCAATTGGGACCAAAAAGAATAGAAAAGCCAGAACATGCTATTGCTTTTGGTAGATAGCCAGGACACTTCCACCAGTCTCCAAGGACCTGCTCGGGGTGGGTGGGGAGGGAAAATACATTAAGGAGGAAGAAGCATCAAAACAGGCTGGTAAAATGATACCACTGTTCTTGTTATACAGAAGTATACTGTGGAAGGAGTGTTGCTTCAGGTGAGGGCAGAAGGAAATCATAGCTAACTTCTTCCCCCAAATCTATGCAATCCAAGATGGCTTCCAAGTTACAGCTAAAAATGAAACATGCTATTTTGTCCCCTCTGACATTAACTGTTTACATGAAAAGCAAGGATTATTAGTACAAACCAAGCAATGCCTCGAGTCCGAAGATGTGTGGCATGGGTATAATTGTTCGTATTACAACACGCTTTTTCTCATACACTTACATTAAAGCATTGCCTGAAGCAGCCTAGATTTTAAATTCCACTGCATTATCTGTACCTGCATGCATTCCACAGCAATGCTTGTAAGATCGCATGATTCTGCTAGTACACTGTCCATTTGCTGCAAGTAGAACTGTGAAAGAAGGAGGTATAAAGATGCATCTGTTTGTAAATGAAGCTCAGCGTCCTAAATTTTGCTTAAATTTTACTCCACTCAGGTGTGCTGATACCTTAGGAGAAGACAGTAGAGGACAGGAAAAAAAGATACTGTGAGGTTCCTGAGAAAATCAATCATTCCAAGACTTCTTCCTCCTAATCCCCAATAGGTTGCTAGACCTTCTAGTTATTACATTTCCTGATCATTCATCAGGAGATTAAATATCTCCTTGACGTATATGGCTTTCTAAAGGAACCCTGGAAAAGTTGTTCTCTTTTCCATTTTGTAATCTCAAGCAAATGGACATCATTCAAAGCCACCACAGCTTGAAATAATATTAAGACCATTCCTGATAAAAGAAGGTCCTTGTTCTGTCACCCAATCAGATCAAGATCCAATTAGTGATTTTTTATATAAAACAAATTTTAATACATTAGTATTTCCCATTGTCTCAGTGGGGTGGTCATCTGGGATACTATTGCTTTTTAGCAGAGAAATACATAGAAATAGAATCATAGAATAGTCGGACTGGAAGGGACCTGTAAGATCATCATGTCCAGTCCCCTGCCATGGACAGGAGGTGACTGGGCTCAAACAAGCTCAACAAGGTGCTTGTCCAAGCTCTTCTTCAACACCTCCAGGGATGCCTACTGCACCACCTCTGCTGGGAGTATGTTCCAGATTCTAGCTACCCTTATGGAAAAGAAGTTTTTCCTTGTGTCCAACCTAAATTTTTCCTCAACTAGCTTGTGCCCATTGGTCCTCATCCTCCCAAGGGGTGTCTTTCTGAAGAGTTGCTCCCCTAAATCTTGGTGTTGACCCCTGACATACTTTTATGGATGGAACAAAGGGCTTACCAAAGAGATAAAAATTTCAATTTTTGACCTCCCAGTGATTCACAATTAATGGGAAAAACAATCTCCCTCCTCCCACCAATGCAGAAAAAAGTATATGCTTTCATTACCTTTGCAGGACTTCAGCTGCAGTACATCACCTATCCCAGTAAGTAAATGGGAAAAGTGTCAGGGATGAGCTTCCTCAGAAGAAGTGGAAGGACTTTTACTGCACACCAAACCTAGAAATGCACAGCAATGTAGGAGTCAAAGAAGAGGAGCAGATGGTAGGCCAGTACACTGAGTACAACGGGGCATTAAGAGAGCAAGAGTTCAACTGCCTGATTAGCTGAATGGGCACCAAGAAGCAAAATATTCATGTGCAAACCACAGCAACTGGGGAGGCACACTTCCTGAATGCCTCTAAACCAATGCTGGTTTTGACCCACTTGTGATAAAATCTTTCTGTTTAACCTCGAGTGCATTCTGCAGTACACACTACACCAAGAACAATTCTGTTTATACCAACATCCAGGAGCTCTACAGACAAGGCCAGCTTGCCTGAAGTCAGTCAAACGCACATTGTGCTGGTATCCTGCTACTCTGTTTGTAGTTAAATATGGTTTAGACTAATGGATAAACTGGAAATTGTGAGGTTTGGGATTTAATCCCAGCCTGGAAGGTGACTGAAAAAATTATTTCAGCTCTCCATTCCTCGCTTTCAATGCTAAAACAGAGATAACAATACCAATCTCCTTTACTGGGCATCAAGTTAGGAGGGGTGCTGCTGGAATTGCCCCCAAGCCCTATAGGGTCCATGCCCTGGCAGCATACCCATGCCAGGAACTACAAAACAGTCCCAGATTGCTGCTGCTGCTGCTACTGCTTTAGGAACAAGAGCTAGGGTGGGCAGAACATGCAGCAGTGGCAGCAGCAGCTCACCCAAAGACTGTTTAGGAGTTCTCAGCATAGGTAAAACTCTAGATGCAAGCTAGAAGGACTGGAAACAGCTCCACTCAGCCATGCCTCCACCTATGCCCTCTCCTCCCATTAGGCTAAGGGGTTATTGTCACACAGTGAGAAACACTTACCTGATGCAGACAGTGAGGAGGCTGCTTTCACCAGCATTCTGCAGGTGAAGATCTCACCTAACACTGTGAAAATATTCCACTTATGTTCAGCTTGTCTATGGCCACATTATACTACGCAGAAAAAGAGAGAATTTAACTCATTAGCGCTCATCTCTTTCACTACAGCCATTGCAGATGCTACATGTTATTCCAGGTACAGCATTTTTGGATAACAGTGTAGTCACCAGGTTCTTTTAAGACACAGACAATGGCAAGTTGTGGGGGGAGAAGGAGGGGAGAGAAAGGGAAATACTTGTTACTTATATATGTGCTTTGGGATCCTGATCTAAAAGATCATTGAAGTCAACATGAGTTTTTCCATTCAGTTCAGTGTATTTTGGAATAAGCATATGAGTGTGTATCCATTTAGAAAAGTTACAGGACTATAGCCCACCAGCCCTGAGTCCCATCCAGCAGGGAACCTAGATCTCATAAATCAGCTGCCTGCCTTAAGAATGCAAGTTATCTGCTTCCATTCTAGGCTCTTCCCTTTTACTTAAAAGAATAAACCAATTTATTTCTAGTAGGTCAAATAAAGGAAAGCCAGTAAGAGAACATTGCTGCCAAACAGTGTTCTGCATTGCCTGAAAACATTAAAGTTTTTCTTGATGGTATAGCAATGGGGCAGAAGGGGTGGAGAGGGGAGAAACACAATTGAGACAGGGATAATGTTTATACTATATAAGATACAGAGTTAACACTTTTCCACTCTTCTTTTTATGTTTCAGTTGAGAGTAGGTAGAGGTTTCTTTTTGCATAAACATAAAATATAGGCCCTAGGACAATGAGTAGAAAAAAAAAGAACAGGCTGTAAAATAAAACTGCAGAGACAGGTTATAAGGTTCAGTACTGTTTTATTTCCCTTACAGAAATTCCTGTCTTTGGAAAGAAAAACAAATGCAAACCAGGCAGGCAGAAAAGAAATGATACTGATAAACAAATAGGCAAGGCCTATATTGCCTTCATATCTCTAATTTTTAATACCAAAGAATTGCATATTGTCTGCCAAAAAGCAAAGGCAAGAAAAACATACTCAGTGGAACTGGAGACATTAGAAAACACCAAGATATTATAACATTCTACTGAGAAGAGTCACAATACTAGCAACTAATATGACTATAGCATCTCTTGCTACCAGCTTATACTATTGTATTACTTAAGATTCCAGACTGCCATCTACTGGTGGCTTTATTTAAATTCACAGTTTTAAAAAGCACCAAATTATTATGCAAAAATCTAGAAATTTTGGTTTAGAGATTATACCTTTTACTTGACCAACTAAGACATCTCAAAAAATTATCTTTTTCTGCAAGCTTTTGGACTCATGCACCCTTCACCAGGCTCAGGGAAAATTAGAGGCGGTAAAAAGTCCCCATAGGGAGGAAATAAACTTCATTTTTGCACAGAGGAAGCTGAAGATGGAGATCTGTCCTTCTGGGTCCATGAGAGTGTCTTTGAGTTGCTCTTTGAGCTAGGGATAGACATTCAACAAGCCCAAGCCTAAACTGATTTAATCTTTGCAGATTAGTTTAACCTGGCTAGGCTGAACTGGTTTGTAACTGGACAAACAGTTTCTCTGGATTAGGGAATTTCAGGCACAAGCCTGCAGTAGCTCAGGCTATATGTCAGGGGGCAATAGAGCAGCCCTCCCTTCCCTTGTACAGTACTGAGCTGAGAGGGGGCATGGCCAGGCCCCTGCAGGACTATCTGATTAGGAAGGTCTGCCTTCAAACTGGTTTATATGCACTGAACATCTGTTCTGTTACAGTTTTAAATCAGTTTATGTATTATGTCTGTCCCTAGCCTTGTTGTGAAGTCCAGGCAGGATTCCTTCCCTGGAGGTATCAGATGGCAAGCAGGGAAATATAGAAATCTTTCTTGTTGTTCAGCATATTCCTTGGAGTCACAGACCAACAGAGACTCCCTATGCCCGAAGAAGGGTGACTATGCCCAAAAAGTTTGCTATGAACTTTTTTCCAACTACTCAGTTGTTCTAATAAAAGATATCACGTCTACCCAAAGAACCTTGCCTGCCTATGTCCTTAGACCAACATAGCTACAAAACAAAAACCCATCATATTTATTCTGGCATATTATGGTATATTCATAGGCTGAGGCGTGTCTCAGTGTTGGGAAGTATACATACATAAAATGTTAGAAACAGTTAAGTCCCAATCTCGCAAGTTACATACAACACAAGTTTCTCACTCAAATTAAGCATATTTTAAGTATAGGTCAGTGAGATCAGCCTCAGAGCCAGCCTTAGAGAAAACAGCATCCTGAGCAAACTTGTATTTTGGCACCATCCCCCCCACCCCCCCAAGTCAATGGCACTTCTGCAGGCAGAAGCAAGTGGTCAAATGCGTGGGGCACAGTCTGGTGGGGAGATGGCATGGAGTGCGAGACAGGCGGGCAGGCAGGCACCACTGTTGCTGTGTAGGATCAAGGCGGATGGACTAGAGCAGGTGCCACCCTGCCCCCACATGCCCAGCCTAAGCCAGCAGCTGAAGGTAGGAGGCAGGCTGGGCTGGGCTCTGCTCCTCCTGCCTGTGGTGGGGATCAGCCAGGGTGGGGCAGGGTGGACAGAGGGAGAGGGCTGCTGTGAGTGCAGATTGCTCATAGGTATGCGTGCAAGTTTGGTGCCCCCAGCCACAGCACCCCAGACGGTCACCCACCCTTAACATGGGCTCCGATCAGTCTTACTGGATATTGACAAGTTCCCTATTAATTTTTACTTTTTTATTATGATTTCATTTTTGCTAAGTACTGCACATTTACAGTCTTCTGACAATTTGATCTTTCATGTCAAACAAATGGCGTTTTTGAGATGATAACCATCTTAAAAAAGCAATCAGTGTACTGTCAGACAGATTTATCAGGAAGCCTTATAAATACAGCAGACAACACTGGCATTTAACTAGAAATACCACATTCAGAAAAGCAAGGACTAAAACTGTGAACCAAATACTTTAAAATCCCAGATCTGTATTACTTTGTCTCTAGGGAGAGTGTGATGTGGTAATAAGACAGTTGTACATTGCAACATGGTTTATGCTTTGAAGTCCAAACTAGGCTGAAATAATTTAAAAACTTACATCTACTAGACAAGATGCATCTGTTAAACACTGACATTTCTCAAGTGAGCTTGTAAAAGTGTCTCACTTTTAGATAAACTTTCCTAAGAATTTTGTTGGGTTTTTTTTTTTTCAAAAGAGCAGAATTCGTCTACATGGGTTTGTTTTATACTACATCAGTGAAACTATATTTCCATTTTATCAATTTGGCAATCTTGCAGATCTGATCTCAGCTTCTCTCATAATGCCAACTACAAATTTGTTTTGTCAGCTCTTTGATTAATGTTACATAAGTGGGTGGAAGGAAAAGGATCTGACTTTTGTTCCTAAAACAAAAATCACAGAAAGTCCCCTCCCAAAAAGAAAATAGAAAAAAAATCACCCCATCATACTATCTGCCCATAGGAACAGATTTTTGGGGCCTGGCTGAGGGAATAGTGATTTTTTTGTTTTGGTTTGTTGTGTTTGATGTGTTGTTGACGTTTGTTTCAACTTCTTTCTTTTACTTCAATTTCCCTTTGACAGCTATATTTCTGTCAGCTATGACCCAGCATATCTTTTTGTTCAAGCTAAATGGTCACAAAAATCACACTGTTTTCATCAAAAGGGATATATGTGAAAGGATTTTTGCGTGAGATTCCATCCATTTTATTTAGAAAGAATTGGACCAACTTCTGGATAGCCCTAGCAAATGTCATTGGTGAGGAAAACCATTTGCAATTTGTGCGCTGGGAGAGGAAAAAAAACCAGAACTTGAATTCTGCTTATTTTACTTTATCTGGCTGCTATGTGTTGTTGAATTTAAGTTAAATTCTCTCTGAGCCTCTGATTTGTTTAATGGAGAAAGACTCATTGCCTTTTTTAAAAATAGTTATCAAATAAAGTAGATACTAGTTTTGGGAAAGACAGGAGTCATATCATGTTCATAAAATATGGCTCTAGCCTTATTGATACTATTAGAAGTAGAGCTACTAAAGAAAACTCAAATAAAATATTCCCCCCTACACAGAAAATGGGATTTTGTTGAAAATTTTCAGGGGAAAGGGGTTCACTTTGGTGGCATTTCCCATCCAGAAAATCTGAGCAATTCGAGTATGTATAAACATTTTGATTGAAGTGATAATGCTGAAATAAAATGCTTCTTCAAAAACACAGTTTTGGACTTTTTGTTCTGTGAAAAATGCAAAAGAAATGTTCCTTTCTGAATGACAATTTTTTCCTTCTCTGCCATCACTGCTTTTTCCCAAAGCGTACAGTTTCAGTCTCAATCACTCACACAAAAGCTACTGCTCTTCTGTTGACATATCTATTATTGATGTTCTAAAGGAGAGGGGGAAAAGATGCTTCTATGCTGTAAATCCATAAAGCTATACTTATATGACAAAGACCCATTTCAGTAACGCTTCCAATCTCCTTTATCCAATTTGATTATACCTGCTTTAGCACTGTTATGAATCTGCATTATTGTTCATGGAATTACTTTATTCAAAACTTTGTTTTTTGTTGTATAAAGCCTATAAATCCTGCTGATTACAGCCTTCATGTAAAAAGGGAATTATGAACATTCCTGTTCCTCAGTCTTTGCTTCTCATCAAGAGACTGAAAATTCTTATTTTTACAGGTGTTACAAGCAATCATCTCATTTCCTTGAACTAGCATTATTAGATAGAATAAAAATGTGGTATATGACATATAGGTAATGAACAGAAGATTAAAGATAACGGTAGATTGAACTAAATAACAGCTTAATACCATAAATAACTAGTAAAATATATCTTAGAGAAAAAGTTAGAGTGATCGTAAAGAGTGAATAAAAGGTAACGCAGATGAAGAAAATGTGATACAGAACAGGAGGGATGTGATGGCTCTTAAAGATTTTCACTATTCTTAAATGAAAGAAGGCAGAATGTTTGCAACAGCAGTTTTCTTACCTGTTAAATGGCCTTCCTTTCAGCTCCAGCAACTGGGTTTTGCTTGTTTCTTTTTTACCTGTTTCTGGATCAAAAGGGCCATCACAATAAGCAAAAAGTTTCCTTCACTCCCACTGCATGCTAGGCCTGTGCGAAGCAGTTAGTATTCGCTTCAGATTTGGCTGATTCGGGGGACAGTGATTCAATTCAGTGATTTGAATCACTGTCCCAAATTGATTCAGCCAAATCCGATTTGGAGATTTGGCTGCTGCCAAATCAGCCAAATCCCTGAATCACTCAGGTCCCATCCCCAATCTGCTCTCCTAGCCCTGCCTGGCCCCAGCTCCTGGCTATTTGAAAAAATAAGTCCCCACTCACCAGCTGCTGCCCAGTGGAGGGTGATCCCCACTGCCCTACACTGCATGTGGGGCTCTGCCACAAGCCCCCCAACCCCTGGCCACTCTCCCAGCCCTGCCCCCCCATGGCTGCCCCACCTGCCCCAGCTCCCAGCCCTTTAAATAAAAAGCAAACAACCCCCCCCCCATCTTACCAGGTCTTGCCTGGCGGGGGCATTCCCAGCTGCCCCCCACCCTCCTCAGCTGCATGGGGGGCTCTTCCACAAGCCCCCAGAAGCCCCAAGGCCACTGCAGAAGTTTTCATTTGGGGTTTTTTGAAGGGCCGGGGGCTGGGGTGGGTAAGGCAGCTATTTGGGGCTGGTAGAGTGGGCAGGGCCTGGGGGGCTTGTGACAGAGCCTCCCATGTGGCATGGTGGGGCAGCAGGGATTTCCCCCCCTGCCTGGCAGCAGCCAGTGAGTGGGGGCTTTTTTTAAAACAACCAGGAGCTGGAGCCAGGCAGGACAGCCATAGCTGGGAGGCTGGGAGAGTGGGTGGGGGTTGGGAGTTATTCAGGGGGGACTGGGGGAGCAGGCAGGGGATGGGGCCTGGCATGGGTCCCCCCATGGTCACCTCTCCCCTGCCCCTTACTTACCAGCATGGAGTCCGGGTCCAGCTTTCTGCTGCAGCCAGTGAGGACTGCCCGAATCACCAAAGCTCTCTGAACCTTTTCCAAATCGATTTGGAGAGCTTTGAATTGATTTGGACCTTTTAATTGGTTCCCTGATTCGATTCGGATTCAGAGATTCAGCCACTGAATCAGGTCAAATCTCCTCTGAATTGAATCAGTACCTGAAGCTTCCCACAGCCCTACTGCATACCTATATGAGGGTCTACCATTGTTTATTACATAAGGGCCTTGTTACACATTTCACTTTGAGCTGCTCAAATGTTGATCCCTGTCGGTGCTACCTTGAATTTGGAGCAGTCACACCTTTAAGCTAAAAACTTTCTCTGACTGTCCCCCACCTGCACAGCTATGATTTGCCACTAGCTGGTTGACAAGCAGAGGCCTAACTAGGAATTACAGCTGTGAGTTGCCACCACAGGTCTGGTGAGTCAGGACAGGCTTCTATCCCTGCTCTAGGTGGAGGTGTGCAAGAGATGGATAAGGGGAAGGGACGGGGGCAGGCATGAAGCTGGGAGGCACAGAGTTAATGGGATGGAGATCATAATGAACTGCAAGGTGGAAAGGAAATGGGAGTAGAAGGCAGGTGGTGTTATGAAGGAAATCAGACACTGAAAGAAAAAAATAAAAGGAAGTAAAAAACATTTTAAAAAGAAATAAAGAGGAAGTAAATTAAAAGTCTCATGCGTTAATAGATTGAGACTTGGGACTGGAGTGTGGGGAATGATAGTCATGCTTTCCAGGGTGTCTAAGCAGTGGGAGTGATAAGGGAAGGCACTTTGGGGAAAGCTACTGCTCCTGCCCTGGGAAGGAAGCCCCAGGTCATGGGAACCTGAATTGGCTAATGAAGTATGAAAAGTATGCTAATGAAACATACATGTATGTAAATGAGGTACATGGCTTAAACACAAGTATAGAGACATGCTCAGTAGAGAATTTCTTCCATCATTCACTTATAACCAATCACTGAACAACACACTTGTGAAACCTTACAAACTTCCGTATAAAAATACCCCAGAGATAACACTCGGTGTGTTTGTTATATGAATTATGCTGCTTGTACCATTTATTGCTAGCAGTAAACTTTTCTTTGTGCTTCCACCCCCGCTGTGTATATTGGCATCTGCATTCCAGGCACAAACCCAGACTTGAGCTGGGACTCAACAGTTTTTGGCACCCCAGATGGGACTGCCTTAGATAAGGCTTTGCCCGGACTAGCTGACAGCCAGCTGACCGCTCCTCCAGGACAAACATCAGGCCTGCCCTGGGATCTCTTTTCCTGGTAAGACCTTTGCTTCAGGGGGGAGCTGGATCATTGTGATGGCAGTAGCCTAATGGTGCAACGCCATAGAGTGGAAGTACCAGTAACAGGCACCAGGATGAGAGGGTAGGAAGGGCATAAGGCCTACCATCAGTAGGCTTGCCTGGGAATATTTCTGTAAATATTCTGTCTCTGTCTGGTCTGAGTCCAAGATCCATGAATTCCTCCTGTGAGGGCAAGGACTGAGAACAGACTCCTGGATCCCAGGTAAGTTGGATGGTCAGAACCGGGAAGGCAGCCCGAGATGGGTACAATTAACAGTAAGGTTAGGGAATGTACCCCCCTCTCCTGTATATTGAGACATTGGGCAGAGTTCGGTGAGGATCCT
>JAGPOW010000304.1:43195205-43226603 GCA_030014935.1 Caiman crocodilus
GCTGCTATTGATTATCTCTTACTACGACACAATCAGGGGTGTGAAGCTTTCAAGGGAATGTGTTGTTTCAACCTCACTGATAATTCTGTGCTAATTGAAGACAAGACTGGTGCCTTACAACAACTAGCATAGGCATTTAAAAAGTCAACTGGTCCAGACTTTTCCTGGTTAATTTCCTGGCTTCCCAGTTTTGGATGGTTAAGACAATTGTTTAGTATAGTTGTCCTTCTCTGTGTTATAGGTATAGTGACTTGTTGCTGTATACAATGCTTGCCTGCTCACACATCTGCCTTTAAGCCTAGGATCAATCGAATGATTTTGCAAACAAGGAAAGCTGATGATACCAAATTTGTTAGACCAAATTGAATGGAGCAATTCTAATAAATATTAAAATGCTCCAGAGGGGGGAGATGTAAGGAATACCCTTGAAAACCTCCACCCAAACATGATAAGGAGAAGAGACTGTTATGTAGACAATGGCCATCTGTGATGATAAGGAGGAGACATTGGTAACTGGGTGAGAGAGACTTAAAAGAAAATAAGAAAAGACAGGGAATTGGGTCAAAGGACTCATTATAATAATAAAAAGCACACCCCTAGGTGGAGAAAGAGTATGCTAATGAAACATATATGTATGTAAATGAGGTACATGGCTTAAACACAGGTATAGAGACATGCTCAGCAGAGAACTTCTTGCGTCATTCACTTATAACCAATCACTGAACAACACACTTGTGAAACCTTGCAAACTTCTGTATAAAAATACCCCAGAGATAATACTCAGTGTGCTTGTTATGTGAATTATTCCGCTTGCACCATTTATTGCTAGCAATAAACTTTTCTTTGTGCTTCCACCCCCGGTGTGTATATTGGTGTCTGCATTCTGGGCACGAACCCAGACTTGAGCTGGGGCTCAACACTGGGATGCTGGAGGACTGCAACTTGGGTGATTCGTCTGTGTTGAATGGCTGCACATGAATGGAACGTGAGCTGGGTAATGTAGATCAGAGATAAACCTAGCCTGGAGATGTATAACTTTAAGCCACCTATAGTGCTGAGTTTTTACAAGTTCTCTAACCTAGGGACTGGTTCTGCTGTATCCTGCCCCATGCTGGATCCTGATGAGCGTCAGGAGTCTATTATGGGCCAGCCCCAACTAGCCACATGTTCAAATAAAGCATGATACAAATGAGCCACAAAGTTGTTACATATTATATGTGGAATAACTTTGTGGTTTGTTTACTGTATTATACCTCAAATTGACTTGCATATTGTGGCTGGGTTACTATTTAACACATGATTAGCCTGTTAATCACATCTTATGTGTAACCTGTCAAGGACCAGAGATACCACAAGAGAGCATCTACACAACATGTTATGTCACTGTAGCTCATTGCTACAGTGATGTAGCATCAGCAGGCATGAATCATGATTCCAACTCTATTGCATAGTAGCAATGAGCTACTGTGCAGTAGTGTGGGGGAAAAAAACCTGTGTGACACTGGGATTGCGCAGTAACACCAGTTACCATGCAGTTATTTAGTACTCGTTTAAGTCAGTACTAAATGACTGCGCAGTAACAACTGCACAGTCCGGTGCACGTGTAGACATAACCACTATTCTCAAAAGATATGAAACAGAATACGTACTGGGATCTTTTACCTCTAAATTTTAGAGACCTCCAGTGTGATGTACTCACCAATAATAATATATTAGACTTTGCAAGAGTCTAAACTAAAGACTGTTATAAATGGTGCAATTTGAAGATGTCCAGTACACTAGTTAATACAGAAGTATTTAGCTGCATGCTCAAGTGTTCATTGATCTGTTGCCTTTGCTGTGATCTGCTATCAATAAAAGATTACTTTACAATTATATTTTTTAAAAGCAAAATATCATGAATGAACAAGTGTGAAAATTTTAAGTGCCACAGACCATTGTAAATATAGGAATTCAGAAATAGGACAAGTGCCAAAATTTGTATTAGCTATAGCAATTTGTCACATTAACTAATTACACATTGGTTGGCCAAGCAAAAAGTATTATGTAGAAATAGGTAGTGTGTATTAAAATATGAAATATTTAAAAGGGTATCTATCAGAAAAGGTAATAATGACATTTTTACTCTAGTCTAAGAATAGAAGTGGAAAAAATCAACTCTGAGCTGTCAGACTGAAAAAGTGAAACTGCTACAATAAATGAACTATATGATCCATTATAATCACTTCAAGAGAGGTTAAGGATCTTTTTCTTACTATGAATGTAAGTTATTTCCTTACCATCTAAGGATTTATTTCATATAACGAAGATTATGTAATTACAGGCACAGCCCATTATTTTATTATCAGTCTCACACTGAAGATACCTTTCTTCATTCAGATTTCACAAGAAAAACTGATAGTACTTTGAGACTAAAAGGGAGATTTGCAAAGGCATAAATGGTAATTAACTGCTTAACTCTGAATGCCTTTCATTGGGACATAGCTGCCCAATAGCTATTGGTGTGTTTAAAAATCCCCCGCTTTGCAAAATTGTAGCAAGCTTCCAGTTCTGAGTAAAGTTAAGACTCTAGTCTTTCTGCTCTATATAGATTCTTAAACTGCCTTCACCACCCTCATATTTGCAGGCCAAACAATATAGAAAATAGTTGTTTGTTATAAGCACAGATGGAAGAAACTTCCAGTTTTAAGGTGTTATATGGAGAAACTGCCCTTTTTAAAACTGCATTTTCCATGTATTCACACCTAAAACTCTCAGACTTCAATGACAACGAACAAATCAGAACAAAGTTCTAGTGAAACTAACTTCCAAATCATATTAAGCCTCTGAACATACGATTGTGATCTATTACTTACCTTACTTAAAAGAAAGGGGCCTAAGAAATCTTGATGTAATGTATTTTAGTTACAGCAGTTAAATGTTTTTCACTTACATTTATTTTTTGTACATAAAATCTTTTTATTAATGGATCAGAAACCTATGATGTATGGGCCATATCTGGCTTTCAAAGATTTTACCGGGCCTGTCAAGGATGCTAGAAGATGATATTATGGCAGAATTTCATATAACCCATTGTAAATTTTGCATGAGAATACACCATCTAGTGGCAGAATATTTAACTGCTGCTGCCTCTAGTCTAGGTTACAACCGAAATGTGTTAATCGTCCTGAGTGAAAGATTACCAATCCTTGCTCTATCACAGTCTTTTTTGATGTGAGAGCCCAGGTTAGTGACTGTTTCATACTTCAATTGTTGGAATACTAGAACTGACATACAATAGCATACATACCTTAACTCAGTGTTTCCCAAATTTTTGATACATGGGGCCACATTTTTCTATATTAAAATTGATGGCACACTTCATGTCTACGCCCAAAAAGGGTGTGCAGGCATGCGCATGTGTGTGTTTCCCAAAGATATTCCATTCCCATGCCAGCGAAAAGCATACCGGTGCTGAGATTATACTTAAAAGAAAAAAAAAAAAACACACAAAAAAAGAATTGTGCCCTGGTCTTTACACTGTCTACCCCCTCACATGCCCTGATCTCTAACTCAGAGGGCAAGGACATGCCTCACTGCTGAGGCTGCTCCTGCAAGGCAGGGTCTTGTGTGCCAACAGCCACACCTGTGACCCCTTCTGCTGGTCCTGGAAGCATAGGAGTAGAGGGGACAAGTTTGGTTGCAAAGTGAAGCTCTGTTTGTGCATCTGCCTGTTCATCCACTGAAAGCTGAGAGCAGAGGGTACGAGGGGAGACAAAACCAGCAAAGGCTGGCTGGAGGTGGGGAAGGCAGCAGGAGTCCTCAAAGGAGCAGCTGCAGGTGACGCTGGAGTAGCTGGGGCAGGTTCAGGGTGTGCTGGATGAGGGAGAACATTTACCTCCTCGCAAAGGGGCCACTCATGGCACACTTCTGTCACTATCAGAAGACATTATTAAGGTATACTCTGACCTACATTTTAAAGATTACCTATTAGTTTTCTGGCTATTGACCTTCACAAGTACCAAGTAAATACCTAGTATTTGGGTGATGGTTAAACCCTCTACTCTACTACAATTTTGTTAAAGTACCTGCACTGCACAGTATCTCCCACATGATCTACCCAACTACCATGCAGTACCATGAATAAGTAAATCTTTAGTAAAAGGCGAAAGATTTATGCGATCTGAAGAGAAACCAGAGTATTACTAAACAAAATGAACAACGAATTAATTTTAGTGAATTTATTTCTTTAATTTTAACATTCTGTTTTTGAAAGCTAGCTGCTGTTCATTTTTACATTGAATCAAGCAATCAATTTACTATGAAAATAAAATATGCATAGAAATTCATCAAGATGAAGATGAGCTGGTAATTATTTTTCTGTAATTCAATACTAATCTTTTGTACTAAGCTAATTCTAAGGTAATACATTCTTAACTCAGTATATGAAATATTAATAACTGTATTTCATTGCAAATAAGAAAACACTGATTAAAGAACCAACATGTTACAATGCATTGCAGGAACTGGAGTCTCTTCATGTATCATTGACCAGTTCTTGAATGCTGATTGCTTGCTTGTAATCAGCTATGGCTTCTTTACTGAAACCCATTTTACCACGTATGTCTGCTCTAAGCTTATACATCAAAGCATCATTAGGCTGAATTGACAATGCTGTAAAAAAGTGAGGGGGGGACATTTTTAAAATTAAGAAAACATACAATCATTATAAAAAGTAATATCTAGAATATGAAAACAAGTTCAAAACTCACTTGCTCTCATAATAGAAAATATGGAATTCAAATTTACATGACTTTTATAGCAGAGGTTGGGTTCTTATATTAAGATATTTACACTACTACTTTCATTTTAATCTTCTTAATGTCAAATAACATTATATCACATTTACAAAGCCATGATAGAACTTGCCGAAAATTATAAGTAACACTAATCATATGCAACAGGCATATCCCTCCCAAAAAAAGATCAATATTAAACCAAAATCAAAGACCAGGAAACTACTGCCAACTACTTTCTGGATGTCAAGCAATGAACACTAAAAGTCACCGTTCATATTATACAACGAGATTTAAATAACTATTGGAAAGTTTAATGTACTGTGTAAAATTCTAGTATTCATCAAATTTCCCTCTAGAAATTCCCTTATTTACTTGACTATAAGATGACCCCCCCCCAATAATTTGTTATAAATTTTCCAGGAATAGAATCTAATTTTTTGAGGTTTGCCTTAAATTTGTGCCCCTCCCACTGATACAGCAGAGAAAATAAATCTAGGGAGCCAAGTAGCTCCCTTGCTCTGTGCCCCCAAACTATCCCCCCTGCATCCCTTTCCCCCACCTACTTACTGTCAAGACCCTGCTCTCCCTAAGCACATGGAAGTGAAGAACAAATTTGAAAACAATAACCTTGAAGAAAACATACCTATAGTAATTTGCATATAGTGCCCATAAACTTAGTTTGTCCACAATTGATGCATTTGACCCCTTTTTTGAAACTGCTACAAGCTTTAGCCCAGGTAGTCCATAAACAAACTTTTAAGCAGCACTTTTGTACTTCCTTATATAGAGTAAGTTATTTTTTTAAGGAAAATATTCTGTGTTTCAAGTCAAATGAGCCAAATCAACTCCAAACCTGAGAGTCATTCAAGAACCAAATGCGGCCCTACTACCAGCAAACATCCTCCACCTCCACCCGGGGCTTCAGATGCTTCCGAATCCTTTGGCGGGCATCCTACATGCAGGCCCAAGCCCAGAGGCTTTGGGTTCAGATACCCTCAACTTTTGCTTCCCCTCAGTCATACAGCCACAAGATCAATCTAGGGAGGAGTCTCCTGTTTCCATTAAGCGGATGTAAAGCCAAGATATTCCCACTGGAAGTGAAACTGTAAGACTAATTATGCATTACCTCTGCCTGGGTACCACCCCTTACCAGAAAAGTGGTTATCCCTTGCCAGTAGGAAAACTGTGATAGTGGTCATTGTATCTCCTCTGCCTGGTAAGTATACATATATAGTACAAATTATGCATTATATTATTCCAAAGCTAAAAGACTCAAGATTTACCATGTAGTTCACTGGGCTGGGCCCCAGGAGAGTCAACAGCATTTTACATGGTAAAATGCTTCTTAGGAAGCATGTGTACTCCAGTTGCACCCCACAAAGGATCCATGTGCTAATTAGCACAAAAGATCCATTTGCTAACCAGGTATTCTTGTTATGAGTCTTAGGACCCTCCAAAAATGCATACAGATGATCCCTCAGAGGGTGGAGCCACACTAATCCTATACAATAGCCTGAGACAGGTGGCAACAAAGGGATTCTGGGTAAACTGCTTGAGGCCCCATTTTGTGATGTTTGCCATACATTTAAGGCTGGTGAAGAAACAAGAATAATTGGAAATGGAGAAGAAAGGCACAACTCAGCTGAGGGAGTAAAGAGGACATTAAAATGTATATAGTGTAGTCATGACTACATCACTACCATGGCTTTAAAAAGAGAGTCAGTGCTGAGGGGGACTGTGCTCAGTGGGCACTATCATACATCTTTTTCTGATTGGCTACACGAACTTATGTTTGCGGTAGGATATGTTTGCCCAACATAGGATGCATGCTTTATAGTCGTGTTCAGAGTTAGCTGCATTGCGTCAACTCCATAGTTGATTTCCATTACTGATCACATATTACTTTTGGCAGCAGTGTAATTATAAATTATGTTTTTAATGAGGTTTCCTTGTATGCAAATATGAGATGCTTTTTTGCCTATGCTAACTGGGGGGAAAAACTTTGCCTTGCATTCAAGTAAATGCAATAAGTAATTTTCCTGGCTAAGGAAAGTTTCATGAGAATTTCCTTCTAACATGAAAATCAATATTTAGGTATGAAATTCACATAAAATACAGAATTTTCACATCTTTACCCTTACGTGTTTTCACATAGTTGAGATAAACCTACACTGTCAAAATAAACTTGTTAAAATCAGGTGTTTCTGAAAAGTTATTTCTTATTAACAACAGATTATTGCTCCAGGAGTCTACTTCCTATTATTGTTAATATATCACCAAGTATAAACTTGCCAAGTTAATAAAAAAATACCTGTTGAAATATCTTTCTCAGCCAGCTCATACTGCCTTAGCGTGTTGTAAAGGTTTGCCCTGTTAAAGTAAACTGATGCAGAGAAAGGGCAGAGAGAAACTGCCTTCTCAAAATCTTCTTTTGCTTCATCAGTGTTTTGCAATAATGTATTTGTAATAGCTCGATTCAAGACTGCAGCTTCATTCCTGGGGTCAAGTTGTAATGCCTTGGAATAGTAACAACAGGCCTGTAAAAATACATGAATTGAAAATATAATACAACTGTCACAGTGTGGCAAAGCTGTTTTTGTACATTTGATCTTATGAATTTTCTGTGCCCTTCTGAATTACGACTCTTTTCCTTATTCTGTTTCATACTCCTTATAGTAAGGAAACAGGGGAACAGTGCCAATACAACAATTCATGAATAGACCAATAGTTTTTTTTAACTATCAGCAACTGAAAAGATCCTATCCAGGGAAGTCAGTCAATTTCCTCCAGCTTCTACGGAGGGAGCTAAAGTTTGATCAAATAGAATTGCTCTAAAAACAGAACAAAAGAGCTCACTACTGCTGGGTCTTAAAAACAAAAACAAACAAACAAACAGAGCCCAGGGCTTGTCTACAAATGAAAATTAAATTCAGGTTAAGGTAGGGTGAGAATTTTAAGTGACATAGATATTTCTGAATAACTGCATGTGTATACAAGCCATGGGAAACTTAAGTGTGGGATGAAAGAAGATTAGAAAGGAAAGAGGAAGTGGGGAAATGTATTTTCAGGGGGGTCCTTTTTAATTGTAGGACAAACAGAGGAAGAAGGAAGTTGACTTCATGACAGGGAAGACTCTAATTCAGAGGAGAAGCCATGTGCAGAAGGGAAAACTTGGGACGTAAGCCTAAATAACACACAAAATCATATGGACATAGAGGCAGGGAAATGTGCACTTAAAAAAAATTATCTAGACCCATATATTTTGTGCTGATCAAGTATGGAATAACTGGGTTGGGAACTCTCTGCTGAGTTTGTGTCTCTAGTAGCTCTCACTGCCTCATGTCCCTGAAGAAATGAACTGCACACTAGACTATGTAGAAATGGAAGTCTAGGAGGGGGTGTGCTTAGGCAATGTCTTGGGAGCTATAGAGCAGCAGCCTGAGGTCTCATTTCCATGAAGAGTTTACACAGAGACTCAGTGCCCTGGAAATGCACCAGAGAGGAAGGAAAGCAACAGTGCTGTAGCCCATCCAGACCCAGAGAAACATAAACATACATTGGCCTGGTGCGTACAGTCCAAATACAGGACTCTTCCAAGTGTACAACAGGAAGAGCTCAGTCAGGGTTGTAAGGCCATTCTGAAATACTTAATACATGGTTATACTGTATTAATATTCAAGGTAACAGAACACCGATAATTTATGCAACAATGAAAAGGCCTCTGTAAGCACCAGAGAAGTAAAATTCACAAACCCTTTCCTTACTGAATGAATAAATATTATTTGCATCATGGTAGCACCTAGAGGCTCCTATCAGGGTTAGGGCCCCATTATGCTAGAAAATGTGCAAAGAGAAAAAGAAATGGTTACTGTCTTTCAAAACCACATGAAGAAACTGCAAAGGGAACTTTAAGGTTTGACTGACAACCTCAGACCTCTTCCTGACAGGTACTTCTGCAGAAAGGAGTGATTCAAGACAATAAAATTACTGGTACACCAGGGAATAAAGCTTGTCTTCACAATTAAAGCATAAACCAGTGAGATGGTACATTTTTGATCTTTTCCTCAGTCTCTGACTTGCAATGTGAATTCAGAGAGGTTACTTAATATCACTGTCTTTGGGGCAAAATTGCCAAATCACTTCAGTGACTTAGGAGTCCAGATCTCATTGGAAGTAAGTGGGACATGTACTACTAACTTACTTAGGCAACATTTTCAAAAGTTCCTATCTGCTGTGAAGTTTAATTCAGAGTATTGTTACTTACTGTAGCAAGGTACTAACATGTGCCTGCTCCTTTAAGGGTGGAAACCGCCAGGCCAGAGGGCCTTGCAGGCTAAACAGAGCTTCTCAGCTGCATGTTGCAGAACAGCCTAATGGGATAAGTGCAGGCGGTCAGATGACTGAAGGAGGAAGGGCTCTGGGGGGACAAGCTCAGGGCTGGAGCTAGCAGTTTCGCTCTCTCTCTGGAGACTGCTAAGGAAGGCAGCATGGCCTTAGAGAGCTCCCCAGAGCCCTCTGGTTGTCTGCTTTGCTGCCCAAGAAGACTAAGGATCTAAGAGCCTATAAGGTAGCCAGGACTAGGAGACACTATCAGAAGGTGGGAGTTTTGTTATGCTTAAAGGGGCAGAACACAGTCTCCATTATCAGTGTTACATTATAGCCAAGGGGTCTTATGTTTGTGTTGTCATAGACCACTGGACCAGGATGAGGCTATAAGAGGAGGTTTGGAGGCCTCACTAGTACCCAGAATGGGGCACGATTGAGTGGAATGCAGGTGCCAGAGGGGTGCAGTTACAGGAGCACAGAGAGCCTATTGCCAGAGGGGCATAATAGATACAGGAGTTGGATGGCCCAGCATCAGGAGGAAGTAACAGATAGGGATGTGGAAGGGACCCTAGCATGGAGGCAGAGCTTGGCCCCAAGAAGGAGCTAAGGGAATCCACTATTCAGATTTCGTCTGCAAAGGTTGGGACAAAAAATAAGCGGAGCTTGGAGCCGTGTAGTATGCCCATGGCATCAGGCATTAAAGGGGCAGCCTCCTGCCTTGTAAGCAACTCCTAGTTAATCATATCAAAGGTGTGGTGGGTGAATCAGGTGGGCAGGCTGATGTAGAAACTGGCCTTGAGACATACACCTGTTACATTTACCATTCATTCCTATCTACTAATTCATATCCTGTCAGAGTACAGGTAAACTCTAAAATTAAATATAAACAAATGCAAGTCAAATCTCATATTTATTATTTATTTATAAACAAGTTTATATCAATAGCGTTATTCAAGAATCAAGAAAAATGTCCTGGAAATGGTTAAAAGACAGAACAAGATTTACCTGTGAGAACTGCCTGTTATGAAAGTAGATATTTGCAGCATTGAAATAAGCTAACGCATAGTCAGGGTTGATGGAAATCACTTGCTGATAATCTTTCATAGCACAAGTTAGGTCGCCCATAAATTGATTGATGACACCCCGATTTGTAAGCAGCTGAGCTGTGGTAGTGAGCTAAAATATAAGAATATATAAACTCTCACATGCAAAAAGTCCACACTCAAATGTGCCTACATTTAGGGAATATTTATAAAAATAGAAAGTATCTCTTAATTTAATTCTACAGTATACACACCCACACCCACTGTAAACCAGTATTTACTTTTAGTGCAGCATTTGTATCCTGAAATGCAGCAAACGCATCACCCATCTGAAGACAGACCAAGGCTCGTCCATCATAGGCAGTATGGGATTTTGGATCAATGTCAATGACAACTGTAAATTGATTCCATGCTTTTTGAAACTTTCCAAGAACCTAAAATGATTTGTAATAAGTTACAGTATTAATTATGCAAGCAAGATACCTATGCTCACCTGTTAAAAAACTATAGGCCCACTTGTGGGGGGGAAATTAGATGTGTCTTTTCATTTGTGCGTTTGGTTAACTCAGTTCTGAGCATAAAGTGAAGAAAGGTGCATAAATAGTAGGCTAATTGTCCAAGCATGTATCTGCATAGGAAGGTATCTAGTTTTCATGCCAAAATGTTGTAAACACAAAGATTTCACTATTATTATATCTGGATTTTTTACCTTGATTTTTAAATATTTGACAATGTGCAACAATACAATAAAGCTGAGCCTCATGTAGTTGCACTTGCCTTTCAACAATACTATCAGAATGGCCTGGTGCACAGTCTTCCTTTTGATATACTAACATAATAATCACCCTTTGGATACAGAGTATCCTATATTAAATAATCTATATGTTTTATAGCCAAACCCCCTAAAAACAAGAGAACAGAAATCAGAAAGTTTTGTACATGTGTCCAAAACAGGACAAGCAGAAAGCTTAGTTTTTGTCAGTCCCTGTGGCAATACTGGCTCCATACAGATGTTCAGTTTCTCTAAGGAGAGTCCCTGCTCTCTCAGGAGAAAACATGAGTGTAATGTTAAAGTAGCTTGTTATATTTAATGCTTTGAAGTTGCACCTGCTTATAGAGTGGTGAATTCTAGTATTGTTTATATTTAGCCTTATTTAATCATTGCTTAAGTTTTATATAGCCTTGTTAACTTTTTATTTTTTTAGCTGGCCTTAAGTTGTTTTTGTAGTGTTCATAGTGCTCATTATATTATAGCTTTTCTTTTTTATCACTGTGAGAAGTGTTTTTAACATAACATAGCAAAGGCCTTGTTACCAGCTCAGATTAATTGAATTTGGCACTAATCAGCTGAATTAGAGGGATGAAAGGATTGGATGTATTAGAAAGGTGATAAGAGAGACCAATGGACAACACCCAAAAATCAGACACCAGAAAAAAGCCAAATTAAGAAGTGTGTTTGAGATGGGCCTGTTGAACAAAGGAATATTCTGACAGGACAAAAGATGGACAGTATGCCGACTGCAGAGAGCCCAATCTAAAAGCAAAGAGTCAAAGAAGTGAAGTTGAAGAAAAGCATAAAAGGGGGCAGCAAGAAAGGTGTCATCATCATAAATCCAACCTTCAACACCTGTCTGGATCATCCCAGCCCACAACGTACCCTTTGTTTCCAGGAACTGAGTGGCCACCTTTTCTGTTGAGCAAAGTAACATCTGGGATTGGGTGAGATTATTGAACTGAATGTTTGTCTCTCTCTCAATACAGAAACTGCTAAGATAATACTTGTACTAATAAAGTTTGATTTTAGGACACTGAGTTGTCTATGTTCATATTTCACATTCCATTTAAGGGTTAATTGTGCTTAGGAATCGTTAAAGCACTATCTAGTGGACAGTACAGGCGTTCATAATATTTTTTTCCCCGCAGTAAAAGTGTCCACTCTGGGAGAAAAATAATGGGAACAAACTGTGTGAAGTGGATCCCAGGAGACTCTCTCAGGAAACTGAACATCTGTACAGGCAGAGGTCCAAAAGAAGCTGCAGAGCCATCCTCAGGGACCTCAGTGAGCTCTGTTTCCCTCATCCCTTCCCCTCCCAGAGGGCTAAGGAGAGTATGCATCAGTCCCAGCCAAGCAGGGAGCAGAACACTCCTGCCCTTGCCCGTACTCCCCCCTCCCCCTGCCGCCTCCCGAGTGCTTTGGGCTAGAAAAGCCCAGTGCCAAATCATTTAGAAGGCATGTTCTGCTGCCAGCTTTTTCAGTGGCCTAGGATCCACTTAGGAGAGACCAGAACCAACTGACCCATCCCTGCTGTACCCTGGTAACTCCAGCCCCTACAGCCTAGCCTGCAGCACTTAGATGTTGGGAAGGACAAGGTCAAGGTCCTACCCAGCTGCACCTGCACTGAAGTACTGTGCAGGAAGTTCATAGGACAGGCACAGACCTCTCCCTTCCCTAAAGTGGCAACTTCCCACCACCCTTCCCTGACCTGGCTGAACCCCACCCCTTGCTGAGACTACAGTGCTCCGTTGTTCAGGGAAGCACTGCTCAGCTGCATGACAAGAGAGGAGACAAGCTCACCATCTCCTCTGTTCAAACCTCACCAGTGGGAGAGAGGGCAGGGGGTTCTGAGGTACAGTTCTCTGAACCATAGTCCCCTGAGGCATGAAGCCCATCAGTGCTGATCTGTGCCCTTGCTTCTGTCAACTGTTTTTAGGCAGAAAAAGGAGTCTGCAAAGCTCATTGGGATGCCTGCTCTAGGGACCCTTGACAGCCCAGTGCCAGCAGTGCAGGCTCTTTTCTTCTCTGCTTAAACTTCTATACAGGTCCTTCTGGGTAAGTGTTTCTCTCAGGAAAACAGACCTGGGAGAGTTCTCCTGGATGATCTGAGCATGTGCCTGCAGCTACTATAATTTTTTATTAATCTGAAAGAATGAGATCTCAACCAGAAAATTGAGACAATGACATTTTATTATTAGATAACCAAAACTACGGACTGGGCTGCCACCCATGTATCCATCTTGAGATTACACATTAGGGTTTGCAGCTGCTAACTGTAAGGAATGTTCGTCAGTGTTAAGGTTATCATGTGGTAGTGATCAGTGGCATGTGAAAGCTTAATACCCTCTCTAACTGCACAGCTCTGATCTGCTACTGGGGGGCTGGTGAGCAGAGGCATGACTAAGGGCTGCAAGTCTGCTCTGTGGCTGCACCCCTCACCAACTCTTTAACCACCCTGCAGGCCCCCCCACCACTTGTATCGCCCTCTGCACACACCCCAATTGCCACCTCTACACTTTGAATAACCCCTGCCCCCCAATTACCCATTCCACTCCCCCAGATAGCCATTCTGCCACACCAATCAGCTTGCAAGTGGTAGCAGTAGCAGCAACAACAAAAGAAGGGTCCTCTTCCCTACCTACTTCCCACTCCCCCTTCAGCCCATACAACCCCATGTACCTGGATGCAGTCCTCACCAGGCCCCACACCTGCCCAGCAGCTACTCACTCCCCTGCCCCCTCTTTTAGTTGTAGGGCCCACCACAGGCTAGATCCAGGCATGTGAGGAAAGCATGGACCGCAGGGAGCCTGGGAGCAGGTAGGGAGGGCAGCAGCCCCCACCATTGCTCTTGGGCTGATTGGAGTATTAAGGCAGTGATCCAGGGGCAAATGGATCTGATGGGGGAGAGGAGGGGGACACATCAGGGGGTAGGAGGAGTGATCAGAATGGCAGGGTACAGATCATCCAGCACAGCAAGTTTGAGATAGCAGGGGGTGATCCAGAGGTGAGGGGGTGATTTGGGAGCCTGGGGGGGATGGGAGCCTGACAACTCACTGTCTACCTGTTCTTCCCCTCTCCCTCCACTCCTGCTTTCTCCTCCCCTTTATCCCTTTCCCCTCTTTCCCCACTCATCCCCTCGCCAGCTGTCCCAGACTGTCAGTCCTGGGCTAGAGTCCTTGCGGAAAGCTAATCCACCTGGGAGTGGTGCCTCCTGGGATACTGGAGGCCTAAATACTGGTTGGTTTTATCTCAGGTGAACAGCCAGAAGTTAAATGAACTAGAGCTAGATAGCAAAGGCCAAAAATAACCCTCACCCAAAGTAGTGTAACATTAAGACACTTTGAGAGCACTTAGCGCTTGTTAACAAGCCTTACTGTGCAATCTTCCAAGTTTTAAGTGCATCTAATAGGATCAAATGGGAATGTGTAATCTCAACCCCACATCTCAGAAGTAAATCTACATCCACTGGCTGTGGACAAGGATGAGATGTAAAGTAGAGAAGGGGAGGTATGAACTATAATAATCTGACAAATGAGAGGAAAACAGAAAAAAGCAAGAGAAGTCACTCTTTCTAATTCTGACAACTGATTCTTTTCACTAAGCTTTTACCCTAGAAGATTGAGCTTTAAATTTTTAGCAAGTACAGATCAGTTTGGTAATCGCATCCAATTCTTCTTCTTTGCATACCAAGAAAAGTCATGGTTTGGAGCTATTCTGCAGAACTAGCAGTTTGTTCTTGAAAGAGAACTGCATGACAGGAATGCTGATAACAATACTTAGCACACAGATAGTCCTTCAAACAACACTATGGCAACATTAAGCAAAATTAAACTGCTTTGGTAGAATAGTCTGAGGAAATCTGTATAAAATGTACCCAAGTAGGTCTGATATACTCCATTAATATTAATATATTATTATTTTAAAGAGATGCTAAATTAATTTAGAACTTCATTAAAAAAAGGCTTCAGACAAATGAGCATAATAAATAACACTATAATCTTACAAAATCATACGAATCTGGGAGGAGAGAAAAAACCTGTTGTGTTATTTCATGTATCCCTTTGCAATTGAAAGATTGTTCATTTTAGTACATAACTAAGAGGTTTTCAAAGTTCATCACACACAAACCCCTTTCTGAAGGTTTTTAAGCATGTTAACATATTTTCAATCAACTTACAATACATGTATTTTTAAATAGATTCAACCAAATTATTTTGGTCATGTTTTATTTATTAAACTGCACATATAAAATGGGATAGTCTAGTGCTTACTGTTAGCTTATACAACAGGCAGACAACCATATTATGATTACCAATCCCAGCCTCTCTTTGCACTGACAAAAGAACCTGCATCTTGCATTGCTCAAAAGCAAATCCTCTGATCAGACGTTATGAATGCAGTCCATATTAAACAAGAACATTACCTGTAAATTGTATCCTAAGCAAATCCTGGCATTAATGCACTTTGGGTTCAAATGAAGTGCTTTCAAGAAATCTTTCTGTGCTTGAATATGACCAGCTTCATGGCCATATTCCATATATGAATTTCCTCGTCCAACATAGGCATCCACAGAGAAGGGATCTATTTTAAGCACCTGGGTAAATGATTTGACAGCGTCTTCAAATTGCTGAAGTCTAACAAAACACACACGCACATTTAAAAGTCAGTCTTTTATTTTCATTTTCTTTTTAACCAATCATGAAAGGTGCCAGCTCTAGGATCAAAGGCTCACAATTTATATGCTAAAAAGATTGAACACTCAACAGGAAGGCAAGCCTCTACATAATGCTCTGAAAAAGTATTTTAATCTCGACTAGAAGGGACAAAATATTTTTAAATGATTATTTCTTCTGCGTACTCTCGTTTGTAATTGTAGCTATGAAGGCTGTTAGCTTTTCTTGAACGCTAATTGCATCAATAAAAGATATCACAAAAAAATCTTGCCTCATGGCAATACGTTATCTTTCAAAACCACCATCACGGCTAGCTCTCCCTACTCTTGTGCTAGTATAGGCTGTGTCCAGAGAGGGCATCTAACCTCCAGTGCTTCTGCCCAGGTCTTGCTTTGCAGGGAATGAGGCCTAGCTGTCCCTACCAAAGACAGGTAGGTGGGAAAGTACATTCAACGCAAGAGATGCCTACCTGTTTCCTGAAGAAATCCAATAAAGGAGTTACAGAAGAGATGGCAAGGCTGAGTAGACCTACCTGACTAAACAATGAGCTCTTGAAAATAAAAAAAGAAATCTTACAAAAAACAAAAAGTTGGCCATATCACTAAGGATAAATATAAGAGTACAGTAGAAGCCTCTAGGCACAAAATGAAGAAGGTCAAGATAAACTAAGTAAGCAAGAGACATAAATGTCAACACCCCTTCCCCCACCCCCAAAACATTCTGTAAGTATAGAAACCAAGACAGTGGCACCTTAAACTAACTTGTTCAGAAAGGCATAAACTTTTAGAGTGCAGCTACTTAATTAGATACTTGTTAATCACATCTTCAGTTGTAAACTAGCCCCATGTTAAAGCAATTATGGTGTCATAAAACAAGGAATGAGCTACAAAGCTTTTCCACAAAAAATGTGTAATAACTTTGTGGCTGGTTCTCATCATGCTAGTAATTGGACAGATGTGCCTCCATGGCTGACAGCCCTGTCAGCTGATAAGGCTCCCAGCCATAGGAGCACATAATGCATCCTTATGGCTAGGAGCCAGGATCAGTTGATAAGGCTCCCAACTATGGGAGCACATGACAAAAACCTGTGGCTGGGAACCCCATCAGTTGAAGAGGCTCCCAGCTACAAGAATGCATGATGTGCCCCCATGGTTGGGAGTCCCATCAGCTGTGGGCTCCCAGCCTCAGGGGCACATGTTGTGCTTCTGCAGCTGGGAGCCCTGTCATCTGAGGGGGCTCCCAGCCATGGGAGCTTGCTATTTACCAGTGCAAAGGAGCCCAATATTGTGATCCTGGGCTCCCTGTACACAGCAATAAGGCATGATGAAATCGAAAGTGTGATTGTGTAGATTGTGCAGATTGCAGGGGTCTTACATATGAACATGAAAGTGTATGTTGTACATAGTCATTTTACTAGATAATACAGAAAGAAGATATGTTATATATTCTACCTGAAGCACAGACTGAATTTTACACTATATAGAGAACATTTAAATATCTAAACATGAAGTAAAACATTGTATTAAAGGCATAGTGTCAATCTACTTTTTCTTGTCCTAACTATTCTTCCCTTTATTGCTACGAACACTGTATTGTGAGATAACAGATGATCCCCTTTGGGACTGGGACCTAAACAATAAGTCAAACAAAAAAGAACATAAGTGCTACACTGGGTCACATGAATGGTCACATCTAACCTGGTACTCTGTCCCCAACAGTGGCAGGAGTGGAGTGCTCGAAAGAGAAGAGTGCTGAACTCGATATATCTGGAGGAGTGGTTTTCAACCTGTGGTCCGCAAACCCCTGGAGGTCTGCAGACTATGTCTAAAGGGTCTGCGAAAGATGACTATGATCAATAAAAAGTATGTGAATACCCATGCCTACAATTCAAAGGGGTCTGCACCTCCTTTCAAAATTTCCAAATGTGTTCACGTCTCCATTTGAAATTTCTTAGGGGTCCGCAAATGAAAAAAGGTTGAAAACCACTGGTCTAGAATGATATATTCCATGTTCATTACCCTCCCTAGCATCAATTATCTTTAGTTTTGAGATGTCAGAGGAGACATCTCTGACTATTCTGTTTACTAGATCTATGATCCATGAATTTGTCTTGTCTCTTTTTGAACCTGGCTATACAATCTCCTTCTACAACCTCCCATGGCAATGGGTTCCACAAGTTAATTATGTGCTGTGTAAAAATTTACTTACTAGTTTAAAACATTTATTCTACTAATTTCAGTGACTGCTCCCTAGTTCTAGTATTCTAGAACTTGGTGAATAACAGTTCCATTTAGGGTTGCACTGATAGATTTTGGGGGCTGATACCAATAGCCGATATTTAAGGAGGCATATTGGCCAATACTGATCTAATTTCCAATACAGCTGCATGCAGCTGGTAAGTCTGTTGTGGTGGAAAGGGAGAAAGGAAGGAAGAGGCATTACAGGGGGGCTACAGCAAAATCTGGGGTGGATGCAGCCCCCTCTGTAGACCCCTTGCAGCACTGCCACCGCTCACCCTGAGCCCAGCCCCAACCAAGAAGAGCCCAGCACAGCCCTGGCTCCAGCCCACAGCTGCAGCCTGCTCCCCACCCTGCGCAGATGCGGGGGCATGCGCCCCTCGCCCTATGACCACTCAGGGTGCATGCAGCAATGGGAACCCCTCACCCTATGAACTATGGCTCTGTCCTGTGCCCCACCCAGCTGAGCAGCGCCTGCCCCTGTCCCTTCCCCTCCTTCACCACAGGGAGCATTGATCTACACCTCCATGTACCTTTTCTTTCCCCTCCCCTTCCACCACAACAGACTTACCAGCTGCACACTGCTGAGCTCTGCTCCTCACTGCCTGTGTGCGGCACTGTGGCTGTGCACACACAGGCACTTATCGGCCAAGTTATTGACCACTTCTGGCCTATTTCTGATACAGCCAATTTTCTTTATATTAGTACCGATCCGATATTGGACCGACGTATCGGTGTACCTCTAGTTCCTGTCCCTATTTACTCTGTCTACACCTCATAATGTTATAGACCTCTATCCTATCCCAACCCCCATCAGCCTTCTCCTTTCCAAACTGAAGACCCCCGGCCTTTTTAGCGTCTCCTGATATGGCAACTGCTCCATACCCCTGATCGTTTTAGTTATCCTTCTTTGTACCTGCTAGTCTTCCCTCCCTTATCTTTCCCTTTTTTCCTTTCTCTTTTCCTATGCTCAGTTGACAGATACCAAAAGATAAAATATGCTATCATGCTCCCCCACACCCTGTTTCACTTTCTCCTGTATCTTACACCTTACAAAACCACCTGTGTACCTGTTATAGCACATTCCAATAACTTGATAGATCGTGCTGTCATCTGGACTACTCAATGTTACCTCTTTAAAATCCTGAAAAAAGAAATTCAGATAAACACATTTATATTATCTTGTTTTACTTTAAAATGTTTAGCAAATCAAATTTATATTCACATGTCGACAAAAGAATGACATATGAACACAGACCCAACAAATTTTTAAAGGGACTGATGAGTCAATGTACTATTTCTATGCATTATGACCATAATGTTGGTAGAACAAACCTTTCTGGTCATTTGCTATCAAGGTGTTCCCTAGAAAGCTGGACAAAATATTACTTCAACAACACGCTTTTAACACACATAAAAAAGGCTGCTGCAATAACCTAAAATAACAATTTAGAATAAAAATATTATTAATCTTTTTATTGTATGTTATATTTTATAAATGTGTAAATAACCATGTTTAATTGCAACATTGTGAATAAGGGTACAGACAAAGGAAGAAATTAGCATGGTTAAAAGGGGGTTTACCACATATCAGCTGCTCTGGGGGCACCATCATGCAAACCTCACAGAAAGCAAAGGCTGAACCTGGGCAGTTTATTCCTCGAAATGATTCTTATGGTTTACTTTTCTTAATGCAGAAGTACGGGCATGCAGGTATTGCTGGTGAGCTGCTGATGCATTTGGACTTTATCCACAGACTTATTCACAGTGCTCTAGTTAAAGACATGTCAATCTTTCCATTATAAATCACTGTTTTAGTTATGTATAAAATTTTCCTTTCACAGAACTTGGAATACAATGTCCAAACATATATGGTTTTAATATTTGAGCCTCTACTGGAGAAAAAGTTTTCTGGGGTTTCTTGGTAAAGGAAAAACACATTTTAACTTTACACAGAAGAAGCAGTTAAAGTCTTTGTCAAGGAAAAGTATGTTTTACATAGTCAGCAAAGCCTCCTATCAACACACAGGACAACAGAACTACTGCTGATGTACCCTCCAAAGCAATAGTTTAGAGAGCATTTTCCAGCACTGGAAATAGCAAAAATAAAAAACATCTAAGCCACATAAAAAGATGTAATGATCAGAAGATTATCAAAAGGATCATCTATTTTAATGACATGTACAGCTTGTGTATAGCAAAATCTAATTATGTTAGTACAAAAGCTCTCTGTTGTGGTAGCAATTTTTAATTGTATAAGCAATATTTTGCAGACAAAACTGGTCCTAAACAGTTCTAGACACTGTGGTCTAATCTATCAAAGAACTTTACACACCTAAATAATCCTAATGAACCCAGCGGAACTCTTCACATGCCTGGCTAAGTAAAATCTTCTCTACATTGGGGAATAAAGGCAGAGAAGTCAACAAACTGGAAGATTCTAGTATAAAATGGCTACATCTCCTAAAGCCACTTGTACACATGATGGGGGTTTAGTTCTTCTTAAACTGAAATAGTTTAATAGTTTAAAATAGTGGGTATTTAATTAGTGGGTTTTTAACTGTGATGATTAAAAATCCACTGTTTAATTGTGATGATTAAAAACCCACTGAAGCCTCTCAGCAAAGGGCTGGCTTGCCCCGGGGTAGCACAGGAAGGCGGCAGGAGGGCGGCTGGGTGTGTTGGCAGCCAGAGAAGGTAGTGGGGACAGTGCCCGGATCACTGGAAGCCTGCTAAGCCTGAGTTTCTGCAAGCCCTCCCAGGCTTCTGGTGCCCCATGCACCATCCATGCCACCTTCTCCGACTGCCAGCACACAAAGCCGCCCTCCTGCCGCCTTTCCACACTGCCCCAGAAGCAAGCTGGTTCATTTCCATTCAGTTCCAGGAAGCAGGAAGGTGGTGGGGACAGTGTACTGGAAGCCCACCAAGCCTCTTGCTGTCTTCCTTTTTTTCCTGTGGAGCCTGCCTGCAGCCAGGAAGCAAGCTGCCAGTGGGCTGAGCAGCCCCTGAGCTGCAGGGCACCCCTAGGGATTGATGTATTGCTGCAATTTCTTACGTGACAAACTAAAATACATTGGGATGTGTTTTAGTTTGCTATGTAACAAAGTAATTTAAATTCACAATACGACACCACATATGTAAAGTATGACAATTAAATTGCTAAAAAGGGAAATTAAACTACTAAAAGGGGCAATTTTGTCACATGTATAAGCACCCTAACTAACAAAACTGATTTACAAAACAGTCTATGTTAGACTGATCTTGGGAAGTAATTAGCTATCTGGGGGCCTTCTTACACTTTACATTTGTGAACTGCACAAATGTTGATGGGTGTTAGTGCTGGCTGGAATTTGGAAGAGTCACACTTCAGGGCAGCAGGGGGCTGGAGGACTGAAAGGGAAGAATCCCACCCTCCACCCGTTCTGGGCTTCCACGTTGCCCCCTGATCCCTGGGGCTCCCCCAATTCCCCCCTCCCAACCCGCAGGAATTCCCCCCTACCCCTCAGAGTCCCCACACCACTTCCTGCCTCCCCTTGGTCCCAGGGCATTATTTACTTGTGGTTGCCTGCAGTTTATGTCTAAGGGAATCAGACAGGGAAGGGTTAACCTGCCTACCCAGCTGCTTAATTTCCTAGAGGAGAGCAATAGCTGAGCAAGCTGTTTAACCCTTCCCTGCCTGCTCCCTTGGGACAGACAGCATGGGCAGCGGCAAGCAAGCAGGGAGGGGATAGGTGGGATGTTGGGGGGGTAGTGGGCCCAATCTGGGATGTTCGGGGGTAGTAGGCCCAATCTGGACCATCAGAGAAGGGTGGTGGGTGGGGCATCTATACTAAGGTGTAACCTAAAGTGGCTATACTTTAGTATAAAGCAAGATGGGTAACACAGATCTGAGATAATCCTGCCCTGGAGTGGCATAACTGAGCCACCTAATGAGTGACTAAGACGTGTTTCAGCTGTTAATGTGCAGATAATCCAGACATTCAGATCTCCAGGAGCTGCCCAAAATTATGTGCAACAAGGCCATAGGCAACATTTCATAGGCTTCTGCCACTTAACTGTTGTTTTGTAAATCTATGTTTTAAAATTCATTCAAGAAATACATTTTTTTGCTGACCATGTTGGTTCTGCTCCATTAGCAAGGCTTGCAGTACTTTCAAATGACCTTTCACTCTGCTGCATATATCATCTGAGTCTCTCAGCTAAGCAGATCTGCTTAACTGCAATTTAAATCATCAGAGAGTCTGTCACAGGGCACTAGGTGCTCCTTTAAGGGAAGAAACTGCCTAGAGGGAGGGCCCTAGAAGCCAGGCAGAAACCCCACAGGTGTGGGTTACTGTGGCAGCAGGCTAAAAATGGAATTAGCCTGCACCTGTACCTGGTCAGCTGACCGGAAGAAGGCAGGGCCCTGGGCCCATAAAAGCCCCAGGACTGGAACTGAATGCAGTTAGAGCCATGGCAGCTGCCAGGGGCAGTGGTGTTTGTGTAGAAAAGCTCCATGGAGATATCTGAGTGCATGTGCTGCTGCTGGTAAGACTATAAAGTATCCAGGGTTATGGTTGCTGTTACGTGATAACCCAGGGACTCATATTTAGGTTGTTGCTTTCAATCCAGTGGACTAGGCTGAGGCTATTGAGGAGAAGGAGACCTCATCGGGGAACACCACTGTGCAGAGCCCCAGCACCAGAGTGCGCAGTGACAGAGGGTGAGTAGACCCCAGTGCCAGAGGGTGCAGTTACTGAGGCTGAACTAAACTGAGGCTGTATCATGAGAGGCAACATCTATATACTATCTGTGAGGCATGTGGCATGATAAAGGGGCAGTTTTGGGAGTCACACATCTAGCCCATAAGTCTTGGGGTGTCCCACAGGGCACTTACTTAGAGAGGGACCCACCAACGAGTATAAGAACCCACACGGTTTAGTGGGATCCACCAGGACCGTGACTGTATAGCACCTTGAGGGCAGCCTCCCTATCTACCATCTATTATCTTAACCATCAAGACATGTCTGGCGAGAATAGAAGGTGTTTGTAGGGCAAAATTGGCAAGGTCACAGGTCTCTAGGGTCATCACAGCCATCTCTAGGGACCCCATGCCATGACAGAGACCAATAAAGCAGTGGTTCTATTTCACCCATTTCTATGCAAAGGCTACCAAGTGCAAAGGGATTTGCCATGAATTTCAAGTGGGATATTTCTGGTTCATTATAATGGTATCCATATTCATCCTTGGACCTATGAAAACCACCCAACTTTCTAGAGCAGCAAGGCTGAAATCATTACTGTCACATAAACCTAAGATTAATAGAAAATAAAGACCAATACAAGTACAATATTGTGAACATATTCTTTGTAAGTAACAACATATTACAATTTTTGAGAAGTTTAAACTTTAAGAATATGAAAGTATAGCTCTTACAGGTTGACTGACCTCCTATGTCAGGCTTTAAACTAAGTATGATGGGGGACGGGGAGACGGGAGATGTAGAGAGTCTAAAATGTACAAACTGAGAGACATGCAACAGGTAAGTACCAAGGGGCCTTTTGGGAATCAGAATGGGGAGGCACCATTCGGAGGGCTCAAATGCCTCTATACTAATGGTAGGAGCATGAGGAACAAGCAGAAAGACCTTGCACTTCTGCTTGCAGATAATAACTTTGATTTAGTAAGGCTAACAGAAACTTGGTGGGACCCTACCCATGACTAGGTGGCCTACCTCAGGACTAGGCTACAGGTTATACAGAAGCAGGGAGGAAAGGGGGCAGGGTTGCTCTCTATGTAAAGGAGCATTATACATTTACCCTAATCAAAATGGGATCAGAGGAAGAGAAAGTTGAGGCATTGTGGGTTAGGATACATGGAGGTCATGGGGAAAGGGACTTGGTGGTAGGGGTCTGCTACAGACCACCACACCAAGAGGAAAAGCTAGACTTGGAATTCTTGAGGCAGCTCTCAGAGGCCATATAGTCTAGGAATGTGGTTGTCATGGGGGCCCTAAACTACCCTGACATTTGCTGGGAAGAGCAGTCATCCAAATCCAACTGTTCATGTAGGTTCATCTAACACAGGAGGTATACAGTCCCACTAGGGGGAATGCGTTACTGGACTTGGTGTTGGCTACAGGGGAGGACCTGGTAGGGAAGCTGCAGATTTATGATCACCTTGGGGACAGTGACCACCAATCAGCTGAATTCACCATATGGGTAGGGTGGGTAAGTTAACTAGTAGGGTGGAAGTGCTTGACTTTAGGAAGGCTAACTTCAGTGTACTTAGGAGTCTAGTCAATGACACACTGCAGAAGAAGGGTATTGATGAAATGGGAGTCCAGGAAGGGTGGTCTTTTCTAAAGAAAGCAATTCTTTGGGCACAGAAAGAGATTATCCCAGTACGAGGGAAAAGGAGTCAAAACACGTCCTTGGCTAAACGGGGAAATCCAGGCATACATGCAGCGGAAGCAGAGGGAAGCTACCAAGGCGGAGTATACCTACTTGGCCCGCACTTGCAGGGAGACAGTTAGAAAAGCCAAAGCAACTACAGTGTTGAGGCTGGCAACACAAATTAAAGACAACAAAAAGGCTTTTTTTAGGTGTGTGAGGAGTAAAAGGAAAATGCAGGACAGCATAGAACTCCTACTGAACAAGGAGGATCAATTAGTGACAAACAGGGAGGACAAGGCTAAGCTATTCAATGAGTTTTTTTGCCTCAATGTTCCTGAACAGGGCTCAAGATAAGTCTCCTAATGGGTTCCTACATGGGCATCAGAGGGACATCAGCCCACCAACTGTTGACACTGACTTGGTGCAAAGTCACTTGGATGGACTGGATATGTTAAAGTCAGCAGGCCTGGATGAGCTGCATCCAAGAGCACTGAAGGAATTGGCTGGTATCATAGGAGAACCACTGGCATCTATTTGAGCATTCAACTAGTCCCAGAGGACTGGAAAAGGGCCAATGTGGTCCATATTTTCCAGAAGGGGAGGAAGAAGGATCCAAGTAATTATAGGCCAGTCAGTCTCACCCCCATCCTTGGAACGGTCTTTGAAAAGACTATGAAGATTATGATTATATTTGTGGGAGTCTAGTAGGAAAAATAATGCTGCAAGGAAACCAGCATGGATTTGTAGTACGTAGACCTTACCTAACCAATCTGGTTTCGTTTTATGACAGGGTCACAAAATGCTTAGATGCAGGAGTATAGGTAGATGCTGTTTTCTTGGACTTTAGCAAGGCCTTTGATATGGTGTCTCGTCCTAGTCTCATAAATAAATTATGAGGCTGTGACAGATGGCTACACCGTCCGGTGGGTAGCAAATTGGCTTAGTGGTCACACCCAGAGAGTGGTAGTAGATGGGTCAGTATCAACCTGGAAGGATATGAGTAGTGCAGTCCTGCAGGGTTTGGTCCTTGGACCTGTACTCTTCAATATATTCATCAGCGACTTGAATATGGGTGTGAAGTGTACTCTGTCCAAGTTTGCAAATGATACTAAATTGTGGGGTGAAGTGCACACTCCGGAGGGTAGGGAATGATTGCAGGCAGACCTGGACAGGTTAGAAAAGTGGGCAGTACACAACAGCATGCAGTACAACAAGGACAAGTGCAGAGTGCTGCACCTAGGGTGCAAAAATAACCAGCACACCTACTGGCTGGGAAGTGAACCTCTCAGCAGCACAGAAGTGGAAAGGGATCTTGGAGTCATAGCGATGATGAACATGAATTGTCAAGTGTGACAAAATCATCAGCAAAACTAACTGCACTTTATCATGCATCAGCAAATGCATGACAAATAGAACCAAGAAGGAGATACTTCTCTATGAGGCATTGGTCAGACTGCAGTTGGAGCACTGCATCCAGTTTTGGGTGCTGTCTACTAACATTCTTCTTAAAGTACTTGAGAGGGTCCAGAGGAGGGCCACTCATATGGTTAGGGGCTTACAGGACAAGCTCTATAAGGACAGACTGAGGGACCTAGACCTCTTCAGCCTTTGCAAGAGAAAGCTGAGAGGTGATCTTGTGGCCGCCTACAAATTCATTAGGGGGAAGCAGAAAGGGATCAGAGATGCTCTGTTCACCAGGGCGCCTCTTGAAGTAACAAGGAACAATGGTCACAAACTGACAGAGAGCAGATTTAGGCTAGATATCAGGAAGAACTTCTTCATGGTAGAGGTGGCCAAAATTTAGAATGGGCTTGCAAGGGAGGTGGTGCTCTCCCCTGCCTTGGAAGTCTTTAAGAGAAGGCTGGATAGGCATCTGGCTGGGGTCATCTGACCCCAGCACTCTTTCCTGCCCTGGGTATGGGGTTGGACTTGATCTGTTGAGGTCCCTTCCGACCCTAGCATCTGTGAATTATCAAGTTATCAAGAAGTCTAGGTCTCAGATTGCTATAGTTCTATATGCAGAATTCCCAGCTAAGAAACAAGATGTCTGACCTGTGGATGCAAAACAATCTAATCAGAATTTTCTGTTCACTTATCTTGATGGTATGAATTTATACTAACTTCCACTAACATAATGATTAATCAGGGTACAAGGCAGTGGTAAAATCAAGCCCTCATTTTTTAATTTATACATAGCTCTCACATTTTGAGCCTAGTTCTCATAAACACTCAAGCCCTTTTATACCATTACAGCAACGTAATGGCAGGGAAGGGTGATGCAACTGTACTTTTCTCCCACTTGCAGGTCCTTTTAAACTGCCAGATAGGTAATAAAGGGCCACAGAACTTAAGAAATAATGCAAAACATGTACATTACTCTTCATGCCATCCATACTAATGTAATAGAAGTATCATGAAATTTAGAATTGTATACCTCTAATGCATTAGAGTAATCCTCTAGTTCCATATAGAGCAGTCCACGATTAACTAACACTTTCAAGACAATTTCCTTACTTGACTCAGAAAGTAGCAGTATTCCATAATCTTTCAAAGCCTACAAGCATTTAGGAGAAAAAATTTAAAAGCAATAATTTAATTCAGAAATATACAATGTTAAAGCCCAATTCCTCAGAAAATCTATAAACATGCCTTATCTAACCAAGTCATTCTACCTACTGAAAAATGACTCTTGAACCATTTAAATTAAGCACAATTCAAACGTTTTCAGGATTGGGCGCTAAATAGCACAGTATTATAGGATAGTATTAATATGCATGTCCTTTCCCTTACAGTGCTCCCTGTTCCCTTTATTTGTCATATAAACTCCTATTTGCAGAGTGCAGCAGTACAGAAATTACAGACAAAATCATTACTATTTAGAATTACATTTGTGTTGGGATTGCATCAATTTCAGATTTAAAAATAAAACTTACTTCATCTGTATTGAATTTTTGTTTTCCATATTCTTGTTTAAGTTGTATTTTAATTTTTAACTTTATTTTCAATGCATCAAGCATTTCTAATATGGTATAAAATTGAGTCATTTTAAATGAAGTCTCATAATTAAATATAAAGACTACTGGAATGCCAGGATACCAGATTTATTAACTAAGTCATAGCAGAAAGTAGTGACATGAACATACAAAATGGAAGTGCATCAATTTATGAATATATCAAAGTTGTATTCAACAATATTGAATCTAACAATAAATTCATCCAGGGTTAAAATTATGGCAATGTAACTCACTTGTATCGCTACAGACTCAGATTTGACTTGTCCTTCATGGGCTACAATCATGGCCTTTACAAGAATATATACCAGGGGTGGGCAAAATAAGTCCCATGGGTCAGATCTGGCCTACCAACTGATTGTATCCAGCCCATGGGCAAACAGATAGAAAATTAAACTTGTGAGATCCGTTCCATGGGCAGCTCATGGCTCCAGCTGCTGCACAGTGCCAGGCAGATGGGGCAGGTTCCACCCAGCACTAACATGGCAACATCAGCTATGGACCTGAGCAGATGCCCCAGCTGCCATCCAGAACCTGCCTGCCATTTCCACAGCTGACACCGATGCCCACCTGTGGCTGCTTCCTACACACTGGGCAGGTGCTGGCATAAGCTGGGGATGTAGCCAGTGTGTTCTGGATCCAGGTGGGAATCAGGGCTTGCTGTAGCTCTGGGTATGGGGTGGGCAGGGTGGGAGGGAGAAATCAGGGCTTACTGCATCATTGGGGTGGGGATCAGGGCTTGCTGCAGCTCCAAATTGGGGGGATGGTGCAAAATTGGGGTTTCCTGCAGCTCCATGTTGGGGGGCAGGGTAGAGGATCAGTGCTTCCTGCAGCTCTGGTTTGGGAGCAGGGGGTCAGGGCTTGCTATAGCTCTGGGCAGGTGGGAATCTTGCTGCAGCTCTGGGTCAGGGTGTGGGGGGAAACTGAGGCTTGCTACAGCTCTGGGGGTAGGAAATCAGGGCTTGCTGCAGCTCCTGGCAGGGGAGAATTGGGGATTGCTACAGCTCCCAGCACAGAGGGATCAGGGCTTCCTGCAGCTCTGGGGGAAGGGGACAGAAATCAGAGCTTGCTGCAGTATGGGAATGGGTGAAGGAGCCCCTGGGAAGGGCGGGGGGGGGGGGGGAGAGAGACACACACACACACAAGTGTTGCCCTCTACTTCAGGAATTTTGTTGAGCTGTGGTGGGGTTGGGGAGACCCAGCCCACGACAGCTCATGAAATCTCCCTATGTGGCCCTGTGGCCAAAATAATTGCCAACCCCTGATCTATACCTGCTTGTGTCTGCAAAATGACTGCTTACATATTTATGGAGAAAATGCAAATGCAAGTTCTTGACAATCTATTTCCTAAAGCACATAACAATAGAAGAAGCTATTTAAAACAGCGTGAGTGCTATTAATCTTTATTAGCAGTTATTAGCAATTGTAAAATCAAGTACTCTTGAATAGGATAATATACCTTTCGGAAGTCCTTTATATGGTGATAACAGATTGCTCTATTAAAATATGCCAAAATGCAGGTTTTGTCCAGGTTGATAGCTTTGGTAAGGTCTTCAATGGAATTTTTATAAGTCTGCATATAAAAAGCATGGAGTGTAACTATAATTGGAAGCATCATATATACCATGTTGAACATGATAGTGTAAAATCTGACTGCATAGTTTTACAGTTCTTGTCTCGTCAACAGTACTGGAAGGCACTCTCATATCACAGCTTTTCAATATTCACTATGGGCCAGTACATGCAATCTTCCCTTAGATAGTATTTCTACAGCAGTTTTTATTGGGCAAAGACTGGCTGACTGAACATTACTACTGTTTTCTTTTTTCACCCAGAAGGCTGTATTATTTAGTCAGACCTTAATGTGACCTTGATATTTTCCTATGCCAGGGGCGGGCAAAATGAGTCCCAGGGGCCGGATGCAGCCTGCCAGGCCATTCTATTCAGCCCACGGGGCCCCTAAAAAATTTAGAAAGTTAACATTTATCTGACCTTGGCTGCCTGTCATGCAGCCCTCGATGGCTTGCCAAAACTCAGTAAGCAGCCATTTGCCCAAAATAATTACTCACCCCTGTATGCCCTGCTTTCAATCCTTTTATTTTATTGTATCTTATTCTATCTCATTTTCAAATCTGAATAGTAAATTTTATAGGTCTAAGGTTAGTAAGTGTTACTTATAAAAGAGCTCCTTCCACAGGTGTTAGAGGGATATAGCCAGATAAATGCAGCAACTTTCCACTCTATACAAAAAACCCCCACCCCCTTCAGGGTATCTTCCAATGAGCAAGGAAAAAGTGGAATCATATTACCTAGATGGAACTGCCCACCTCCAGTGGTGGCTCAATCCCCCAGTTTTTGCCTCTCCACCTGTGGGTAAGGCAACAAAAATATTTTGCGTACCTCATCCAAAAAAATAAGAGTAACGCACAATCCTACCTTATTATGATATTTCAAAGTTCCTCTGTAGAGATAGGCTCTCACGCTTTTAGGATGAATTTGTATGGCCTCATTACAGTTCAGAATTGCTTTGGAGTACCTTCCCTTACTACCATAGTAAGCAGCACGGCTTAAATATGCCTTTAGAGATGAACATAAAAACATATTGCAGACTGGTGCTAAAAAGCCTGACATCATATTATGAACAACAATTGTATAAAGATACGAAAAAATATTTTTAGAATTTAGAAGTTTTAGAAACGCTCATTATAGGGAAAAAATCAAATTAAATTAAAATAGGTGACCTTAGATATAATTATAGAAAATAACATGAATATTGAAACATGAAAGAACCAAACACCCGTTATCACCACTGTGGGGAGAAGTGAGCACACTAGAAGAGAGAGACAGGCTACAAGTAGATTTGGACAGGTTACAGAGGTGGGCAGAAGAGAATAGGATGGGTTTCAATATGGACAAGTGCAAGGTATCACACCTAGGGAGGAAAAACCAGCAACATACCTACAGGCTGGGGAACTCCCTTCTTGTCAGCACAGAGGTAGAAAAGGATCTTGGAGTCGCTTTGATTCCAAGATGAACATGGGCCACCAATGTGGGGATGCAGTCAGAAAGGCTAACCACACCTTGCCATGCATCCATAGATACATCATGAGCACGTCCAAGAAGGTGATCCTCCCCCTCTATGTGACACTGGTCAGGTCACAGTTGGAGTACTGTGTCCAGTTCTAGGCACCGAACTTCAGGAGGAATGTGGATAACATAGAGAGGGTCCAGAGGAGGACCACTCACAGGATCAGGGGGCAGCAAGGTAGGCCCTATGGAGGAGAGACTATGAGACCTGAACCTGTTCAGCCTACACAAAAGAAGGCTGAGAGGGGATCTGGTGGCCACCTACAAAGTTGCCAAGGGAGACCAGCAGGCAATGGGAGAGTCCCTGTTCACCCAAGCACTAGCAGGAGTTACAAGGAATAGTGGCCATAAACTGACTGAGAGTAGGTTCAGGCTAAACATCAGGAGCCACGACTTCACAGTCAGGGCAGCTAGGAGCTGGAACCAACTTCCTAGGGAAGTGTTGCTCGCCCCTACCCTGGGGATCTTCAAAAGGCAGCCAGACAATCACCTAGCTGGGGTCGTTTGACCCCCGCATTCTTTCTTGCCCATGGCAGGAGGTAGAACTTGATGACCTGCTTAGGTCCCTTCCGACCCTACCAACTATGAAAATATGAACCCAAATACAGGAAACAAATAAGTTGAATACAAAAAAAATATCAAAAGAAAGAACACAAAATAAACAGGCCTTAGAACAGAAACATCCCAATGATATGCAAGCTATTTGCAAGCTGTTTCAAAACATAATCTGATAATTTAGAAATCATTATAATCTGATGGAAAACGTGTCCTGGAATTTCACAAATTCACCACCTCCTCATAATGAAATAGTACCTATTTGATGTAACACCACAAAATAATGTACAAGATCTCTCTGCAAGTCTCCTCCAAACTTGTACCCTGAATAATTCCTGTTCTTAAGGAAATCATGATGCTGTGTACATACAGGGCGTGTCTACACAAGACATTTCCTGCAGTTGTCTAATTAGCTCTGCAGTAAATGTCTCAGTGTCTATACACGCAGTGTTATCAGGACAGAGTAAACTAATTAACTCCACCACAGGTTAGTACTTGTAAATACAAGTACTATGTTCAGGTGAAGTTTTTTTTTTTT
>JAGPOW010000304.1:43226703-43289537 GCA_030014935.1 Caiman crocodilus
AAGGGTGCTCCAGTGCAGGGACTGCCTGCCAGCTAGCTAGCCTTACACTGGAGCACCCTTGGGCCCCAGCCATCCCTTCTGCAGCACATTGAGCTGGGGCAGAGCAGCCCCAGGCTGGCAGGCCAACCCCCAGACTCCATGCTAGCTGGGGCTGCTCCGACCTGGCTCCAGATGCTATGGTTCTAGATGCACATGTAAACATGGCACCTGGGAGCAATAAACTCCAGTGAACTGTATACCAGAGTTTGTTGCTACGCATTAATAGCATATGCAGATGCACCCACCCTGAGGGAAGTAAAACAAAGCCTCCAAATGGTAACATTTACTCTGGTTGAAGCAGCTAAGAAAACTAAATATGATCTATAAATGGGAGACATAATTTTCAGGGAAATTTAAGCAGTAGATTGGTCCCATATCACTCAAACGTATCTGTGAAAGAATTTCAAATTCTTTAAAAGCTTGCAAACTGTAATTTCTGCATTACCTGGAAATGTGCTGGATTAATGGCAAGTGCTCGATTGAAATCTTGGATGCACTTAGTTTGTTTGAGTTGCATTCTGCACAGTCCTCGCTGATAAAAAGCATCAGGATAAACTGAATACACTTTGACAGCAATGCTAAAAGCTTCACAAGCCTAAGGAAAGGACATACTTGTTTGAATTAAATGTAACACATTTATATAATTGGAAGCACAAGCAGAATATACATTTTAAAACCCTGTTGTATATTCCCAAATAGTTTTATAGAATTCTCACTTTTTGTTTTACTCCTACTTATATGTCTATGGATTTCATAGCATCTGATGAAGAATGGTTATTCCCCACAAAAGCTCATGCCTCCCAGTGCTCAGCAGCCATCAAAAAGGCAAATGAAATGTTAGGAATTATTAAGATGGCATTTGTAAACAAAGCAGAAAGTATCATTATGCCCCTTTATAAATCTATGGTGCATCCACACTTCGAATACTGTGCCCAGTTTTGGTCCCCACACCTCAAAAAGAATATAGAAGACTTAGAAAAGGTACAGAAAAGTGCAGCAAGTGATATGGAGGGGCTTCCATATGACAAGAGACTAAAGAGGCTAGACCTATATTCACCAACCCACAGGAGGTCATCACTAGATTCCACAGGTGGATTATGTTGGAGCTATAAATGGCGCCCACTTCACCATTCTTTGCCTACCCCAGGGTGCCAAAGAGTTCATAAACTACAAGAGCTTTTTCTCCATCCTGCTGCAAAGCATTGCGAACTTCTGTGACTACTTCACGCATATCAACATCAGCCAGGAAGGCCATGTCCGGGATGCCAGAGTCTTCTGCTATTTCAGTCTGCTGAGAATGATGAAGAATGGAGAGAATACTCCTGGGGCTCTCAGCATCAAGGTCAAAGGAATCCTCATCTCATCCCTTCATCATCAGCGACCGTACCCACCTTCTCCTCCCCTGGCTCGTGAAATCATACATGGGGCACCTGGACAGCAGGAAAGAACACTTCAATCACTGCCTCAGCAGGTGCTACATTAATATTGAGTGCACACCTTTGGGTGCCTCAGGGCATGCTAGGGGACTCTGGATGTATGCTTAGAACTGACTAAGGAATAATTGCCACATTTCTTTACCTCTGCCTCTATCTACCACAACCTGAAAAAAAAAATTGTTAGCTTCAACCAGAATGTTTCATTTATATTTTCATAGGGTCATAGGGAAGTAAGGCTAGAAGTGATCTCACAAGGTCATTTAGTCCAGCCTCCTGCTCAAGGAAGAATCACCCCTGACTAAACCATCTCAGCCAAGTGTCTATAAGTCTCAGTCTGCAATATGTCTAATCTGCTCTTGAAAACTTCCAAGAATGAAGAATCCACAGTTTCTCTAGGTCAGGACGGTCAAAGACATGATATTCAGGTCAGATCTGACCCATGAAATCCTACCATCTGGCCCCAAGCACTGCTCCTGAGTTCTGAGTGGAACCACCTGTCAGGCTAGCGAGAGCAGGCACATGCACTGCAGGTCCAGGACTGTCTAAAGCAGGCATCGCATGCAGTGAATCTGGCATGCCAGGGTGGGGAGAGTCTGTTGGCCTAATCCATCCCGCACCATTCATCTAGCCCATGGACAAGCCCAGCACCATTCAACCAGCCCATGGAGCCAAATGAGTTTAATACCCCTAGCTACCTCTAGCAACATGTTCCAATGCTTGACCACTCTGTCAGAAAGTTCATTCTAATATCCAAGATAAATTTCTTCTGCTGAAGGTTGAGTCCATCACTCTCAGTCCTGTCCTATACAGCCCCAAAGAAATGTCCATGTCCATGCTCTCTAAACGCCTGTAAGGTATTTGAAGACTGTAATCAAATCCCACCTCAGTCTTCTCTTTCCCAGACTAAAGAGCCTTAGTGTTTTCAGCTTTTCCCCATAAGGCATACCTCCCAAACTCCTAATCATTCTGCTGTTCTGCACAGGACTCTTTCCAAACTGTCTACATCCTTCTTGAAGTGTGGGGCTTGAACCTGGACATAATACTCCAGGTGAGGCCTTACCAGTGTTGAATACAGCAGAAGAATCACTCCCCTCAATTTCCAAGAGGCATTCCTGTTAATATAACACAGGATGCTGTTTAATTTATTTTCAATGAGAACATGTTATTGGCTTATATTGAGCTTATGGTATATCATAACCCCATGCTTCTCTGCAGTACTGCAGCCCAGCCAGTCATTTCCCAATCTGTATTTATGCATGCAAATATTCTGTCCCAAGTGCAGGACTTTGCACTTGTTCTTGTTAAGTCTCAACAGATTGGTTGTGGACCATTTTTCCAGTCTATCCAAGTCATTCTGGATCCTAACCCTACCTCCAGAATACCCACAATTCTACTCAACTTGGTGTCATCTGCAAGTTTTCTAAGCATACATCTAATCCCATCATCCAAATCACTAATGAAGATATTAAAGGATACTGGACCTAGGGCAGACCTCTGGGGAATGTCACTTGATACCTCCTCTTAACTAGATATTGAGCCATTGAGGACTACTTGTTGAGTCTGACTGTCCAGCCAGTTATGTATCCACTTTACAATATTGTCATCTAGTCTCTATTTCCTTAGTTTGTTAGTGAGAATGGTATGGGAAACGGTGTCAAAAGCACTGCTGAAGTCGAGGTATATCACATCCACTCCTCATCCCCTTTCCACAAAATCTTTCACCTTATCACAAAAAGAAATCATGTTAGTCAGGCATGATTTGCTCTTGGTGAATCCATGCTGGCTGTTCCTGATGATCTTGTTCTCTCTAGATGCTTCATCCTTGATCCTGTTCCACAATCTTTACAGATATTGAGGTCAAGCTGATTAGTCTGTAGCTCCCAGAATCCCCCTTCTCTTTTTTAAAATGGATACTATATTTATCTTTTCCAGCCATCCAAGACCTCACCCAGACTGCATGAGTTCTCAGAGAGGATAGTCAATTACCTCAGCCAATTCCTTAAGTGCCCTATAGCACATCCCATCTGGCACGACTTAGGCTTGAAAGCTTCTAACTTTTCTAAGCAATCCCTAACCTGTTCTTCTACTACTCAACACTGTTTGTCTTCTTCCCTATCTTTGCTACCAGCTGCATGCATCATCTGGTAGCTGCTCCTATTTGTGAAGTAAAAAAGGCATTAAAAAAATAGGCAGGGGAAAAAAAAGAGGAGCTATTGCCCTCTACAGGAAAGTGATGTGTTCTGAGGTGCAGTATGAAGTAGAAGATAGGCCTCTTGAAAGCCTTTGGGTAAAGGTCAGAAGGAAGAGTAGCAGGGGATGCCATCATGTGTTTCTGTTACAGTTCACCAAACCAAGAGGAGGAGGTGCACAAGGCCTTCATTAAACAACAGATAGAAACTTCATTTTTCTGTATCATCCCTAACTAGACTTCTTCCACATTCCATAAAGGATCTATGGTCTTCCTCTTACTTTTGACATACTTGTAGAATCCCTTTTTATTGCCTTTTATGTCCCTTGCCATCTTCATATCAAATTATGTCTTGGTTATACTAATTTTTTCCCTATCCACTCATGTCACTCTAGTGCCATGACAACGTTTTCCCCTTGCCAATCTTTTCCAACAAGCTATGCCTATCCATGACTGTACCCCAGTCATGTGAACTATTCCACCGCATGTACATAATCCCAGTTGCATCATAATTCTGTGCTTGTACTAGGACCCCAAATTCTTCCCATGTGTTTCCTATACTTCTCACATTGGTATATAAACATTTCAGGTATTTAACTAACTATCCTATCCCTGGAAGATCCTGGGGTTAAAAAAAACCTGCATGGAAAAAAAGGTGGTGCACATGGCAGCACCACATGCTGCCAAAATCAGAGCCCAGCCAGCTGGAGCCACACTCCGACTGTTGGTAGGCTCCTAGCTGCAGGAGCACCATGGCTGCAATTTCCCCAGACCCTAGGGCCCCAGGTAAATTTACATGGGGCAGCCTGCCACATGCCAGAGTGTACGTGGTAGAGGCATTCCCTGGGGACAAGTAGAAGTGGCACAAGGTGTGCTGCTGCTTCTTGTTCTCATAGAAACAAACATCTGCACCCGTGTGGACATGGTCCTAATGTTTACTCAGAATATGGAGGGGATTTACAGAAGTGATGACCTTAAATGTGGCAATGTCCTTGGTTAGCAACTCCAGTTCAAAGGTTCAATGAAATAAAAAAATAGAACAGCTCAAGTATTACTCCCTTACCCATCCAAAATTGAGCAACTGAAAAGATGGAAGCCCCTATATAACAGTGGCAATTTGAATATACTGTAGGTAGAGTGATTCACTTGCCTCCTGTTACTAAGGAAATTAATGATATATATGTTTTGTTGACGTAAAGCCCAAGTGACACTAATCAAAATTAGGGTTTCAACCTAAGGCTATCACAAACTAAATCAGACTAGTAAATGTATGAACCAAGTTAGAATGTCTTAAGTAAGCCTAAATGAACTCAAATTCTGACAACTAGGATGGATTTCCCAAGCCTACTACATGTTTAGTGTAACCTTGGCAAGTAAATTTAGGTCCTGATATTGCAAAGTACTTGAGCAAGAACTTTATTGTAACCCGTGCTTAGGCTCATCTCTACACAGCAAACAACGTAAGCACTTGCTCCCATTAATGTCAATGAGATTTTTGGAATATGTCACAGTGCTTTGATGAATCAAAATGAATAGCATTAAGTGATTTTCTCAATCAGGGCCTTAATTTTTTAGTGCTTTAATTTCCCATATGTAATTCAGTCTGACAGGAATATTACTTCTTTCTGCACTTCACAAATTTTGCATGATTTTCAGAGGCGTTCAGCCAGGTTAGTCTGAAGTCAGGCAGATGGCAGGGCAGCATGGCACCATGGAGACTAACTGGTTCAGAGGTATGAATTTTTGTAAGTGACAACCTACTTCATCAGACACTAGGAATAGACCAGTTTGATCATGCTCTAAAAATGACAGGAAGAATAAGCCTTTTGAAGTTAATATTATGAATACAGTTAAATTTTAACCTGTTCATATAGGCTGCCTATAAACATTCTCAGAGGTGGAGGAGGCAGGAACATTTTAATTAGAGTGGTTCCCAGGCAGTTGGTTTAATTAAAACACATCAGCATCACATGTATTAAACCCCTGCAAATTTAAAAATGTCTGTGTGACACTTTACTTAAACTTTATTCAACAAGATTTAGTTAAAGTGCCCTGCAACCATTTAAAAATGTGGGGGGGCTTAATACATATGACGCTGCAGCAATGCTGATAAATCAAGTCTGCTCCAACGCATTCTAATTAGAACACAAAGTAGCACATATACAGGCAGCCTATATCCAAAGTCCAATGCAGGATGACTTGCATTGATTTTGATAGGCTTTGAATCAGGCTGAAGAATCATGAAGAAACCTGTAACTACAGTAAAAAACAACAAAAACCCTTTAACATTACAGTACAGAAGACAGTACTAAAATAATAATACCTACTTTAAAAAAATAGTCATATAGTGTGTACAATGAACACCAAGAACTGGAATAAAAATAAAAGCTTTCTTAACCCCTGAAAGATTACAGCTAACAGTTAACTTCAGTGTTATGCACAGCGTTATCTACATTGCTTATAATACTTAAGAGGAAGAAAATGCACAAATAAGACCACATATTAATTTCTATTCCATCAGAAACACAGAAAAAAATATGCACAGTTAATGAAAAATTGTAACACTGATATGGAAAAAACGATGGACAAAAATCTGCAAAAGCATGAGACATGACAGAGTTTTAAAAAGATGTGAAAAGCAGGAGACAATTAAAATATTTCACTTGTTTTATCACAGTTGTCATGGATCTTGTTTACATATGCTAAAGCCACAAAGCTGACACGTTCCAAAACAGTAGTGCCCAAGCTTTTGGTCCCTCAGACTGGATGAGAGATATGGGGGTGGCTGTTGGACCTAATCCTGTGGGGATCACAGCTGCTGCAATCCTGAGGATTTGGGGGTGCAAGAAACCTCTGAACTCTGGGGATCACAGTTGCCCTGATTCCTAAAGCCCTGGGCAGGCCTGAAACCCCCAGACTCTGGGAAGCACAGCTGCCTCAGTACTTAGGGCTTGGGGTGGGCAGGGGAGAGAAGCTCCCAGGCCCTGGGGGTCTTGTCAAACTTTATTACACAGTAAAAAGCTCCAGCCAGTTATACCTACTTTGCATGTGTGGCTGGTGTCCAGTTAATTGTGCAATACCTGTAACGTGTAGAGCCGGCCTAATACATACCTGTAAGAAATTTACTTGCTCCATATAGCATAAACCCATGAAATAATAAATTTCTGCAGTCTCAAACGTATTAGGCAGGGGTTTTGCTGAAGAAGCCAGGAGTTTCAAAGCTGATTTAAAACTTTCCAATGCTTCCTGTAATAATAAAGGATATTATTCTAATATATGTAAAAGAATTGTAACTAAACTCTATAACTACAAATATTAAAAGGGATGTAGAAAAATTTTAAAATTCAGCCCATGCCTTTTTTTTCCTTTTCCTCTGGTATAAAAAAAGGCCCAAATTATTTCTGTCTTGCTTTCAAACTGTTCTTAACCTTATAAATGTAAGAAATGTCAAGTCTGGTACTTCCTTGGTTTTGCTAGAGACACTTAGTGCCCTCATATTTTAATTGAATGTGTGAGGGTAATTAACATAACCTTTCTTCAAAACACTTAATTAGCTGCTAGACATAATAAGTTTAACCAAAGGTATAACTTTCAACAGTTTAATTATATTTTTTAGTACCCCTCTGCTTTCAGTATCCTGCTTTCTTTAATGTCATAATATGACTAAGGACCAGATTCCAATGAATCCCATAGGTGTCTTAACAGGACTTACACAGAATTTAGGTGTCCAAGTCACAAAAAAGAAGCCCAAATCAACCTCTCTCTTTTGGCCTTAAAGCCATTTAGCATCCCTAAACTTATCCAGCCCTCTGACCACTACCCCATGCTCCTCATCCATGTGGGCATGAATGACACTGCTCAGAGTTATTGCAGCCAGATCGTGACTGACAACAGGGCTCTGCGGGCTGGGCTCAGAGGGCTGGGGGTACAGGTAGTTTTCTCCTTGATCCTCCTAGTTGCGGGTCATGGACACAGGAGGGAAGAGATGTATAGAAGTGAACACAAGACTACAGCAATGGTGCCATTGTGAAGGCTTCCACTTCTTCGATCACAGTCCACACCTCAGAGAGAACAGCAGTGGTTTGTTGGGAAAGGATGGTCTCCAGCTCACTTGGATTGGAAAAAAGTTTTTCTTGGCCAGAATGGCTGACCTGCTTGACAGGGCTTTAAACTCAGATTGCTGGGGGATGGGCGAACAATCACTAGTGCAAGCCCTGGAAGTAACAATCACAGAATCAGCAAGTCAGGTAACACAAGGGAACTCACTTCAACCCCAGCCCAAGGACGGGACTCTTCTAAGTGCGCAGGGAAGCCCAGGACTTCTGACAGCAGGGTTACCTACCTGTTACAAAGGCCAAGAGCATGGGGAACAAACAAGTGGGGTCCCCTCAAGGCTCTGTCCTAAGGCCTATACTAGTTAACATTTTCATTAATGATGTAGACACTGGGGTCAGAAGCAGACTGGCCAAGTTTGCTGATGACACCAAACTCTGGGGTAAAGCATCCACACCTGAGGACAGAAGACTGATCCAGGTTGACACTGACAGGCTCAGGAAATGGGCGGGTGATAACCTGATAGTGTTTAACACTGAAAAATGCAAGGTTCTCCACCTTGGGAAGAAAAACCTGCAGAATGCTTTTAGGCTCGGCAGTGCTACACTGGCTAGCATTATGGATGAAAGGGACTTGGGGGGTCATGACTGATCACAAGGTGAACATGAGCCATCAGTGTGATGCTGCAGCTGGTAAAGCGAGCAAAATGCTGGCTTGCATCCACAGATGCTTCTCAAGCAAATCCCAGGACATCATTCTCCCCTTGTACTCGGCCTTGGTGAGGCCGCAGCTGGAGTACTGCATGCAGTTTTGGGCTCCAGCATGGACCCCAGCTGGCTCCTGCCCCTTTTGCAGGGGGGTGAACCCATCATCTTGCAAGGTCCCTTTCAGCCCTAACTTCTGTGGAATTATTAGGCACTTTCATTTTGACCTAAAAAGTTCCACAGGTGTTTAGATTTAGGCTTCTAAAACAAGCTTAGAAGCAACCTAGCTCAAGCAGATAGACACTTAACTATCACTGGGTGCATCTACATGTGTACTTCACTGTAGAGCTAATTAGTCAGCTCTGCAGTAAAGTGTCACTGTTTATACGTGCACCTGTATTGGGGCGCAGTAAATGAATTAACTCCACTGCAGGATAGTCCTGTCTGGGATTAGTACCATTCTACAGTGGAGTACTTATGTGCACCAAAACTCACGTGTAGATGGTGACCAGGGCTGGCTGCAGCACAAATGTCCTACAGTTCCCTATAGGAAAAATCTTCAAACATTTGCAACCCATATTAGAAGATGATCCAATTCTTAGAGAGATTCCCAGAACCACCCATCCTAGCCTTCAAACAAGCACCGAACCTCACTAACTTCATTGCCAGAAGCAAAATTCCTACAGCCCGAAATGCACCAAATGGATCCAGACCATGCCATGACAAGAAATGTAAAGCCTGCCAACATATCTCTACCACCGTCACAATTGCTACACCCCACAACAGAACCGTCTACATTCCTGGATCTTACAGCCACATCTCCAGAAATGTAATATATCCCATCCAATGCACAAACTGCCCTGATGGAAAATACATAGGAGAGACCAAACAACTGCACATCAAAGTGAATGCATACCATAAATCTCTCAAGGACAAAAATACCCAATACCTGTGGGGGCACATTCTCACTAGAAAACTACTGTCTCTCCAATCTCTCAGTTCTAATCCTCAAAGGGAACTTACAAAACACTTTTCACAGGCGAGCCAATGAACTTCACTTCATCAACCTCCTGGATAAAAAAAATCATGGACTAACTATAGACATTGGATTTATGACATACTATAAACCCGCCTAACATGCGACTCCCCAGCTTCCTCTCCACTATTTACCAGCTACATTCATTCCCCTTCCCTCCTCCCAGCCAGTCTCTCACCCACTGACTCCTCAATTTACATCTTCACTGACTGGCTTTCTTGCATGCATACCAGCCTCTGGCTTCTTTACTATTCATTCCATCCAGGAAGAGCACATGCCAACTGCAGATGCTTCCTCAGCCTGCCAAAGGGTATTTATACCTGAAAGCATGCTAAGAATATTTTTTTCCAACTATGTGAATTGGTCTAATAAAAGATATTATATTTAACCAAAGAACCTTTTCTGCCTATGTCCTTAGACCAACATGGCTACAACATATAACCCTGTAAACATTGCGACATTCACACATTTTGGGAGTGAAGCCACCCACATTTTGAACAACAGCCTAGATATCACGGCATTGACTCAGGAACCTAGATTTTAGGCCTTCTTAGCTTGATGATAATTCCCAGAAGGAGAACTGAGTTTCAGCCCCTCCTCAAGTACTATTTATACATTTTGTATTAAATGGGACCTAGTTAAAACAGAAAGAACTTTGGTAGCAGGTACCATAATCCAGGTTATCCCCTCCCATCAGAGTGTCCCCATCACTAACCTAACTCTTCCCATTTATTATATAAGAATATTAGGTATCTAACCCTGTCAAATTGATACCATCCTCATGAGGCAAGATACTTAATTTTCAGGCATTGCAATGTCATTTTAAAAGAACCTATGAGAATTATCTAGATCGCATCCTATATCAGTCATCCTTCTAGCAGTATACCATCTTAAATTCATAATATAAACAACAAACAGAAAAATCTTAAATTAAACCTTTTAGATAATCCTTATGTATCACAAAGAATCAACATTTCCACCCCCACACACTTTTCAAGTCTGTGCAAAACACTTATGTGAATAGTGATGAGTATTATGTTCATAGTTTAGTTTGCATATATCACTAACCATTAAAAATCCCAGGTAAAAGCCCTAATACTACAAATACACTGACATATTTTCATTCAAGCAATCTCAATAAATCAAATTGCTCACATACATGGGTGATGAATGTTCAGCAATAATTTCTTAACCATGTATACTGCTTATTAAGATGTTTACTGAATGAAAATATTGGCTTAGTTTAAGAATGGCTTAGCATAAGCCACTCCTCAAAACCTGAGAGTTGTAAAGGGTTAGTAGTGGGACTAATGACTCGGAAAAACCTCACTCACTAACCGAGGCTATACAACTAGCTTTGTCCAGAAGATCCAAAACCTAGGAATTCAGAATAAATGGGCTATAGAGACTAAAAAAATAGAGGGACACTTTTTCTGAAGAAGCAAGCTAAGATAAAGACATGTCTGGAATACCTGAAGAGTTAGGCCTGCTTAGTTTACCATTCGTGTTGGATAAGCTTTTAAGTGACAGAAATGCATACACTATCTGTTGTTTTAAAATGCATTTCTGCTAAAACCTTTGTCCCTCCTGTTAAAATAAGTACTCCACTTCAAGAAGGTTTCCCAGTGACTGTACATGACTGATCACAGACTCCCTTAAGGGAAGAACTGCAGGTATTCAGACTCAATTAGACTTGTTGGTAAGCCTGATTGATGTGCAAGACATAATGTCCAAGAGTCCAGCCTAAAAGTGAGAGACTTTTATATCATATTTCTACAGAAGAACAGTTAAAGCAGGAGGCCTGGTGTCTGAAGGGGTCTCCTGAGAATCCATAACTGACACCTATATTTAGGGTCTATCTTAATTTTTTAATACATAGCAAATATTTCAACATAATATCACATTACCCCAAATACAATCAGAGCCCTTGTTAGACATGATGGATTTCCTCAGCACTCTTCTTTCAGGAGCAGAAGAGGAAATAATTAAGCATCCACTTATATAGTGAGACAGGGAAAACAAGAGAGATTACAATGCAAAGCTTTAGGCTTCATGGTGAGGCCTCAGCACAGACAAGCTATGTGATCTGAGGGTTTTTACCTGATGGAAAACACAAGGTATAGGTGTATAGGCTGCCTGTACAAGTGCTCAGGGTGGGCAAGCGTTTAATTAGAGGGGTTCCCAGAGAGCCGCTCTAATTAAAACACCTCGTCGTCATATTTATTAAGCCCCCGCACATTTAAAAAATGGCTGCAGATACTAGCAGCCATTTTAAAAAGCACAGAGGCTTAAATGAGGTAACACTGGAGGCTACAATGAAGCGTTTTAATTAGAACACAGAGCTGACTCAATTAATCGAATCTGCTCTGATACATTCAAATTAAAATGTGAATGAACATGTGTATAGGCAGCCATAGATTTTGCAAGGTAAGTGTCTGAAATAATCTAGAAAGTATTTTTATAAACTTGGGACACAGATAGATAGTGCTTTGTGGAAATACTCTTCAAACTTTCTGAGCACTGAAACTGCCTGCTATTTCCTTAAGCACAACAGACACAAACATGACTTTATACACATTCTTTTGTGAATAAACAAAGAAATATTTAGATTTTACCATCAACTTCTTCTTGTTGAGAAAATAATTCTGCAAGACATCCAAAATCACTTAGCTATTCACATATAGCAATATCCACAATGCTTTTGGCAGGTTTGAAAATAGCAACAAATATGAAATTAAAACACACCCTACATTATTTCTTTACTTAATCTGATGTGGTTTTAAACTGAACACTACTTAATACTTGCTGAACCATTAGTTTTATGAGTTTTCATTAGTTGAAGAGTGTTATTAGTCCTTTTTATAATTCAGCTATTGAAGTGATAGGAATATTTCTCTAATACTTTAGAGCTTCTCACTGTATTAAAAAAAACAGAAACAAAAATATAGGAAGAAAACTTTGCATTTGTTTAACATTTTCTTGTAAACTGTTTATACTGATTTTTTTTTTCTAACCTTTGTTTTCTTGGCTTTCATTTGTATTTTTCCAAGCAAAACAAACACTGAAGGCTCTGGTTTATTCGCAGTAACTTCAAGTAAGCACTTTATGGCTTTACTGTGATTTTGACAAAATGAATCAACAAGTGCTTGCTGAACAGGAGTGATTTTAAAGGATACTGAAAATAAGAAAAAACATCATAATAGTTCTAATACCTTATTATTCCAAACTGCATATTTCTAAATATAAGGCCCTCTATACACATTATAAATATTGTGCAAGTAACTGGTTAATTGTGTAGCTAACTGAGACCAGTTAGCTACACATGCAAAGTTCCTATTGTGCCATAAGAAATCCAACCAACTGTAAAGTTAGACCTTGAAAATGTGTACTAGCTGTATAGCTGGTTGCTCTGGAACTTTAACTTGCCTGTGTAGCAGGGTGTCCCTTAAGGCTGAGACCCCCATCAGCCAACTGGGCTCACAGCTGCAGGGGTGCACCATGCCCAGCCAGGGCTGGGAGTCCCACAGCTGAAAGGATTCTCGGTCCCAGCAGTGCCTGACAGCTGTGGACTGGGTCCCACCAGGGCCCTATGGCTGCTGGGACCCAGAGTCCCATAACTGTGGGCTCTGGGTCCCAGCATCCGTGGGGTGACAGTGATCTCCCAGCCCTGGGGATGCATGGTGTGCCCCCACGTCTGAGAGACTGCAGAAGCTGCAATTTCCCAGCTGCAGGGTGCTCCACGCACCCCCATGACTGGGAGATTGCAGTCATGCCCCATGGCTGCCAGGACCCAGCACTGATCAGCCGTGGACTCTGGGTCCCAGCAGCTGTGAGGCGCTGCTGCGATCTAGCCTCAGGGGTGTGTGAAGCCCCCTGCAATTGCTGTGATCTCCCAGCCGCAGCTGCTGCATCTCCAAGCCACAGGGGAGCATGGGGTGCCCCCACAGCTGGAAGCCCCTCAGCTGAGTGGGCTCTCACCTGTGGGAGCTTGTTTCTTGCTAGTGCTGGGGGAGTCTAGGATCAGGCTCCCGCTGCATCAGCAATAAGGTGCAACAGGATCTAATGCATGATCCCACAATGGCACCTCCTGCCATGCACGTGTGGCATGGCAGGAGGCATGATTATGTGGATCATGCATTAAATCCCATTGTGCCTTTGTGTGCACTTGTAGAGGGACCCTAAAGGAATAAGCAAAAATCCATGGGTATCAAAAGACTGTCTGCTTTAATGGCCACACCAAAACACAATGAAATCACAGAGGTGAACGGGGAAGAGAGGGGAGGGTTCTGGCAGATATTAATTGGTGGCATGCTACAGATACGTAGTACAACATGCATGGCCACATGTCCACAGCCCTCTGGCTGAAGTGCAACAAATGAGACCTCTCTAGTCAGGGGGCGACAGGAAACTGGTTCTTAGCTTCTCCTACCTGGAGGGAGCTTGTCAATATGCAGGTTTGCTTGATCAGGATATGGGGCTCCTGCAAGCTGCTTGGGAGGGACAGACAAGGGAGAATTAGGCAATCTCCACTACTGAATCAGCCCTTGCTGGAACTGCTAAAAATATTTAAACATCAATACTATTCAGTTTAAAGTTGCTAGTAGTTCAATAGCATTAGCAGCGTTTTAAAGCTCCCAAGTCACAGACAGCTCAGGACCAGAGATGACTGCAGCAGTGGGTTCTCTCCAGTTTGGGGCTACCTATGAACAAGGAACTTTACAACAGCCCTTTAAAGCTCCTGGCTCACAGGCAGACCTGGCCCCCTGGCTGCCTGGCTATGCTTTAATGAAAAAGGCAGTCCAGGGCCACCTACAACCCCTCTGTGGCAGTGAAAGCCTATCTGATGGGTACTGCCACCGCACTAACCTCATTCTCTTTGCCATCCCAGCTTTCAGGAAACCAGTTGCTTCTTGTCCCTCCCTCCCCTAGGATGGAAAATGAGAGTGAAACACTGTGGGATACAGGAGGTCTCAGACCTGTGTACACAATAAATAAGTGGCAAAAAAGCTTCTTGTGAAAAAATGTTTGAACAAACAGCCATCATTTACCCCAGATCCCCCATTTTTGTGCCTACTTGGCCATTTATTTAACAGGGAAAATATCATAAACACATTTGATTTCTGTCCCACTGGATTTGCATGTAAGGCCTGACAAATGTAGGCTGCCTATACACATGCTCATGGATGGGGTGGGGCTGTTTTAATTAGAGTGGTTCCTAGACAACTGCTCTAATTAAAATAGCTCACTGTCATGTGTGTTAAGTCTCAACATGTTTCACAGCCATTTTGAAATACTTTCTAAAGCTCATTCAACAAGGTTTAGATAAAGCGCCCCTCCCAGCCATTTTGAAATGTGCAGAGGCTTAATACACATGGCAGTGAGATGACACTGGAGCTTTCTCATTAAAATTTGAACAAGCCTGTCTGTAGGTACCTGTAATGTCTGCCAGAGCCCAGAGAGGGAAAATGTTTTAATTCTTTCCTGTGAAAGGCTGTAGTAGAAACTGAGTAAGCAGCAAAGTCAGAATCAAACTCTAGACATTTGTCAACCAAACCTCTTGCCCCCTTCCCCCACCCCCATATCCTGACTGCCAAACAATACATTAAAATGGCTTTATTTGAAAATTCACCAAAAGGCGCAGGTGAAAATTAAATGCAATAAAGTTAATATTGAAACTTGATCTTTATAACTTAGCAAATGGCTGTACAAATAACAGTTCTACATAATTACAAAATATTATGACAAATTCTACTCGGTACTCTGTTACCAATACTTAACGTTAAAAGTACAAACATAAAAAACACAGGCAAGAGTAAGTGAAAGAATTGTAAATAGCGCAAAAAATTGCGAAGTTCCTTTAAATAATTTATAAAAGTTCTATACGGTGTATAGTGCATAAACATATTCCTTCTGTAAAGGTTCAGATACTCTGGTTTCTAAAAAATGTAGGCAGAAAGACATGCTTTACCTTCACCCATCTCAGCCACCTGGCGAATACTGCAACTTGCAAGGTCATATCTCTTTAACTCAAGTAAATACTGTCCCCTGGAATAGAATATATTTTGTTGGCTGCCATTCACTCATTGTAAACTTTTTCAAGCAGAAACTTCTTTTTAATGAGGACTTTAAAAATATAAATCTTGCAAGAAAAAAAAATCTAAAACTTGTCACAAGAATCATGTCTCCAAAGGAATACTATCCATGTTTTCTCTATTTGTTCCTACTGTACATACCTGTTTTGTTTTAAAATTTTCAACTTTAAATATGTATACCTAATTGAACTATGTGACATGGAAAACATACACACATTTAATCTGAGCTCTGCAGCTAACAACACACTCCCTGCACTCTGTTTTGCTACCAAATGGTACTAAGCAAATTCTACCTGATTTGGAAGGTGAAGCTAGTTTCTCTGCCTTTCCATCCATCACCACCAAAAGTGAAAGTTCTTCAGCCAAATCCATCCTAAAGAGAAACTTGTGCAACTCATCTATCACCACTATGGTTTTACAAGGGTGAATGACTGGAACTTGGTAAATTCTTATTCCAATGCACTAAAAGTAATAATGTCTCACCCAGTGCCTATTAGCTGTGTTGGCTTCATATCACTAACAAGAGTAAAAAGCATTAAAAACTTTTTCTTTTTCAGAGCACACAAGGATATATTGACTGAATATGGTGACATTTTTAATACATTCACTATGTAAAGTACACCCATATTAAATCCTTAATGAGGGTTTTAACTAGGGTAACCATACGTCCAGGATTGGCTGGGACCTTCCCAGATTTCAGAAGCTGTCTCGGCATCTGGGTTTTGGAGAAAACTGAAGCAAAAGTCCTAGTACAAACCCTCCCACACATGCCTGACTCCTGATTCAAAAGTCAGGCATGTGCAGGCAGATTCACACCAATCCAGGACTTTTGCTTCAGTTTTCTTCAGGAAGCCCAGCCAAGGGACTGCTCCCTGATCTGGATTCCGCTGGACTGTGAGCAGAGTCAGTTGCACAGTAGAGTCAGCATGGGGGGGTGGGACGGAAAGAGCTGCAGGGTCATTTGTGCATGTGTGTATATGCTGTGCTGACCTACACAACCCCACTCCTGGGAGCCACAGTGTTTGGGGGAAGGGTTGTGTGCACCCCACATCCCAGATTTCCTTCAAATTATTATGGTCACCCTAGTTTTTACTGATGCATAGAACATGGAATCAGTCATCTCTGTAATTAAATTAAATGAAAAAGACATGCCCCCACTTGATTAACACTTCCTACAGTTTATTTGGGTCCAGTAAAATGAAGAAGGGCACAAAAAATATCCCTTTAATTTGATAAAAGTTGCAACATTTTATCTAGTTTGGAAAGAGTGGAATTGACAGAATTAGGTTATTAACTAAAATATATATCTTTTTGCAGATGTAAAGAACCATATGGATTCACAAAGTGGCATACCATATTTCATATAATCCTGGAAGTCCAGTCCAGGTAATGTACAGTTTTTCAAAATGCACATGCCCATGAGAGACAGAACTGAAGACTATGAACCAGTACGCTGGCTACTGGTGAGTTTTAAACAGCTTGGATAACCTCCCTATCCCCTTAACTGTGCAGCAAACTAATACATACCACTTTCAAGAGCAAAGTAAAAAGAACACATTTGGTTTCTGAGACTACAAAAGGCAGGGAAGGAGGAAGATGAAGAAGTGATGGTGGGTTGCTGAGGAGGAGCAAAAACTTGCAGGGTACCAGAAAGGGTATAAAACAGGTAAGATGCTTAATAAAAGCTTTTTTTTCCTTGATAGGAGAAACAGATTTAGGGAGAAAAAGAGGGACTTTTAGAATAATGGACCTTTTAGGATCCACTGAAGAGGCCAGGTAAAGATCAAGTCTGAAGTATTTAGCCATTTAGCTCCCATGAAATCAGTTTCAGGCCTAGGAAGGTGTAGAATCAGCCATTCACATTTGTTCCACTATGGGGATACTCCAGAAAGGTCATTATTTGTCTTGTCCATTCAAAGCACATATTTAAATTATGAATTTTAGAAGAATTTAGGTTTGCCCTGTTGTCATTGTTCCCATCCACCCCTCTTTCCCAAGCCCCTTCAGAGCCTTTGTTTTGCAGTATTCTGCATACTATGTCAGATCCTTCTCTCCATCTTAGTGATTTACAGAATTTTAATATCGCTAAAGTATTATTCAAATATCACATTTTGTGTATTTTTCTTCAATGAAGCACATTCAAAATATCTGCAATATTAATATATCTACGAATAAAGCCTACTGTAAATGACAATAGTTGTGAAACGGGATATTTCTAAGTCCAGAGAACTTTTTCCTACCTTGTTATCCATAAATAGGATTCATTTGGGTAAAGATGAATGGCTCGATTTATATCCTTTAATGCTAACTGTACATCATGAACCTGTTATTTAACAAAAAAACAAAAAAACTTGTTACTCATCCTTACATTTGAAATTAACTTATTTACCACTGCGTTAACTGCAGTTCTTCAAGAAGAGATGGGCACAAGGATCAAATTCGCAGCATTCAATGTGCTCTCTACAGAAGAGAACAGGACATTTTTACCAACGGTATTCTGTAGGAAATGTTCATGTGATTTGTGTACCTGTGATCTCCCCTTCCTGAAGCCACAGAGAGCTGTTCCAACCATCAGGCAGTTACTTTGCCTGATAAGACTCTGTTGAAGCAAGCTATTGAGGCAGCCTGACTGCTAGTGGAAAAGCAATAAGAATTGGAAGAACTGATGCAGTCAGTAGTCAGCTTCGATCTCTAAAACTAGGTTCCCTTTAGATCTACTACAAGGGGAAAGAAACAGCAAATTTATCCCTATCTTGCCAGGCAGCAACATGTTTTAACATGCTGCAAACAACATTACAAACTGGAAGCATCACTTCAGTGCAGTGTTTCAGGTGGGCTAATTGCTTCAGGTAGCTGCTTCCCAGCAGTGCTAATTAATCTGAGTGTGGCACCATATTAACATGGCCTCCACTGCTTTTAGGTCAGGAGGTATAAACAATGAGTGAGAGTTATAAACATGCTGAAACAAGTCTAGGTGATTTCTGAATGCATTTTCCCCTGTTTAAGACAAAATCAAAAGTGTGTAATTTTCTTTTTCCCCTGTGCATATTACATTTATGCCATAATGAACATGTTAACTGTGACATTGGGTGCTACACATAATATGGCAGACAGCTCATAAAACATTCCATATATTATGTAGAACGTTTTTATGGCTCATTGTATGGTGCCTTAAAGGCTAGGGACAGAAATTACACACAAACTGGTTTAAGGGATCAGAAACTGGTTTAAACCTGTAACAGAATAGAAGCTCACTGCACATAAACCAAATTCAAAATGGCTGAAACTGGCTTAAGGCAAACCTAGTTGAATGTAGTATCACATTTAAGTGATTTAGGTCAAACCAATTTATGAAATTTTTGTTCCAGACATCTTCTTGGTTCAAGTTAAATCACAGTCCCCCACCATGCTTTGCAGCCCTGGCTTGGGCTGTGCTGTCTGCTCCAGTAAAGCAGGGGTGGCCCTGCCCCTCTGATCCCTAGCATGAGCAGTGAAAACTAGCTGACAAAGTGTCGGGGGGCAAGCCCAGCTGGGGATGCAGCCCAGTCAGGGGGGAGGGGGAATATGGGAACTGCTCTCCCCAGACAAACCCCGGCTGACATCTGGGGCCAGGGAAGTGAGGTTAAACACCGCTTCCTCCATTCAAACTTACTGCTGACTGTGACTGTGGACTACAAATCCCAGAGGCACCTAGAAGCAGGGAGAGGAAGTGACGAGCAACCCTGCAGAGTCCTGCTGCTCTGATTCTGGACTATAAATCCCCAAAACTTTGGGGCAGCAGGTAGACAAAGCAAACACACAGCCCATTCTGGATATGTGTCAGAGACTCATGCTCTAGTACCCCCCAGCTTCTGGCCTGAGCCACTGAAGGCATGTAGCTGCATTTCCTGAATCAAACGTAAATGTCTGGCCATTTTTCTCAATTTAAGTTCTGCAGCTTAGACTAACCTGCAAAGACTGAATCAATTCAGCCTTGGACTTATTGACAGTCTGTACTTAGCCAAATTGAATATGTTGCCAGCGCTTACACTTAGTTAATATTTGGTCCTGGGACCAGGACTACCCAGGGGTCTGGAACCAGCCTTTCAATCAGCTGATTGTTGGCCCCAGACCAAGGCTGGGACAAGGAGCAAGAGAAGGAGGGAACTGAAGGGCTTTCCCACCAGGAACTTTAAACCGCACATGCCAAGCACAGAGGATCAAAGGCTTCTTGCAGGGTTTAAAGTCCCCAGTGGGGGAAACTCTTTGGCTCCTCTATGCCCAGCAGCTGTCCAGCCAGAGCTCCTGTGTAGAGGTGTATCCATACATTGGTCTGATATTGGATCAGCACTAATGTAAAGAAAATTGACTGTATCAGGAATCAGCTTTTTTTTTGCCTGATATGGCCAATAAATGCCCCTTGCATGTACGAAGATGCAGCACAGCACATACGCAGCAAGGAGCACAGCCCAGCACCATGGAGAGCTGCATCCAGCTGGTATGTCTGTTGGGGTGAAAGGGGAAGGAGGTAAGGGGTATGGGGAGGGGGACAGATTGAGGCCCCTGCAGTGAAGAAGGAAGTGGGGTTCGGGCTGCCCAGCTAGGGCGGGGTGTGGGACAAACACCATTTGTTTGGGGGTTGCAGGGAGGGGGGGCACTTCTGCCACTGCGCACACCTTGGCAAGGGATGGGAGGTGTGTGCCCCTGGATCTGCGTGAGGCAGGGTAGGTTGGGACTGGGGCTGGTTCTGGCAGGAACTGGGCTGGGCTGAGCTTGGCGCAGGTGGCAACACTTGGAGGGACGGTTGGGAGGTTACAGTGAATTTTGGTGTGGTTGCAGCCCCCTTACAACGCCTCTTCCAGTGCCACCGCTGCCCACCCCAAACACAGCCCAGCCCCTGCCGAGAAGAGCCCAGTGCAGCCCCAGCCTGCAGTGGCAGCCTGCCCCACCCCATGTGCAGATCTGGGGGGCACATGCCCCACATGCCCTCCTAGGGTATGTGCAGTAGCAGGAGCTGCCTCCTCCTCCTACCATGGCCCCTAGATCAGCCACAACTCAGTCCCAGGCCCTGCCCTGTCTAGACAGTGTTTGTCCCAGCCCCTGCCCAAGCCCCACTCCCTCCCTCACCACAAAGGCCTCAATCTGACCCCCCCACGGCCCTTCCCTCCCCACTCTCCTTCCACCATAACAGACTTACCAGTCGGACACTGCTCTTCAAACTGCTGGGCTGTGTATCAGAAATTGGATTGGTATCGCTGATGCATCTACTTAAAAAATGGCTATTGGTATCAGCCTAAAAAGCCTCTATCAGTGTACCCCTACTCCTGGGCATGGGGTTTTGACAATCAGCTGACTGTTGGCTTTGGTTCAACTTGCTGGTCCAGGAGGAGCCTGGGATTATGATCTCACATTCCCCTTATATTGGATAGTAGCAATGATGCGACTAGAAACTGATTCCTTAATCCACACTTACTCTTCCTGCCATATACATGACATAGGAAAAGGCACAATTGTTGGGATTAGGGATAAAATCACATTATACCATTAAATGAATATGTATCAGGGCCTTACAAACTTGCATGGCCTAGCAGAAAAAAGAGCACTGGGAAGTGGAGCATTTATAGGCAAAAAGTTTAGGATGAAATCTCATTATCCCATCCACAGGAGATTAGGAAATCAAGATTACTTATCTCCACTTACCTCACTTATTCTATGGCCACTAAAAATGTTGTTTTCATTTATAAGAAGACTTCAGCTCAAACAATAGTTTCAACAAAAACAAGAACGTTAAATTCAAAAGTTAAAGTGGTGACAACCTTACTTATTGGTGGAAAAAACTAACCCACATCTTTCAAAAACAAATTAACAATTGTTTTATGGATAAAAACGGAAGTACCCTGGACATGTAAATGACATGGTGAAAAGACTGTTCTATAAACTTTAAAAAAAGTTAAAAAACTGAACTAATTGTTTAATATCAACCAATAATCCAAAATCATACAAACTAAAGAATATACTGGTTCACAGTTACTCCTACACACCTGTCATATGGAGTCACAAAGGTACATAGGGCCATGTGGTCCAGCATTCTGAGGCACTTCTTTAATGAAGTGTAAAGACAGTTCTGTAATTGGGCTATTTGCAGACAGATCATCCGGAATCTTTCTTACTGAAGGAAGACTCTTGTTGCTCAGACTTTGCAGATTAATTCAGGCCATCAGTTGGCATGGTATCAGATCTGATTAACTGAGGTTGATTTTCAGATACAGTAAAGATAGTAGGCAGAGAAATAGTTTCACTGATATTATGACCTAGAATTTTAGTTTATTTCAAATTAAACAGTTGTCCAGGTAAGGGTAGTCACAGAATCTTTGTTTTAGAAATGAATAGTTTTACTGTCAGTGCTATAGATTTTGGAGAAGCCCTTTAGGTACATGAGATCTGCAGTTTGAGTGCATGGATACTAAATGAGTCGTCTAATAGAAAACTATCAGGCACAGTAGGAGTACTGGTGGTTTATAGTTTAGATCAGGGGTTGACCACATACATCCGACAAGCCAGATCTGGCTGGCAGAGCTCGGGGGGACATCAGCCACATGGGTGAAGCAGTGGTAGTGAAAAGTGTAGGCAATGGCATGGCAGAGGCGAGTGTTGTATACGCCCCAGCTCCAGCAGCAGCAGCACGAGTAAGGTTGGAAGCAGCCCACACTCAGAGCTAAGCTCCATTATAGCATCCCCCTGCTGCAAAATTTAAAAAATAAACTAGGAATAAAAATAACCTCTAGATATAAAAAACCTCTAGTTTAGATAACAATAAAGACATATTATTATTAGGAAATTTCTGTCAGATACTATTATGGAGAACTTCTGCATGAGGAAGAATTTCAGGTTCTGACTGTTTTACTTCTCATGTACATTTCTTGAATGTTTTACATATTATCTTAGGCAAGGAAAGAAAGACAACTTTTTCCTAAGCAATAAACATATTTATCAAGTCCCTCAGTGAGTGGAATTATGCCACCACAGAATGGACAAGCTTTAACATCTGGAGATCTTAGTTCAGCCACTGAAGACTGAAAACTCTGGTACTGCCAGTATAATGTTAACTTTCCAATTTTTCTTTTTCTTCCAATGAATTACTAAAAGGAAACATGATCAATAATAGTAAAAATACAGTAACTACAATAAGCCTCCCAGTAATTATCTATCTATCTATCTATCTATCTATCTCAGTTAACACAGCCAGAATAAACCACTTGGAACTCCTTTGTACTGGGTGCAGGTACACAATGGGTAGAATCTATATACAATGACACTTAAAGAAGAACCTGAAATTTCCATTTTATGGCAAGTTTAGACATTTTGAAATATGATTTCACTACCACTGGAAGTAAAAACAATTATTTGCAGAAGAAAATCAGTTTTTAGAAAGTTTACACTTTAAAATTTAGTTTTAGAATTAAATTTCTTGTTAACCCATATTCTTACAACACAAATAGAAGATATTTTGATCTAGCAAAGACAAGGTGTTTTGATTCAATACTCAGGAGAAGCTTCCAGTTATTATTTGAAGAATAAAAATAAATAATGCAAAAAATGATCATCTAAATAATGTAATATGAATAAATAAAGTAAGATTTGAAATATTCTATTTGACATCACATATCAATAACAGTACATAATATGCATCATTGCAAATAGCTCCAGTGAAGTCACAGGACTACTCAGAGCATATAAAAGTTAAGCATGTACTTTGATTTTGTTCAGGACCATCACTTAAATATCTATTAAAATGTTTTGTAACAACTATAAAATGTAAATAAAGTATGGTTAAAGTGCTAAACAAAAACAAAAGGCATACAATACCTTATGATATGCTTGAGCTCTACATACATAAGGTCTCATGTTTGTAGGATCAACTTCAATTGCATTGGAAAATTGTCGAATAGCTTCATAATAATGATCCAGATGCCATAGTAATATAAGGCCAATATTTATATAAGCCAAGGAAAAGCCTCTAGAAACAGAATAGTCTTATTATTCATTATGTTATGAGATAAAATAATATTTTATAAACTATTGTTCAGTACATGTTTCATCTACTGTTTTTATAAGGCTATAAAATACCTCTAGGCAGTCAAAATGCTGAATCTCATATTTATACACACAATTTCCATTAAATGCATTGGTTAACTTTTGAGTTCTCCTACATACTGATACCTGTATATATGCAGAGTTATTGGTTTCCCAAATACTAGTCTTCACATTTTAGTTAGTATTTATAATAAATTCACAAGTATATAAACCTATTTTAATCAGTATTCTGTGATTTCCTCCTGGATCCCTATGTATCTGGCTTCAAAACTGAAATTAGTATACAAGTTGAATTAGTCTCCTTGACTGATGATTTTTTGTTTAATTCTATTAGAAATGCATATGGAGGTGTTGGTTGTAGCTGTGTTTTCTAAGGACATAGGCAGACAAGATTCTTTGGGTAAATGTGATATCTTTTATGGCTAGAGACAGGCATTCAAAAAGCTGGAGCCTAAATTGATTCAATTTTTACAAGTTAGTCTAACCTGGCTAGGCTGAACCAATTTGTTACAGCACAGATACTCCTTGTGGACTGGGGAAATGAGGGCATGTGCCTGCTGCAGAAAAGTTGTACTTGTGGGGGGGCATGGCCAGACTGGGTTGAACTGGTCAGAGAGGGGTTTAATTCCCCACTCCCTGGTCCCACTGGCAGGGACCCAAGCCAGGTCTGCCAGATGCTCCCTCTCACTGCTGGAGTGGTGGGCTGGCATGGCCCCTGAGGCAGAGGGGACAGGAAGGGGGTTATTGCCCACCCCAACCGCCACTTGCTCCATGCCTGGGGTAAGTGGCAGAATAAGCCTCCTTCCCAGGATGCCAGAGGGAGGGGGAATAACCTAGACAAGGTGCAGATAGGAAAAATAACTCAGCTCTCTGCCCCCTGCCTAGGGGGCCCTGCTGGCCAGCATCTAGGCCTGCCCCCATCTGGCTAATGGAGCAGTGAGTGGGGAGCGACAATGATAGGGGCAGCAGCCCTGGTCACAGTTTTCCCAGTGCCTGCCTCTTGCTGGCAGGAGACTGCACTACAGGGCAAGGAAAACTGCTGTGGATCATGGCAGTCCCTCTGAGCCCCAGTGCCAATAGGCACAGACTGCTGCAGCTCTGCCCACACTGCAGCAGGGGCCCTCCACTGGGAAGGTGCTTATATTCCCCAACACTATGACAGGGGCTGTTGCCCCCATAAAGAGCCCTGAGCCCTCACTGCTACAGCAGCCAGGTGGGGGCACAGCCAGACATCAGCTGACAGGGCTCCTTGTCAGGGGCGAGGGTTATTCTCCCTCCCTCCAGCATCTGAGGGAGGGGGCTTATTTGGTCACTTGCCCCAAGCAGGGAGCAAGTGGCGGCAGCAGCAGTTGGACTGGGCAGACCCAGCTGCAGTCCTCTAGGGTTAGTGTGGGTACAGGGGGGAATAACACCCCTCCCTGCCTCCTCTGCCTCAAGAGCCATGCCATCCTGCCACTGCAGTAGCAAGGCAGGGGAGCACCAGCAGATCTGACTCGGGTCTTGCCAGTGCAACAGGGAGGGGGTAATTAAACCCTTCTCTGTCCAGACCCCCACCCCTGCCTGTCCCTCCTTGTCCCTGCTCGGCTGGGAGCAGAGGGCCAGGGTCAGCCCTGCTCCACTGGAGCAGAGCCCAGCCCAGAGAGCATGCCAGGATGCTGGGGGCCTCTGGTTTAATTTAAACCAGGAAGGGGTCTGGGGCAGATATTGCATAAACCAGTTTGACCCAAATCAGTTAAATCTGATACTACATTCAGCTATGTTTATCTCAAACTGGTTTCGGCCATTTTGAAACTGGTTTACGTGTACTGAACGTCTGTTCTGTTTCAGGCTTAAACCAGTTTCTGATCACTTAAACCAATTTGTGTGTAATATCTGTCCTGAGCTTATTAGACCAACAGTATAGCTGAAAAATTGTTCTTTACAAGCTTTCAAGCACAAGCACCCTTTGTGCCCAAAAGCTTGCAAAAGACAATTTTTCCAACTTTTCAGTTGGTCTAATAAAAGATATCACATTCACCCCAAGAACCTTCTCTCCCAAAGATAGTTAAGGGCACTTTTCAGTAGCACTGCATCATTTTTTTAAGAAAGTTTTAAAGTATGGCTTTGGGCGATTATTTCCTATCCAAAAGCCCACTTACATATGACCTTAGAGTATTCAATTTTCTGAACTTCCTGTTAATCTTGTGGTGCTGTATACCTATTTAAATACTTAATCACTGTAAAATGCACTTACACACTGATCTATGTTGCAAAATTTTGATTTGTTAAAACTAAATGTTTAGGGGAAAAAAAGTCTCAGATTTCCCTCAGGACCCTCCTTGGTTTTCTGCTGTCTCCTGGAAAGTTGTGAAGGAGCCCGAGTTCATCATAGGGATTTGCCTGGACACTGCTAGAACCAAATAGATGCACCACCATGTTAGTGTCACTGGGGACACGGGGGGCAGGGAGGAAATAATCTGTTCAGAGTGGGATTGAGGAGGAAAAAAAGATAATTTTGTGGGATATTTGCATTTGGCTCACAATCAGTGTGCTGCAAAATTAGCTGGATTTAAGTTGTTGCATGCCAGAACAGGATAAAATGAAAGCAAAGAAAACTTCTGGGAGCAGACAGAAATCCTGCCTTGGTCTCTGCTTTCATGGTCTGAGGTTCTGGTGCAGCTCTACCAAGTTAGGTTATCCATGCCACACAGCCAGCAGTCTGGAAGCCCTGTAGCCTTTTTTACTCTCTGCCATAGAACAGGATGCCTATTATCCCTGGTACAGACATGCACAAAATTAAGTTTTTATCCTGTTTCTGTCCCACTCTAAAAGCCTTCCTGCTCCCATATTTTTCTCCCTACATTTTATTCACTTCCTAACAGGAACAAGTTACATCCTACTTCCTCCCATACCAGGGACAGATTTTTAAGTAAGTGAACAAACTCTATTCCCCCAGGCAATATTTTGATAGCTAGACAGATAGAAATGTACACAGCCTTCCACTCTTCCTCCACTTTAGACTGTATATAACATATTAAAAGTCTAGAGTTCACTCACTTGTCCAGAACTAGTACATCTTCAAAGTCGCATATTGCTAGTGACCAGCATGACTGTTCTGCATATAAGATCCCACGATGAAAGAAAGAACTAAGATTTTCAAAAGTATCATTGAGGAGCACTGGGGTAGGGAAATATTTTAAAATGTTATTTTAGCGATATTGACATTTATTGGTGTGTACTATGCAGCTCTTCTGTACATTAATTTCAATCCAGATTTGTATTATATAAAAATATCATAAACCAGTGCAATCACTGTACAAAGACATTTGTTCATGTATTTTAAAACTAAGGTATGAATAAAATGGAATAAATACATAAAATGACATAGATGAAATTCCTTATGTCTATTCAAATCATTAAAATCAATCAAGATAACATAATAAAACAGTGAAAAAAATCACTGAAAAGGTCTATCAGCAGTAACAATAAGAGCCAGTGTCTAATGTTAACAATGAATTAATTAATATAGATGAAAAGGAAGAAGTTATCAGAAAATGCTAAATGACTAGAACATTTTTTAATTTGCACAATAGGATATGGCCATGGTATGTCATTCTGTAGTGTGATAGCTGCTAGTGAATATTGACTTTTCTCTTTTTAATATGACAAGCCTATCAATTCATCAACATAAAAATTAAGAACAATACCAGAAACACTGAAATCCTGCAGAGCTCTCTTTGGATCAATCTTTCGTAGCATACAACCTCTGTAATAGAATGCTAACCAATTAAGGGGGTCTAGATGAATTGCAGCAGAGAAGTCTCCTGTGGCATTTTTATACTGCTGTTGTGTAGCATATGCTCTTCCTCGATATAACCTAGTATGGAAAAAATAATTTCTCACATAAATTTTTTAGTCTACTTAGAAACGTATACTTGGAAAACAAAGTCATATGAAGCTATATACACAACATGAATACTTTGGTCAACTTTACAAACCATTAGCCACTAAGGCTGTGCAAAATTTTGACAGACGTTTCATTTTGGAGGTGTTACAGGCCATTTCAGCACCCAAAATACCAAATCCAAATCAAAACGGAAGGCCCTGGAACAGCTCCAAAATGAATTGGAAAGCTCCAAAACATTTCAGAAATTTTGGGGGGAATTTCAGAGTTTTGGAGCTGGACTTGCAGGGAAACAAAAACTAAGAAGAGGGAGGAAGGGGGGCAAGGACTGATCTGATATTGACATCTAGCTCCTGGTTCGATTTCCCAGGTCTCTGATTGCTTCCCCTAGCTCTCTGATCACTTCCCCAGCTCTTCCCAGGGGGCGCAGCCACCGACCTGCATGCAGGGTTTCAGCAGGCAGCCCACGCCAAGCACCAGGAAGACTGCAGCGCTGCTGCTGGCCCCAGCCTGCAGCAGCCGCCTGCTGAAACCTGGTACACAGATTCAGGGGCCCTCACAAGGCAGAGACCAGCAGGCTTGCTCACCACTCTGCACTGCTTCCCTGCCCCACAACCCAGCATGACAGTGATCAGAGATCTGCACGGGGGTCTCCTTGCCTGGAGACAAGCAGCCCTCCCCCAGACAAGCCACTCACGGCCCTGTCCTGCTCCCTGCTCGGGTCCTGTAGCCCCTGGCCCCAAGCCCCTGCTGGCCCGGAAGCTTCCCTGGCAGCCCATTTGAAACAGAATCAGAAGAGATTTGGCAGAGCCGAATCTCCGAAAAAGATTCAGCCAAAATGAAATAGGACAGTGATCTGAAACTCTGAAATGAATCACTGTCCTCTGAAATGGCTGAATCCGAAACTGAATCAAAACAGCCATTTCACACAGCCCTAATAGGCACCTCTCTCTTTTGCACCTCTGCAGGTGACTGCAGTTAGCCCCTTCACTCATGGCTCCTCACTCCCCTGGCATTGGCTGAGCTATAGTATAATTGTGATAAACAAACCCAATCTATTGTTAAGTGTGCCACTGGCCACTCCTCAAAGTCACTGGTGCCGCCTCCATGAATCTGGTGTAGGAGGGCCAGGCAGTGGTTCATGGAGGAGCATCAAAGGAGGTGAATTTCTTCCTCTTTTTTTCAGTTGACAAACCAACTCTGAATAATCCAAGACCTTCAAACTGATTCTTATGGCCAGACTACTGCACCTGCACAAACTCCACTAAGTCAAGGAGGATATTCTGCATAATGGACCGATGCACCTGCCTGGAGCCTCATTGATTAGAATAATTCTGTGTGAATGCAAAGCAGTTTTCAGGCTTGGAAAGATATAGATTATGCCTTAATAATTAAAAAAATAAGTTAAATAAATTCAGCAACATAATTAAGTGAGGTAAAATGCAGGATCACATGAAAGAAAACTAGAAAATGATATTGTTGTGATTATTTTATCAATGCAAGATGTGAAAAACGTGGTCTCTCTACTGCTACAGCAATAATGTCCTATTAGTTATGGCTTAGTCTTGATAAGTTTCATTAAATTAAAATAAAGTGCTTTACTTCTGGTTTTGTTTTTTTTTACAATGTGTTATAAAACTCACAGTGCTCTGGGGGTTTGTGGAGTGCTGAAAATGTTTTCTTGTGTTTTATAGTACTAATATGGCATGTGGTATCTTGTTAGAAAGCCAATGTTATGCTGTATCCATGTATATTCCTGTTATCATTGTATAGATTGTCATTCCATCTACATATTTCTTTATGATTTTGGACATAGTTTAGCCAAGGAATTTAGGGATGCATGTTTAAGGACAATTCCCACTCCCAGCCAGAGTCTGTCTGTAATGGGGAAAGGCAAGAATTGTATTGGGATGATATCTTTTATTGGGCCAACTGCATGCTTGGAGTAAAGTTATACAAGCTTTTGAATGCTTTGAGCAACTAGAACAATGCTAATGGGGAAAGGGAGAGAGGGGCTGACCTGGAAGTTTTTGAAAGGCTAGCTATTATAGAATCAGGGTCTTTATATTTTTCCCAGTCTGGGAAAGGGTCCAAGATCCCAGAAACCAGGGCTGACAAAAATCAGTAGGAATGCTGATTTCTGGTGATACTAGGTCTCTCAGGAAGATAAGGGTATAGCCAGATTAGAGGCTAAGGAACTTTACTTTTTATTCTGTTTCCAAACTTGTGGTCAGTTTTGTTTGCAATTTTTTTTCTTCTACGTTATAAATCCTTTTGTTCTTTTTCTTAGTTACTTGTTGCCTGTAGGACTTATCTGGGTAAGTGATATTCCAGGCTAGACCACCCTTCAAGAAAGGAAACCTAAAATTTCTTTCATTACCCAAAGAGGAGGCCACCTAGAGCTGGCAGAGATTCCCTTGCTCCAGATGTGGGGGAAGTGGAGTGGAGGCTTGTATGGATAAGGAGTTATCCCAGGGCAACCTTCATCTGTTCCTTGGGACAAGCGGTGGGGCAGAAAAGAGAAACTCAGGACTCTGGGGGCCCCCTACAGAAATGATTGTGACACAATATACAAATTAAGCCAATCATTCTGAAATGATAAACTTTATGTACATTATGAGCAGCCTCACTGAGTGCATCCACACATGCAGACACATGCACTTGCAGCAGCTCAAACAGGAAAGGAACAAATATAAGCTGGGGATTTTTCCCTCAGCGCATGTGCCTGGACATGCACTTTGGTGTGAAGCAAGTTATGCCACTTGGTTCAAAATCTGCAGGGCCCAGCTCCTCCCAGATCTGCAACCAAGGGGAGCCAGAGTCTGGGGCCAGCACCTGTGCTGGCTTCAGCAATATAGAAAATGGCCCTGTGCTGGCTTCAGCAGTATAAAAACCTGCCCTGGTGAGCAGCTCAGGGCTACCTGCCCTCAGAAGCTTCTGAGGCCTGGCCAGTTGGTCTCTGGGGACACTATCCCTTGTGCCAGCTGACTGCTGAAGCAGCCCTAACCTGGAGTGGCCCCTGCCTCCTCTACCCACTGCAGCAGTCTGGGAGTGGGGGCTGCTGCCTGGCTGTGACCTGCTGCCACCTGCAATAGCATCCACCCCCTTGGACCTGCAGCCCCATGGCTGCGTGCCTGCCAGACCTAAATGGGGTGCCACCACTCTTCCATCTGGGCAGCTATCACCCAGAAGATGTGCTCTTTGCAGTGGCCCACTTAAAACTGTCCAGGTGTGTCCTCTTGGCCCCAAATGGCCAAGAGGTCAGCCACCTCATCTTCCCTCCAGCTGGGTCCCCAGTGTTGGCCCTGGACAGGCTCCTTTGCCTAGGTCTTGCTACCTGTCTCACCAGCAAAGATCCTGATGTTCTCTGTTTAAAAGCTGCAAAATTTTCTGATAAGAAACCTAAATTCTCTCATTAACATACCCATTAGTTATTAAAATGAAATGCCACTATATATAGAGAAATCAGTTGGGCAATGTTTTATTGATATATTTACAAGTTTAAAGCAATTTGGAAGCCTACCAGTGCCTCTATCATCATAATAAAATAAATTCTAAATACAGAGTCTTCATAAATTCCTTGTAAAGCACTTTTAAACTTTAATAACTTAGGTTGTAGGTATGATGGAAACAATTTGTAAACAGCATTTAAAAGCAAATTTAGTTAAGTTTTAGGACAACTGGAATACACAATGCTAGACTTCAACATAACTACCATCCATCATGACACAGTGCTCAATCAGATTTTCCAACTCCTTGAAACGTTTCCCAGTTGCTCTTGATTTACTGCACTAATTGTATTGGTGATCCTAGCCCTAAGTTCCACCAAAGAACATGGGTTTGACAAGCAAACTACACCTTTACCACGTCCCCATTAAAGAAGAAGTCCAGAGGCAACAGGTCAGGTGAATGAGGTGGCCAAGCAATTGGTCCACCTCTGCCTATCCACTTCTCAGGAAAAACATCATTTAGGAACTGTCATACATTCAGAGCATAGTGGTATGGAGCGCCATCTTATTTAACAATAAATTTGTTATTACTTATGAAGTCAGCATTGTATACTCTAGGTGTCCTAAAACTTTAATAAATTTGCTTTTAAATGCCATTTACAGATTGTTTCTATCAGACCTACAACCTAAGTTATTAAAGTTTAAAAGTGCACAAGGACTTTATGAAGACCCTGTATCTATACATTTTGGCATTTACTTTTGGCCTGCTTCTCATTAAAAAAAAAAAAATCAGAGCTGCCCCTATCCCCTTCAGTCACCAGGATGTGCAGTGCTGATCAGCACCGATATGCCAGTGCCCTGCCCCTGTCCTTGCACCTAACCTCTCAACCCACAGACTGCCTCCCATCCCGTCCCCTCCCTCATGACCCACAGGGCCAGGTATGTGGGTGAGGGGTTCTTGGGGTGGCTTGTGGGGCGGTGCTCTGGAGGGGTGGGCTCCCTGCCCCCCACAGGGCACAGCTCCCCCAACACACCTCACGGATTGCTCTCCTACAGGGACTATAGCTCCACCCCGACAGGGCCACAGCCTCCCCACAGGGCCCACAGCTCACCCTCACAGCAGCAGTGACCATCAGGGCATTCAGGGCCCTCCTGCGGCAACGCGGCTTAGTCCCAGCTGCAGGGCACCCAGTGCTGCCTGTGCCATATCACACAGGCCCAACCGTAAGCCTTCAGACAGCTGTCAGTTGGGGCCCGGCACTGCTCGCAGGGACCACATGTCATGCCAGGCTGCATGCATGGAACCAGCCTGGCACAACAGTGCACAGAGACCGTGGACACAGCTCAGAGCCTGGCAAATATGCAGCACAGGGAACTTTTTTTGTTCCCAGCATGCCTCTTACCGTCTCAAACTGATTTGAGACGTGGTAAGAGGCATGTGCGGGCTCATCTAGATGCACCCAGTAAGGTCAATGGAACTATACAAACAACCTAATTCTCAACTGTGTCTGAGCTTTAGTGAGCAGGAGGATTTAATTAATCCAAGTAAAACTTTTTGATCTTTAACAGTTTTACACTAATACAAGAGCAGCCAAGGAGAAATTCTAAATTCTAATCACTAGAAAAAGGTTTGTTGGCAGGGTAGACATCTGCTTCTCCATGTTCACTCTATGGGAGAAGAGGGAGTTTGCTGGGACAGGAGGCAGCTAAACTTCATCTACCATTGAAGAGCTCCCCTATGAAAGGAGATTTCTTCATTACTTATTTCTGCTCAGTTTATTGCCACTTAGGAGAGTCTAATCCAGAGTGTGTAAAGTTAAGATTGTGTATAACCTTCTTCAGAATGTTACCAAATACAAGGGAATAAAACTCCAGCTGGGCAAGACTATATGGTTTGCTGCACACCCCTCTGGACTCCAACCTCAAATCACATACTCAAAAGCAAAGAAAAAATTAAAAATCAGATTTCAATATGTTAATGATAAGGAATACTGAAGAACTATGATATTCATAAACTAGGAATAATGGGTGCAAAGTAGTGGACAGCAGATTCAGGTTAGACATTAGGAAGAATTTTTTTTTACAGTAAGGGTGGCCAGAATCTGGAATGGGCTTCCAGGAGAGATGATGCTATCATCTAACTTGGAGGTCTTCAAGAGGAGGCTTGATAGTCACCTGGCTGAGGTCATCTGACCTCGGTCCTCTTTCCTGCCAGGAGCAGGGGGTCGGACACGATGATTCTTTGTGGTCCTTTCCAACTCTACAATCTATGAATCTATGAATCCATGAATCCAGAAATGCTAAAGTTGGAGTTTTCCATGAAAATTAAAGGAACTAGGCATCTAACAAACTAAATACTAAGCATGCCCTTAACTTTAAGCATAAGTTTAAATCCAACTAATTCTAAAACATTCACTTTAATCACATTTAAGCACACATTTATCTGCTTTGCTGAACTGGGACTGGTCCAATGCCCATGAAGTCAATATTTAGTTTCTCTAATGAATACATTGGCCTCAAAGACTCAATTTTCAACTTCTGTTAGAAATCATTTGGAAAGTTTAGGTATTTAACTGGTATGACTTCTAAAACATGCATTAAATATTGAAAATGTAGAGAATTCACAAAGTCTATTCCAATATTAAAATAATAATTCCAGCTGCATATCTTACCTTGCCTGAGCATTGTTTGGGTCTTCCTTAATCACAGCTGTAAAATCATCAATAGCAACAGTCAAAGCTGATTTCTCAAAGGAATGTATTCCATGTTTCATTAGTGCATCTGTTCGTTTTGGGTTGCAACGAAAACACTACCATGACAAATAAGAAGGCATACAATATTTTAGATCCAATAATTGTTATGCAATAGTCCTACCGATTAAAAATCAGAAACCAAATGGTAAAGAATGTGATAAATTATTTTCCATTCCTTAAAAAAATTTCCTGATTCCTGAATCTCCTTTGCCATTTTTCCCCATTCATCTGAAAAAGGGAACACACATCCAAATGAAACAAGCTTATAAATTAATAGTTAATTTAGTTCTCTCTCTGGGTGTGAGTTACAGAAATTATGTATTAACTTCCATGGCTCTGACGTTCTTTCCTTTTCTCTTTCTTGTTAGAGTAACTCTTTCTGAAAGATGTTTGTAAGATACGTATAGTTGCCACTTTACTTTAAAACAACAAAAATGTAAACCTACTTTAGTATAATCTTCCATGGCCAATAACAATTCATTTGCATTCTCCAACAACTCAGCTCTCCGGAAATAAATGTCATCATCAGTAGGGTTGCATTTCTCTGCTAATGTGTAATTTATGATTGCCAATGCATTGTTACCCTGCCTTCTATAAATGTCAGCCTTTGACAAATATGCATCTGAAATACATCAAAAAAGTAAATGGCAATATGTAACAACATAAAATACTAACAATTCATCTGTCATTTACATAAAAATAATACACTATTAATAATAATAAAAGTAGGTCCCATTGTCTCTTACTCTTCAAGCAGACCACAAATTTTAGAACTATATCTCTGTCCTCACAACCTTAACACATACAACAGTTTTGTAACCCACACAGTTCTAACTGATAGCTCTTCTGAGGGTCCCTAGGTATGGAGAGTCTTTACTAATTCAGATACATTTAAACACATTTTACAGGGCACGTCTGCAGGTGCATTAACACTCTTTAGTTAATGTGCATTAAATCTAGTACCTCTGGGCATTTACACACATGCTTCGGAAGTGGGGAGGAGGCACTTTAATTGGATCCACTCTAATTAAAGCATCCAAAGTGTCTCATGCATCAGTGTCCACATGCTTCAAAACGGCAGTGGGGTCATTTTATCTAAAACTCAAACAAGCTCCATTTTGAAGTGTGGGGGCACCAATACACTAGATGTGGGAGGCTGCTGTAGCATGGTAATTGCCAAGCTTCAACAGACTCAGTTAATTGAGTCTGCTCCAATGCACTGGAATTCAACATATCAGAGCAGCCTCCCTGCTCATGTATAGGCACCCTCCTTTGTGAGGTACTAGGAAATTGCACTTTAGCCTGCCTTAATGTATATTAACTAAATAGCAGGGTTTTTTAGTGACACTTTAATGTGCATTGAAATAAGCTAATGCACATTCAAGTACATGTGTAAACGTGCCCACAGTGTCCCAAAACTTCAAGGCCATTTTAGTCTAACTAATGTAACAGCAAGGCCTACTTTGCATACTTCTGCACAACATTCTAAACTGTAGACTGAGATTACAAAAGAAATTCTACATATGCATGAAAGCTTCTAGCAACTTCAAAGCTAATATATTTTAAATTCAGCCTGTGGCATTGAGATGCACTGCAAAAAACGTAAGTTTAGACAAACTAACAGCCATGGGTTAGGTCATGTTTGTGTAAAACTTCTGATTAAACCTTACAAAAGAATGTTTATACCCATACACAAACCTCAAAACAATTTTGCTTCACCTTTCAAGAACAATGAACTTAAGGTAAGTAGCAAAATGTCAGTCTAAAACAAATTTGTTTGCTTTTATATGAATAGCTAAGAAAGGGAGTCAATAAAATGACATTTTAGTCTTAAAATACATTTTAATCTTAACTGTTGTGGGTAGCTACTGATCCCACTACTTGCATGCAATAAAAATTAGAATAAAAGGAAAAATATGACTGAACTCCCCAAAGCACAAAATGGGACAGTAGAAACATCTAGTAGACAAAGAGGATAGATCAGCAGGGCTGAGGAGAACATGGTTTCTCTCTGCCTTAAAACAATGAGGAATCTCCAACTTTGCACAGCTACTTGTGGGATAGGATGGAAAAGAATTGGCTCCTGGGGCCATGTCCAGTCCCACCAGTCTTATCAACCACCCTAAAGCACAAACAGACTAACAGATACTTATCACAGGACTCTCTTGCTTCGGGAAATCTCTAGTTGATCACGGTCCAAGTTAGGTTCATAGGCAAATCTATACTAATAGTCCCAAAATGCAGGTGCATGTACCATTTCAGACTCTTCTCTCTCAAACAAGGAGCCACCAGCCATTTTTCAAAAAACAATTTGCCTTCCACCTGCCCTCCTTCACATATATCCTTTTTGTTCTGCCAACAGTCAGGTGAAGTTTCTCCCTGTTTAGTTCTTCCTTTCATTCTAAAACCTTTCAAACGATAGTTAAGGCCCTGGTTGACTAAATGCATAACAGCTCATTGACTTATATTGGCTAATGAAGGGTTTGTAAACCCTTCTCAGGGTTTGTAAACCCCTTATCAGCTTTCTTAATAACAGAAATGGATAAAACTTCATTATACTTAACTAAATACTGAAATAAAATACATAGTTACTGTTCTAAAATATCTGACTTTGGCTCTGATCCTGCAAATACTTGGGCTTACGTTAAACCTTACGAGCTACAGGTTACCCTATTGAAGAGATTTAAGAACATGCAAAAAAACCCAGTGTAGAGTTGGATAATTTGTAAGAAATAAAATGTTTAAATTCAGCAGTCGTAATGTAAGGCACTCACCCACACTATTTTTGTTCCACTTAATTATATAATTCAGGTCATCCAAGGCAGCTGGAATTTTGGCTTGGAAGAGGTAAATTAAATGTCTGTGCCAATATGCATTAAGTAACAGTGGTTCTAATCTTATAGCCTATGAAAGAAAATGTTAAATAAATATATTATTTATACTTAATGTGCAAGGAGCTTCCTGAACACAGAGAATCAGTCCAAAAAGCAAATATTACATAAATAATATGAAAGATCCAAAGCTTGCAAACACTTGTTAATTCTAGCATGCAACGAGTTCCACTAAAATGCAACCAGTTCCATTAAAATAAATGCAGTAGCAGGCAACCAGCTCCATTAAAATAAATGCTTAAGTGTAGGCAGGGTGAAGGTGTAAATTATTAGGATACGCAATTTAAAGTATAAAATAGACTAGTGGGTCACAACACAGTCCATCACTTTTTAAAAAGTGAAATGTAGTTGAATTATAAGGGACAAATAAGTTGCACACTGCCGACCTATCTGAAGGTAGTAAACACTTTGCATTTTTTCATTTTGTAAAATATGTGAGGTTGGGCCATATGTGAACTGTGCTACAGGTACTGCTCTGAAATATATTAAGTGATTCATTAACAGGAATCACTTGATGGAGAAATTGCAAGGCAAATAAATGTCTTACCCTTTTTAGTCATGAGGTCTATTACAGATATCTAACAACCACAAAAAAAAATATATATGCAAAATTGACATGAGTGTATCTGTTCTATTAGTCTGGTAGATCCCAGCAGTTTTTATCTTCAAGTCAGGTTGCAAAGCTCCCCTATTTTCTAAGGCTTTTTGTAATGATAAAGATATGAAATTAAAAAGATAATGGCAAGTATTGTGAATTTTTAATTGTAAACATTTCAGCAGATTATGCCCTAGATCCTGTTCTGCCTCTAAGAACAGGTACTTATGAAGTTTTTTACATTTCTAAATCACAAAATGTAAGGTTTTTTCACTTTGTACAGTAGACACAAAACACTAAGGTGCCTAGATTTCTTACATGTCTCCATGTTCTGGTTTGGAAAGATCCCTAGGCAACTAGATTTGGGACATTGTGCATGGTAAAGCTATTCAGAACAGGCTCCTAGATGTCTAACTCCATCTAAGCCATGTGTGATCAATTTCTGTCTGGGAAGCAAATAAACTCTGCGCAAGGCCCCCAACTCATCAGGGAGGCCAAAACCAAACTAAAGTGACTGCATGTCACTGAGATGATGATGGCAGAGAAGGACCCATTCACAATAATCTAGTGTTTAAAGCACTTGCTCAGGAAGCAGATCTGGGGTCTAGGCACTCTTCAGCCAGAGGAGATTTGGATTTACTTCTCCCACTTCCCATGAAAATGCCCAAAGCACAACCTGTGGATCAGATCTTCTATCCCTCCAGGTGAAGATGAGCTACTGGGTGCAAAGGAAGGCAAGAGTCATGGAGCCAGGAGGAACGCAAGCAAGAAAGAACCTGACTGTCACCTAGAACAGTAAGCATTCTCCTGGTATCTTGGCCACTACTGTCAAAGCTGTTTAGGCATTGTACCTGATGACTATATAATGCAAAAAGTATGAAGAACTGTCAAAGGGCACCTGGGCAACCAGACTCAGAAACCAAAAATGACTAGACATTATGCTAGCCATCTCATTTCCTTGTGTGCCTTTAACACCAGAAACTGGCATTTTATTACAGTAGTCATTGAATGCCTAGGTGCTATACAAACATGCCATAAGAGACACCCTCTGTCACAAGTATGCAAATATGTGGAAAAATCAATATTTGCATGAAGGCTTGATTTAACCATGCTTTCTTTCTTCAAATGAGGCACTCTGGAATTTTAAAGGTTTGTTTCAGGGTTTTAGGTTATAACCATGTTGGTCTAAGGACATAGGCAGACAAGGTTCCTTGGGTGAATTTGGTATCTTTTATTAGACCAACCCAAACAATTGGAGAATAGTTATTAAGCAAGCTTTAGGGTTCAAAAACCCTTCGTCAGGCTAAGGAAGTTTCAGCAGTTGGTGTGTGCTCTTCCTGGATGGAATGAAAGGTTTGTTTCAGATTTTTGTAATTGTTTTTAAGCCTCTTTTTGTTATAGGGATAAAATTTGTTATATCAGACAAATTTTATAATAAACTTACTTTTTCCAAATCCTCCATAGCAGATTTTAACTTGCCTAGCTTCCTGTTTAACGCTCCACGTCTACAGTAGTGAAATCCTGAGGAGTTTTCTTCCTTCGCTATTAGGAGTGTTAGTCTGCTAATTTCTGCTTCTAAATCTTCAATATTAACAGCTTCATCTTCTACCAGAAAAGGTTTAATTGAATCAACTAATTCTATTTCTAGATTTAGCTTTGTTTCTTCTTCAGAGTCCATTTTTTTAGTTTCTGTTTGTATGTTAATGCCTTTTTCCTCAGAAGGACTCCTGCTTGGAGGGAAAGTTTCATCAAACCAACTGTACCAGATTTCTTTGACCCACTCATGAACACCAGTCTCTTCTGGAATTCCACCTTTACTTTCTGCAAACTTTTCAAAATCTAATAAATGAGGAAGACTGGGACTTCGATAATATCGGACCGATGGAGGTACTTTGATACAATATTTACGATGTGAATGAAGGCTTCCAAGGGATACAGAGCTGAGTCAGAAAAATATGTTAAAATTAACTAGAGCATCTTCAAGTTATACATATAACATGGTCAGAATTTGACAATCAATAACTTTTCAACTAATAACAAAATTAGTTTAATGAACAATACTTGTATATTTTTTACCTAACCATTAGTAAAATAAAATAAAATAAAATAAAAATAAATCACAAGCAAACACAATACACTTTATTTTCATCTGTGGTCCAAGTCTTCCCACAGCAGTAGCATCTCTACTCTGGAACTCCCTCCCCATTGTGGCCCATCAGAGCCCAAGTCTGGACATCTTCCAGAAGCACTGCAAGACCTTTTTATTTGGGTACATTTAGAAAGCAAGATAAAGTGGGGTTACTGTTTGGGGAGTTTTTGTTGTATAACTTATACCTATATATTTTATATAATATTTTATTTGCTTTTAGAAGTTATCTTGTCTTTGACTGTAAGTCACTCTGAGCCTTTTTTTGAGAAGGGCAGAATATAAATCTAATGAATAACTAATACCATTCAGCATCTAGTTCCCCCTCCTGAAATGTTCCCAGTTTAGACTAAGAACAAAGCTAGGCCTGAGAAATAGACAAGTTTAAGAGCTACATAACAACCTAAATAACTAGATTAAATACATGAATTATAGATATTAATAAGATTCTAAGCAGGCCAACAAGAGTATGTGTCTAGGCACATCATCATTGTAACATGTGAGAAATTAATCTCCAAAAGGAAATTAATTTCCAAAACCAAGCTCATAGCGAAAGTTTCTTTGTAAAGATCACACATAGCCTCTGAGCTGGAAGCCTTAATAATGTTCAACATCGAAATCTGCTCTATGTCTGATTTAAGACCTATTTCAAACTACTCAGTGACAAAAAAACATTGCAGTCTTTAGCAGCTAAGCTAATCTTTAACACAAACAAGGTTATCCCTACCACCAAAGAAGGGAGTGCTAAGATGGAATGTAGAGATAATATTTTACATTTATCCAGACACTTTCATTCCAAAGAATCTTATTTTCTCAAAATAAAAGAAAACTAGACACATATAGAAACACTAAAGTACAGCCACTTCTGGGTGAAGGACATACATCACACCACACAGAAATGGAGAACCTTAATCTTAATAAAAGTGCTATGAAAACTCTTGTCTCAAAAAGCATGGATACCCCCTATTTAAAAAAGTTGCTTTCAGAAAACTGTCATCATGTTCACCCAACCTAAAGGCACCATGGCAATAAGCCACACTACTCAATTTAGACAGCTTCTTAAGCCAAAAGAAAAAAGCAATGTTGACATCATAAGAGTCCATGAAAAGAGAATCGCCAATTAGCTAAAAAGTAAAATGGATTGAAGGATCAGGACTCAGTATCACTATATATGCAATCAGTGCATGCTAAACAACACTAGAAGGTGCATAAGCAAGTACTTCTCCCACACACATTTAATGCAACAGTAAAGATGAATAACACTTAAGACCTAGTTTTTTATCCAATCGCTATACTAAAAAGCAGGTTTAAGCAAAAGTATTAACATGCTTTTATTGCTTCTGTGGCACTTTAATCCCTGATTACCTCCTGAGGTCACATCTCTTTTTACCCCCATCACAAATGAATAAGATAGTGATAACTAATAGATTTGAGTGATCTATGCATTCAAACAGGGTAAAAAGATAGAACTGCTTTCTTGGATGTAATCTGTGCAACTAATAGGACAAAACAGCCTAGGATTTCAGTTCCCTGTAAACACAAAATTTCTTTTTGTTCTTTCAGAGGAATGCAGTCTGATAGTTTTAGCTGTACTGTTGCAACAATTAAGCTAATCTTCTGGCAAGGACACACAATATTCAGCCTTCATTACCAGCTGAGTACCACTGTCCTCCAAAAAAAGTTTATTATGCCCTTTAAATAATTTCTAAATTTGAGTAATATTTGGCATTCAAAAAATGCAAAAACATAAATAAAAAGATGACAATTGATTGTTATTTAAAAATATAATATATATTAATTGAAGAAAACCTTTCAAGATTCTTTGGGGGTTGATTTAATAACTGAATCACAGCTTTCAATTTTGTAGAGTCTATTATCTTCTTTGATCTCTTTGATTTCTTTCTTTTTGGAAAAACAATGTATTTAATCCCAGCCTCTCGTGCTCTCTCAGCAAGAACAATGTCATTCTCACTGTCTCCTTGTCTGGTCAAAGAAGGCTGTTTTTCCACTGGCATTTCTGTCAGTACTAATTGAGGTTCATCATAGTTTTTATTCAATAGATGCTTAGTAGGGAAACTTTTCTCACTCTCAGTCTTAACCTTTAGCTCAGAAATCTGTTGCTTCATAACCTTCATCTCTTTCATGCTGGTTTTGAAATTAGCTGACATCTTCAATTTTGTTTTTTCTTTGAAATCAGCCATCTCTGGTGCTGAAACTGATCTTTTAATCAGATTTATCTGTTAGGAGGAAAAAAGGTAGCTTTAGTTGATGTTCATTTGAAATAAGATTTATATATTCCAACTGCATAGTCTGAATGAAATGTATATTAATATTTTATTTGAAAACAAGGGAAAAGAAACTCTTTCAGTGAGACTATGTTACACAAAAATTTAATTCAAAGAAAATACAAGGTATCCAGAGTCATCAGAATATTTTTCAAAGTATGTCTGTCTGAACAATATTGAAGGCTGCCTGCTGCTGGCTGGCAGGAGAGACAGGAGGAGACAGGAAAGGGAGGAGGGCAGCATGGCAGAGAAGGAGAAGTCTCCCTGGTGCAGAACCCAGCTTGTGGCCCTGCTCATGGCACAGCTGCTTCCTGCAGCTTAGGGCAGGAGCAGCTCTGGGACTTCTTCCTGCTTGCCACTCCAGCTGGCAGATGTGAGGACACACTATGCAGGAAAGCCCAGCTAGTTGGAGGCCACTGGAGCAGCATGTGCAGCCTCCTCCTTCCCTGTGGGGGGTGGAGATGGGCAGGGAGTAGAACTGCTGCTTCATGCTGCTGATGCTGTTCCTTCCCCACCTGGGCTCCCTACACAGCCATTTCTCCCAACTACCAGCTGTGGTACTCTATTCTAAAATGAGGCTTTGTGGGCACGTCTATACATACATTAATGCACCATTGCTACTTCACATCAAGTTTAGAACCTCTAATATGAGGTACCAACTAAATGTGAAGTAGCCAGTCTTTTTGTGATGATTAAATGTGCAGTAAACTAATTCTACTGCACATTAGTGTATTGGCATGGCTTTTACTATAATGCGCTAATGCACAGTAGAATTAATCTACTACATATTAAGAGTCTTGTGCAGATGCGCCCTGCTTTCCCCATTATGAGTGGGGGGAAACATTATCTTGGAATCAAATAAATATGGCAGGTTACATATAGAAACTCTTGGAATACAAACTAAAGAACAATTACATACTATACTGTCTGCTTAACTATCTAAAAAGTAAGGAGAAAGGAAGCACTTGTTGGGGGCTGGACTTGATGATCTTCCAAGGTCCCTTCCAGCCCTAATGTCTATAAAATCTAATGTCTATGAAACTAAACAAAACTGAAATGTAAAACTTTATAATTGTAACTAATATTTTTCAGCCTAATGCTTAGTTGTGAACAATTACTAAAAAATAATTAAATTTACATAATAAATATAAAGCACCCATGAAAAAAAGAGTACATCCATTTTCAGCTTGTTTTAACAATGATTAAAAGTATTGGTCTTAGAAATGCCAACTTTCATTTTAGATAGTTTATTCCCAATGAATAATAAAATGTACTCATTCTTTGTCTTATGAAGTTCTAGACTGCTTAGAACAGCAAGATGTATTCAGGTTTTCTTTAAGAAAATAACTATTTTTATAAGTATGCTACCATTTATTCACTACAGAAATGTTTGTATTTAATCACTTGTATGTACTGGTTTTAAAAAGCGAAGGCCCCTGCCAGATGTGCAGGTGAAGACATGATGGGATCTCTACACAGTTGCATTTCCTGCCATGCTACACATGGATGGCAGGAGGCGTGATTACAGGATCAAGCATCAGATCCCATCACACCTTATTGCCAGTACAGGGGGAGCCCAGGATCACAATCTCAGATTCCTTCTGCAGCAGCAGGTAGCAAACTCACATGGCTGAGAACCCTCTCAGCTGACAGGGCTCTGGGTCATGCGGCATGGTGCATTCCCACAGCTGGGAGCTCCCTCAGCTACAAGCTCCCAACTTCATGGATACATGGTGTACCCCCATGGCTGGGAATCCTATCAGCTGTCGGGCTCCCAGCCACAGGGGCACACCTGGCCAGACATTCAATTAATGGTGTAATAGGAACCAGTTCACAGAGTTATTACACATTTTTTATAAAATAACTGTGTGGCTTATTCCTTGCTTTAATGACACCATTAATTGTTTTAACATGTGGCTGGCTCACAACTTAAGATGTGATTAACTGGTTAATCATGTCAAATATAATGTTTGGCAGGGTCTTCAGTATAAGAAAGAATGTTCAGCTAGTTTATTTCTTATTTTCTTCTCTTAGCATGAATTAACAAAGTATACATAGCAAACTGGATAAAATAGGACTGCTATTCACTTGAACACAAGAGTCTAGTATTTTAAAAACCATCAATAAATAACCAAAATTGGAGCTATGTCAATTTAAATCATGTAGTGCATGTCTATACATGCCTCTTAAGCAGAGTTAGTCTAAATTTGCCATTTTTAAGGAGCATTAACGGCACGTGTCTACATGTGTGCACCCTTAATGAGCCTTAAAAATGGTATAAATGGCATAAATAAAGCAGGTATCAAATTTAGGCACAAATAGCCAAGTTACATTAGCCCATATGCAGACATGATAATGTGCATTAACATGGTGTGCATCAATGGGCATGTTTACACGTGCATTTACATGTGCCTAAACTTAATGTACCTTTGCTTAAGGCACATTAAGGCGATTTAGGTGCACATCTACATATGGACATGCTAATACATATTAAGGCTCATTAAATTTAGGCAGGAATAGCTAAGTCGCATTAGCGCACATGCAAACATGCTAATGCGCATTAAAGCACATTGACATACACTGTGTTAATGCACATTAGCGCGTCTACCCATGCACTAATGCCACATAGCTATTCACGCCTAAATTTGATACCTGCTTTATGTAGGTATCAAATTTAGGCTCACAAAGCCTTAAATCAGCATTTTTAATGCACATTAAGGGCACGCATTAATGCGCCTTAAAAGTGATTTTAGGCTAAGCCCGATTAAAAGAGGCATGTGTAGATGTGCCCAATGGATACACACTGCATTAATGTGCATTAGCGCATTTGCATGTGTGCTAATGCAACTTAGCTATTTGAGCCAAAATTCAATGTGCCTTAATGCACCTTAGCGCATCCATATGTAGATATGCGCCTAAATCGCTTTAATGTGCCTTAAGTAAAGGTGCATTAAGTTTAGGCATGCATAAATACATGTGTTGACATGTCCATAATTATTACTGCACCAAATTTTAATTGCTGGCATTACATTTCTTGCCATCTTAGGAAACAAGTCAGGTACAGCTCAGTTTAAAACTTTAGTTTTCATGAGCTGTGTACAAATTGTAAATACATACATATAAATATTGCTCCTATAATGCTCTTAAAGTCAACATCTTGAACAGGATAAAAGACTCCTAAGGAAATATGCCTAATGTACTGTTGCCTTATGGTATCTGAGAACCAAAACCAAGATTTCTATACTGCTATAATCAGAGTCCTATACTGTGCATGGCACTTTACAGATAGATACCATGACAATGCTAGTGTCCCAAAATATTTAGAATCCAAGAAGCTGATCCTGAAAATCTTTACTCAAGTAATTTGTACCACTTGCTTTGGATTAACTAGATAAGTAAGGACTGCTCACGTGAATGGAGATCCTATCCAATTTTTTTCTGAAGTCAGTAGGAGGCTCTCAGTATAGGGCTCCATTCTTCTGTTGTTAGACTGGAAAATTTCATTCAGTCAATCCACTTGAAAAACAACTTTAATTTGATCTCATTTTTTAAATTAAGGGAAAAACATTTCCTCCCTAAAGTTAATTTTAAACATTACTTATACAATGTTGTGCTATAAGTCTTTTTTATTTTACTGAAGACAGAAACAACCAAGCATCAAACAGATAAGATTGGTCTATAAAAACTAACAAAATCTAGCAAAAGTTATAGTACCTTTGACTCTTCAGTGCTAAAAAAATCTGGCAAGGAATGGCATCTTCTTACAATAGTTTTTGTCTATAATTAGAACAAAATGCAATTGAGTTTGTCATAGTTCACATTTACTAAAAATGGAGCCTTCACATTTACTCTATTCTTGATAACATAGTTTTCAATGAGAACAACACTTCTTTATGACAGATTCACTGTGTTAGCACTGGTATTAAGATGTGGATTTAAGCAACAGTTGCATTAGTGAAACTAAAACTATAAATACAAACAAGAAATAGAAAATGTAAGTAGTCATGCTGCAGATATTTTATATTATCAATAGAGTTTCACATAGTTCCATTTATTTGTATGTCTGCACAGTACTGCATTATACTATGTGGAGATGCACAATACATTTTCCTAGGTACTGAAGGTGATATAGCCATGTTAGTACAGAACTCCATCTGGGTTAACCAGCTCTGCTAATGTTGCTATCCTGTTTCTGTTACCTGAGCTAGCTTCTTTTGACCTAGCTTGAGTATTTTTGCAGGTACTACATTGTGCCATGTAGCTTTTTCCTATGTTGTAAAAATGTATAACAGATAGATATATAGATATAAAATAATGCAACTAAGTATACATCAGAACATATCCCATCCATCTTAAACCTTGAAAGTTCAAAACATTAGATTTTTTTAAAAATATCTCCAACTTTGCATTCTACCTTCATACCGCTTTCATTGCTGTCGGTGAAATGTCCAAGATTCTAGAAGGTATCCACTTCATTTCCAGCAGATGCCAAAACTGAATACAGGAAACCCTCGGTATTCATGGGTTCAGCATTCACAGTTTCAAATATTCAAGAATGCCGAACCTGCATACACTTTAAAACACTTACCGGAGCTTCTCAGGAGTTACGCACTTGCTGCTGCCTGGCTCTCCTCCCCTCCCCACCCAAAGCTGCCAGATTTTACCTTTCGTGGGGATCACAGGAACATATCCCCCACAAATGGCAAGGGTCACCTATATATACCCTATCTTCATATAACTCAGAACTATCCTACTGGGAGCCCACAGGGTGCATGCAGCCCCTAAAGGGTTAAAATGCCCTGCCCCCAGCCTCCCACCCAGCTGTTACTGCTCCTATCACTCCAGCTGCAGCACCCATGTGCTTAGTGGAACAGGGTCAAACTGTACCCACACATGGTGCAAAGGGTGGTGATGCACCCACTCACACACATGAAATGAAGTTTGTGGAGTCCAGACTCCCAACTAGTGTGACCTCTATGTGCCCCAACTGGTACAGCCCATGGGCATATGACTACCAACCACTGACAAGTTGGACAGCCCCCACCTAATTAATAATCTTATGCAAAATCTTAATAGCAACCTCATATTGTTATAGCAAGAGTAATAATAAAAATGATTAACATGCGGTCAATTAATTTGAAAAGTTATTCTATTTTATTTTAGTGTTGCCATTAAGGCTTTGATCTGAGCATGGAGCTGGATGAAGCTGAAATATGTACTGTTTTTTCATATGTGCATACTAATGAAACATTCTTCCCAGTGCAATTGTCTCAGCAAAAGTTTTTATGCCTCCTGGGCTCCTGATTAGACAAGAATATATATGGAGGTCATCAAAGGCTTGTCCTCAAGGTCACATTCTAATATATCCTATTTTTTTAGTGATGAGATGAATTAATTAAGATGTTGCTAACTATGGCTTTGCATTGAATGATATAGAAAGGAACAAGGCATATTTAATAGTGTCCCAGATGCGGGAAAATGATAAAGATGCAAAGGATGAGGTTTACTTATGCTGCAACTCTACTACCTTGAGAATTTTATCAGTTGTTCCAGATAAGTCCAACAGTAACTCAAAGTGCAGGTCGTCATAATTTCCTCCTTAATTGTTTTCACCTCACAGACTTACTGGGAGCATCTACACAATCTCCAGACTGCACAGTTGTTACTGTAAATTCATTTAGTACTTGCTTAAGCAGTCGTTACTGTGCAGTCACAGTGCCACACAGGTCATTTCCAATGCCACCCTTCTTGCACATAAATGTGAATCCAGGTGGCCCACCACTGACAAAGCTGACCTGATCTGAACAATAACTCCTGGATGGGCTCTAGCACCAGGTACTGAAACTCTCAGAAGAGGGTATCCAGTAAGTCATTCTCTCCAGTGGTTCCAAGTCTCTGTGTTGGTGGGAGAAGACCAACCTATCCCTTCCTGGTCCACAGGAGTTGTATACTATTCCCTCAGCATCTCTGGGATAGAAGATAAGAATGGAGATGCACTCACCCTCACTCAGATTTCTGTTTCCACAAAATCCTGTCCAAATATAAACAAAGGTCTGTCCAAATATAAACTGAGGTACAGCTCATCATTTCTGAGGTCAAGATTCAGTCAAGATTAGAATCCAAAGATCAGTTAATCAACATAGCTTCTTTCCAGCCTCTGAGAAAAGGGATCTGTTTTTCCTGCAAATTTCAAAGCCTCCTGCCTTTGATGTTACATTGTGTCAGCTTGATGGTTAAAACTATAGTTCCAGTAGAGTTTATCAACAACAGCTGATGTAATGTTAAACACAGGGTTACAGATCTCCACAAAGCCAAGTTTAACACCATGTTAGTTAATATGACTCAGAGTTGTGCTATCTAATGACAGCAAGCCATCTCAGTTCCATTTCTTTCCAAAACAACTTATTAGCATTTCTATCTATCTATCGCTGTATATAGATATTTTTGTTTTCTCCCACAAGTCTTGGGGAATAATTGAATTTGTGGTATTCAGTGGATAATCATTCTAAAAGCTAAAACACCCTGAATCAAGGAAATCTGAGCCCATAAAAAGTGAGATAGAATATTTTCTGTCCATTCTCAAAGAGATAACAAATTTAAATACTGTATTACAGGTACATTTAATGCAAGTGCCAACAAAAGTTAATTGAGACCTCAATATTTTTAAGTATAAAAACTCTATACAACAACTAAGGATTTTTTTAGTGACCCCTTAACCCTTGGAAAAGAAGACATGAGGAACAATATACATCACCATATAACTGTCAATGTCACTATCCTCCTCAGACTTTAATCCGTCTTCCTCTGGATGGTCAGAAGAAAAGTCTTCTATTATAACACCCTCAATAACATTGCTCTGTAATAGCAATATATTTAAAATACATTAAGTTGTACATCCTTGCCATGCCTGCTGCAGCAAATACAGTAAAATACCAATGACTAAACACATACTATAGTTAATCTAGTTTTTACAGAACTACTATTTAATCTCAAATTTATAATACATTCCTGATAGATGGCATATACCAGACTCCTACTGTGTTCAAAATCTGTTCAGTGTAACTGAGAACAAAGGCTATCAGCCAACTAGTTACAGCTCCTTGATTCTCCAAAATACCTCCTCTGTTTGGCCCCAGCAAATTATGCCAGCTGGCAATGGTCCCCAAGGCACCAAATGCCAGTTACGAATGAACAGTCAGAGCACTATGCACTCTAGTCAAACTCTTCACACTGAGGCTAAGAAAGACCAGCACAGAAACTCAGTATGTCAGATCTATTCTGTATGTAAACTCCCTTGTGCAAAACAAATTGTCCTCCTTTCGATTTAATCTCTGGCACTCGAGCACTGACTGAGAACTGGTGGCTTCTCTATAGCTATTAGGGTAAAGGCTTTAGAGTTCTATTGGAGTGCCACTCTTTTTCAATGCCAGCAACATTGACTGGGCATCCCTTTTTCCATGAGTGTCATCTTTTCTGCGTGTTGTTACCATACAGCTGCAGTTCTCAACCAGGATGCCACAACACCGTGGGGTGCTCCAAGGTTATTTTTACGGGTGCTGTGGGGTGCCACTCATGTTAGTACTGTTATGTGTACAAACACAATTCATAAAATATACCCATAAATTTCAAAGAGGAATCCTTCATCTCAAAACATTCTGACCTGTTGTGGTCCAAGTTCTTTGCAACAAGAAAATTACTCTATTATTTTTCTGTAGTCAAAAAACAAGTGAAAACTAAGAGCTGAAACCTTTTGAGGTCTGCCTTGGGTCTATCAAGGGATGTCTCAAGCTTAAAAAGACTGAGAACTTCTTTAAATATTTTATTATAAAACAACTTTAACATCAAAACTAGAGGAGCATGGATACATCAGTCTGATATCAGATCAGCACCGATATAAAGAAAATTGTCTATATCAGAAATTGGCTTTCTTTGTCTGACATGGCCAATAAATGCCCCGTGCATGTCCACAGCCACATCGCAGCACGTAGGCAGCAAGGATCACAGCCCAGCCACTTGGAGCACTGCGTCCAGCTGGTAAATCTGTTGTGGTGAAAGGGGAAGGCAGAGGAAAGGCAAAGGGGGGGGCAAATTGAGGCCCCCGTCGTGAGGTAGGGAGTGGGGCTGGGACAGGTGTTGCTCAGCCGGGGAGGGGCATGCAACAGAGCCACTAGAGCCTCATTCAGAGGCACGGGAGGGAGGGGGAGATGGCTCCCACCTCCTACACACAGCCAAGGAGGGCAGGGGGGCATGTGCCCCCAGATCTGTGCAAGGTGGGGCAGGCTGCTACTGCAGGCTGGGACTGGGGCTGCACTGGGCTCTCCCCAGCAGGGGCTGAGCTGAGCTGGACTGGGCTGAGCTTGGGGTAGGTGGCAGCAGCAGTGGCGCTGGGAGGGGAGGTTGGAGGGCTATGGTGAATACTGGGGTGGCTGCAGCCCCACCCCATAGCAGCCCTCCCACCGCCACCGCTGCCCACCCTGAGCACATCCCTGGTCCAGCCCACAGCGGTAACCTGCCCTGCCCTGAGAAAATCTGGGGGCACATGCCCCCTGTGCCCTCCCAGGGTGCACACAGTAGTCAGAGCCACCACACATCCCCACGCCCCACCCTGGATGAGCCACGGCTCCATCCTGGATGCCATCCCACCCTGGCTAGGCAATGCTTGACCCAGCTCCTCCCTCACAACAGAGGCCTCAATCTGCCTCCAGCACCCCTTCCCCTTCCCTGCTTTCAAGCTGCTGGGATGCATATCAGAAATTGAATTGGATCTTTATCAGCCGATATGCCTCCTTAAAAATCAGCTATCGGTTAGATATTAGGAAGAACTGTTGCACAGTAAGGGTGGCCAGGATCTGGAATGGGCTTCCAAGAGAGTTGGTGCTATCACCTAACTTGGAAGTCTTAAAGAGGAGGTTAGATAGTCACCTGGCTGGGGTCATCTGACCTCACTCCTCTTTCCTGCCAGGGACAGGGGGTCAGACACGACGATCCATTGTGGTCCCTTGCGACTACAATCTATATATCTATGGTATTGGCCAAAAAAATCTCTATCAGTGCACCCCTAATTAAAACAACACAGTGATGCTTTCTTAAAATTATTTTCACTGTCTACAACGATTTTTTTGTCATGTTTTAATGAGGACAGATGACAGTGTACCAGAGACAAAAGTAAAGCACCTGTAGAATTGTTTTAAAAGAGAGAATGCAAGTTTTAGAACAGCATATTTGGGTACACAAAAAGGAGGTGAAAAAGGTAAAACTTAATACAAACAACTTAAATTAAGTAATATATTACAAGACCACAAAGACCACTAAAAATATAATTAGTACTAGGATCATTATAATGGTTGAAAACTGAAGTTAAACCAAAGAATTTTAAGAAGTATATTGTATACATGGTCATATAATCATACATGATTTATATTGCTAAACATAGACACTAATACAGAAATCTTGGTAAACAGTAGTACAAATAACATCCGCTACTATAGTTACCAAATGGTGTGTTAGAGCAGTGGGGCGTTAACCTTTTTAACAGGTGTGCCACAAATCAACTCTACACCTTCCAAGTGCTATTCTAATCTCCTTTCTTTGCCCAATCTGCTGTTCTGGTTTCTATTCCCTGCTAGATTTGCCACTGTGCTACCAGTGCCCTCCCCACTCTGCTGCATGCCAAACACAGAAGCTGCCCATACCACTTGTGGCATCCATGCCACTGGCTAGCTACCCGTGTTAGGAGAGAGAGATGTAAGCATCTACAAATGGTAACGATATTGTGAGTACATTGAAAATGATTTACCTTATACTTAGGAAACAACATTTCCTTCATGAAAGAGAGAGGAGCAGAAAATTTTGGTGGAGCTGGAGCCCAAAATGTCTTAAGAGTCTCTGGGTAAAAGGAAACCTTTAAAACCAATAAAATTAAATTACTTATTAAAAACCAAACTAAATGTTAAATATCCTTATATTATTATAAATTGAATATAACTGGTCCATGATAAAATTCCTTTATACATTTAATAGGCTTTACAGGACAGCTGCATCCAGTATGAGATCAAGAGATGAGACACGTCACAACCCGAATAAAGTACACTGGAGTGTTATTCTTTATTGTTTGTTTGATTTTAATTTGTTGCTAATTGCCAGTCCTGAGCCTAACTGAAGTGCCTACCATGCAAAAAGTGGTTATTTTTATACTTAACGTGTGAAGGACTTACAAGTTTCTAAACCAATCATTAGAACATTTTAGTAATAGTTTGATTACTATAAATAAATGTAAAAAAACCCCAAAAATTATGGCCTCCAGTGTAAGGCATTCAAACTACTTTCACAATACATAGGTGCCTCAAAAGGGAATCACAAACACCAAGTTGTTGTGGAAAAAGTCACCTAAGCCCACCAATAAGAAACACCAAGGATCAGAGTGTCTTAAATCTCACCTTGTCCAGGGCTTAGGCACTAAGCACCAGATAACTGAACTCTCTATTTCAGATAGCCAGCTAAGTCACTGCTTTCAAAATACAGCTGAAGGAGATGGTGATAGTGGTTGTTTATAAAATACATAAACACATGCTTTGGAGCACACGACAACCTTTAACAATTCAGGCCTAAGAAAGAAACTCCTCTAGGTGCAGGTTGATCCCAAACTGCCTATTGCAGGGATTGTTTCCCTTTCTATGAAGCAGTCAATAACCCTATTTTTGACAGGACTCTGGATTAAATGGACCACTGGTTCTATCCAATGTGGCAATTCATATGTTCCCATACAATAACATTTCAAATAAATAAGTAGTAGTAAGGATTTTATCACTGCACATAAAAACCTCTATTCTGCTTTAGGTATTACCATATCCACCTGAATCCAAAATGATTTTAAATTTAAGATAACCCTCACACAATATTAGATTCTATACAAGGAAGATTATAAATTTGTTATAATCTTCCACGTATAGGATCTAATTAGTGGAAAGCCATCTTAAATTCATCCCCCAAACTGCTGTAGTGGGGAAAGCAGCAACACAGGCCAAAGGGACAAACCTCCAGCCCTTACCTTCCCTGCTTACCCCCCATTGACCTTTATCCACCAGTGCCTGTGTCTGCCCCTGTCCCCCTTGCCACCTGACCCCACTTGCCACTTCTCCCCACCACATTGCCCCACACCTTCCGTCCCCCATTCCTGTGCCTTCCCTCCTTCTCCTTGCCATATGTCCCCTGCCACCTGTCCCCCATCCCTTATTCCCTCCCTGTGCCTATCCCCTTGTTCCCCTTTGTCTCCTGTCAACCTGCCCTTTTGTCCCATCCCATGGCTGGGCCTAACCCCTGCCACTTGCACACTCTGCCCTTCCCTGTCTCTTATTTTCTGCTGCTTTGATCTGCTTTGGCTCCGACTCCAGCTCCAGGGCTGTCAGCAGCAGTGGCCCTGGCCTGGTCTAGTCCCACTCTGCCCCAGCCCCACCCTACCCAGACAGGCAGAAGCAGCAGCCCTGGGCCTGTCTGGGTCAGAGCTAGAGGGGCTGGATTCAGGGCAGAAGGAGATAGAAAAGGCAATGCAGTCTCTCCTCTGCTCCCTGCCAGGCCACACAGGCAGATCTCCCCTGCCTGCCCTCTCTCCCTCATTGTGATGTCTCAACTGGACACATGCCAAGTGGCAGCTCAGCTCCAAGCTCAGAGCCAAAGCCAGAGCTAAACTACTGCCTTCCCCAGGCTGGTATTTGAATCTATAAGAAGGCTTTTTTTCCCCCACGCTGTTCGGGGGGGGAAAAAAATCTCACTTTGGATTTAAGTAAATAAAAAATTTGGGTGATAAAACTTTACAGGAATTAATGATAAGGATCAGAAGACTTCCCCTACATTTTTTTCATGTATATCACAAGAAAACAAAATGTTTTAGTCATTTTATTTCAGGCTGTATGTAATTACTTGCAGGACTGTGGAAATACAATGCATATTTTATAATCAGTTCTTACTTTTTCTCCTAAGAGTTCAAGTCTTGGCTTTTCTACATAATACTCAGCTTTTTTCTGCCATTCAGTTAGACTTTCTGATGTGTGTGGAGGTAAAACATGAATCCCACCTTCCTGATTTTCCTGGAATAGTTCTAAAACAGGAATACCTTCATAACAAATTCTGCAGTAGAACAAAAAAGTTAGTAAGTTTCTCTGATGTCAGATATTTAAAACAAATTAAGGAAAACCATTTAAATACTAATGAATTCAGATCTTTTTTCCTTAGGATTAAGCCAAAAGTAAAAATACATAATGTGCTACAATTACTAAAATTCTTTTCCTAGAGAGCACAAATTGTTTGTTTACTATTACTATTTATTACACTATAAGCATAATTTGTCTGACATTAATGAAAATTTTTCTAGGAGGATAGTTATCTATTCTCCAAGAGTGTAAAGCATGAAGCCTCGGTGTCAAAACCTCTAGATCAGTGACTCTTAACCAGGATGCCACTAGATCCTTTGAAGGGTACCATGAGCTGTAAGGAGATAAGCAGATAAACATAGGCTCAGGCTATTCTGGTCCCCACCCCCATTGCTTGGCCCCTCTGCAAGGCAATAAACCCTGTAATATATAAATAAATTGTGCATGCTACACACATTCACAAAAATTATGGAGGGGGTGCCACAAATCCAATTAGGTGGCAAAGCATTGCTCTAGAAGCTGTATTCAACTGAAGGTTATCTGATCAGTAGGAATCCAGGTTTTCTGTTTGTTGTGGAAAAATGTGGATTGTCTCTTTTAAACAAGAAGATCACAGATATTCTCTTTGAAGGAGAAACACTCAGGAAACTGTGGGTTTCCACTTGCAGGCTGGCAAGGGGCTGGTGGGAGGAGGACGCTGGGCTGCATGGCAGCCAGGCAGTGTGGTGGACAGCAGCTCCCCCTGTTCCCACCAGGTAAGTCTGTGGGGTTGAGGAGCACAGGCAACACAGTGGGGGGTGGGCACAGGCGAGACAGTGTAGGGGGGCACATGCCCCACAGATCTCTGCACCCACCGTGGGGTACATGGTTTCAGCCATGCTGGACCAGCTCCAAGCAAGAGCCTGCCTCCGTGCCACGGACCAGCGGGAGGGATCTGGCACAGGAAGGAACGTTGTACCACCATGGCTGCCAAGGTGAGGCATTCCCTGCATGCCCAGCAGCAGCAGAGCCACAATTCCACACTGCCACCACTGCTGAACACCTTGGCAGGCATGGCAGCACAGCACTCTCTCCTGTACGTGGTCCGACCTGCTGGACCACAGAGGCAGCTCCTACCTAGATTTGATCTGGCCCAGCTTCAGCCCCACACCCCGCTGTGGGCATAGAAATTTTAGAAGGCATGTGCCCCCCCACCCATCCACATCACCTATGCCCATACCCTCCATTCCCCACATACACACCTACACTGGTAGCCTTCCCTATTGTTTTAAAATTGTAAATATATCAATAAAACATTGTATTCAACTGATACCTATAGATGTGGTTTTTCATTTTAATCTTGGAAAAACATGGAATGTGGTGTTTTAATCAGAGAATTTGGGGGGGGTTTTGAGAAAGAAAACCAGGATCGCTGCTGATCAGACCCACTGGATATAGCTACACAGTCCCAGCGCTCTCATGGAACATGGCTCTTGAGTAAATACTGCCCACCTGCTCCTACTCATATACATGAGACAGTGAAGCACTACCAAGGGTGTCTCTCCACTTCCTGCCACCCTCTACTCTCGAGTTCTTTAATTCCAGTGTGACTGACAGTAGTGGTGATGGCACCCCCACCCTCACCCAAACAGCTTTGCTGCCTCATTTCCAGGTTTTGGATTTCATAGTGCATTAATTAATCCTTTATTTCAGGCCCTTTATTACAACTATGAAAAAATAAACTTACTAAATAAAATGGAACTAGTGAAACATCTAGTGTACTTACAATAGAATGAGAAGGAACACGCATAACTTAATACATCCACGTACATGCATATCTATCTATAAAAGTTCATTACATTTGACTCTTGGTTTTTTAACTTCATCAACACATGCTGATACTGACATCTGCTGGTGTTAAACAGCTTTATTTTGGGGGGATCAAAACTAAGGTAATGAAGTGTCTTTTGTATTTTGAGAATTAAGGTTCTATTTTTTCATCTCATATTTCCTTGTAATTTTTCTGATCTTCACAGTACAATAAAGGACCTGATTCCCATTCATGATCAATGTAAATTCCCATTTTAAGAACTGTTTAAATTACAAGAGTGGTATGTAAAGACACCCTAGCTTCTATTTGAACCAATTGGATTTTGGGTCCTACAAACAATGTTTTAGGCATTAATAACAGTGATGTGACAAGAATCTTTTTCCAGCTGGGGGAAAACAGGGAAAATCATCACTCCCACAAAAATACAGGAATTCCCCTTGAAATAAATCTTATCAACCATACTACACTTAGGAACTTTGCTTATGTGCAAATGTAACTATTTCCTACATTTCAGCTTATCTTTACTGCTAAAATAGTTATCTCATGGCAACTTAATGTGCACAAATTATCATGAGGTAAAAACAGTAAAGACAAGGAATTTCAGTTCTACTGTACTATGAAGTAAACTCGCCACGGTCAGACCCAAACAAGGATATGGCTGACCTCGACACCCTCATTTCACAGTAAACTGAAGTGTCTTCTCTCCAGTAAGGATTTCAAATGCTTTAGTTAACAAATGTGACTTTTATTAAAGCAATGAAGACACGTGCTTCAGCAAATTTGAAGCTCAACGTACTACACATTCCACAAACCGGCACAAATCTGTTTGGTCTTTGTTACAGGCAAACAGGAGACAGCTCAAGTACTCCAAACTAATATTGCACACATAAAGAGAACACATCTATTGCTACTGTAACAATAGACAACGTAATTTGAATTTGACTGTATTCTGCACAAAAAAAGTTCTATCCTCTGCACTAGGTTCTCTCTAGTTTGATTATTTGTACCTTTAGAATTTGCCAAATGCAGGAGCTAGTCATGCCTCAGTACCTCCATGGGGGAGACTTGTCTTCACTAAGAAAAGAAGTCTGCACTAATGTCACACAAATTATACCTATGATGTTACAGATTCACATCGTTTGTAAATCTGAAAAGATTAAAAGTTTTTAGGTAGAAGGTGGTGCCACAAGATGGCAGTGCTCCAGAGAATTCAATGTTATTGGTTTCCACAAATGAAGACCCCAACTCAGTAAGGTGTTTAAACATGTGCCTAACTTCAAACTTTAAATCCTCATTAATTTAAAGGGTTATCATGACCAGAGAGCTCCGCATAACCTCTCCCAATGAAATCAGACCAAGATCAGGGACTAAACACCTCAAAAGCAACTATATCACAGCCTGGGGAAACATCACTGCAGGGAGTGGCCAGTAACAAAATACACTTTCTACTAATTCCAACCCATCAATGGGACCAAGAACAGTTCATTAGGCCTCTCTAATTCTGGGGAGGGATAGGGGTGTGCAAAGCTTCTGGTGCTGATTTGATTCAGAGAAGATTCGGCCTGAGATTGGTTTAAAGCTTTACGTAGTCCCCTCCCTGATGGTGTAATTCGGTGAGTTGGAAGTCAAGGAAGGGTGGGAGTTCCTCAAGGAACTGTTCCTGCAGGCACAGAGGGCACTATCCCAGTACACATAAAGGGAGGCAAAAGAGCCAAGAAACCCTCTTGGCTGAGCAGGGAAATCCAGGAGAGCCTTCAGAGGAAAAGAGAGGCTTACAGGCTGTGGAAGCAGCAGGCAGCCACCAAGGAGGAGTATATTTGTTTGGCTCATGGTTGCAGGGAAGCAGAGAGGAAAGCCAAAGAAGAAATGGAACTCAGGCTGGCAACAAAGATTAAAGGTAACAAAAAGTCCTACTTTAAGTACATAAGAAGCAAGAAGAGGGTGCAGGGTAACATAGGGCCGCTATAAGATGGACTAGGGCAACTCATAACAAATAGGATGGACAAAGCTGAGCTCTCAAACGATTTCTTTGCAGTGTTCCTGGACACAGATATAAACACAGCTCTCAATGAGACTTTAGTCTGGCATGAGAGAAATATCAATCCAACAACAGTTAGTGCTGACCTAGTGAAGAGGCAGTTGGACGTATTTAAGTCGGTGGGCACCAATGATTTTCACCCAAGAGTACTAAAGGAATTGGCCAGTGTCACAGTGAAACCACTGGCACAACTGGTTGAGTGTTCCTGGCACTCAGGACAGGTCCCAGAGGACTGGAAAAGGACCAATGTGGTCCCTCCCTATTTTCAAGAAGGGGAGGAAGGAGGACCCAGGTAATTATAGGCTGGTTAGCCTCACCTCTATTCCTGGCAAGACCTTAGAAAAAATCATAAAGGATCACATGGCGGGGGGACAGACCAGCAGGTAACACAATGCTAAGGGGCAACCAGCATGGGTTTATAGCAGGCAGATCATGCCTGACTACCCTGGTCTCTTTTTATGACCGGATCACAAAGAGCAGGAGATAGAGGTAGATGTTATTTACCTGGATTTTAAAAAGGCTTTCAACACAGTGTCGCACCCAATTCTTATAAATAAACCATTTAACTGTGACGTGGAATTTTTCACAGTCAGGTGCGTGAGAAACTGGCTTATAAGACACACTGAGAGAGTCGTGGTGGATGGGTTGGTTTCTACCTGGAGAGATGTGGGCAATGGTGTCCCCCAAAGCTTTGTCCCTGAACCAGTACTGTTCAATATCTTCATCAGTGATTTGAGTGAGGATGTAGAAATCACTCTGTCCAAATTTGCAGACAACACCAAACTATGGGGTACAGGAAACACACTAGAGGGTAGTGAGGGAATTCAGGTAGATTTGGATAGACTGGGGAAGTGAGCAGATCAGAATAGGATGCAATTCAATAAAGATAAGTGCAAAGTGCTGCACCTGGGGAGAAAGAATCACCATGACACCTATAGACTGGGAAGTACCATTCTGAGTACCACAGCAGTAGAAAGGTGTCTTAGAGTCACAGATGATGCAAAAATGAACATGAGTTGTCAATGTGGTGAGGTAATAACCAAGGCTAACCACATTCTTTCTTGCATTCGTAGGTGCATCACGAGAAGGTCTTGCAAGGTTATACTTCCCCTCTATGCAGCATTGGTGAGGCTGCAGCTGAAGTACTGCATCCAGTTTTGGGCACCGCACTTCAAGACGGATGTGGATAACCTGGAAAGGTTCAGAGGAGGACTACTCAAGGGTTCAGAGTGCACACGCTCCCGGTGCACGGTTGTCATGGGAGACTCCAACTACCCAGATATCCCGTGGGAAAAGTGCTCAGCCAAATCCAAGTAGTCCCACAGTTTTCTCTCATGCGCAGATGAGCTCTATCTGACACAGGAAGTCTACAGGCCTATGAGAGGTAAAGCACTGCTCAACCTGGTTCTGGTAATAGGGGATGACCTAATCGCTGACCTAACGATCAAAGAGAAGCTGTATAAGTGACCACAAGCTGATCACCTTTACCATATGACGTAAAGCTGGCAAGTCAGTCAGCAATACAGAAGTCCTTGACTTCAGGAAAGCTGACTTTGACAAGCTCATCAGCTTATCAGCTGATCAGTGTTCCGCCACAGCTGGAGTACTGTGTCCAGTTTTGGGCTCCACAATTCAAAAAGGATGTGGAGAAACTTGAGGGGGTGCAGAGGAGAGCCATGCACATGATCAGAGGTCAGGAAAACACGTCTTATGAAGAGAGGCTGAGAGCTATGGGACTCTTCAGCCTGGGAAAGCGCAGACTCAAGGGTGGTCTGGTGGCCACCTAGAAGTTTATCACAGGTGCTCATCAAGATCTGGGGGAACATCTGTTCACCAGAGCGCCCCAAGGGATGACAAGGTTGAACAGTCACAAACTCCTCCATGACCATTTCAGGCTGGACATAAGGAAGAACTTCTTTACTGTCCAAGCTCCCAAGGTCTGGAATAGACTGCTGCTGGAGGTGGTTCAAGCACCTACTTTGAACACCTTCAAGAGACATTTGGATGTCTATCTCACTGGGATGTTATGATCCCTGCTGACTTCCTGCCCTTGGGGCATGGGGCCAGACTCGATCTTCCAAGGTCCCTTCCTAATGGAGACCTAATGTCTATAAAATCTATGAGTCTATGAAATCATATGGTTGAGGGCCTGCAGGTAAGTCCTATGAAGACAGACTGAGGGACCTGAATCTCTTCAGCCTCAACAAGAGAAGGCTGAGAGGTGATCGTATGGCTGTCTACAAACCTATCGGGGTGGGGTCAGCAGGGAATAGGGGATACTCTGCTTACCAGGGTGCCCCTCAGGGTTACTAGAAACAATGGCCATAAACTAAAGGAGAGCAGATTTAAATTGGACATCAGAAAGAAATTCTTTACAGTGAGGGTTGCAAAAATATGAAATGGCCTTCCAAGGGAGGTGGTGCTTTCCCCTTCTTGGAGGTGTTTAAAAGGACATTAGACAAGCATCTGGCTGGAGTCACTTGGCCCCAATGTTCTTTCCTGCCTGGGGTAGGGAATTGGACTCAATAATCTAACAGGTCCCTTCCGACTATGGAAATCTATGAAATCTATTCATCTAAACTGAATCGGGAGACCAATAAAAAGGTCTGAATCAATTCAAAGCCTTCAAATCGATTTGGAAAAGATCCGGAGAAGACTTTGGAGACTTGACAATTTGGGTAGTTCCTACTCACCACCACAGAAAGCCAGACCCAGGCTCCATGCTGGTAAGTAGAGGGTAGGGGGTGGGGGCTGGAGGAGGGGGGAGGAGACCCTGCCAGACCCCATCCCCTGACTGTTACCCCCACCCTCCTGAACGCTCCCCGACTGCTCTCCCAACCTTGTCAATGGCTGCCCCACCCAGCCCCAGCATCCAGGCTCTTTAAAAAAGCCCCACACTCACCAGCTCCTGTCAGGCTAACAGAGGAGGCGACCCCTGCTGCCCCGCGCTGCATGCGGGTTCTGCCATGAGCCTCCATCCCCTGCCCACTCTTTCAGCCCCAATGCCTCAGCTCTTCAAAACAAAACAAAACAAAGCCCCGCATTCACCAGCAGTTGCAGCAGCAGCAGCCATTGGGGCTTCTGAGAGCTCACTGCAGAGCAGCACAGGGCAGTGAGATGAGCAGGGATCACACCCCGCCACAAGCCCAGCAGCAGGTGAGTGTGGAGTTTGTTGTTTTTTTTAAAGAGCTGGGATCCTGGGGCCAGGCAGGGCAGCCATTGACAGGGCTGGGAGAGCAGGCAGGGGATGGGGGTTCGTGGCAGAGCCCCCCCCCACGCAGTGCAGGGCAGTGGGGTGCAGAGGGATCACTACCCCCCTCCAGTCTTGCAGCAGCCAGTGAGTGTAGAGCCTTTTCTTTCTTTTTTTTTTTTTTTTTAAAGAATCAGGATGCTGGGGCCAAGAGGGGAAGCCACTGATGGGGCTGGGAGTGTAGGCAAGAGATGAGACCTGTTTGCTTCAGAGACTTGGTCTATTTGGCGGCGGCCAAATCTCCAAATAGATCACAACTTTATACTAAGTGCCTCAATTCCAATTAAGTTCTTTTTAAGGCATATAAATACTTTATTGGATCTATACAGCACTGTAAACTATAAGTTAGTGATACGACAGCACAATATAAGTGAGTAGACAGAATCCAAAGAATACCATTCCTATATCTCATAAGGAAAATTACTTAATTGGTCATTCATATGATATATTGTATCATGCTTGTTAGCTGGAATATCTTCAAAACATTTTAGCTAATATTCACTTTTATGAGAAACAAAATACTCATAGAACAAAGGTTAAAGATACTGTAAAACCTTCTTCCATGAGTAACCATTATTCACAAAGGAAACCTTATCAACTTCAATTGGCCTATTTGGGCTCTAATCCCATACATACATAAATTCATATACAAGAATTTTCCACTGAAGTCAATCAAATTACTCATTTGCTTAAAGTTAAAAGCAAGTATCAATGCTTGCAAAATCTCAGCTGACAAAGTCATGTTTTTTGCGCAAATCTTTGTAGGACTGAGCTTTAAATAAGAACAAATTCTCCAACCAAATATACAGATACACTACCTTACTTGCTTGAGTAGTCCTAATGATTTTATTAAAAATTAAGCATCTGCATGTTTGGCACTTAAATTTATTAGAAAGATTCAAATAAAACCAATGATGTTTTTAAACTCAAATGCAAAGGAATACATTCAGCATTCTAAGCAAAATGAAATCTATTTTTTTTATAGTTTTAAGATTCATATAAATGAGAATATTCTAATGTGTATAGTACCAGCCTGAAGCAGGATCTAAGAGTAAAACTATTTTGGAAAACACAACTTAACAACATATTAAAAGTAAAGTCTTCAGAAAAGTTATTACTTAACTTACAAAATAAACTAAACAATAACCGCAAAACTGAAAATAGATCCATACCTTCTTCTTTCACTTTGTTCCTCAAAAAAAATATGTTTTGAGTAGAATACTTTTTCCTCTTCATGGTGTGGTTCTTCGGTAAATAAAATATCATGGCCTCTTCTACTGAAAGTATGATATACTCTAGAAGCCAGTTGTAGATCAATGGGCAATGAAAAACTAGGAGAAGCAGTACACAGGTGATGCATAACTGGGTAATGTTGCCCTCTAATAAGAAGGAGGAGATAAAAAAAAAGTCAACAAACTTGGCATTTACATTATATCCTGACAGAAGAATATGTAAATCTGTCTATAACTGTAGACAAAAAATATAATAACCAATATAAAATGACAAAAGAGTGACTTTATAGGGTTTCTACCAATTTAACTAAAATTACTTTTAAACTAATTTCAGTTAAATCCATATTTTTACAAGAAGATCTTGGTTTTCTCAAACATTAAGAATATATTTTTCACCACCTCCTACAATCTAGTCAAAACATCCTCTGAAATAAATGGAAGTATGCCTGCATATGGTACACAAGAACAAGCTTTTAGAATAAAATTTAAATAGACATATTTTTAATATATATACATATACATACACATGCATATACATAGACACACATGCAAGAAAGGACTATTTAAGAAGAGTGCTCATAGGCATGACACACAGAAGATCATAGTATCATAGTATCTAGGGTCAGAAGGGACCTAGAGCAGGCCATCTAGTCTGACCCCCCCACCAATGGCAGGAACAAGTGCTGGGGTCACAGGACCTCAGCCAAGTACCTATCCAATCTACTCTTAAAGACG